>OX371202.1:10110000-11310000 GCA_947310845.1 Yponomeuta plumbellus | reverse complement strand
TCTTGTCAAAGCCCGACCCTTTGACGAGACAGGAAAGATTTCGTCCATTGCTTTCCGTTGTGCTCTGCCGTGTCGTCCATCCCTTCTCTACTGCTTTAGTAATGTCAACGGGTTGGCATCCATCGGGTTGCTGGTCTGCCTAGCGATGGTTTACTCAACATGGGCCATCCATTACTCTACTCTTGCTTTGTATCAGTTAGTTATCGTTTGTTTCAGGTTTGGGAAGTGAAGATGTCGAGGAGCAAAGTATTTGCGATGAAAAACTTGAGGTAAGCGTCTCAATGAATTTGGTTCTACAATTTTCAATAAAATGTTCTGACTCATGTCATGTCATGTTTATTGAATTCAGGTTGTGGGTGTGTCGTCGTCATTCCACATCGCGCGACTGCAGTGCGGCTTGGCCGAGCCCTATCGGTTTGCGCAGGCTTCCAAAGTTAAGGTAACGAGTTGTCAGTTTCTTATGTCTTGTTTTCGAACCTGCTGATTTAGCTGGTGGATTTCAAGCAGAACTATTTCATAAGTTCGACTTTCATTAGTCCCTTTTAGGAATAGGCATGACGTTTGACGTCTCACAGCCGATAGACAGGCGAATAACATCTTAGGCCTTGTTTTCACTTTCCATCAGGTGGAAAGAGGCCAGTCTTACGCAAAAATAATCTTCCATAACCTTCCCAGACTGAAGTATTGTAGTGTTTGTTGATCGGATGTTGTATGTTGGAACAGATCGAGCTCAGCGGATCGTGCGCCATGCAGGTGGACGGCGAGCCGTGGATGCAGGGTGCCGCCACCATCACCGTGGAGCCGGCGGGTCAATGCCTCATGCTGCGTGCGGCCCCAACGGAATTAGACGCCTAATGTTCGAGAACATAAGGTCGTGAATCGTAACACCCTTGCTGTGGAGTAAAATTGCGGTACCATATTCGGTCATGATCTTATTTTGAGCAGTGTCTATGGTCCTAGAGTTGAAAATAGGGGTGATAGTGCCATAGTGTAACTTGCACTTAGTTGTTTTTGAGTGAAAAACTTTCTATTTATTTGGAATGGTAGGAGACTATAGATTACATGTTACAGATCTCCGAATTGTTTTTGGAACAATAATTATAATATCTTCTGATAAGCAACAGGTCTAACCTACTTAAATATTTTATTGTTATTGATGCACATATTACCTATTATTTTGTCGAATGTTAGATATATATTTTTTAGAAAACCAATTTGAAATTTAGCAATCGCTAGTTATTGTTTTTGTCTTAATATTGAGTATGTACTTAATATATTCTGTGTAATTAAGAGTAGTGTTTATGAATTCACGATACTGACCCACCAAAGATGTCACAAAATTATGTAATAACAAAGAATCTGCCTGCCAATACTATTAGTTGTACCGATCTGACTCTTGACGCTAAAATTGGCCAGCTTGAGTTGCATTTATTTAAAAATTAAACAAAACAATGTTATTTCTTATGACCAAAACATTTATTACGTCGTTATTTCTGATTGTTCACTTCATTATGAGGTATTTTGGACGTAGGAGCGTTGAGAGTAGAGCGGCTGTTATAATATATTTTAATAAATACTAAATATATGCACAATATTTTCAGGTGTCTTATTATTGTAATTTAGAAGCCAGAAAATTAAAAAAGTAATAACATTCAAATATTTATTTCACTCTACATTCATGTTATGGAATTCTAAACAATTTACTATATTTATAAAAAATATTATAATAAATAACAACCAGCAACAATAGAGGTAACACGAAAATAACTATCATACGAAAACATTACTATAGTAGTGAGTCCGAACTTAATAATCATAAAAAAATATATTTTTTATAAGTTTTATGGAATTCACAATTGTTGCCTAAAAACTTTTTATACATTTACTTTAACTTAATCACGTTTTACGCGTCTGCAGTAGTTTAACCACACGGTTCGTCATACAGTATTTTGGTAATGTAAAAAATCATGACTACAATAGTCACTATAAACTTTGTAAAATAGTCTAAAAACAAAAAAAAAATTACTTATCACCTAAACTGGTATTAACTGGAATAGTCAAATGAAAGTTATTTTTATCTTCACCTTGTTTGGAATCTTTGGCACCAATTCAATGTTAGTTTGAAATATTTTTGAACTAAAACTTTCGTAAGCACAACACATTGTAAACTTTTAGTCCGGATCTAAAAACACCGTAAGTAGATCCGGACTAAAAGTTTACTCTTAGTTTGAAATAGTTTATATTTTACAAGGATAGCTTGGATAACTACAGCAAGGATAGCTACAGGCGTCATTTAGGGAGTCTTCGAAATATGCAAGGTTTTAAAAAAAACAAAGTTTAAACGTAACTAAAACGTAAGGCATTGTTTTAGAAAGTCCCATTTTTTTGCCGATTAATTGGAGAATACACAAATATGATGCCACAATCTAAAATACACAGATGCAAACTGTTAAACATACATTTATACTTAGCAAATATAAAATTTTACGAAAAAATAATAAGATTCCTGTTGGTAACTTTGTGATACATCTAAAGAAATAGCTATGAACCATTTGTATTGTATTTTTGAAATCAAAACCTTTGAGATGTGGTTGTATTCTATTTCTATTTTATATACAATACATACATCAATATGAAGTGCCTAATCAACTGTTGCCCTGTAAAATAAGCATCTTCAAAAGCGCACAGCAGATCCATACAACAAAACAAAATATTGAACTTCCTAGGTGAATGAACCAACATCTAAATGCAAACTAATAAATTGTCTAGCTTGGCTAGTCACGAAAAAAATCCCATTCAGATTAATTCCGTGCTTACATTAACTATAAATATTTATACATAACTTCTGTACGATTAGGCCGTCTCTTGAATGACAACTTTACGTGGAAATGAACCAAAGTTCATTCGGAGTTGCTCCAAGAAAACAAAAGTTAGTATAGTGTGAGGCGCAAGTCTTACGAAAGCTGGAATGTATCCTTTAAAGAAAGCCAAAGGTCCTTCCTTGGCCGTCTTGCTGACTAGATGGAACATGCTCTTGTACTCGCCTGGCTTTGCATTCATTGCTCTAGTTTTCAGTACATCCACAGGCTGAGTTAAGGTGGTTGCTATAGCCCCCTGAAAAAAAAACACATAAGCTATGAATTAATTGTTATTCAAACAAAACAATTACCAATTGTTTATCCAAACAAGAAGAAATATTTTGTGTGTATGTAATAATAATTATAATAAGTATATTTATGAATTCGATAATCATCAGAAACCCAAACATTGTCTAATGTGAAAAAAAAAACTACCTGAACATAATAAATTGGTGTCTTATGTCTGGTAAAGGCGGGCTACTAAATAATAATTCTCGCCATTATCAGACCACACTTAAATCAATGATTCTTAACTACACAGGGTGTTTGGAAACTTTGGTAAGGACAAATATGGCTCAAAATGTTCTGGATGGTCTATACTAACACCCTTTGCAGCCAGCTTCCAAACACCCTATATATACCCTAAATAAATCCCATTGTTACAGACTTACAGCAGATAGGCTAGAAGTGACGTGAGTGATAACATTATCTCCAAAGTATGGTGTCGTCAGCAGTAGTTCTTTGACAAGGTCATAGAAGGAGAGCTGTCCAATAGTCATGAGCACTGAGCGACTGCAGTTCATGGAGGCACCGGCCCACAGCCTTGTCACACCCTCTTTTTTCACAACACGGTAGAGACCATGAATTGCATTTTTGTAACTGAAAAAAATGGTTTTTTCATTGTTTTTTTTTTGCATAATTAATTAATCCAGAAATAGCAAGGAATATTTTTAAAGTCATGAGACGAAACAATAAGTTTGAAAAATCCCAGTAATTAAATCTGTGGCTCACTTCCTTCGTTGATCAGCTGGTAGTTTGACATCATTTTGCATCCGCACATTGACTAAATCTGCTGGGTTCCCAACTAGACCTCCCGCAAACCCACCCAGGCCTGCTAGAAATGCTGACTTATAAAATGGAAGGCTGCCACCCTGAAATATTATGTATGTGACAAAAATGTTTTTTATAAAAACTTGGTTCATCTAAAACTCTCAGATGCAGTTTATACACTCTTGGGTAAATATTTCTTCTAAAATGCAAATTAATTACACATTTTAAAATTGTGGTATTGTCAGTGGTAAACATGTATTATTCACGCATTTATAAAGTTACATTCTAGGATACTTCAGCTAATCCCTTATTACCCAAGTCCCAAGTAAGAAAAGAGAAGAAATCAAAATTTAAACCTTATGCCTATATTCTATTTATTCCATACAGTAAAATCGAAAAACAATAAAATAAAAAAAGGTCTTTGAAGTACAACTAATGTAGAATAGAATAGAATAGAATAGAAAAAGTTTTATTCAGAAATTAGATTATACAGTACAATGATACTTAAGAGCTAAAAACAATAGTAGAATCGAACACAAGAGAAATGAAAGGCTGTGCCAATGTACTGCGTTTGTGAAAAGGACCCAGCTCAGCATAGCACTACAGTATACAGTTGTGCTTATGAAGTTCCGAGAGCACTACAGTATACTATACGAAAGTTTGTGGTGTCGGTTTCATTGAAACAGTTTCAATATTAGTCTATTGTACAGACATGAGTGAAAAATGACTACTTACCCCCTTTGGTGACATCTTTTGCTTAGCATACTCATAAATTCCAAATCTGGCTGTAGAATACGTCAACTGACGCAGTAGGGATGCAGATATACCATTGTACAATCCCATGATTCCTAAAGAAAAAGGACCATTAGTGATTGCTCCAGCAAGACTATAGAAATCTTCTTTCATACATTATGATCGTAGAGCTAATAGGAAAAATATTGTTGGTGTGTAAAGTTGAGGGGCACTCCCCCTTAACTCCTACTGTGGTTTAACTCAACAGGAGCAAATCTGAATTGTTTATTAAAATTACTATTACCTACTACTATTATACCTTCTTTCATGCAAAACATATAACAGTAAATTACATAAGAAATAATTTATACAAAGGCGAGCTTATCTCTGTAAACTACGAAAACTGACCTTGATTTTTTACAACTATTTTGGTTAATTGGAAGAGCGAGACATTTTTTCCCTTCTGTGTTTGCATTTGAACTTTGAGCAAGTCGAGTGGGTGTGTTACGCACGCAGCTCCCGCGGACGCTAGCCCTCCGAAGTACCAACGGGACACTCTCGCCTCCATTGTAGAAGTGAACTGGAATTGATTAGACAAAGTTTCAGTTCAAAGAAACGGACCCAACACGACTCTAGGCAGTACGAGTTTTTAAAACTTCGAAAACACGGCATGTTGACGTAACTCACAGTTACTTGTAATTATTCCATAGTTTAAATAGATTTGTAATTTATTATCGACATATGTACAAATATGAATTAAATACCTAAAACTTAAATAAAATTAATTTCTACAGGCATGCATGCCTTTGAATTTTTGAAGGAATCACATCCACCCACATTTTTTTTTTTTTTTTTTTTTTTAAGAGTTTTGGCTTGGTTTCAAGACCTTTAAGCCATATCTTATTTTAATAAAGTCATAATGCACTTCACATTTTAATACAAATAGTTAAACTTTTTCTATTTACACTTATATTTTAGACACTGTATTTTTCACAAATTTATACACGATAGGATAGCATTCAGGAGTTTTAAGCAAGTCTTTGAGGTGGTGGCGGGAGAAAAAGTCACTTTTGCCTATTTCTAACAAATCACTCGCGAAAATCAGTCTTTGTACATTGAAAGATGGACAGTCATAAATTAAATGTTCAACGTTTCCAACGGCATTTTTACAGTGTTCACAGATATTTGTTCCAATGTTGATTCTTGAAAGGTGTGATGGTGCACAGTTATGGCCAAAACGCAATCTATTTATTGTGGTTATGAAGCTGCGGCTAGCGATAGCCAGTTTCGATTCGTACCAAGGTGATTTAGGTATTTTTTCTTGGATGCTTCCGTACCAAAGTCCTTTGCCTTCTTTCTCTTGATTACTCTTCCAGAATGCTTCCCAAGAGTTTAATATTTCTAAATTTATTACACTGTAATAGTCGGTCATAGGGACCCAAAAAGCGCGCCTTACATCTAAACAATTTGTACCTTCATACGCAACTTTATTAGCTATTTCATTCCCAGATATACCTCTGTGTGAAGGTATCCACATTAGAGATATCTGCATTCCTAAAGCTTCATTGGATATTAAGAGGGATTTAATAGCATATAGGATATAGTTAGTTTTGTAGTTAAATTTTAAATTCTTTAGTGCTTGAATGACACTTAATGAATCTGTTAAGATTAAGATTCTTTTAAGGTTAGGTTTAACAACTTTGAGAAGTTTTAATGCCTCAAAAATTGCATATGCTTCTGCTGTAAAAATTGAACAACTACTGTGTAAAGTAAAACTCTGCGAATTGCCCGTTTGTGAGTCATATATAGCAGATCGGCAGTAACATTCTCCCTTACTGCCATCCGTATATATTTTATAAACATCTCCATAATCTGATAAAAAGTATAGAAAGTTTTTATTATCAGAAATAATTTTATCAATTACAGATACTGGATATACTGTATTCTTATATGGATGAGCAAAACAAGACCAACAAGAGCCTTGTTTATAAATATGTGAAAATTTCTTCATGCCTTCAATTAAACTATTGGATATTGTCTCACGGAACATTGGAAATTCGGAATTTTGATGGTAAGTTAAATTAGGTATGATTTTATTTATTATAGGATTATCAGATGAGAGCAATTTTAGAATATATCTTTTAATTAATTTAAGCCTTCTATACTGTAGAGGCATTATTTTGGTTTCAACTTCCATGGCCCTTATGGGAGTTGAACACATAGCGCCAGAGATAATTCGCAGAGCTTTGTTCTGGACTATATCTAATTTATTTACATGTACACTATTTACATAAGCTAGAGTGCTATAGTCAAAATGACTTCTAACTATAGCCTTATATAGCATGGCCAGAGTTTTTGGGTCGGCTCCCCATGAAACACCAGCCATGCATCTCATAATATTTAAACCTGCTAGTGACTTGGCTATTATATGTTTGATATGCTGTTCAAATGTTAATTTTCTATCTAATATTATGCCCAAAAATTTATGTGTTTGAACGATTGGAATTGGAGTGCCATCATATTTAACTTGAATATGTGGTTCATCTTTACTAAATAACATAGTATGACTCTTGTTAGTATTGACCTTAAGATGGAGCCTATTGGCATAATAGAAATTTAGTTTATTGAGAGAATTATTAATGTTATTTATGGCAGTATCTATAGAATAATTTGAGCTGTATAAAATAATGTCATCAGCAAACTGTAATATATTTACACTATCAGTATTTACATAATGCAGGATTTCACATACATACAGGTTAAACAGTAATGGTGATAAAATAGATCCTTGCATCGTACCTTTACTTACAGGGCGAGGACCATATAATATATTGTTGTGTTTGACATACAAAATTCGATTATTAAGAAAGTTATATATCCATTGGCATAATATGCCAGGTATCCTTAAATTTGAGAGTACTTTAACTAGAATTCCTGGGTCAATGCTATCAAATGCAGCTTGGATATCTAAAAATGTGCACACTGTACTTAATCCGTTATCTTTACACTTTTTCAGGTCTGATATTAATGAAAGGAAACTGTCTGCGCAGCTTCTACCTCTTCGAAAGCCATATTGAATATCAGGAATTATTTTATTGGCTTCAATATGCCAATCGAGACGAACCTTAATCATTGCTTCAAAAATTTTACCCAAACAGGAAGAAAGGGATATAGGACGATAGGAATCTGCACAATCAGGAGATTTATCTGGTTTTAGAATGGGAATAACACATTGTGTTTTCCATGAGTCTGGAATCGACATATTGGACCACAGGTTATTTAAAATTGCAAGAAATAATTTTTGGGCTCCTTCATCTAAATTCTTGATTAGAAGATAAGGAAAGTCATCCAAGCCGGGAGCAGTGTCCCGCCTTGAATTTAGGCTCATGATGAATTCGTGCCAAGTGAATGGTTCTATCAAAAACTTAGAGTTACTATCATTATTATGTTTTGAAAAGAAGGATTGCAAATTTTCAGTGATAAGATTACTGTTATCTGATAGCTTATTCAGGAACTGGGGAATGAATTCATCATTATAGGTCTTACTTTTGGATTTTGCACCATTAAACATTTTAATTAAGTTCCATATACGACTGATTGGCGTAGTTCTATTAAATGTGTTACACAAATTATCCCAGCTGTAATGTTTTTGTTCAGCTAATGTTCTTTTTTTGAGTGCGTCTGCCTTTTTGTAATTAATATAATTGTCCATGGTCGGATTGGCTCTATAGTGTTTTAGTGACTCATAGGATTTAATTACACTTTGTTCGCAAATATCATTCCACCATGGGCATGGAGGTCTACTACGGTATTTACTTGATTTAGTGAACTTTGGTATACATTGTTGTTTAAGCATTTCAAGTTTATTACAGAATTCATTGTATGAATTTATAGGATTGTATTGATTTATTTCCATGTTTTGGTATAATTGCTGAGATAAATTTTTATAATGTAACCAATCAGTCTTTTTATACAAAAACTTGTCAATTGGCTCATTTGTCTGGTATTTTTCAATGCGCAGCTGGATTTGAGTGATGGTAGGGTAATGGTAACTACCCATGCTATCATCGTGTACTGACCATTCACATAAGGGGGCTATGCATGGGCTTACAAAAGTGATGTCAATTGCAGATGGATTTTGTGTAGGTCTATTGACAGTAGTATAATTGCCATTGTTTAATATGCATAAATCATTCTCATCAATTAAATTATAAAGTTCATGCCCTCTGCCTTTGGTTGATACACATCCAAAGGCAACATGATGCGCATTGAAATCACCAGATACAAATATTGGCTTAGGCAAATCTCTTACAACATGGCGCAATTTATTTATTCTAATGTGCCCACTAGTAGGGGGGCAGTAGACACATAAAACAGTCAGGTTACCATTATCTGTAGAAAGGGATAAAGCGACAGTTTGTATATCTTCATAAAAATTGGTATCTAAGATTTTATACTTAAGTGTTTTCCTAATAACAATTGCTACTCCATTATGAGCATTCTTAGAGTTGCGATTGAATACATTGTAACCTGGAAATTTAATGCTATCATTATTTTTGAACCATGTTTCATTTAATAAGCATATGTCAATACTTTGTTTATTAAGAAATCTAATTAATAATGCCTTTTTACTATTAGCGCTTTGAATGTTAAATTGTGCAATGCGTATGTGAGAGCTGTTACCTGTGCAATTACTATCCATTATTTTAAGTTTTTAATAAGCATATCTTTGATAGCAGCCGTTGTTATAGAGCTGCCCTCAGGGTTGTTGGCAAGCTGGATCAGTGTCTGTACCAGGGCCGACAGTACATCACTGCTTCCAATTATTTGTGATTTTATGTCATCACTGTTAGTATTTACATTATGTACAGAACTATTTACAGATTTGTTTACAATTTTATTTACATTCTTTTTTACAAAAGAGGGACTAGGCCGGGAGGTTTCAGTCAGAGCAGGGAATTCAGTCATAGATTTTGTGTTCAGTACAGAAGAGTAACTTATTTTATTTTTCTTTTCCATCATTTTTTTCATTTTAATAGGACATAATTTTGATATTGCCAAGTGAGGTCCACTGCAGTTAGAACAGCAAAGATCGTTTGGCCTGTCACATTCTCTATAAGAATGTTCACCTGAACATATACTACACTTCTGAACTGAACTATTACAGACTTTAGCAGAATGGTTGAATTTGAAACATTTGAAACATTGTTGTAGAGGAGGGACATATTCAAATACTCTGTATGAGAACAAGTCGTACTGCACGATTTCTGGTAAATTATTGGATAAAAATGTAAGGCTTATTGTCTGTAAAGGTATTCTCTCGTCTCCCACCTTTTTTGTGAATCTTCTGACTGTTATTATTTCATAGATGGATGATAATTTTGTATATAATTCTTCATTAGAGATATTTGTAGGTACAAAACGGATCACTCCGGTTTTTTCGATTTGTGTTGCTGGTATATAAGCTTTCAGTTCATGCTTGGTGAGGAAGTTGGTATTTAGTAAGAAGTTATTAGCATTATTGGCCAGTTTGAAAGTTATACTTATCTTATTGGCATTGACTCTTTGCAGGGACTGTACACCTTTCACTTCGCTAGAGAAGATGTTGTTTAGATAAACCGGGCTTTTGTTCCCGATTTTTCCGCAGGGTTTCACACTTTCAACGAACACTTTGAATGTCAGGTTGGGGCTATTTTCCGGGTATAGTCTTTTATAATTAGGTTTAAAATATGGCACATAACAGTCTTCACCTAAATACCTATCTCCCGCCACCGCTGAAGCAGGTCTCTTTAAATTCCTCACTATACGAGGAGTCTTGGGGTCCGGGGGCTTTTCCCCCGGCCCCTCATCATCATCCATAGTTTCGTGTCGCTTTGACCACCTATTAATAGTTTGCACTTAGTTTAAAACAAATAACTAATAATTTTAAAATTTTGGAAAAAGTTTTCGTATCTTTGCTGTTTCCCGCCCAAACAGCCAAAAAAACCATCCACCCACAGAACACACATGTCCAGTGTGACCAGATTTAAATTGGTAATTATGCTAGCCAAAATCTAGGTCAAAATCTGCTAAACTTTTCTTAAAAACTGCGAAAATTCAGCTATTTTGCAAAATATAGTAAAAGGCTTTAATTCATTTATTAATTTATTTAAAAAAATGGTCTCTACATTAAGTTTCATCGATATTTTTATATGGAGCAGACAAATTTAGCGAATGTCCAAAAATTCCAGAAACCGGAAGTGAAAGTTTACTACTTATTTTATTAAAAAGTCAAAACATTTACTATATTTATTGAAGCACAATACCTTATTTTATGTAATAGCTCAAATTTTTAATTTATATAATGCTTGTGAACGCAGACACAGACAAAAAGTCTGAGCAAAACCGTACCCTTTAATTTCTACTTTTTCTGGACAAACTGTACTGACATCTTGAAAAAAAAAATTAATTCCATACGTGACGTGTTTCTTCATTCGGTCAATTCGAGTTGCGTAAAAAATTTAACTATCGGGAAACGCCGGAAATGTTCAGCTGAGTTGCCCATTACAATCGGGAAACTTAGCCAAAAATAGCTGAAAGTTGCAAAATATTGCTAAGTGGCTAGCACTTATTTGTAGCTAAACCCGTTGAAAATCTGCTAGATGTAGCCAAAAAGTGTCTAAACTCTGAAAATCCCCATACTTGTTTTCACACGCGCGTTGTGTGTATGTATAGTACAAACAAATACTCTACATTCATACAACTCGCGAGCAAAAACAAGACTAGTTTTCATTTACGTAGTACATAATACGAGGATTGCCCTCAAAACAATATTACACCTAAGTCTTAAAGAAAAATTTTAGTACAAATTAAAAATGGTCGTTGTTTACTTTTTTTTTCACAAACATCCAAAATCCAAATTAATTTAGCATCATGCTAATATTATGCTTTTTTTTTAATTCTGCTAAAAACTGCCAACTTTTTCCATTCTGCGACATATTATGAAGCTGTAAATTGGAGGTCGTATTCTGCTAAAATCGCAGAATTCTGCTAAGTCTGGTCACACTGCACATGTCTGCTCATGTTGACACATGTTTACTCATGTTACTCACACACACACACACACACACACACAGACAGATTCTTCACAGACTAAGAAGGGATATAGTCTGTGCACTGCACATCACGTTCTTATTCTGAGGTGGTAATGGGGCCTTTTACACGAGGCCAATAGCTGAGACAATCCAGTAAGCCAGGACTATATAAGCCAATCCAATATTTCATGGGATTGGCTTGGGCCAATCCAATGCATTGTCCTGGCTCTATTCACACGAAGACAATATTGGACTGGCTTACTGGATTGTCTCAGCTATTGGCCTCGTGTAAAAGGCCCATAAAGCCCATTACACAATGAAAAAAAAAAAGGTATAAGAATAAGAAATAGGAAATAGCACAGAAATCAATTTATTGTTTTCCTTATTCTCAACGGTGCTGCCATTGCTGGATTCCGCTATTCCTTATTTCTTGTTCCTTTTTTCTTATTCCTTATTCTTATACCTTTTTTTTTTTTCATTGTGTAATGGGCTTCATAGGCAAGTTGTTGAGAATATCGCGGCGCGACGCGTAAGCTTCTCTGTGTACTCATAACTTTTGACCTTGACAATGACAGCAAGTCAGGTCGGTACGCTTACAAACCGAATATTTTTTTATAACTTTTTTGCATCATCGAAGCTATGTTTATGATAAACATATTACTATTGCAGTGTTTGGTTTTTGTTACGTTAACATAAATGTTTTTCTTTAATAATGAGTTCATATGCACTGTTTGTGTGGTGTACACATAAATAAAATTTCTTAAAATTGTGCAAATTAGTTTAATTTATTTAATGTTTCTGAGAAGATCTAACCTATTTTTGTCGTGACTTTGAACGAAGTTCTAAAACCCTGAAAAAGGAAAGTTTCCGTGAATAAAAAGGAAGTACCGTTGGGCTCAAGGTTATTATTACAACATTTTCTATTCTCGAAAACGTACAGTCTCATTAAACACTTACACGACTCGAATGGTGGTGATCACAATGGTTACAAAGTTCAGGATACACTCTGTTTACGCTGTTTTTGAGTTAAAAACACCATTTAGGATTTATTTTATTCCTGAGACGTTTCACTCTATTAATACACCCGTCATACTGAGAGCACGGCGCTCACACTGCGCGGTTGGTTACGTACTGCGACTGGACTGATGATGATAATCTCGCATCGAGTGCGTGTTATCGTTAACAGTTATGTCACTTGCGGACATCTCGCATTTGTAATTTCCGTACACCTCTGTGCTAAATGACATTAAACCATAAGAGCCAAAACTGATTGGCATTTTTTTTGTTTCAGAATGGCTTCAGATATAATAGCCTGTATTCAACTAGATAAGCACCTTGATACCAGCAGAGTCATCGTAGCGAAGGAATTAAATGGCTGTGATAGCTCATTCATCAGCAGCTGCATACTTGGGCATGCAATAAAAAACAGAACGCCAATCCTTCTTGTGTTAGTCCACAATTCACTTTCGCACTATCAAAATGTAGGACTCCGAATGTATTACAATCTAAAAAAGTCTATAGATTCTGGCCTGATAGATGTCTTTGATTTTGCTGAGGAAATAGAAAATGTTTTATCAAAAAATATTCACAACTCTTTAGAAAACATCTTTTCCAAGATCAGTGAGAAAATAGTACAAATGCAAGAAAAGTATGATCAAGTTAATGTTATTGTAGATGGTGTGTCACACTTGTTTGATTTGCAATATAGTATAAGGCAAGTAAATCAGTTTTGTAAAGAAATTGTTAAGGCTGTCAGGATTAAACATGGCTTTGTTGTGTTCCATTGTAATGTGGCCTTTGAAGGTGACACTACCCATGTTTTGTCAAATTTGTTATCACATAAGGCACATACTGTTTTAGAGGTGGAAAGCCTGTCTTCAGGACGGAGTGCAGATGTCTCAGGGCATTTTAAAGTAACTTATACTGGGAGAAAATTTGGTGAAAAATACATGTTCAATATGGACTTGCAGCCAATGCAATATCTTTTCAAACTGTTTGATAAAGGTGTGAAGTTGTTTGCACCTGGCACAGTGTAAATTATATTTATCATAGGTTTATGTATTTTATGTACAATTAATTCTATACTAAGATGAGAATTGATAAATATATTTTTTATATTTATTCTGAAATACGTATTTTTTTTAAAGTTCTACTAACTACTAACTTTTGTTCGCAATGGCGCTATGTGGTTTTAAATTGCTCTCATAATTTGGTGAAAACTAGGACGAGCTTCAATATTTAGGCTCATCCATAACTTTGTGGCTGTACAAAGTACACAATACAGTTAAATGCTTCGGACGTGTCGGCGCATGAAAGTTTCATTTGTGGTCATTAGCTGTTGCCGTGGCGACCGGCGCGGCCTGAAGGTTGTAAACTTGTGATTTTAACAGTAGCCACGTGAAGTCACGGGGACGTGGTACACGCCCGAAAAGAAGGCAAACAATTTAACGCGACATCTACGTCATAAACTTCTGTTTATTTTTCCCTAACGACAGTTTGACAATTTGGGGATGATTGATTGACTTCTTACTAATTGAATTGGTTATTGGTTTCTATGGTTAGTGGACACGTTGAATAAGTTTGGTGTTTTTTGGGGAAGAGTGCACGAGTACGCGCGGCGCGCGAAAGAGCGCTCGAGGCCCGAGGCGCCTGCGATGCCATGACTCAGAGCAGCCGGGGATCCTCCGATAAGCTCAGCGGCGGAGCCTCCACCGCCACCGAGGAGAAGCTGATGGTTAGTTAGTAATCTTCGAAGTGCCTAGACAAGTTATTCTTTGTAACTTTTTGTTAAAAAAGTAGCCTACGTTTTAAACACTCTTTGCTCCATCCTTCTGGACTTAAAGGAGAAGTTCTGTAGTAAAATAGTTTAAATCAAACTAATTTAGCAATACCTCAGTGCTTTTTAAGGCACACCTTATTTTCGCTATAACTGACGGATCGGGTACTTAATATAAATATATTTTTTATATTATTTACTAGTCAGCTCCGCAAACGTTGTTTTGCCAGATAGGGGTTTAAAATATAGATAACAACTTATTCTCAAACCTACCGAACATACATATAAAATTTCGTCAAAATCGGCCTAGCCGATCCCGAGGAGTATGCGCACTAACACGGGGTGGCACGAAAATTTTATATATTGGATGTGTCAGTACGGAAATTAATATCATGAGGCAGGCCTGTGTCCTGCAGTGGGCGTCAAATGGCTGATGATAATGATGAACGCTTCTTTGTCATGACTTAATTTTTAGAATAGCCACTAAATTGTCTTTCAATCAAACACATTTCCAGTAAGTATTACCTACAGGGTGGAATTTTGTAATGCCACCTGAAGGGGTAGTACTCTTAAATAATCTTTCCACATCACCCATGAAATGGTTAGCTGGAAGAAAATACTTTTTAGTATTAAGCTCGCCTTTGTACAGACATTGTTACTTGTGCAATAGAGAATTTTCCATCAATCAATTATAAGGATAAAGTCTCCAACAAACTTGGTAAACTAAATGTAAAGTCTCTAAGATCTATCTCCACTCAAAGATCCATCTGTTTACTTATGTTAGTAAGTAATAATTAACGTTGACGTCAATAATTTATCCCTTAAAATTACGAATTACTCTTAAGATAACACGATTGCAATTTGCAGTTTCTATCTACAGTATTAAGAGTACTCTCCCTTCAGGTGGCATTACAAAATTCCACCCTGTATAAGGTACTCGTAATAATCACAATTCAGAAACCGGTGCATTAATAAGTTGCCTACCCAGCCTGCATTCTGCCCATATGAGCTACATAGTGATTTGTCCCATACCAAAAAAGAACCCAGGTCTTGGATGTTTATGTACATGTCTGTGACGTCGCTGTTTCTGGTTCCCACCACACAGGGTATCCTAGTGTGGGGCCAGAAGCAATGTATCTGCCTGTATGTAAATGTTATTTATATCAAGTTAATGGTAGGTACTGACACACGTGCTCATTAGTAGCACGAAAGCATGCTTATATTGAGCAAGTGCTTTACTCCCAATCTTTTCTGTATTTTTGTATTCGATGTTTTAATCTATCCGTCTTCCTTTTTTTGAGGTTTGATAACATAAGACTGCATTGTTGTTGTCAGTGTACTGTCTTAAGAAATCATAAACTTATTTCAACGTAAAGAATTCACATTCTGTTTGTTGAATGTCTATGTGCCTACATACAGGAAAGATTTGGAGTAAAGCACTTGCTCAATATAAGCATGCTTTAGTGCTAGTAATGAGCACGTGTGTCAGTACCATAATGCAAGGTATAGCCTTTAGGCCAAGCTGTTCAGAGTCGGTTTGTCACAGCCTTGACCTCCGCAGGTGGCGGTGCGCGTGCGCCCGCTGCGGACCGATGAAGGTGGCCGAGTCGTGCATGTGGTCAGCGATAAGGTTAGTATTCGTCACAAACATATCTGCTAGGTACTCTACTTCACTTGTAGGGCTTGCCAACCTACTAATAGTGTAACGGTCCTATTTATAAATCCACAATTCGATAAATAAGGTGTTGTTACGCCTTTCTCTATACTACAGAATATTTAAACTGCCTTTTTAAAACACTCCTTAAATCGTGTTTTTGTAAAGGACCATAAATGTGTGGATGCGAAGACGTCTGGATTTTGTACCTCCATGACAAATAAACGGCAAAGCGGATTTGGATGACATTTGGAATACAATGTCCTCTGACATTTTTTGTTGATGTAGGTAAGTTAATTCTAATCCAACGCGGAATAAATCACAGGAAAAGCCAAAGCAGGGCGGAGTCTCTACTCGTGAATACGAATTTTTACTTTGGCGACAGTGGTGGTCCCTGCTTTAACCCTGAAAATTGTCTAATACACGGAATCGTGAATGCAGTAACCCAACATGCCGCCGGGGTGACCACTAGACCATTATCCTGTTTTACTCTACGGGCACGGTATACCCGGCTCCCCCTCTATCCACGCCAATTCTGGACCCATGCAATGGACGAGACTGGCAGGTGGCCGGGGAGGTTGGCCGAAAGGGATAGTTAGTACTATGCCCAATTAGTCAATTCTTGCATGAGCTGAGCTGGATAGATCCTCGTAGTTTGTGTCACTTAGTTTTGTCGCTATCTCTTAAGTTTTCTCTATAGTAAAAGTGGTTTAGTATTGAGAAGTTGAATAAGGGATACTTACAATTTTCGGATGGACATGGGGATTTGGTTACACTCTGTATTATAGATAATATGCCTGCCGGTGGTATCAAGACTACTTCGTAAAGGCGGGTTTGCACTATGCACTTGTAATGATATGGGGTGTGATCACGTGATTGTCTGATTTAGCCTACTCCGAATTTATTGTCAAATATGAACATACTAGCTGTGCCCGCGGTTTAGTAGGGAATATAAATTGTGTATTAACAGTAAAAATAATAACTATTCACATTTTTAGAAGCAAAATGATTTAAATTTGAGCATCGGAAAGATCAATTAACAAAATTTCATTTGCATCTATTTTCCCATGGGGATAAGATATTTTCACGCAGTGAAACGTAGGCTATGTGTCAATCCAGGGTGTCAGCTAACTCCATACCAAATTTTATTAAAATCGCTCCAGCCGTTTAGACGTGAAGAAGTAACATACACACTCACACACTCGTAAACTTTCGCCTTTATACTAATAATAGTGTGATGTGATTTTGGCACCTTGTGAATCGTCAGTTCCCTCGGGGGAGGATCTTTGTATCATAGTTTGAGGACAGTACCGTGTCCTACGTTTTTATAATAATAACCACCTCATCGTCGCAAAGCAATCTATGGAATTGTAATGACGGCCGCGGCCAAGCTCAAGGTTATGTTATTTTCCAATTACTATAATGAACACGTAGGTATATGACTTATGGTCAAGAGATAATCTTTTGACATCCGTCCTGCCACGGGCGTAGCCAGGTTTTAGTGTCGGGGGGAGGTTCAAGAAAATAAAACGACTAAAAGTGCATGAAATAAACCGTACCTAATAATGAAAAAAAAAACATGAAAGATCTAAAAAAAACAGCAGGTTCATTTTATTATACGCATTACAGAACTAATCTTCTGTTTTTTTTTAATTATCCACTACTTCATTCGCATCAATTTCTATCCCATAGTGAATATTCATGAGAGCCAAGCCATTCAGTCTGTTTGGAAAAAAATGTTAATATCTTAACTTTTCGGGGGGTTTTGAACCCCCCAAACCCTCCCCCTGGCTACGCCCGTGCGTCCTGCCATCACTCATCGTTTTCAACGCAGTTCATACATAATAAAATCTGGCAACTATTGATCTATTCTCGTGTGCGAGTTATGTTGCTTGGCATTTACCCATAGCTAATTAGCACCCTGCTGTACGTGCAGTAATAATTCGCGAATACGTGCAGTTTGTAGGTCGTTGTAAATATTTATAAGCAGAGGCCTGTTTCATAAAACTACAATGCAACTCACACACAGAATATTTACATTCACAGAATATTTACATAATTGTAGTTCATCATCATCATCATCAGGCTATATTAGTCCACTGCTGGACATAGCCCTCCCCTAGTTGTTCACTTTAAAAATAAATATTAAATCCATACAACAAACATGATTTTATTGCCGTCTTTGCTTTATATTAATAACGGCAACATGTATTGTATACGGTTCAAATATTCAAATGTTGTATAAATAATGGTATGGAACCCTTCGTGCGCGAGACCGGCTCGCACTTGGCCAGTAATTTTTCAACTGTATACGACTCTTAAGTACCTGTCTAGTACCTACTTGTACAGTTTTTTTTAAAATGATTTTTCGGAAATCGGAGATTATTAAGAATTATTCTTAATAATCTTCTCTTACAAATTATTCTTATTCTTTTTTGTTCTTATTCTTAATAAATTCTTAAAAATAATTATACTTATTATAAGTAATTGGAACCTGGAGTGTCGGCTAAATATGTTATACTCGTAGAATATGGATAAATACTTATGATTTTAATGAATGCATCAAATAACAACAATAAAATAACTATTATTTTATAGATTAGTTAACACTTACACCTATCGATCGGCCCAAAACTTTCATCAGGGCTCCGGAAACTCTGTGCCAAGCTAAATTGTCATTGGCCACCTATCTAATTATGTTTAATGTTAACTTATCAGTAGATAATTACGACATAATATTAATATACATAATGACAACCTCTGTGGCGCAGCGGTTAGCGCATCTGCCTACCATGCGAGAGGTCCCGGGTTCGAATCCCGGCAGGGGACAAAAAAAGTAACCCAGGTCTTGGATGTTTACATGTTTGTGACGTCGCTGTTTCTGGTTCCCACGACAGAGGGTATTGTGGGGCCAGAAACAATATACTTATGTGCCTGCATGTTATGTTATAATAACAACTTCCACACAATCACTTGTCCCAGATCCCATACTAGGATAGCCTATGCTAGCCACCCAGGCGAGGAAAACACAAACGAAATACACCCTTCTGAGGCCAAATGTCCTTATAAAGTACGGCGACCTCCGGAATCGAACCCACGACCTCTGTGTAGCGGTTTAACCGCTAGAACAACGCGGCAGTCACACCATTCTTCCATTCAGATGTTGGTCCTGGAAGACGAGTCGGACAGCCGCCGCGACGTGCTGCGCTCTCGCAGGCTCAACGAAAAGCACTACGAGTATGACCGGGTCTTCGGCGAGGACAGCACTCAGGTGTGTTACTGTATTCGCCGTCATCATCTCATTGCTCATTTGGGACGAGGTGATGAGAGTGTAGGGCCTTAAGTGGGTGATCGACGAACGAGCCGTAATACCGCGGTTTTAGAACGACTGTTTTAAATTGCTGACTGGCGGGTCGCGGTGGCGATGGCGGTGGCGGTCCATTATATACAGAAGTACGTAGATTTACGACAGAAGTATTTTGTATGGACATCCACCGCGATCGTGTTGGTGTGTTTTTCCTTGAGTGTGAACAAATAATTCTCCTTCAATCTCGCAACCTGTCGTGGCGAGGCACGGGGCAAGAGTGTAATTGAACTTTATCTAACAGAAAACAGACGGCTACTCTTAGCGTCATTGATTTTCTATTCTACGTTCCGTAGAAACATGTTGACCGAAGGCTTCGAGGATGTGAAAATAATTATCAAAGTAATTAAATAACAGCTGACGCGAGCTCTAATTACCTGTTTTAGTGATTGGAGGGTAATGACGTCTTTTAACTACGGACGTCTACTTTGATCACTGCTACGGTCTTGGTTGGAAACTATTTTGCCTCAAGACGATTGATAACTCCGCTTCTTCGTTTTCCGTCGAGCGTGGCTTCTATTTTTTCTTTATTTACATTTGTAACTTACAGCTTGAATACAACAGATTCGCTTGTAGCCCCGGCCGCCTGAGTGATCTTAAATGATCACGAAGATTAAGCAACATAGGGCGCGTTCAGTTCATGGATGGGTGACCTTTCTATGGACTAAAGCTAGTGGCATATTTCCGGCTGCCGTCGATATGGCAGTCTCTAAGCCAAGTCAGAGCCCTTAGGGCGGCTTGAAAACTTCTGACAGTATGACCAGTCCACTAGTTTTACAAGCCCCCACCAATCCGGACTTGGCACCCGTGGTGGAGTATACCTATACCTTCCTCATGGAAGAAACCCGTGCCCCTCGGTGGGGACATAATGGGATTATGATGAACTTACAGCTAATGCAGAATAATTTTCTAATTTTCTCATGCTTAATGCAGCTCTTAAAGCTTTAACCATTTTCACCATCCAGGGCGAAGTGTACGACGCCGTATGCGCTCCGTTGGTCGCGGCAGCCCTGCGTGGTTTCGCGGGAGCTGTGTTCGCGTACGGAGCCACGGGGGCTGGCAAAACGCACACCATGACTGGGCTTATGTCGCGCGCACTCAACCATCTCTTCACTAGCATCGCTGAGAGCGAGAAACCGGACGCGTATGAGGTAAGTGCTGCTAATTACCTAAGGTACAGTCGACAGCACATCATGGTATACACCCATGCACTCTACTACGTTGCATTACGGGCGACTTTGCAACTAAAATGTGAAGATTGACGTGCTGTCGACTGTACGCATTCTCAGAGCTTGCTTCTTCGAAAATTTAGATTGGGTTTGCGACAGAAGATATAATATGTTTCTTAGTTTGATCAGTCTTTAATTCTCCTTGGTTTGATAGCTCTAAATGAGAACGAACACACTTGACTTTGACAGGAGATATAATAGGTATAACTTACATATTATTTAGGTAAAACACTTCATTGCTTACGAAACAGTAAAGTACTTAGGTAGAGAATACTTGTGTGTGCACAAAAAAGAAAAATACAACTAAGGGTAGAGTCGACGGTCTTCCTAATTCTTCCTATCTCTAAAACCGGACAAGAGCGAGTCGGGCTCGCCCCGTAGTTTTTCACGAACATAAAAGACATTTTTAAGATCAAATTACCAATGTATTGGTAATTTGGTTCGTTGGTTGTGTCTAATAAATAAATAAATAAATCTACAGTTTCTGATTTTTCCCTGTGTTTGTAGTATAAGACGATGTTACTTCAACGTTAGCGGGAAGTTCGCCATGAATGTCGTTATTATACGTTTTTTGCGGCATAAATGGCCGTGTCTTTTTTACGTTGACTTATACTTGAGTAGGTACAACTTGTACCTACTTTGTTTTAATTTCGATACCTCCACGTGCTCCCGAGATAAAGGGTGTTGCTTGACAGACAGACGGACAGACAACAAAGGACAGTTTTTTTCCTTTTGAGGTACTGCATCTTATTGTTAATGTTCTGTATTTATTTTTCCTGGTACAATAAAGAATATTCTTATCTTATCTTATCTTACGGAACGATAAAAATGAACGTTCGGATGGACAAGATCGGAAATTACTATACAAAAGAAAATTGATGCCTACAAATGTAATAGACAAATAGATAGATAGATAACACTTTGTTGCTCAACCATAATACAGAGTTATTGTAATTTCCTTATGTCTAAAGGGTACACAATTGGCGGTCTTATCGCTTAGAGCGATCTCTTCCAGACAACCTTTGGATGGAGAGAATTGCAGGAAGAACATAGTCGGTAGGTGCGCTTAATAGTCAATCTACTGAAGAATACCTATGTTCTTCTTTATAGCAGCAATCGTCTAATTGAATTGCTTTTAATTTGCTCGGAAGCAGTATTGCGATGTTGTGTGTGATGGTGGATGATAAATAAAAAAAATGTGTTGTAAACTTTTAGTCCAGATCCACTTACGGGTGTTGTTTTATCGGACGAGTCCGACCAGGTGTCGCTCCGATTCGCAGAGCTTAATCATGGTGAGCAGAGAATCGAATCGAGAGCTGCGAATCGGAGCGAAACCTGGTCGGACTCGTCCGATAAAACAACACCCGTAAGTGGATCCGGACTAAAAGTTTACAATGTGTTGTGCTTACCAAGGAGAAGAATCGCTCGAAGCCTAAGCTCCCTGAGTGATCATAAACGATCACTAAGGTTAAGCAACATACGGCGCGTTCAGTCCATGGATGGGTCACCGTCTATGACTAACGCTAGTGGAATTTTTCCGAGCGGTTCCGTGCTTCGCAAGGCACGTTAAGCAGTTGGTGCCGGCTGCCGTCGATAGATGGCAGTCGTTAAGCCAAGTCAGAGGCCTTAGGGCGGCTTGAAAACTTCTGACAGTAAGACCAGCCGCTAGTCTTACAAGCCTCCACCAATCCGGACTTGGCCCCCGTGGTGGAGTATGGCCTATAGGTACCTTCCTCAGGGAAGAGACCCGTGCCCCTCGGTGGGGACATAATGGGTTGATGATGATACCAAGGAGTGCTTACGAAAGTTTTAGTTAAAAAAAAATGTGAGTAAAATGTGAGAGAATCCCCGAGATTCTTTCTATCTTTCTCTGTGTTGAAATACACAGGTATTGGTAAATCGAAGTTGGCGAACGACACTAAATAGACAACACTTTGAAGTTTTGTTTTTATAGGTAAGTGCCCCCATTTCAGGCTAATTGCAGGAAAATTGGTATGTATTTCATAGCAGACAAGCTTTGATTTTAATCTACCATTAGTTTCGAATCAATTTCTTATATTTCTGAGGAAAACTCAGGGCACAAACAAGTGGAGTGCCTATGGAGGCATAAATCCAGCTGTGGATAAATATGGGCAGCCGCATTAGATGGATCAGAATATGTGGGTATATGTTAGGTACAAAATCCTAAGGTTGTCGTAGCCCAGGTGGGAAATAGGACGATACCTTAAACAAAAGACCCTGGTTCGAGACTTGTGCATGAAGTTTCTCTTTTCTCCGTGTGGAGTTTCTGGTCTTCCATCGGACGCGTCCCCCGGGTGGCGGATAGGGGAACGCCCTCCAGATATGGGGGGTACCGGCTTCGGCCGGCGCGGACCAAAACCAGAGGGAGGGGGACGTCCAGTGGCTTGCGCTGCTGGATGTCCCGCGGGGTCCACTATGGGCCCCGCACCCGTAACCCCACACTGAGTGGGGCCGGGGGCCTTCGGGCCGCGAGGAGACAACCTCTATAAAAAACACACGGTGGGGGCCCTCCTCTATGTCCTCTGTTCAGCAGAGGGCATAGAGGAGGTTGAGGGAGGATCACAGACGGCAGGTTGGGGGACCTGCCGTCCGACATCGTGACGGGAGAAGGGGGTGGGGGGCCCATGCCCTTTCTCCAGTGAGGGTGGGCCCGACTCCTTGTGAGTCGGGTCGACGTCGCCGGGGCGCCGCTGTCGCATTCGCATTGTGGTTTCACACCACTTGCGAGATCTGGCAGCGCCCCATTGCACGAGCAACAGGACGGCCCGCGGGGTGTTTTAGGAGGTATGCCTATCCTATTATTAGGAGAGGAGAGTCCGACACACGACCGTCGCCCTCCCCCAAGGGCGGCGGTTATGGTGCGTAAAGCATTTCACCCCGTTAACAAAAAAAAAAGGTACAAAATCCTAGGTTAGGTAGGCAATTAGGGATAATTATACAGTGTGTCCCTGGATAAAGTGCAATCCCGAAAGGGGATGAAACTAGACCATGAATCATTGACTAGAAAAATATTAAAAAAAATTATAAAAAATTATTGTAGGATTTATTGGTATTTTAAGATTTTCATGTTTCATTAAAAACTCTATGTACAAAAGTATTGATTTCTTCCAAAATAATGGGTCTATTTCTTTGAAATAAAAAAAACAGTATGCCTAATACCTGGCGATGACCATGAAATAATAAATAGTCCGCAAAAAAGTAACTATCTTGGGTAAAAAAATGTATTTTTATGAAAAAAAATGATTTTTTTAGACGTTTATTTTAAAAAACTTCAAATTACTAAAAAAATGTGCCCTATAACTATGTAATTTTATAGCTTACTTTTATTCTTTACCATTTTAGCTTCCAAATAAAAAAAAAAATTGTTCTAACTAAAAAAACACGCTATCTACGAACTTTTAAAGTGGAGCCTAATCGTGTTACCGTGCAGGTAGAGACCGTTTTTTCCATTGTTTCCGTCCTACTCTGTGCCCTTCGGCAGTCGCGGTCCTTTTGTTCTACACTCAGGTAGAGGGAAGGCGAGGGTAGGGGAGGCAGGGGGTTCGAAACAGGACTTACACCGTCGCTCCGATATTCTCGCCGCTGCTACTACTGTTCTCGTTCTCGCATTGTGTTCTCGTTGATTTGTTATTAAGTTTTTGTTACATTGTTAACTGTTACGTTTTCTACTGTTCGTTACGTTTGGACTGTTCCTGTTCTGCTGTTAAGTGTTGACGAAATGCCGCGATTGACAGAGTTCTCACCTCGAGAAATAGCCGACATGCATTATTATTGTGGCATGTCACATGGTCGCACAACAGTCGCTCGGACTGCATACATAAATGCTTTCCCGGGCAGACTCATACCCTCAGCTCGAAATTTTCAAGAGATTCATAGGAGGCTCTCCAACATTGGACTTGGTTTGGCACGAGATCGCCGTGAGCAACCAGCTGTCGTTATTGACAATGCGATAGAAGAGGCCATTTTAAACGATCTGTTTGCTGACCCTACAACAAGCATAAGACGATTAGCGTTGCGTCATGGCATATCGAAGACGTCTGTCTGGCGAATTTTGAAAAAGGAGGGATTGCATCCTTTCCATTACCAACGAGTACAACATTTACACGAAAATGTAGATAATCGTCCAAGATGCGTAATGTCGACGTGGATTCTAAGAAAAATTAGAGCTGACCCAAATTTTCCCAAACGCATTTTTTGGATGGACGAAGCGACATTTACCCGAGACGGCATTACAAACTGCAGAAATTTGCACCTGTGGTCTCACGAAAATCCACTATTGAAGCGGGCATCTACTTTTCAAGTAAAATTTTCAATAAACGTATGGGCAGTCTTAATCGACGACATTTTAATTGGTCCAGTCATTTTACCCAGAACCCTAAATGCTGAACGTTTTTTAGAATTACTACAAAATTTACCCATGTTGATGGAAGATGTTCCCCTGGCTACGAGACGGCGTGGGCGTATGTATCTCCAAATGGATGGATGACCTGCACATTATGGGCGGGAGGTGCGGCGATTTTTGAACGAAAATTACCCGAACCGGTGGATTGGCCGAGGAGGGCCAGTAGGCTGGCCAGCGCGTTCACCTGATCTGACACCCCTAGATTATTTTTTATGGGGTGTCATGAAGCAAAGAGTATACAGCACGCCAATAAATACCGAGGCACAGTTGCACGACCGAATAATTCAGTGCGCAAATGACATTAAAAATGATCCAGGAATGATTCGCAGAGCCAGTAATGTGCTTGCAAAATCGAGGAGGCCATTTTGAACATTTAATGCATTAAATAAAAATGCAAAATTGTAAATTACGGATAATTTTATTAATAAAGTTATTGTGATTGAAGTCTGACTTTTATTACCTACTAAAATGTAAATAACTCCTACCTAGCCAATTTTTTAGCTAGAACATTGTTTTTTTTTTATTTGGAAGCTAAAATGGTAAAGAATAAAAGTAAGCTATAAAATTACATAGTTATAGGGCACATTTTTTTAGTAATTTGAAGTTTTTTAAAATAAACGTCTAAAAAAATATTTTTTTTCATAAAAATACATTTTTTTACCCAAGATAGTTACTTTTTTGCGGACTATTTATTATTTCATGGTCATCGCCAGGTATTAGGCATACTGTTTTTTTTATTTCAAAGAAATAGACCCATTATTTTGGAAGAAATCAATACTTTTGTACATAGAGTTTTTAATGAAACATGAAAATCTTAAAATACCAATAAATCCTACAATAATTTTTTATAAATTTTTTTTATATTTTTCTAGTCAATGATTCATGGTCTAGTTTCATCCCCTTTCGGGATTGCACTTTATCCAGGGACACACTGTATAGTGTTTGGGTTTCCGTATCTAATGGAATCCCATCAATTAGCCTACAATGTGTCTGTCTCGCCGTATGCTATAAAGGGAAGGTACAGTCGACAGCACATCATCCTAGCTATACATCCGTGCACTCTACTCCGTTGCATTACGGGCGACTTTGCAAATAAAATTGTGTAGGTTGACGTGCTGTCGACCCTACTAAGGTACTCGAATCAGAAAGTACTAAGGTAATAGACAGCTGATTTTTTTTTAAAGAATTTGTATTTCCCAACGAAGAATAGAGGAAAACTAAAAAATAGGGCATGAAAATTGGTGAATACCAATATTAATTTAGTTTTGTCACCATTTTTCATATTTCAAACTCGGTGTGAACAACAATATAGTGCAGAGCAACAATATGTATAGGTACCTGTGTACCTATACAAAAAAACTAGCTTAGTCGAACCTTCGATTACGATCTCAATCTCGAAATGAATGAACGAAAACTCTCCGCCGCTGTAACCAGGTCACCAGACCATCTGGTGGGGGACCTACCCACGCTGCGTCGTCCGGTCTGCGGTTACCAGGACCTTTCCGCCAAAAAGAGCGAGAATTTTTGTTATAAATACCTATCTGGTAAGTTCAGCTATTTCAGACCTGAGGCTCAGTGGTTAGCGCATCTGCCTACCATGCGAGAGGTCCCGGGTTCGAATCCCGTCTAGGGACAAAAAAGAAACCCAGGTCTTGGATGTTTACATGTTTGTTACGTCGCTGTTTCTGGTTCCCACGACACAGGGTATCCTAGTGTGGGGCCAGAAGCAATGTATGTGTCTGTCTGTATGTAAATGTTCAGTTATGTTAGTTGTGATTTCAAGTCTACTTTGTATTTTGAAAGTTCCGCCTCTAATTCAACTTAAACTCGGGCTAAAAGAAAATTTATTGCAGGGTATGTCCACGACACAGCACGACATCAATCAGTCACTGTTTTAATGAGTACATGCCCCGAGCTGATTACATACCCATGCCGATGGCCATAGCGTCAATATTGACGCGCTGGTTTCTGGTCACGCGAAACGAAATTACCACCGCATTATTGAAGTGACGTGCATTTTATAAAAAAAATTGCCCCCGCCAGTTACATACCTGCCAAACTATAGCGAACGAATAAATTACTGTATTGACGAAAACGAGTGGACTTCTTCATTGACGTCCAAAGTAATCATTTACTGAAGCTAACTATCACTATGGAAGTCAGTAAACCAAGAGAATAGGATTAATACAGTAGGAATAAGGTCATTGAGAAGTAAGTAATGTGAATTACAGGGTACGCCATTGTACTCGTATGATGAGAAAACGTTGTAGACTACAAGAGAATGTGGTGACTAGAATTGGGAAAGGAATGTTGCGGTGGTTTGGAGTGTAGGAAGAAAGAACGACGAAAAATATGTATTTAGCAACTCTGAGTCGAAGGGCCGTTAATGGACGTCCCAGGCGGACAAACTTTGTTGAAATAGTATTTCAAATTTGTAGTTCAAATTTACCGAAGTGCTGATTAAAAAGTAACCGGTCTCCATGTGCGTGCATGGAGCTCCTAATGAATGAAATCAAAGAGGTTTATCAGGATTGTTTTCTGGTTTCTGCAGGGGTTAGTTTACGTTATGTTAGCTACGTCAGTGCCGATTGGCGAATACCATCGCATTCGGTTCGTTCAGTTGGTCTGTACTGTACAACATCATAGGAACCACTGCAGTCGAATACATAAAATTTGCATAAAGCATTTATGTCTAGTGTTTGTGCAAACCGCCAAGGTAACTCGTGAGCTCGTATTAAAACGCTGGGTGTTTTACATGCTTTTACTGCTCGTGTTTGAGTAAACCAATTAGATGTTGCTGCAATTCGCAGTGCAATGTTAATTAGAAAAAGATATAAAAAGACTGAAACCGCGAGTGTTTTTCAAGCCAGGTTCAGACGATTCAGCAAATTGTGGTTGTCAAAAATTCAAATTCAAAAAAATTCAAAAATTTTTATTTCAACGTAAAGAATTTACATTCTGCTTGTTGAATGTCAATGTACATACAGTTATGTATAATGTTAGCCGCTGCCTTAGGGCCGTCTGTAGTGGAGAAAAAGGCAGCGAAAAAAAACTCGTTGTTAGTGCACGGGCCTTGATACTTCGCTTGCTACTTTCAACTTTTGTTAGCTTTTGTGGTAGTAATTTCCCCATAATAGAGTGCAAATAAAAGCGCCTTTGTCATCGGACTCGATGAATAGTTGAAAAGTGTTCGGGTCTTCAGAAAACGCGTCTCGAGGTCATTTCTGGGTGAAAAGGCGCTGACGATGGCCGAAGCCCGAAAGCTTCGCAAACTGAACACAAAAATGAACTACATACTTACTATATATGTTTTTCTTAAACTTTTATTTGTTATTAGTTTATTACAATACAGGACGTAGGAATCATAACTAGGTCACGATATTTATAATACTGTTGTCAAATAAGTTACAACGATGAACCACAGAAGTTACCACAGAAATCTCGCATTTCTTCTTATATTAACTCAAACTCAAATATTTTATTCATAGTAGGTACAGACAAAATGTTTACTTTATGAATGTCAATGTTGTTATGCTAACTCTACTTTTCTTACCAGAATTATGAAGATAACTAAGCGAGGTCAATCTAAATGTAAAAAAATATCTTGTCATAGTTTTTGTTATTGAATTCCTCCGAATCAGCTTTATACCGATTATTATGATTTTTTGTGTATATTTGGCAGATTTGAGAATAGGTCGTAGGCTAATGGCTAAACAACGCATGCTGGAGGATCAGCTAGTAACTTTGTAATAAGCTTCCTTTCAGAAAACGAGCTTGAAATTTTAAGCTTTCGGGTCTGGCGTCAGATGTACTAGAATAACCCTTAGAATTCAATGCCTTCACGTAGGAATATACCTACCTACCTTACCAAAGTTAGTCAAACAAAAATGGTTGAAAGGTTTGTGTTTCCATAAAAAAGTTTTTTCACAAGAGTATTTACCATCACATTATATTCTCATACCTTGCAACTGTCGATTGTACATACGGGAACCATTGACGATTTTCTTTCACCAATTTTCTTCAGTGTTATTTTATTCAGCGTTCATAAATCAATCCTAACAGTAGCATAGTCCGCCTTGATCGTGAATATATTTGTTTTGCTTCAGGAAACACCCCAGTTTATGCTAATACAACAGTAGACCTTGACCAGTAGGAAACACTTCGCTACTTTCGGCACCATTAAGAATGGGTTCAAGTGCACTTATCCACGAAAATTCCTACAACACTGGTCTTTATATTACACGATTAATTGATAATGTTATTAATAGTCAGCGATAAGACACGCCTAAATATTCTCCATTAGTTAAGTATAATTTCAGCTTAATTGCCAAGTAATTTAGGAGTCTACCGGGTAAACTAAATGTTGGGGGTTATTTCTTTCCACCTTGACTTTTGAAGCAAGTAAGAAGCAGGGACAGGGATAGCCTTGAACAGAGACAGGGACGTTCCAAATAGCCGACGGTACTTATGGTATGGAGAAAACCTTGGAGAAGTAGTAAAACAAATGCAGCCTAAATACGCCGTACCGTACTGTATGATACTGCCCTCTGTTAGAGAGAGGGAGTAAACAGTAAAATAAAAAAGGAAGGAGAACAAGAAGAGAAGAAGGGTGATGTATCTGGAGAAACTCATCTCTCTATACTATACTATATTATGGAGAGGTAATGTTTGTATGTAAGTTTGTGTGTCAGGGATAATCTCCGAAAATACTCAACCGAATCAAAAATTCTTTCACTAGTATTTAGAATGGACCTTTAGGGTGGACATAGGTTATCGGTTAATCTGTTGACAAAGGACAAATTCGAAGTATCAATTGATTATCATTAATTACTCCAAATGATTAGAAAGTCTAACACTTAGTCGGTGGTCACTACCTTCCACAAATCACTGGCTTCCATGCATCCGTTGCTCGTATATACCCTGTACACCCATAGGTACAAGCTGCAGTAAGATCCAGAATACAATATCTATGTTTAATTTAGACTTCAAGAAGACAATTTAGAAAATAATATTTTATTGTCAATTTTTAATTTACCTATTAGACCAAAGTTGCTAAATTAAAAACTAATCCTAGCTGCAGTTAACTGTTCGGCCCACAGATATCTCAATTGTTCTGAGGTTCGACCCATAGGATAAGGTGGACACGCCATGCGGAGTTCAGTAATAACTTCCACTATTCAGCGTTTACGTGGCTCCGCATCGCCCCCTCGCCTCAAGGTCACTGCCGACAGCTAGCGTGATTGACACCCGGGACTGCCATTAGCCTATCAGCCCGCCAGCGTCATTAACCGACCAATGTTTAGGTACCTACCATTTTCCTTTGTCAATTTACTGAGAAAGTGCGGCGGCACGGCACTTCGTGACATTTAAGCAACTTAACTTTCAATAAACTGAATTACCCTCAAACCCAATGCAATAGTGTCTGGGATATCGTTTAATAACGAGAATTTTTGTATGACTAACAGCTACCTACGTAATGAGAATGAAAATGTTGTTGTCCTAATAAAACCCGAATGTTCAGGATTTACGCAAATTTTAACTGGTTTGAAAGGCACGCTTTATGACCCAGCACTTTTTTTATACAAAGCAACATAACAGTATGTGAACCTTAGTAATAAAGTTTACCTAGGTGATAAAAGCTAGTAATGAGTCATATTCAAATGCGTGCAACGCTTAGAATTTGTACAAATTCTTCGGCTGTGGAGTGAAATCACTGGAAATCACCTTGGGGTGCCCTGACGTCACTGGGAATAGTGAAGAAAAGCTTTTAATAAATTATTAAAGCCGCTACATTAAGACGACCTTTAAGTGATGGGCACAACACAACACGGTATATCTTATTCTTAGCACGATAGAAGACAAATGGTTTTAGGAGTGTCAATCACCTACCCTAAGGTTTACTTTACATAGTTGGTGCTAACATGTGTGAAATACGTTAGATACCTATGGCAAGCAAATCAATAAAACCAAATGGACAAAGTTACAACAAATATTCTCATCCAATCGATAATTACTGGTAGCATTGAATTTTCTAATTGAATGAACAGCCAAGCCCTCGGTAGGGACATAATGGGTAGCGTAAGTCTCGTAAGTTAAGGGTATTTAAAAAAAAAAATTAGTGGTTTGAAAATGGGTGGATTTTTGCAATAATTTATGACTGGTTCTTTGTTTTCATACTGTTCGGCGAGACGAATAGATGCCATTATTTGATATAGTTACAGATAGATTTATTTTTAAAATGCGCGATTTGTGAAACCAGCAGCGGACTGTCCAGCACAGATGATACAATCTTGTACAGGACATTTAAAATATGTGAACATCTGTCGCACTTTCATTCTGTCGCACTTCCGTGATTCCACCTTGTGTCGCATTTCGAATATTATAACTTCAGTGGCGTCGAACTATAAGTTATTCGCGACGCGGTAATGTCGCCCTTCCGTGATTCGCTCTTACGGCATTTCTCCACTTCTCCGGTCCGGCAAACGTTGATTACCGGTCCGATTTAGAAACATACAAGAATACTAGTAAGCTTTTCCACTACTCAGGTATCCGATTTTTAACGGTCCGATAATTTGCTAGATCGGAACGGTATTTTAACGTACAAAAACAATACACGTTTTTGCACCGCGCATACAACCCGAAAATGTTCCCATACTATTTTATTTACATTAATAGATTGTGTGGAAAACGTCCCCTGCCTCGAATAGAAAAACCGAGGAATTTTAATAAAGTGCGTCATTGCCGATTATAAATAATCGGATGAAGTGGAGAAGCATAATCCGGCATCCAATATTTTTCTCATGACTGATTCCGGTTCCGACGCCGGACTGGAGCAGTGCAGAAAGGGCCTTACGTTTAGGACTTAAGTGTTAAGTTCCTCAGGTTTCCCCTCGATTGAAATAGGCGCAGAAATTACGGAAATAATTTAACGAACAAAATAAAAAAAACGCAATGGCACCTAATTAATGGAAAAACTATAGATATCTCGATATGCTCTGAGGGAAAAACCCATTCGAATACTTTATAATAGACAGTTTGTCCATGTATCTATGTAGACTTATTGATAGCTTCATATTCGTAGACTAAACTAGATAAATGTGGGGAGGCGTTCCCAGCACTTAGCGTGAAGCACTCGGTGTTTCGATAGAATTTAACCTTGAGTGCCCCAGCCCCATCAAGCTACGACGCCTCCAGACGATAGGCACTTGGAATGTGCGTGGCTTGAACCAACCTGGGAAACTTGCTGTGTTGGAACGAGAAGTGGTTAGAGTCGGTGTGAACATCTGTGGTCTAAGCGAAACACACTGGAAAGGCAGCGGACATTTAATGACAGACCACCACGTCATTTACTTTTCTGGCAACGGCGTTACCAGCAGCAACGGGGTGGCTTTTTTAATACCTGCACACCAGGAAAAATGTGTGATGGGATACGAGCCGGTAAGCGATCGGATTATCAGCATCAAGTTAAAAGCCTCACCAATGAATCTCAACATTGTACAAGTATATGCTCCTACGTCTGCTGCAAGTGACGACACAATTGAGAAGTTTTACTCGGAATTACAATCTACAATAGCGAAGGTTCCCAATAGGGAGTTATTGGTCATCCTAGGAGACTTGAACGCTAAAATCGGGGAAAACGCTCATCAGCTGGGCAAATGTGCGGGAAGATTTGGGCTCGGCAAGCGAAATGAACGAGGTGAACGCTTAATACAATTCGCTTCAGAAAACAACCTCCTTATTGTCAATAGCTTTTTTCAAAATCACCCGCGCAGACTGTACACTTGGGTATCACCCGACGGGAAAACTCGCAACCAAATAGACTACATCATGACTCGGTCGCGATGGAGGTCATCTGTGACTAACGCCCATACGCTGCCTGGAGCTGATTGTGGGTCTGACCACCAACTTTTGATCTCCAAACTAAGGCTCAAGCTAACAGCAGCTAGAACCAATCAAAAGCCGAAGAGGTTGGAGGTGAAAGATGTTTCGAGGTTCCGCTCTGTTGTCGACCATGACTGGCCGCAGTGGTCTGAGGCGGATATTGTCAACGAAACACCGGATGCACTATGGGACCGAGCTAAAACACTCATCACTTCAACTGTCTCTGAAACTGCACCGCGAATTACAACCCGCAAAAGACAGCACTGGATGACTGATGGTACCTTTGAGCTCGTGGAGAAACGCCGGAAGATGAAAGCAGTGGGAGCCGATGTCAAGGATCTCAATAAAATGTCAGCACATATACAAACGAAATGCAGACAAGATCATAACAACTATCTGCGCACTATGTGTAAGGAAATTGAGGCTCATGCGGGCAGGTATGAGTCAAGAGACCTGTATCATAAGATTCGCCTCATTACGAAAACGCTGCCATCCAGGACTTGGGCTATCGAAGATCAGAATGGCCAAGTAGTCACTGAGCTGGACCAAATTTCGGGTGTTTGGAGAGATTACTGTCAGTCCTTGTTCCAGGACCCTCAGTCGCGAGATTTCGCACCTACGGAGCCTGCACGCGATATGATTGAGCCGGATATCCTTGAGTCAGAAGTAAGAGCCGCTATTAAACATCTTAAGAATGGTAAAGCCACGGGGAAAGATGAGATCCCAATAGAAATTATACGGGCATTGGGAGAGCGTGGCGTTAACATCTTCCACATCATCTGCAACAAGATATGGCACACAGGCAAATGGCCCTCTGAATGGACTCACACAATATTCATCCCACTTCATAAAAAGGGTTCCACAAAGAAGTGTAGCAACTTTCGACTCATTGCTCTCATAACGCACGCTAGCAAAATAATGCTGCACATCATCAACGAGCGACTTAAAGCATATCTGTCTAAAGAAATTGCACCAGAGCAGGCCGGTTTTGTGAAAGGAAAGGGAACCCGGGAACAAATCCTCATCGTTCGTCAAATCATTGAGAAGGCTCGAGAGTTCAACAAGCCGACTTATATATGCTTTGTCGATTTCTCCAAAGCATTTGACTCGGTGAAATGGCCAACGTTGTGGAAAACACTATTGGACATGGGCACACCACAACATCTCGTGCACCTGCTCAGAGAGCTCTACGAGGGAGGTACAGCTTCAGTACGGACAGATGGCCTCCTCTCAGATGGCTTCCATCCAAGTGCAGGCGTACGACAGGGATGCATAATATCACCCTTACTTTTTAATATCTACACCGAGCTTGTTATGCGAATCACTCTTGAGGACTGGACCGATGGTGCTGCGATTGGCGGATATAAAATTGCGAACCTGCGGTATGCAGATGACACCACCTTATTTGCGAGTAGTGCTGACCATATGGAGGAATTGCTTCTCAGAATGGAACGCGTGAGCCTTACGTTTGGATTAAGGATAAACCGATCTAAGACCAAAGTTATGATCGTGGATCGCGTCAACAACAACTCGCCCGAAGTCACACAGATTGCGAACTGCGACGTGGTTCAGACCTACGTTTATCTCGGGGCTTTGATCTCAAGCAATGGCGGCTGCGTGGATGAAGTGAAACGACGTATGGCCATAACCAGAACCGCGATGGAGAAGTTAAGGAAAGTGTGGAGGAATCGCAACATTACTAAAGCCACCAAGGTCAGGCTCGTGCGTACGCTGGTATTCCCCATTTTTCTTTACGCAGCGGAGACGTGGACGGTACGCGAGTTGGAAAAGGGTAAGATAGATGCTCTGGAGATGTGGTGCTGGAGGAAGATGCTCGGGATATCATGGACGGAGTTCCGCACCAACGTATCCATACTCCAGGAGCTCGGCATCACGCAGCGTCTGTCAGTCGTAGTACAGTCTCGCATATTGCAGTACTTTGGGCATGTCTCCAGGCGAGATGACGATTCCATAGAGCGGCTGGTCGTGCAGGGAAAGGTGGAGGGAACCAGATCGCGCGGCAGGTCACCCATGCGCTGGACGGACCAAGTGAAAGCGGCTGTAGGAAACCGCGTAACTGACTGCGCCAGACAGTCCGCCAACAGGGAGAGATGGCGGGAGATCGTGCGGAGAGCTGTGTCCGCCTCTACCGCCGATGTGGACGCCTCAATGTGACCACGACCGCTCTGCCAAGAGCGAAACGACAAAGAAGAAGAAGAAGAAGAAGAAGCCCCAGCCCCAATCAGATAACTGTGTAGGTTTTGGTACAGTTAGCCGAAGTTGGCATAGGACACCGTAGTAAGTCTTATGGCTCCTCTACACGTCTGCAGACGCATCCGCGGACGCTGGCGGATGCGTCCACAGATGAATTTCCACGAGCTGTCCACACGTCTGTAGGTCAATCAGTCTATGTTCATTCCCGACGGACGAAAAACGTCTTCGCCCCGTTTAAAAATGGATATTGAGACCGTAGCTGTTGCAGCTATTTATTTATTTAGTACTTTTAACTACTACTTGAGTGTACAGTCGACAGCACATCGTCATATACATCCATGCACTCTACTCCGTTGCATTACGGGCGACTTTGCAACTAAAATGTGAAGGTTGACGTGCTGTCGACTGTACCTACAACGCAGTAGAGTTATTAAAAAGAAATGGAGAAGAAGAAGGTTTACCTATCTACATAGTTTTATTTTTGTGAGATTTATTTTTTGGATTCCATAGCTAGTTTTCAGCTTGATACAGCTGAATAAACCTAAAATTTTCTCGGCGCACATATTGTTAGTCATTTCGGGGGGAATTAAACCACAAGAAGCACGCGTGCACTCTCATTCGCAAATACGATCAAACTAATGCATCGGCAGACGTGTGGACAGACGCCGGACGTTTGCGCCGAAATCCTTTGACAAACGGATTCGAGGCGGACGTCCGCGGACGCGTCTGCAGACGTTAAATACCTACCACAGATGCGCAAATCACCCCTTCTCTACGTCGGCGGACGCATCCGGAGATGACGTCCGTGGACGCGTCTGCAGACGTGTAGAGGAGGCTTTTTGGTGCGGGACTCAAACAAAATAAGATATTTCTAGATATCGTTAGCTGTACTTACGATGACTGTAGCTGAAGTTAACTTAGACCAAAGCTTGGTGTGCATGGCGGTGATTTATACTTATTGTACCTATAGTATACCATAAAGTAGTGTTAAAAACGCGATTCCAGGGCATTTTAAATAGTCTGTGGTAAAAGGAAAGACGTAATCACTGTTATATTAAAACTGTCTCTGAGGCGTACCTTTAGCAGAATCGTGTTTTAAATAAAACTGTATCTTCCCCATTTTTGGTATGCAGTGACCGTTATTGTAGGGTAAAAGGGTAAAAAACGAGACCCCATTTCAAGGTAAGACTCCACTGTCCGTCTGTATTTCTGTTGTCACTATAAGAACAAATACATAACAATAAAAACATAATAAAAATAAACATTTAAGTGGGGCTCTCTGGAATCGCTCGTAGCCTGGGATGCCTGAGTGATCTTAAACGATCACTAAGGTTAAGCAACATACGGCGTGTTCAGTCCATGGATGGGGCACCGTCTATGACAAACGCTAGTGGCATTTACCGAGCGGTTCCGTGCTTCGCAAGGCACGTTAGGCAGTTGGTGCCGGCTGCCGTCGATATATGGCAGTCGTTAAGCCAAGTCAGATGCCTTAGGGCGGCTTGAATACTTCTGACTGTAAGACCAGCCACTAGTCTTACGAGCCTCCACCTATCCGGACTTGGCCCCCGTGGTGGAGTATACCTTCCTCAGGGAAGAGAGCCGTGCCCCTCGGTGGGGACATGATGGGTTGATGATGAAGTGGGGCTCCCATACAACAAACGTGATTCCTTTGCCGTTTTCAGCTTGATATTAATAACGACAACAGATAAACGCTTGAAATATTCACATAATTTACATGTATATTCACGCCCTAGGCCGTCTAGTATCAGTCTCTGCACATTCTCATCTCATTGTATTTTTTTTATCAATACGTGTGTTTTAAAGTAAAAATTGATATTTATACTTTTATGTACATTGTACGCAAGAAAAAAGTTACAAAAATATAAGCATAACATGCCTATGTTACGCTTACATGAGTACATAGGCGAGCTTATTTCTGTAGCAATTTCTTCCAGCCAACCAGATCAGTTGTAAAACAATTATTTAGATGCAACGTTTGATTTGATGTGCCCCAATTATCTGCCCTTAATTTCTTGGATTGGCTGGGCCTATTTGGCTATATGGTAAATCGGCCTCTGAATGCCATTTAAAACTCCATTGTAGGTCGCTGAAAAGAATGCTGACTATAAACAATGTTGCAGCAGCCCGGAGTTTTGTTTGTACTGCTGCCGAGGTGTTCGACCTACGCGAGTACAAAGAAACTTGGAACTGAACTGTGAATTATGATTCACAGGTCAATGTCACAATGAACAAGGAAGCGTTTATCGGCTTACTGTTTATTGCTTTTTATTTTCAGCAGTTCAGCTTTAGCCCTATGAAAGATTAATAATATGGTTGGTTACCTGTGTGAAAGGAATTTAAAATATATAAACTCACGCCTGTATTCCAGAGGGGTAGGCAAAAACCTGGGTCTGCCACTTGTCGCGATCTTAACAGATTACCTTCGCTTCATCGACATTCATTAGTTCTTGGATGCACGCACGCCGATTTGGCGTACTTTTTATCGATTTTAAAAGGACTTTAATTTTATTCTAAATGCTTTTGATAGTTTGCTACTCTTATGTCGTTGCGTTAAGTTGTTATTCTAAAGATTTGCCTTCTTCTTTCTAATACCTACATACATAAACTTACGCCTGTATCCCGGAGGCAGACTAGGTTTTGCCACTTGCCTTCTAATATTGACCTACAAGTGTAACTGTTCGGATATAGATACTTTTAATTGTTTAACGTAGAAAAAAACATTTTCATGTCACGATACTTCGTACAACTACGATCTGAGAAGTTTCGAAAAAAAATGTTGGAAACCGCAATCATGTACCGAAATGTTGTACCAATCCTTTACATCATTATCATCGTCATTTATCGAGAAGAAAAGAACATTAGCTTCAAATATTGCTAACGATTTCACTGTACTGATAGGGGTGTTAAACATCCGTGCGGAGTTTCTGCTCTTCCATCGGACGCGTCCCCCGGGTGGCGGATAGGGGAACGCCCTCCAGATATGGGGGGGTACCGGCTCCGGCCGGCGCGGACCAAAACCAGAGGGAGGGGGACGTCCAGTGGCTTGCGCTGCTGGATGTCCCGCGGGGTCCACCATGGGCCCCGCACCCGTAACCCCACATTGAGCGGGGCCGGGGGCCTTCGGGCCGCGAGGAGACAACCTCTATAAAAAACATACGGTGGAGGCCCTCTCTATGTCCCTCTGTCCAGCAGAGGGCATCGAAGAGGGCTGGAGGGGCGGGGAGGGGCGCGGGCTCCACAAGCCGGGCTTGGGAGGGAGGGACCAGGGACTGGGCACCCCATATGGTCTCTGGCCGAGGGGTGTTTTTATGGGAGGGAATTTAGATGGGCCGAGGATCCGGGCAGAGGGCCACAACGGGTCCTCGGTAGTTAGAGGCTTGTGGAGCTCGCGCCTCTCCGCCGGGAGAGCCGGTGGCGCAGGGGACGCTGCGCGGACCTTGCGCCGCCGGTTGAGGGAGGGTCACAGACGGCAGGTTGGGGGACCTGCCGTCCGAAATCGTGACGGGAGAAGGGGGTGGGGGGCCCATGCCCCTTCTCCAGTGAGGGTGGGCCTGACTCCTTGCGAGTCGGGTCGACGTCGCCGGGGCGCCGCTGTCGCATTCGCGTTGTGGTTCACACCACTTGCGAGATCCGGCGGCGCCCCATTGCACGAGCGACAGGATGGCCCCCGGGGTGTTTTAGGAGGTATGCCTATCCTATTATTAGGAGAGGAGAGTCCGACACACGGCCGTCGCCCTCCCCCAAGGGTGGCGGTTATGGTGCACAAAGCATTTCACCCCGTTAACAAAAAAAAAAAGGGGTGTTAAACATAACATATAAACATAAACATTTACATACAGGCACATTTCTTCTGGCTCCATACTAGGATACCCTGTGTCGTGGGAGCCAGAAACAGCGACATCACAAACATGTGAACATCAAAGACCTAGGGTTTTTTTGTCCCCAGCCGGGGTTCGAACCAGGGACTTCTCGCACAGTAGGCAGATGCGCTAACCGCTTCGCCACAGAAGTCTTCAGCTGTTAGCTGGGACATCCAGCCTAAGTAGTTTTTTGAAGCTAAATGACTATGACCACATCAAATGAAACGTCATCGAAATTCGTTACATGACAGGTTATTGAACCATAAATTTTTTATCAACTGAGGCCAAGTGTTCCCATTTGTGCATGTTAGCCGACCAATCATTGTAATTTCATAGCTTCCATGTTCCTCATAGTTTTGAATATTTGATGCATCACTTAGTTGGCGTTTGACATCCATCAATAGCCATGAGAATGTTGACTTAGTTAATTAACCATATGATCTGAAATCAATACGTACTTTACGCTGCTGCTGGATAAATTAAACCACTAACTGGCCACTTAAAGTCTCTAAATTACATTCCAAGTACATATTATTATGTATTAGGCGGAATCCTCATTATGTAAGCCACACATTCTTAAAGTTTTCTGCTTTTCTGGCTTTTCTGCGCTTTCCGCGCTAACTTGCGCGACCTATTTAATTCACTGCTGCTAAATAGGCTATTTGACAGTGTGAAAAAAACAGTATTATTTATTATTAGTTTTATTTGTTCGTATAAATTATGTGTCTAAAAAACCGCTTTATGGCATTGGAACTAAAAAAACCATTATGATTTGTAAAAAAACACAAGATAAGATTTGATAATTTGTATCTGCCGCCATTGTATCGAAAACGGCCTGGATTGGCAGTTTCTATGATGACGTCACATGTTAGTAAAAATGGCGTCTGTCATTAATTATTTGAAAAGTAAATTTTCGTTTCCCTTTTTTAGAAAAAATACACGAAAGAATTTAAAATGACCACTTTCTGAGGACTCCATCATCATCAACCCATTATGTCCCCACCAAGGGGCACGGGTCTCTTCCCTGAGGAAGGTATAGGCCATACTCCACCACGGGGGCCAAGTCAGGATTGGTGGAGGTACTCCATGAAAACCAACAAATAATATGAGATGGCTTTCAGAAATCGGTCAAATAGCCTATTGTACAAAAGTGCGAGACCGTCTTACACATCACTGCATTCGTATTTTAACAAAACCCTCTTCTGATTTAGTATCGTTGGTAGCAACCAACCCGAACACGCCGAACGCTCATAATTTCAATAGGCTATTTGACCGATTTCTGAAACCATCTCATATTTTTTGTTGGTGGTCATGGAGTCCTCAGAAAGTGGTAATTTTAAATTCTTTCGTGTATTTCTTCTAAAAAAGGCAAACGAAATTTTACTGCCAAAACCCTATCTTGGGCAATATGGCGTCGCACAGGAATTATGCCGTCACTTGCCAGTTAACCCACCAATGAACGTAAGAACGAATGAATGACAGACGCCATTTTTACTGACATGTGACGTCATCATAGCATCGGCCAATCCAGGCCGTTTTCGATACAATGGCTGCAGATACAATATTTATCAAATTTTATCTTGTCTTTTTTACAAATAATAATAAATTGTTTTTTTAGTTAAAATGTCTTAAAGCGGTTATAAAACTCATAATTTATACGAAAACGTATAAATAATACTGTTTTTTTCACACTTTCAAATAGCCTATTGTTTTTTTACTTTTACAACTCTACATGGGGGCATCCATAAACAACCTCACACGTAAACGAAGATGTAAGGGGTCACCAATATGACATTGAGTGTCACCAAAAGATAGCTGGAAAAAAATACTTATTAGTATTAAGCTCGCCTATCTACAAATGTTTTTATTAATAATATGCATCAAATAATTTTCACTCAATCAAAAGGTTTCGTGACGTCACAAAGTATAAATCTAAATATTACAACAAATTAAAATATTGTTAACTCCAGTATAAAAAGATTGTTTCATTTCGTAAGTTTATGTGATGTTCAATTTGATTGTTTAAAGTTAATAGTTCCCAAAATAATTTTACGTTTGCGTTACAAGGTCAGGGAGGGGAAATTAAATTTTATATCGTAATTATGAATAGCAGCGTAATTCTGGTCTCGAATTGGGGTACCCTCTGGTATGATAACGAGACATGAACATCACAAACATGGATGTTACAAATACACCCACTGAGGCCATTTCTACAAAAATGTACGGCGGCCTCAGGTGGAAATCGAACTCACGATCAGGCGCTATGCCTACAAGGCAGTCAAGATGAGAAAAGTCTTTATTTTACAGCAGGCGAGCATGAAACTCTTAAAGTATCAAATATTAAAAGGGTTCCAAAGTGTTATTACACACCATAGTCTTAACACACACCAGAGAAACGTAACTTCCATCCTCACGTTGCAGGTGAAAATGTCCTACTTGGAGATCTATAACGAAAACATTCGCGACCTGCTGAACCCTGGCGCGGGGACTCTGGACCTGCGCGATGAAGGCAGTACCGGAGCGCCGACGGTGGCGGGGCTCAGCGAGATCCGCGCCACCAGCGCTGCCCACGTCAGCGAGTTGTTAGCAAGGGGCGAGAGGGCGCGCACGGCAGAAGTTACTCACGCCAACGATCACTCTTCTCGAGGGCATGCTTTGCTCAGGTAACCCTTATCGTATTTCGAAGCTATTCGGCAGCCCTGGAACTTCAGACCAAGTCCGGATTGGTGGAGGCTTGTATGACTAGTGGCTGGTCTTACTGTCAGAAGTTTTCAAGCCGCCCTAAGGCTTGGCTTAACGACTGCCATCTATCGACGGCAGCCGGCACCAACTGCTTAACGTGGCTTGCGAAGTGGGGAACCGCTCGGAAAAATGCCACTAGCGTTAGTCATAGACAGTGACCCATCCATGGACGCATACATGGCGCCGTATGTTGCATAACCTTAGTGATCGTTAATATCACTCAGGCAGCCGGAGCTACGAGCGATTCTTGAACTAATTGTAATTTAATAGGCCCCTGGCAGTCCCTGATCTCTAGGATACAGGCGTGAGATCAGATATAATTTTGTGTCCGTAGCGTGACGGTGACGTCGCGGGCGGAGGGCGGCGCGGGCGCGGGCGCGCACCGCGGCCGACTCTTCCTGATCGATCTGGCGGGCTCGGAGCGCGCCAACCTGCGCGCGCGCCGTCTTGAGGGCGCGCACATCAACCGCTCGCTGTTAGCCCTGGCAAACTGCATCATGGCGCTCTCTGGCGGTGCTAGGTGAGACTGTTAATTATGATAATTGGGTATTTGACAGGATGTCAAATGAGTTACTTTTAAAACGGAATTTTGTATGAAAATACTTGCTTGTGACGTCACATTTCAGAGCACTCTTTTTATTATTCATCTATTTAAAAATTGTAATAATTAGTAAATGATTAAACTAAATACATTTTCCGAATCATTTTGTAATTTTTGGTTTAATCGAGCATCTCAAATAATTTATTGTTGATAGTGTCAAATACCGTATTTTATTCAAATTAGATGGTAGACCACAAGTCAGCGGGATGTTGAAAGATCTGGCGGTATCGGCTCGCGCCAACCTACGTGCGCGCCGGCTCGAAGGCTCGCACATCAACCACTCACTGGCGCTGGCAAACTGCATCGTTGTGCTGGCGGTGCTAAGTGACATGATAATCATGATAATTCAAATTAGACGGTCAATCACAAGCGCCGCGGGTTCCTGAAAGATCTCGCGGACTCTTAGCGGGCCAACCTGCGCGCGCTCACATCAACCTCTTGATGCTGGCATTGAAACCCAAACTTAGAACAATGGAGTTTTAATAAAACTTTGACATAGGGTTAGAAATCCTGGCAAGTTTCATTTAAAGGTGAAGAAATCAATAAATGATTTATTAGGTTATGGGACCACCACGCTTCTGTGTAGCGAACCACCGGAGAGCCCAATGATGCCGTTTGTCAGCGCCTCCACATCTTGTCGCTCCCGGCGGTACTACTTTTAACAAACGCTTTGTCTTGCTTATACAACTTAGTCGGTAGACCGAACCCACCGCGAGTTCCTGAAAGACTTAGCGCGATCCGAGGATGCAACAATATATCGGACAGCTTCGGGAGCCGAGTTCTCTAGCTCTTATAGTCAATGGTCAAGATAGTAAAACTGTACCGTATGAACAAATGTACGTTGACCGCTTTAGGTTTTTTTAAATTTAGTTTTTCAAGAGGTGCAGGTTTAAGTCCCGCTTGGGCCCGTTATTTATCTAAACATAAGTTTTCTAAATATCTGTTGTTTCACACATTCACTGTCATTCGAGCAGTTATCACAATTTGGGGAAGATCTATTAAATGAAATATCCCCATGCCTCATCAGATCTGTGTGGTGTATGTGGGTATCTAATAATTAAGCATCGATTGCGTGAATGTGGGTAGCTGCGATTCGTCTCTCTAAATAAAGATTTACTACGGAACAGACGTGCTTTCATTTCATTGGCGACGAGGATGGGATACGAACCCACGCGTGCATAGCACATTGGATTACGAGCAGGGGAGAGCGTGTGCAGCCCTCGCTCTGTCGCACAGCAGATGTCGTTTGTTGGACGGTGGTGGAAGAAGAAGAAGTCGTAGTTTATCTCTTCATTGCAGTAGTTTAATCGTGACACAGAATTACATTGTTTAGTTAAATATAAGTGTGTATTGGGCGAGTGGCTCGAGCCGACTGGCGGGCGGTAGCGGTGTGCTGGACAATGCCAAGTCAGCACACGCAGCGATGCACGGTGCTTAGCCCGTACAAGATCAAGACAAATCCAACATTTGTGCAACAGATACGTAAACTACCGCGACTCGAAGCTGACACGCCTGCTTCGTGAGGTGTTGGGTGGTCGTTGCCGCACCGCCATGGTGGCACACGTGGCCCCCGGTGCCGCCAGCCGTGACACCACCCGCAGCACCCTGCACTACGCCCAGCGAGCCGGCGCCATCACTAACCGGGTCAGTATGAGGTAGCTGAGACACCCGCAGCACCCACTACGCCCAGCGAGCCGGCGCCATCACTAACCGGGTCAGTATGAGGTAGCTGAGACACCCGCAGCACCCACTACGCCCAGCGAGCCGGCGCCATCACTAACCGGGTCAGTATGAGGTAGCTGAGACACCCGCAGCCCCTGCACTACGCCCAGCGAGCCGGCGCCATCACTAACCGGGTCAGTATGAGGTAGCTGAGACACCCGCAGCACCCACTACGCCCAGCGAGCCGGCGCCATCACTAACCGGGTCAGTATGAGGTAGCTGAGACACCCGCAGCCCCTGCACTACGCCCAGCGAGCCGGCGCCATCACTAACCGGGTCAGTATGAGGTAGCTGAGACACCCGCAGCACCCACTACGCCCAGCGAGCCGGCGCCATCACTAACCGGGTCAGTATGAGGTAGCTGAGACACCCGCAGCACCCACTACGCCCAGCGAGCCGGCGCCATCACTAACCGGGTCAGTATGAGGTAGCTGAGACACCCGCAGCCCCTGCACTACGCCCAGCGAGCCGGCGCCATCACTAACCGGGTCAGTATGAGGTAGCTGAGACACCCGCAGCACCCACTACGCCCAGCGAGCCGGCGCCATCACTAACCGGGTCAGTATGAGGTAGCTGAGACACCCGCAGCACCCACTACGCCCAGCGAGCCGGCGCCATCACTAACCGGGTCAGTATGAGGTAGCTGAGACACCCGCAGCCCCTGCACTACGCCCAGCGAGCCGGCGCCATCACTAACCGGGTCAGTATGAGGTAGCTGAGACACCCGCAGCACCCACTACGCCCAGCGAGCCGGCGCCATCACTAACCGGGTCAGTATGAGGTAGCTGAGACACCCGCAGCACCCACTACGCCCAGCGAGCCGGCGCCATCACTAACCGGGTCAGTATGAGGTAGCTGAGACACCCGCAGCCCCTGCACTACGCCCAGCGAGCCGGCGCCATCACTAACCGGGTCAGTATGCCGAGCCGCATTGGGTTGGTACTGGCACAATTTTTTTTTAATTCAATGGTACCGGCTCGCTTGCAATCGAATGAATCGCTCGTAGCTCCGGCTGCCTGAGTGATCTTAAACGGTCATGAAGGTTAAGCAACATAAAGCGCGTTCAGTGCATGGATGGGTGACCGTTCTATGACTAACGCTAGGGGCATTTTATCGGAGCGGTGCCGGCTGCCGTCGATTGATATCAATCGTTAAGCCTGAGGCCTTAGAACGGCTTGAAAACTTCTGACAGTAAGACCAGCCACTAGTCTTACAAGTCTCTACCAATCCGGACTTAGCCCCCGTGGTGGAGTATGTCCTATACCTTCCTCAGGGAAGAGACCCGTGCCCCTCGGTGGGGACATAATGGGTTGATGATGATGGTACTAGCTAGCGGAAACACCGCCTACGCCTGCAGCACCTTCTCTACGCCGATTTTACATCCGTGGGCTCGAACCGTAACTAACAAATTAGAAGTTTCCCATGTCACTAAAAAATTAACAAAAGACCTTACAAAAAAATTGCTATCTTTACAGATCGAACGAGAAATGGTGGAGACGCCGAAACACCTCTCCCAGTACCGCTCCGTCATCAGCGAGTTGAGGGAGGAGATTGCTAGACTCAAAGTGAAAATGAAGGACAGTGGGAGGTACGAAGTGTTCCTACAACTTATAAGGAATACCATACTTCTATTTAGCCACTAAATTCACGAAAACTTTGTAGAAATGATATGACGACGCATAGTGAAACTCTCAACTAAATCATGACGACTCAGCTTGAGTAGGCTCCACACCAAATGGTCTGACGACCTGGTTATGTGAAGGGAAGTCGCTGGATGCGGGCGGCACAGTACCGGGAAACTTGAAAAATCATGAAAGAGGCCTATTTCATGCAATGGGCCTCAAATGGCTAATGATGACGAATTCATCTGTTTACAGGGCTTTTAATACTCGAAATATTCTACTTGGGTTATTTTTAATTGCACATCAGAACACTTCTCGCATATTAAATTATCGTTCATCAATGAAATAATTATTTATTTTAAGCAAATTATGTGACTACAAGTAAACCAATTGATTAACAAAACTAGGGTTAAAAATATTCTAAACTATAAATGTACGGTCGGGTCCGTGACCGTACATGAACAATGATAGAACTTGATTTATTTTAATTAAAGTCTTAGTCTAAATTCACACGATTCAGACAATATTATTATTATTTATTTATTAGACACAACCAACAGATGTTAGATACATCACTTGAAATAACATGTGTAGATATGTTCTAGTCTATAATTCTTCATAAATGAATGCACCCGGTGTGCTTGGTAACACTGACTCGACCACCGCGAGGTCGCGAACAAGCTTTGAGTGCCTTACGTATTTCATAGTGTTCGGACTATACCGAACAATACATAAGACTGAACCATATTTTTTCCTGTAATGCGCAATAAATTTCAATGCCCAATGGCATTCAATGGCGTCAGTAGAAAGTACCAGCGCATAAAAAATGAAAACTGTACACTGAATCCACAGAACAAAAGAAGAAGTGGACGTCGACACCCCAGTGGACGACCAAGGCACCAAGCCCGAGGAGAACCCTGCAGAGAGTCCCGCACACTTGAAAACGCTTCGGGACTCCATAGTCGCGACGTTCAAGCAGCAGATGCGCCTGCGCCGGCGACTGATGGAGTTGGACAGCCATTTGCTGGGGCTGGCGCTGGATGCCGAGAAGCAGCACGCAGCCATCAGCCACTGGGAAGCGCGCTTTAACCGGCTTTACAAGCCCCTTGGACCGAGGGCAGCTGCCAGCACACATCAGAGCTACAGGTTGGGACCAGTCTTTTAGTTCATTTTCCTATGAGATTGAAATGTATTTTTTATCGCATCCGATGTTTTTTGTCATCTTGCCTCTTCTTACTATAGGCATCACCACTGTCACTTGTCAAAGGCATCTAGCTCTATAAAAACGTCACGGCAACTTTTCTTAGTACCTTGGTCGCCAAATCAAACGCCTCGTAATAGCGTAGTCCTGTCGAACCAAAGTTATATATATAGTCAATGCTTTGACGACCTCTGTGGCGTAGTGGTTAGCGCATCTGCTTACCATGCGAGAGGTCCCGGGTTCGATCCCCGGCTGGGGAGAAAAAAAAAACTCCAGGTCTTGGATGTTTACATGTTTGTGACGTCGCTGTTTCTGGTTCCCACGACACAGGGTATCCTAGTGTGGGGCCAGAAGCAATGTATGTGCCTGTATGTAAATGTTTATGTTTAATGCTCGGTGGAGGACGAAACAAACGTGTGCCTAGCAGACTCACGTTGAGCCCCAACGTATACATTCCTAAGCAGAATACAAAGTGGCAGCACAAACTTATACATATATACGTATTATGTATACGTACACTCGCCACACAAACCCATGATTGGCAACAACACAAAATTCTCTCTGACAAATTAATGTACATATTGTGTGCCGCCCCCTATCTGATTCACGTTGGACGCTAACACCGACCTTTTGTCAGAAACGCGGAAACGCGTTTGGGTTCAAAACAATTGCCTTAGCAAATCCACGTTTGGCGCCAAAGCGAACCCCTTCCAGGTAGTACACTATTAAGTGCCGGAACATATTTTTTAATACAGTTGCTCAAAAAGTGGCATATTGCAGGGACGTATAGTGTTCGGAAAGTGGGCTATTGCACACTCGAGCTTTTTCTTTACCTTTTCCGCGCTCGTGCGTGCTCTTTCCCAACTGTCAAAATAATGTCAATTAAAAAGAAAAAAAAAATCAACCACGAAGTTTTTATGATTCATGCAAATATTTCTACAAAGAACCTACTAGTTAGGTTTGGTTTCATTTCATTTCATCTCATTAAATAATTTCATTTCCCTTTTTTTATATCAATAAAAAAAATCTACTGAAGACTTGGCTGTATGGGCTAGTTCCCTTTGCCTACCCAGAATGGGTGAAGAAAAAAAAAATCTTTTACGGTTGGCGCCATTTTCCAAAAATTTTCTTTATTATATTGCTTAATTTTTTCGCAACTGTATTAAAAATAGTTGTTCAGTACACGGGCGGAACTGTCATTGCAACTTGTTCCGACTGTAAATTTGTCGGAACTCGTTGCAATGACAGGCTTTCCGCACTTGTAATGAAATATACTATTGTGGAGCATTCTGCGAACATAGTAGGTTTAGGCAGAGCGGCGAATGGTGAACCTTGAGCAGGAGGCTGGTCAAGACCCACGTTGGGCGCCAAACCAGCCAGTTTCTGTAACCATAGACTATAAATAAAAGGTATTGGTATAGAGGGGTAGGAAGATATAGGTCTATAGAGGCGGCACGGTTGTGTCGACGGTGGGCAGCGAGTGCGCGGAGGCAGAGCAGTCGTGGACATAGTTCAGCATGGTAGGATGCGCGCAGTTTTTTCATGACGCCAAACCAGCCAGTCTCACAGACTATAAAAAGAAGGTCCCTGTCTACAGAGGCGGCACGGTAGTGGCGACGGCAGTAAGCGGGCGGCAGGTGTTTCGTCTAACTAGACCCATGTTGGGCGCCAAACCAGCTAGTCTCTGTAACCATAGACACTTACTTCATCTACAGCCTTGGCCTAAACAGTATAAATTGGCACAGATATTCTAGTTCCTAACACGTTTTCTTACTGAAACTAAACTACATATAAGTGCCTATAACTAAACTATATCTAACTGTCTGTAACAATTTTTTTGGGTATTGTATCGGTTTATTTAAGGATTTTTTTTGTTTTCTCGCTTTTGCTCTGGTCCGCCACGGGACGCTCTAAATGTGAGGTTACCGTGTGCAGAGGCGGCACGGTGGTGTCGACGGCGGGAAGCGGGCGGCAGGAGTTTCGTCTAACTAGACCCATGTTGGGCGCCAAACCATCCAGTCTTTGTAACCATAGACACCTCATCTACCTTGGCCTAAACAGTATAAATTGGCACAGATATTCTATTACCTGACACATTCTCTTACTGAAACTAAACCTATAAACTAAACTATATTTACCGTCTATAACTTTTTTTTTAGTTTTTCCGTATTGTATCGGTTTTTTTGTTTTCTCGTTTTCGCTCTGAGTGCTTATACCTACTGAGTTTTTTCATTTCGCTTTCGATGGCGAGAGCGTTTGCGGTTTGTATAGGAGTGACAAAGAGACAACTAGGTGGCGCTTTGTCACTTCTATACAAAGTTTTTTGTCCCCAGCCGGGATTCAATTCACCCGGGACCTCTCGTGGTAGTCAGATGCGCTAAACGCTGCGCCACAGAGGTCGTCATCGAGGTTTTGTGTTGACGTGACTTTTTAAGACGTATGAATATCTGTTGCGAAAATTACACAATGAGCCCACTGGGCGCTCTAAATGTGAGGTTACCGTGTGCAGAGGCGCCACGGTGGTGTCGACGGCGGGAAGCGGGCGGCAGGAGTTTTGTCTAACTAGACCCATGTTGGGCGCCAAACCAGCTAATCCCTGTAACCATAGCCACTTACTTCATCTACAGTCTTGGCCTAAACAGTGTAAATTGCACAGTTATTCTAGTTCCTCACACGTTCAGGTGCCTACTATAACTAAACAATTTTACTGTCTATAACTTTTTTTTTTCGTAGTATTGTATCGGTTTTTTTTGTTTCTCGCTTTTGCCACGGAGTGGGCGCTCTAAATGGGGGTAACCTGGCATTGTGCAGAGGCGGCACGGTGGTGTCGACGGCGGGAAGCGGGCGGCAGGAGTTTTGTCTAACTAGACCCATGTTGGGCGCCAAACCAGCTAATCCCTGTAACCATTGACACCTCATCTACCTTGGCCTAAACAGTATAAATTGGCACAGATATTCTAGTTCCTCCCACTTTTCTAACTGAAATTAAACTATCTACATATAGGTGCCTATAACTAAACTATATCTAACTGTCTATAACTTTTTTTTTGGGTATTGTATCGGTTTTTTTTTTAGGTTTTTTTTTGTTTTCTCGTTTTCGCTCTGGCCCGCTCTAAACGTGAGGTAACCGTGTGCAGAGGCGGCACGGTGGTGTCGACGGCGGGCAGCGAGCGCGCGGAGGCCGAGGTGGGCGTGGAGCAGGCGTGGGCGGAGCTGGGCGCCGTGGAGCGCGAGCAGGAGGCGGCGCGCGCCGAGCGCGAGCGCGTCGAGCGGCAGCTCGAGCAGGTGCGCCTGCGCGGCGCCAGCCTCGAGCAGGTCAGTCTTACGAGTGCTTCTTCATATGCCGGCGCCAGGGGATACCGCCGTTTAGCCAAAGTATTTTTCGCCAAATTTTACTTCCCAATAACTTTTGGCATCAGTTTCATTTCCCAAATGAAACTTTAGCAAGTTTTCATTTCGCATTTTATTCATTTGGTCAAATTATCATTTCGCATAATTTTACTGCGTCAAGTTTTATTAAGACAAACGTTTATTATGCTAACGTTTACGTGTAAAGAATACGTGACAACAGAAATATAGGTGCGACGACGCGCGTAGCGAAGCGGAGCGCGTCGGAGCGTTAGATTCTCTATGTAAGATCGAAAACAGACTCGACTTTGATGCGTTCTTACCTTGCCTCTTGTTGCCTCTTTGGTAAAATGAATTTTGACCAAGTATTTATTTGGTAAACAATAACTTGCCATAATAACTTTTGCTAACTGTTTATTTGCTTTAAGTTGTTTTGAGAAATGTTTTTTTGCCAAGTGATAATTTGCGGAAAATTAATACTTTGGGAAACGATTTTTAGCAATACATTAGTAAACCGGCGCCAGGCATAGCTCCAAAGATTTGCTCATGTAGCGGCACATTATTTTGCATGTCTCTTTTGTTAGCTAGCGCGCTCGACGGGCAGTCGCTGCCCCACCTCCTGCGCTCGTGGTGTTAGCCTAAGGCTGTAATTATATGCGAGCGGCCCGGCCGCTACACCACGAATTACAAGCAATTGTGTGTAACGATTTATTTAACTAGAGGCGCGGTCGCGCCTTCGAGCGGCGTGGTCGCGCGGCCCGGCCGCTCGTACGAGTTTCAACGTGTTCACTTGTATCGGTGCATTTAAAGCGGACGGGACGCTCTTTTGTTGTTTGTGAGAATGTGTGGAGAGCGGAGACGCTCCGGCCGCTTCATATAAATAAAAAAAGCGACTTGGCCGCGGCCGCTGCAATCTGCGGCCAAACCAATCGCGCGGACGCATATAATTCAAGCCTAATTAGACTTAAGTTTCTAATTGGGATTATATTCGTTTTGTACTGCTTAAATTCAGTGTTTTATTTATCAACAAGACCACTTCCAAATTGGTGATACCCTTAAACTATCTACAGTGGCAAGTGAAATAATAAACTTTGGACTTTCACGCAGTACTTACGTAAAATAAAAGACATTGTTACGATTGCATATTCGGGTAGCGGCTCACTCCTGAGTGCTTATACTGAGTTTGTTCATTCACTTTCGATAGCGAGAGCGTTTGCAATTTGTATAGGAGTGACAAAGCGCGCCACATAGTTGTCTCTTTGTCACTCCTATGCAAATCGCAAACGCTCTCGCTATCGAAAGTGAATGAAAAAACTCAGTATACGCACTCTGAGTGCGTATACTGAGTTTTTTCATTCACTCGCACTCTGTACAGTAAGGAGTAACTAGCACCACGAGTCGCGTTTAATTTGACAAAGTTTTGTGAAATAAGTGAGTTGAGGTTCTCCGATATGGCGACCAACCCGGCCGCTCCTTACGTGAGCCCTGCGGCCCCAGCCACAATTATTAAGAAGAAGAATGAATGAATTTGAAGATTTTGCAAAGTTGACCCATGCGTCATTCACCAAGTTTCTATTTTTGTGGTTTGGGTTTTTTGGATGCCATATACATGGTTCCCCTTGCAGCAACACAACAAATTCAAGGACGCACTCGTTGCTCCAGTCTATTTCGAACAATCAAGCATGTATTGCATTCACACAACCGTTTCGCTCAACAACGCTCGCGCAAGTGGACTTTGCGCAAATGTGGCAGGCTACGCAAACATTTGATCACAGTCAAATTTGAACGCTTTGATGTTCGCTAAAAAACCGACACCGCATGGCAAAGCGCAAATCTTTGTTCAAACTTTGCACACATATTCAAAGTCTCGCGCCACACGTAGCAATCAAACAAAATATGTTCAAATATGTGAAGCTATGTCTGGCGCCGGCATTAGCGTGTCGATGGCAAAAAATTCTTCCGGTTCGCGGTAAAACTTACGGTGAACACTATGAAAGACTTTGAGGTACGGAAATGGAGTAACGTACCTACCTAATCCAAAAGCACGTCCATTCTGTTTAGTGAATTCACTCCAAGTGAACGATGCAGAACGAAAGTCGACATGTGAACTAATTAACCAGTATTACTCACAACTTAATTAATTTAGTAATCAATAAATACTTCACTTTTTTGAACCGTTCGATTTCACCATTACGGCGTCAATAAAACACCACGAACACTTTGCGGTCCAGGAGTTGCCAGCACGCATCAGTAGCGGCGCCGAGCGGGAAGTGCTCTCGCTGGTGTGCCGCGTGCACGAGCTGGAGGCGGACAAACTGGCGCTGCAGGGCGAGAGAGCGGCGCGCGCGCACGAGCTGCGCCGCCGGGACTTAGCGCTGCAGCGGCGGGACGCTCAGCGCCGCCTGTCCGACGAGATCATCACGCGCCAGCGCCGCACGCTGCAAGGTAGGGTAGGATCTAGCGCTGCAGCGGTGCCTGTCCGACGAGATCATCACGCGCCAGCGCCGCACGCTGCAAGGTAGGGTAGGATCTAGCGCTGCAGCGGTGCCTGTCCGACGAGATCATCACGCGCCAGCGCCGCACGCTGCAAGGTGGGGTAGGATCTAGCGCTGCAGCGGTGCCTGTCCGACGAGATCATCACGCGCCAGCGCCGCACGCTGCAAGGTAGGGTAGGATCTAGCGCTGCAGCGCCGCCTGTCCGACGAGATCATCACGCGCCAGCGCCGCACGCTGCAAGGTACAGTGGTGCATTCAACGCTGCTGCAGCGCGATGTACAGGGCTATCCGACGAAATCTTGAAGACTCACGCTGCAATGTACAGTCACGAGCAATAATATGTATACCTACACTGTCACATTTTCTAAAAATATTAACTTATAACCATCTAGAAAGAAGTGTACGACAATTTGTCCTAAATTATGTAACCAGTGGTTAGATAATTTATTAAAAATTGTCGTACACATGTGCAGTACAAAACAAAATGTGTAGGTACGTCGTACAAAATGTGACAGTGTATATGTCGCAGTAAAGTAGTTAAATCAGAGAGTCAATTTAATCTCTAGACAATCAATCAAAGATCGATGTTCAATCAAGTCGCTAGTATTTTGATTTAATTATAGCAGCGTCTAAAACGTTTTGCTATCTGACTGACTGAAAGCCAGCATGTTGATTAATAATGTAAAACAAGATGGCGGTGTCGCAGTAAAGTAGTTAAATCAGAGAGTCAACTGAATCTCTAGACAGTCAATCAAAGATCGATATTAATCAAGTCTCTAAAGTTCCGTCAGACAAGTGAGTGAACGAAACGTTTAACGAATTTCCTAAACGTTCCTAGGTATTTCAACTTTGGTAGGGAGACCAAGATATTTGATTGGAAAAAAATGGGTAGTAAAAAGACATTGCTTGTCTTACATTTATTTATAAGGCGTAATGCCCTCTTAGGTGCTGTGGATGTTTGTCGATCTGACAAGGGCCACCTTTGCTTTTTTTTTTTTAGTTCGTCCCGCAAGGAAGGGCCACCTTTGCACGGCATGTTCTACCCAATAATTGAAGAACGTACCTTGCTAAACTGGCTTGCCTTTGTCGGATCGATGTAACGTCACGTCCATCTTAAAAACCACTCGCATAACAAACCAAACGTTGCACAACGTTTGCCAAAAGAAAGACTCTAAAAGTAATCAGCTGTTGTCGTGACCGCCATCTTGTTTTACATTATTAATCAACATGCTGGCTTTCGGTCAGTGAGATAATCAAACGTTATCGATGCTGCTTTATTTAAATCAAAATTCTAGCGACTTGATTGAATATCGATCTTTGATTGACTGTCTAGAGATTCAGTTGACTCTCTGATTTAACTACTTTACTGCGACAGCGGTCACGACAACAGCTGATTAATTTTACAGTCTTTCTTTTGGCAAACGTTGTGCAACGTTGGTTTGTTGTGCGAGTGGTTTTTTGTTTCATATTGTGGTCTTTTGTGAAATTGTAAACATGTCGGCTCCGCCACGATTATTTCATTTATTATTGTTATTTCGATGTCATCGTGAAGAACTGAGAGCTTGGAAACTCAGCAAAATTAAGAAGAAGAGTCTTGTTTTTGTAGTGAGTTCTTGTTGCAAAGATTTTGGAAGATGATGAGCGACATCTAGGTAGGTTTGTGAGTTTATTTCGTTAGTTTTTTCATTTTCCTAAATAATGAAATATCTTGGTCTCCTTTAAAAGCTAAATTCTTACCAAGTAACCATGGGCACGACAACGCCTAAGTTGGACGTGACGTTACATCATGAAATACCTATGAACGCTTAGGAAACTCGTTAAACGTTTCGTTCGCTCACTTGTCTGACGGAACTTTAGCGACTTGATTGAATATCGATCTTTGATTGATTGTCTAGAGATTCAATGGGCGTTTTTCCTTTCTTTTTTTTTCTTATTTCCTTGAGATACACTAGATGGCGTCATTCGTTTCTTCATACGAATCTGTGATTCGTAGCAATCAATGTCAAAGTCAGTCCACAGATCACTAAACAAGAGAAGGAACCAGGGTTGCTATTCGGACGAGGTTTCTCGTAATAAAAATAAAAATTCAAACCCACAATCCATAGTAAAGACTCCAAAGTATCCAAAAGCGCACTTATCACCAAACGACAACAGCATTTTTTCTTCTAGGTAACCAAACATCACAAATTCCACAGAACCATAGTATTATTTTTTGCTTTGACGTTTATTATTACGGTACGGCAGCGCCACCTAGGGATCCTTTTAAAACTAAATTTGACATAAGGAAAAACGCTCATTGACTCTCTGATTTAACTACTTTACTGCGACATATACATGCTTAGACAGTAATATTTCTTTCTACCGAACAGTAGTGTCTAAACTAGACAAAACTTATCTGAACGTCAATATTTCTTCCAGAGCTCGGCGTGAGCATACCGCCGGAGCTAGGGCAGCTGTACGAGCTGTACCAACAGGAGATCCACGCCTCTACTTACACGGAGAGTCACGACACGCCGTCCTATCGACTGCCGCCCATTTCTAGCAGGTTTGTGAAAAGTGAAATTTAATTTTTTTGTTACTTTTGAAAACCTAAAGGTTTAAATTCAATTCAATTAATATTAAATTCAACACAAAATATGTCCGCATATTTTGAGCTCGAGCTGCTCTAGGCGTCTATCTTTAGAATTAAAACCGCCAAGTTGTATCTAGATCCGAGGACCCTTTGTGTTATATCTCACTCAGCATTTATCCGCAGCATGTCGGAAGTGGCCTAGTTAGAGAGATAGACCCGCCCTCTTTACTGTCAAAATTGCCGAGCAATTAATGTCGGTCTCGCTACCGGATTCGCGTGTAGGTATCCGCAGCATGTCGGCCTAGTCCGAGAACGCGAGCGCCTATCTTTACTGTTAAAATCACCGAGTAATATCCATATCGTATACTTTTGTTCTGCCTGACTCGGCGTGTACCCACAGTAAGTGGGAGCTGGCTGAGTCGGAGAGCCCAAGCTCGGCTAGCTCTACTGTTAAACCTCAGAGAAGTTTCTATCTCGATCCAGGTACCATTGTTGTCTTTCTGTCTGGATCAGCGTGTATCCGCTGCATGTCGGAGCTGACCACAAAACCGTTTACTAACAAAACCGTCGAGCAGTATCTCGATCCGGGGATCTATGTTCTCCGCCTGATTCAGCATCTATCCGCAGAATATCTGAGCCGACCTGTTCGGGGAACTTGAGCGGCTCCGCTCGCTTATCCTTACGGTTAAAACCGCCGACTTGTATCTCGATCCAGTTACCTATTAGATGTTCTCTACCTGGCTCAGCGTGTATCCGCAGCATGTCGGGAGAAGTCGAACGCCTATCTATCTATCTCTTTAAACGAGCAATTCCTGTATATATATATTTATATATAATCAGAATCTCGGAACCGGCTCCAACGATTTTCATGAAATTTTAAAACGGGGGGTTTTGGTAGCGATAAATTGATCCAACTAGGTTTCATTTTTATAAAACGTCGTTTTAACCGTGTTTTAAAGCAAAGAAATGACTGCTACACTACAAGAAGGAAATTTTCGCAACCATCTGTAAGATTGTCATAGCTCGAGTGGGAAATAGGACGATACCGTAAACAGAAGACCCTGGTTCGAGACTTGATAAAAAAAAATCTTTTGTTTTGTCAAGTTCTTTTTTTTGTGTGAAAACCTACATACCGAGCAAAGTTCGGTCAACCAGGTACTTACTGTTAAAACCGCGAAGAAGTTTCTACCTCGATCTGGCGGACCTTTGTTCCCTACCTGACTCAGCGTGTATCCGCAGCATGTCGGAGCTGGCCTGGTCGGAGAGCTCAAGCGGCTCCGGGCGCGGCTCGTCCTCGGGCTCTGGTGGGACGCTCGCGCTGGACCACCGTCTGCCGCGGCTAGCGCCTACGCCACGGCCCAGGACTCGATACAGGTACTTACAATCATATTTCATTTGATTTGTCATCACATTTTAATAACTTTTTAAAGGAGGGCAAGCGGAATCATGGCGGTCCCCTCCTCCGGTACAAGGATGTCCAAAAGCGACACATGAAGAGATGCAACATAGAGCCCTCCTGCTGGGAACGTTTGGCAGCACAGCGGACAGAATGGCGCAGGATGGTAAACAGTCAAGTACGCGAGTTCGAGGTTCAGCGTAAAGCTGACCTGGATACCAAACGCGATCAGTTAAACTCGCCCACCTGCCGCCATAACATATAATTATGAGAACGGCATGCTCACGTGCCCTCAGTGTGCACGGAGTTTCGCCGCGAAGATAGGCTACGTAAGCCATCTTCGAGCGCACCAGCGCCACATCTCTGATTAGGGGTCAAAGTGGTCGCCATGGCCGAAATCGGTCGGAACAATCATTCTAAAATGTAAATGTATAATAGATGAAGAAGTAGAGGATGATCTAAGCCCGCGTCATCAACGCATTATGTCCCCACCGAGGGGCACGGGTCTCTTCCCTGAGGAAGGTATAGGCCATACTCCACCATGGGGGCCTAGTCCGGATTGGTGGAGGTTTGTAAGACTAGTGGCTGGTCTTACCACAGGGTCTTACTGTCAGAAGTTTTCAAGCCGCCACGGCCCTGAGGTCGTGTATGTTACAAATTCATTTAAACATTCTTTACACTTCATAAATTCAAGCGCGATAACGTGGGAATCAATTGTAAAAAATGTCAAACAGAATTTACAATTAACTGCCGGCTGCCTTGCCTGATGCAAACGAATGCCGAATGTCTTTCAAGGAAAGAGATGTTCCAAATGACACTTTGCATTTAATTTCCTATCCGTCCATCGTCCCGCGCTAGTTAAAGGTGTCATAGAGACCTTTATGTCGGGTATGTTTTAGCGTAATTTTATTTACTTATTTGATGATCTCTGTGGCGCAGCGGTTAGCGCAGACGAGAGGTCCAGGGTTCGAATCCCGGCTGAGGACAAAAAACACCCCCCAGGTCTGGACGTTCGCATGTTTGTGATGTCGCTGTTTCTGATTCCCACGCCACAGGGTATGGTAGTGTAGGGCCAGAAGTAATGTATGTGCCTGTATGTAAAATGTTTGTGTTTATTATTAACTTTACTTACTTTTTACTTCTCTATTTATCTTGGTAAGTACCTATAAGCGATTTATAAAATGTCCTTGGTACCGATCGAATAACGTTCAAACACTTCAGAACCTTATGCCGAAAATGCCTAACAGACATTACCACCACTCGTCTTTCAAACACATTCGGGGTGTTTTATCGATGCTAATCGAATGCGTTGATGTTTGGTTTCAGTTTGGCCGCAGACTACCTATGAACAATTTTCTTGTCTTGTTTCAGCCAAGCGAGTGCGTCGACCTTGAAGCGTTACTCCAGCGACGATAGCCTGGTGATGGCAGCTCCCCGGGAGCACGCCGGTGTCCGGTGAATTTAATATGGAGCCGTAACTGTGCGTTGTCTCTTTGTCTTTTCAATGTATCCCTCTTTCGAAGAGCATAGCAGGAATGTCCTGACTTGCGTGGGATTTGGATGAAACTGGTGTATTTGCGTTGTATCGAACGAGGCGAACTTCTTTCTGAAAACAGTATCATTTCTCCTTCGAATGCGGGAAAAGGACCCGTTGTTTTTTGAATGTGTTGCAGAGTCATTAGAATAACGATGAAAAATGATGAAAATGGTAGTGTTCTATGCGAAGATAATATATCTGAGTGGTTTGTGTCGTAGTTTTCCGAAGTTTACAATTACATTGTGTTTTGCATGTCTATGTAATACAATATTTTGTTAGTTGAATATTCTAGTAACGTCTGTTACGAGGTAATGCAAAGTTTTAATGTCGGATAATTATGAAAAAAGGATGTTTTATGAAAATATTTTTCTTTTCGGCTCTATTTAACTTCGTGCAATGACTTCCATTTGCTAAGAATATTGTACCTACACACTGGTTTTGTTAGTTGCATCTTGGGTGAAATATTTATGTATGTATAGTCGACAGCACATCATCCTTTACACCCATGCATTCTACTCCGTTGCATTACGGGTGACTTTGGATCTACTATGTGAAGGTTGACGTGCTGTCGACTGTACCTACGTTTTGACTAGACTAGACCGATAAGCCATATTTTGCAGCCTGAATGTATTCCTTGTGAGCAACAGCACATTCTTGTATAATTTTAGTGTAGTGTCCTCCAGTAGAGCTCCCTAATATATTTAGTAAATTGTGTTAATGTTATTTAAAGATTATATTTTCGTCCAAAATAAATGTGAATGTAATTAATTGTGGTTTTAATCAGGAACCAGCCCAGGCAATTTTAATAAAAAGTGCCTATTCTTTTTAACACGTTATTTATTACTTTATTTAAACAAATACATTGTAAAAGTGTGACTGGAACGTCTCGGACATACTATGTTACAAATAGTATTCAGACAAAATGCATTAGTAAATACTCAAGGCCGCCTATATTATTCGAGCATCGGTGTTTACAAGACGTATTTATCAAATTGATTATAAAACCAACATTTAACACTTAAGCAATACGTATAATTATGCTTAAAATAATTTTGTAATAAACTCATTTATCAATTGCCCTATATTTGTACGTATAAATGTAAGACAGCAAAATATAGCCTTAGTCATTCGTGTCTAACAACAATTTTAAAACTAAAATACCTTGGCTCTAACAATAATATAAATACATTACTTACTGTAGCCAACTGTACAAAGATTAATCTCACTGGTATGTTTTTGTTGATTTTCATTCAGCAGCTGAATGGGTCCGATTATTCACTATTCGCAAATTCTACGATTGTCACGTAGCTATTCTCAAATTATGAATCACATGCATTGTTTGAACATTTATCAACTGCCAACTTACTAACTTGCAGTAAGTTACGTAATTGATAATATAGTAACTCATTTTCTGAGTCACTTCAATGGTTTAATAATTATTATAATGCTTACGACTTGTACGAACTGTCTTAGAAAACTAATTTTATAAATTATGGAATGTTCTACCTAGTACAGAATATATTAGTTCTAGAAACTTAATTAACAGAGAGTTCACTCTGTTTTACCTTGAAAAAATATTTCCAAAGACTTTTTGGCACGACGTGTATAAAGCAAACAACTAACAAATATTGTATTCTACACCTATGAATATTGTAATATTCATAGGTGTTGACGATAACAGGCCTAACCTAACAATCTCACAGACAATCACAACACGTAGATAAAGATCCAGAAGAATATAACGAATATGACAAATGCTAGCGGGAAGCAGAACCTCGACTGCTGATCGGTGCACGCCGCTTTCACCTCCGGAGTCACATCAATATTCTTCCTCATATTAACTCGGCACCAACCATACCGACCAATGAAGGAAACAAAAGCCAGGGCAAATTGAGCTCGCCGTGGCTCTGGTCCTCAACTGATTAGTCAACCGATCACAGGCAATAAACGAAGGTCCAGTAAATGATGTTGAAGAAGACGAAGGCGAGTGGGAAGCAGACTCGGGAGCGCTTGTCGATCCAGGTGGCAATCTCCTGCGGCGTCATGGTGGTCCAGGTGTGCTGTTTGGGTGGCGGGTCGTTGGAGACCTCGCTGCCGTTAGGCTGCTGGCTCGGGACCAGGTCGTCGTAGCTTTGCGTCGTAATCGTGGGCAGGTTCAGCGCCGACGGGAAGCTCTGCAAACGAGGCGCGGCATTAGTGGAAGGTATGAACAGAGGAATGATAAGGCGAGTGCGTGTTCATCATACTTAGGTACCTGTGATATCCTGTAGTGTTTGCGTGAAATTGAAATACGTTTGTGTTAGTCATGATATCGAAAGATGAAGAAATATGTATTTTTGTCTAAACATTGTTCTTTTAAATTAGCGTTAGGACTTTAATCATTTGAGATTTAGCTAAGAATATTGTTGTATTGATGAAATTCTAAGAGCCGGTTTCTGAATTGAGAATTTCACTAAGTAAATACTAAAGTAACGTTCTGTCACACTCTTTTCTGAGGGCCCATTTTTGAATTGAGAATTTACACTAAGTAAAAACTTAAGTAACGTGCTGTCACGCTCTTTCCTAAAGAAATTTGACAAGACAGCACTGCAGTTAAGTAGTCACTTAGCGAAATTCTCAATTCAGAAACTGGCCTTTACTTTAAACTTTACTTTATTTTTCTCCTCTTAGCAACCAAAATGTTTTGCGCATGGAAAACAGTTTTATTTTATCACTTTTAAGCCCGTGGCTTAGAGGGCGGTGGGGATTACCGCAAACCCAAGAAGAAAGTCCCCCAAACTCACATGCACAGTAAGGTAGTTGTTGTATCCCGGGCCAGCCGGGTCGCTGCTGGTCTCCTGCTGGAGCGAAGAGCAGGAACGGGACTTGTGCAGCTGTGGCGACGACTCTTGCAGCTCCTTCTGCAGCTCCTTGCGCGCGAGCCGCGGCGTCAGCGTACTCTTCAGGATGTACTTGCTGTTCACCTTCTTTAGGTTCACTATCTTTCTGCGGGACAATGAAACACAGTTTTAGACTACTGTTACGTCTGGAAATATCCATCAAACCTTCGTACCACTTTTACGGACGTATTTGAAACCACCATTACTTAACTCATCGTACTCAGTTTAAATACTCTGTGGAAAAGGGAAAAACGTAACTACAGATTAGAAAACACATCGACATCGCACAGAGCGCCGAAGGTGGGGCTGCGATGGCGAGGGTATTGAAAAAAACGCAGACCGGGATGTGATGCGGTCGTTTGCGTTTTTTGGTATTAAAAAGTGGGATGAACACAAATCGGCGTCTGATCGTACTAGACTAGCCAGAAATAAACTATCAAAAGGCTTATAGGTAGGGCGATACGTTTACCTATATGGGAATTGCCTCACGCCCCGATAATTTTTTTGCGTAATAACAGCACTAAGCGTGAAGGAACTTGAGATTTAGAGGTACAAAGGGACACGGCTGTACCACGCCTTCCTGCTAACAGCGATTCTAGCTTTACTTCCCTGGTGCCTTTTGACGGCTGCCACCGTTTACCGTTTCTGCTCTGAGGTCTCTGAGGATATGTCAATGCTGTAGACCTGAGATTTTGTATAATTTAATTTGGCATACATCATTACGTGGGCTTCTATTACCAACAACAAGTGAAACTTTTGTCTCTTACACTATTTCTTAGTTAAGTAGGTACAAGCTGTTAGAAACATACGCACGTTCAGTCCATGGATGGGTCACCGTCTATGACTAACGCTAGTGGCATTTTTCCGAGCGGTTCCGTGCTTCGCAAGGCACGTTAAGCAGTTGGTGCCGGCTGCCGTCGATAGATGGCAGTCGTTAAGCCAAGTCAGAGGCCTCAGGGCGGCTTGAAAACTTCTGACAGTAAGACCAGCCACTAGTCTTACAAATCTCCACCAATCCGGACTTGGCCCCCGTGGTGGAGTATGGCCTATACCTTCCCCAGGGAAGAGACCCGTGCCCCTTGGTGGCGACATAATGGGTTGATGATGAAGCTGTTAGACACTTACTTCCGCCGCCAGATGGTGTTGACAAAGGCGAACTCGACTAGCGCCGAGAAGATGAAGCCCGTGCAAGCCAGGAACCAGATCTCGCTGGCCTTGATGTAAGACACCTTGGGAAGTGTCTTCGCCTGGGATGACGCTAGCGTGATGAATGACAACATCGTGCTAGTTCCTGGAAGAAGATATAGGTGATTATTATCAAAAATGTATTAAGAATAGAACACACAATGTAACTATTCAGAGGTCGCGAGCTTCATTCCTACAGGAAACTATTTGTAAGCAGCCTATAATTACGAGTAGGCGAATCTGTTCAACCTTGGACATGGTTGTACCTTTGGTCAGTCGTAAATTTTTCGAAACTCGCACCCTTTTCAATAGTCTTGTCTAGGGCATCTGAAACGTCATTTGCTACCTCCAGTGTGAAGTTAGTTCCGAAACACCGGTTGGGAGTGAGTGCGTCAAAAAACGGAAAAATAGTTTTACCAGTGCAAAAAGTAAGTAATTCTCTTTGAGCCAGTTTACGAACCACTATTATAGGGCACAGGCCAACTCTCAAAGAGAGAGTTCACGACGATTCGATTAACGATTTCAAGCGCTGAGGTATGCAACACCTCAGACACTCGAACGAAACGAACCTAAGCTATTTAATTTAGCGCGATTGCCCCCCAGGTTTCCTTACGATGTTTCCCTTCATGGTTAGCGTGTGGTATGGCTACTAGGTATAACTTCACAAAAGTAGGAAATATACGAAACTATTAAATGTTACCACTAGTCTTACAAGAATCCACCAATCCGGACTTGGCCCCCGTGGTGGAGTATGGCCAATACCTTCCTCAGGGAAGAGACCCGTGCCCCTTGGTGGGGACATAATGGGTTGATGATGATGTTATAAACTGTGTTGTTAATAGGCCATGACTCGCGGGCCAAAGAGCGTTTTATCCTAACACACAGTTCAACACAATTTCTGAACTTGTATTCAGTTCATTACTAGGATTAGACTGTATACTTTATGACTACAATTACTTAGATTACAGAAATGATTCAACCCAATCGGGCTTCTTTATGCTTGCACCAGTTTTGGGATACCCGTACCGAAAAAATAGAAATCTTTGTAAAGTATTCGTCTAGTTCATCTGCCACAATCGTGCAACCGAAACTTACCTAGCGTGATCCTCGGCGCTGAAGCATCGGCCTGTAGCCAAAAGGTGACCCACGACATGGCGACGATCATCATAGAGGGGATGAAATAGTCCATGAGGTAGTAGCCGACCTCGCGTCCCAACTTGAACGTGAACCGGAGAGCGCTGTAGTTCCCCGCTGAAAGAGGTGACAGATGCGTGTTAGGATAACAGTGCCACCAAGTTTCAGGAGTAAAGCCGCGTATCCACTTTTGGCGCGCAACACGTGCCGCTCAACATGTTCGGCAACGTTGTACAACAGCGCGCGACGTTGCCAGCGGGCGCGCAACATGACGCCCGCCTAGTTTCGCGTCGCAACAAATGTCCCGCGCTGTCGCTCAACATGTTGCGCAGCATGTTGCGCAACATGTTGCGCGCCAAATCTTGCGTAGTGGATACGAGGCATAAAGTACGATGAGATTACCCGTCCTGCCGTTCTAAAGATGACCGACGCATTCGACATTTTTTGCGAAAATGAGTTAGATACATACTTTGAGTCGCGTCAGGGTTGTCTGTCTGGATCAATAACCCGTTTATTGATATTTTTATTAGTTTATGAGATATTGTTAAGCATAGGTACTAGTAATAAACAGTTTCTGAGGTTTTTAAGATACTCTAGGCTTTTGAATTTACAAAAAATATAACTACATAGAAAATACATACCTGTAGCCATTATACACATTTAAAATTTTCCAAATATCTCTATTAATTTAGACGTGACAGGTAAAAGAAGAAAAACTATAAAACTATTGGGGCGTTTTTCTCGAAACTTACCTTTGTGCAAATGCGTCTTTTATGGTTAGTACCTACGGCAGCGTTTATCATGTTATTCCGGATTCACTTTTATCGTATGAGTTTAATCGTCCCTGAGTCTATTAACGTATGTTTAATCAATATACCACGTGATAATAACATAACAATAACTCTTTTTTTTCTTTTACCGGCCTTCGTCCCATTTCAGTTGGGGTCGGCTCTCCTAACCGCTTTTCCCCAGGCCTGGCGATTCAGGGTCGGCCTAGAGTCAATGTCGGTTTTTTTCAGGTCGCTTTCTACTTCCGTCTACTACCTTCGTCTTCAGTCCGGGTCTCCCATGGACTCTCCCAAGGACTTTACTCGTCATATGGTCGGGGTCTCCTCATGACAGGGCCATATCATCGCAATCGTGCTTCTGGAAGTTTGTCTTCAATGGGTCTAACTTTGAAAGTTCCTCTTACGTAGCGATTTGGCACCTTGTCTAGAAGCATGACTCCCGCAAACCATCTGAGCATTCTAATTTCTGTGGCGTGGAGCTTGTTGACTTGTTTGTACTTTAGAGGCCAGCATTCCGAACCACTTGTTATTACGGGTCTGACGGCTGTTTTGTATACTTTTCCCTTGGTTATATCTCTCGCTCTGTCTTTCTCACTCTTTCTCATTCTCTCTCTCTCGAGGGAGCCTGAATCGTAGAGAGCACGTCCCCAGAAACATAAAGCCGCGTACAGACGGAGCGCACGGCTCGTACTGAGGCGGCGTTCGCAACGATCGTATGACGCGAATGTTCACTGTGAGCACACACGTCCACACAGCCCGGAGGCATGCGAGACGATCCATTCGGGTCGCACGCCTCGCGATGTCTGTACGCGGCTTTACAATAACTCTGATTTCACAATATTTCAGTAGTCAACGCATGCGAATGTCTTTTAAATCGTATAACCCTTGCAAATTTAATAAACTAACGCCAACATTTATTTATTGAGGGCGTGACATTTATGTGAAATTGTGTAAATACTGCGCATTGGATTATGGTGGATTATGTTTAGATTTCATCCGGACACTGTGCGCTGTGCGGTTATAATAAGTTCTAACTGTCACCAATAAGATTTACGGCAATAAGCCAGCGGTTTCCATACAGTTTTGTGGGTGGACGGATAGGACCATAGCGCTATTAGACTTATTATGTATCCGCTTTGGGAAATCTATCGGTGTCATTCGGACACTACGCATTATAGTTATTTGAGTCAATTGTAACTTATGTTCAGCTACGTTCACCTAGAGAACAATGGCCAATTTGTTTTATTTAGTAGAAGTCTCGGAGGTACCTACTTGCTTATTGCCTACTTAACAGTTACCTACTTTGATGATGACGTGAAATATCTATAAACATTAGGACTCGGTCAGTGTTTTAGTGTATCGCTAGTGAATCGCATCGACTAGGTATATCGCCGCGGACCACTGTCTCGCCGGTCCGTTTAGTAGCGAGTAGGTACCTACTCTGTCTCAACCGACTCCAAAAAGGAGATATATTTTATGTACTATGCGATGCGTATGATAATTCCGCACCACGTGGCCCGGTGTCATTGTTTTTTTTTTTGGTAGAAGTCATTATTGCTCCCGTTTTTTTAATATATTTTGACGGGATTTCCGAGAAAATCTTCAAATTATTCTACAATTTGCCAATGCATCTCAACGGCGCGTTACTGATATAACCTCAGAACGTCTTATGTTGTGTGGATAATATAATAGTAACTATCGCGATAAAGAATCCCTCGGCGCTACTTATATAATTTAGGTTTAGTGAATTTCGAAGACGGTGTTAATTATGCCTATCATCATCATCAACCCATTATGTCCCCACCGAGGGGCACGGGTCTCTTCCCTGACTAAGGTATAGGCCATACTCCACCACGGGGGCCAAGTCCGGATTGGTGGAGGCTTGTAAGACTAGTGGCTGGTCTTACTGTCAGAAGTTTTCAAGCCGCCCCTAAAGGCCTCTGACTTGGCATAACGACTGCCATCTATCGACGGCAGCCGGCACCAACTGCTTAACGTACCTTGCGAAGCACGGAATCGCTCGGAAAAAATGCCACTAGCGTTAGTCATAGACGGTGACCCATCCATGGACTGAACGCGCCGTATGTTGCTTAACCTTAGTGATCGTTCAAGATCACTCAGGCAGCCCCGGCTACGAGCGATACATTAAATGTGCCTAGTGTGCCAGTTGCCAGTTATCCCTATATAATGAACGATTCCAGTCGTGAAGCTGTCAATTCCATAATTAAACGGCCCAGATGCAGAAGTCCCTAAGTCCCATAATATGGGACTTAGGGACTTCTGCATCTGATCCCTTCTTTCTATCACAAACATAGGGACTCCGTCAGGTCTTGTTGTGCATAATTAGGTATCTGAGCTCACCCCCGCCATGGCGCATGTTGATGATGTCGCCGCGGACCACGGACTCGTTGGTCCAGAAGTCCAGCAGCGAGTACTCGGTGAGATGCAGCTCGGTCGACAGCCGCACCGGGTTGTCGCGTTCCCACATCAGCCGCAGACTTGACGCGTTGTATTTCCCTAGAACACGGGGTACAATAAAATAGACTCTCCGAATTCCTGGCCCGGGATAGTATACGATGTCAAGGGGCACGCGTTTTGTGGTTGTAAAATGTCAAAATTGGACAAAATCGCGACTTTTGACATTTAAAACGCGCGAATGAGGAGAAAATGTCTCATCGTACTACCCATACTGAGAGGCAATTAAGAGTTTGCCAACGAGGAATGGAAGTCAAAAGCAGATTACAAAGTTATGGCCGGGATACACGAGTCTAGTTTTTCAAGCTAGGGTAGCAAGCTAGTACTGTCCTGGCTTGCTGACCTGGCTTGGAACATGCTAGTTGGAATATGAAAATAAGCTAGTTTTGTCTACACGAAGCCAGAAGTACTAGCTTGCTAGCTTACTGACACTAGCTTGCTATCCTAGCTTGAAAAACTAGCCTCGTGTATCCCGGCCATAACTCGATTCTAAATTAATTATTATCTATTGTGATTTCCACTATAGACCTAGCCCTTACCTATCATGGATTAAAATGCGTCCAAAATGTGGGTAAACATCAACATAAACATTTACATGCAGGCACATACATTGCTTCTGGCCCCACACTATGATACCCTCTGTCGTGGGAACCAGAAAAGAATAAAAGAAGAAGAATATAGAAGAATTCTGAAAATATGATGGACAGAGTCACGACACGGTTTTGCAAAGAACGAACAAAAAATTAGAGTTCTTAGATACCATAAAACGGAGAAAATCTGTTGCACAAGTAGATACAATCTGCTGCAATCCATTGTACAAGGCAAGATCCAGGGACGAAGGAAATCTGGCTGCAAATAAACATCATCATCAACCCATCACGTCCCCACCGAGGGGCAGGGGTCTCTTCCCTGAGGAAGTTATAGGCCATACTCCACCACGGGGGCCAAATCCGGATTGGTGAAATAAACATCGTGGGCTCCAAAATGTTGCAGAGTGGCTCAGCACGAGAAATAGAGAACTTTACATAACATCACGAGAAGCAAAGCAGCCAATAATAGCCGACCTCCGATAGGAGATGGCACTAAGAGAAGAAAGAAGAAGAAGATACGATCTACTTCTTGAAACTGTCGTGGTTATACAAGTTTTTTTTTTCATAATTATAAAAAAAAGACATATTGTTATTTTTCTGCTTTGTATTTTGCGCTAAATAGGATAATAATTATTTTATGTATTATGCAACATATTATATCGTAGGTACCTACATAACAGGTAGTTTCGATCATACAACTCGTACGTGATAAGTTGTAGCGCTGTAATCGATTGAATGATCTTTGTCTGGCTTGAAAGGACCACACGGCTGTATGTTATGACGACCGAAACTCTACATGACTTGAATAATTAGTCGTTATGGCCGGGATCCTGTTAGCAAATTATTATTTAATCGATTACTTTGATTGGCTATTGGCAGTTTTTTTTATTTTTTCTTACTTTACCCTTCGAACAAGCTGTCATTTACCTATTTTGTTTCACGACAGCACGAAAACAGCTAGTGCTTATGTGATAAATAGAATAGACAATATGTAGGACAGTGCGTTTAAACAGCATTTAAAGCGCGAATTTAATAACCCTAACTCTAATACCTATTGCGAAAAATAAAAATTTGTGGAAGATTAGGTATATAACAGATGCAAAACACAAACTCTAACGGTGTCTTTCAAGAATTTCGCTTTTAGAAACAACCCTTTAAAGGAAACAGCAAAATGCGTCAGTGCTTCCAAGTATACGCGTCCTTGAAGCCGGTGAACACTTCTACAGACCGGACTGAGGGACGATGGAAACCTGGAGCGGAAACCACAAGTTAGACCGAGCCTACAAGTTACAACTCTTAAAGACTACAATAAGCCCCGTGATGGCCTGGTTATCACCGAGCTTCTTTGGGTAGTTTGGGTAGATAGTTAATGTGTTTGAGGATTATTTTTTATTCAGGCGTAGCAGCCACTCACCGCCGGCACCTTATAATGTGGATTGTCCTTTACAAAACGTGGTAATAACTTACAACTCTCCAGGTTCATCGCGCAGACCTGCTCATCGAAAGGGAATTTCTGAAGGTTCATCCAGCAATACAGCACGGCCTGCATACGTCTGCTGAAGAGCACTTCTCCGTCCGGAGCTATCGAGATGAGCACGTCTTTGCTGTCCGTCCCCATTAGGCTCGAGGACTGTTCGTTCGACATGTAGAGGTGGGGCACCCATATGCGCTGGCGCAGGTCGTTCTCGCCGATGATCTTGGTGCGGTCTGGCGAGTAGAGGGAGTAGGCCAGCCGCTGGTCCGTCCAGCGCAGTTGCAGGAGGAAGTGAAGCTTGAAGTTCTGTGGGAGGGCGGGTTGATTCGTGAATGTGCAAAGGCTTGATAGAAGACCTTCTACGCGTGTACGAGAAATTAACAGCAGACCAGTTGACAAAAATAGTTAATAAAGTTCATGAATAAAACAATATTGTCCGTATTTTTCACGAATACTAAATACACAGGGTATCCTAGTATGGGGCCATAAGCAATGTATGTGCCTGTGTGTGAATGTTATGTTGTTTTTATGTTACATTTTGTTCGATACTTTCTATTTAATACTAGCTAACCCAACATGCGTTGTTTTTCCATATTAATTAGCCTAGACCTATTCTCAAGACTGAAACGATAGATAGACGCTGTTTCTATAATATAGGTACATGAATCTAATCTAATAAAGATCTTGTTTGCGATATGTTCGAGAGTAGGTGTTATAAAATATTTCTGCCATACGATTACTCCAAGTGAGAGCCATATTATAAAACTAGACTAGATGATTGATCGTGATCGTGATCCTTCATTGTAGGCTTACTACTAGGTACTATTAGAATACGTCCTGTCAAATCGGCTAGGGATGTAAGCCACTGTGTGTGGTTTTTTGGGAGATAACTAATTACACATGTATTACTTACTAAGTCGAAGTATGTACGCCTGGGACGTTCCTTACCGGACCTTCCACCCACATTCAGCGATATATTCATCCTATCCATATGCCCAAACCATCACAACATTCCTATTTAAATTAAATGCTAGTCGCATAAAAATAGTCAAAAAGTACCCTAAACCGACGTACGTAGGTACATGCAACGACTAATGACTCTGCCTACCGCTCCGGGATACAGGCGTGAGTTTATGTATGTATGTGTGTACTCTATCGTATCGCATCTTATACATGGTAGGTATCGTATCGTAGTTATTGTCAATTTGTCCGTCTCGATGCGATGTCCCGTGAGGCACTAGACCAGGCCCTCGCTGAAAATCAGTGCTGTGGGCAATAAACCCGCAGTAATTATTTACCTACTGAGCCTGAGGCTGTTTTACATAACTGATCTCCCCTACTTGTGTCCTGAAGAGTTTATTTTGTTTTTTTTATATTTTATTTTATATTTCTTGTGTTAATGTGTCTAAGTTGCAATAAATAAATGTATTTCTTCTTCGTCTTCTGTTTTCTACTCACTAAGTCGTGGGCTTCGGCGGGCTGGATGAAGTAGATGTAAGCGCTGGCGTGCACGTAGACCACGCCGCCGGTCTCGTAGGTAGGCAGCAACAGACGGTCGTAGCGGCACTCGTTGGCCAAGCGCGAGAGGAACTCCGACTGCGTCAGCGCGTCGCCGTTCTCCAGCGGCGGACAGTCCACCAGCGGCTTAGTCCTGAAAGGGTGGCTTGTGACTGCTTTTTGTGGGGTAACAGTGGGTTTTGTCACCCCTCCAACACGTGCTGGGAAATACCAGGCCCCTGTTAGTGCATTATAGTACGATGACAGATGCACGGTCGGAACACGTGACGTGTTCTTTCATATCTCAATGGTATGTAATGGCCTAGAAGGTTTGATTTTTGCATGCGCGTGGACTTGAAGCGGCAATGAAACTAAATCTCCACGTTCATGCAGTTGTCATTGTACTACTATGCATTAACAGAATGTAGGTCGTGGTCTTTGTTTCAACTACTGAACAAAATGTTCATTTCTAAAAGTCCAATAGTGGTCAAATATTGATTTGTTATTGTTAATGTAAATTTATCTTTACCTAATTGAATCGAACTAAGTATACCGAACTAAAAAAAAAGATAATTTGTTCTTCCATCGACACCTCCTGAATCATTTGTATCGTGATGACACTTATCGATTATAATTTGTATGCTAATAACGAATGCTTTTGTTTAAAAATGAAAGAAGTAAGGGGTGAGAAAATAAGTTGAATCTGTAAAGATCTCACCGTCTTACCTGTAAAGGAGTCATTTCCTAAATTGTAACAAGTAGTTTGATCTCATAAGTACCTACGTGTTATTAAGGTGGATTGCCCATTTGCCCAAGAAGTAAATCAAATATTAACGTTTTTTTTTTTTACTCTTTTCTACGTTAGTTTTTCACGTCACGGCTTAGGTATACGAGGAGGTTCAGAGCCACCTCAAATAAATATGGTACCTAAATTGATATCGTTTGAGATTGTTTCTCCGTCCACTTCTCAACGACTTTGTATGAACTACAGTCAGCTTAATTTCGACTGAAAGTATGGATCGACGTCGCCAAAAAGGGGATTTTTTGCACGCTGGATGACTTTGTATCGGCACATGTAATTATTGAATCATAATGAACGTAGATAAACGGCGTGGGTACGTAACAACGTTTGATAAAATACGCTCTCTTTTTCCCCTGTTGTGCAAACAGGTGGATTATCTACCATAAAATGTTAAACTTGGCTAAGCAAGCAATAGCCTTATCGCTTATTAGCTCTACGCGTATACACAAGCCGATGGCAACGTTTTCAATAGAAAAGTTTCTATTTGCAGGAAGCCATCCTATCAGATTAATATATGGGAGTGCATGCAGTGGCAAGGTCGCAGAGGAAGCCGATGACGACACATTCAATATTTGTTCTACCTGATAGCATTGCGAACTAATGTGCCGCGGTATCAAGATTTACTCTTAGATTAACGCTAAGCCACTCTCTACCCTACATGCAGATATGTAGAGATATTTGCTATCTAAAGTGTAAGTAATTAAGCAGGCACAGTAGATAGCTATATCCTAGCACTAATGAACGTCAAAGCAAATTCCATTGATAAGCAAGACAATAACATAGTTTGCATGAAATGTTTGTTAAGGCGTTCGCAGTAGTGTGATTAAGGAATAAAGCACCACGAAAAAGGCTGGTTGTCCTCGTGCCGTTGTTTCAAACTGGTCACACGTTTTTCTCGTTGAACTAGGCACATTAAACTTAATTTCTGCAAGTGTCGTTTAATATCCACTAGTTCGTTAACTCTACAATCGTTCAATGTAGAGAACGTACGTACGCGCCAAAGCAAAACGCCAAAAAGTATAAAGCAATAAATAAGTACCAACGATTCTGTGGCTGGTTAAACGGAATTCTAAGTAAGCATCGTGTTTTGACAAGTAAAATAGCCGTTATAACACGGCCCCACCGCGGATTGGCTATTTCAAGCGCTGAGGCATGTAAACACCTAAGGAACTCAGGTTCCCTCACTATGTTTTCCTTCGCCGCCTACAAATTCACAAATGTACGCTATTTCGAAAACTAAGTCATAGGTGCATTGCATGAGCCGTGGTTCGACCACGACCTCATAGGTACTAAATGTTAGGCGAGTGTTCTACCGACGACTGCGCTATCACCGTAAAGACGGTGTACATACGTAGATATATGATATGATATTATATTATTCTTAATATTGGTACTTACCTAACAAGGCTATTTATCAAACATTGTTTAAATCACGTGCCTGAATATTCGTCTTAATTTGTTTAAGATTAGGAACTTAGCTGTTTCTCGACTTGAGCCTTCGGCAAACAAAACAGCATGGCTGTGACAATTATCTTATGAACAAATAAACATAACATGACTAATTTATACGCAATTTGATTAAATTACTTACTACTGTGTACACAGCATCACGCCGGTGGCGTCAAAGTTAGGCTTAGTAGACTTGCGTCTAGTTATAAGTTAAGGTTTAGGTACCTACCTGCCTTTTCTTTATTCTGATGTGATCTGACAGTAAGACCAGCCACTAGTCTTACAAGCCTCCACCAATCCGCAGTTGGCCCCCGTGGTGGAGTATGGCCTATACATTTCTCAGGGATGAGACCCGTGCCCCTCGGTGGGGACATAATGGGTTGATGTGTTTTTTTTTTAAATAAATGTCTTTCTTTATATTTAAAAGTGTATCAAAAACTCCTTCTCTCTTCGAAAAAGGCAATGTTTTCGTCAATACTAACATTTTTCATGGAGATAACTTTGCGAAGAAACAGTCCGCTGCCCTCCGCACATTTTGATTTTGAAGAGCTGATAATGAATATTTCGAAATGACAAAAACTTTTTATAGAAAGGTTTTACAGAAAGATCGCCATTTTACAGAGAAGATCGATACTGAAGACATTTTATTTAAACAGAAGTTAAGGCAGGGCTTCCCAAACTGTGAGTCGCGATGCCCTGGACGTCGTGGCCCGTGGCATTATCCCAGGGGGGGTCACGAAGCGACAAATTACGAAACATTTGGTGTTGGAAGTCTGGTTGGTTTCTGTTATGACCTGTTACTAGGTAGAACTACAAACCGGTTGGTACTTTTTGGCTAAATCGGGATGTGGGAGTTGGACGTCGTAAAGAAATGGGAAACTTCTAAAGGCATCGAAGACAAAATAAGTATGGGAATCCTTGACATAGAGGGTACCTATCAAAATCTCTTTACTAAAATAAATACCAAAGAAACAAGTTTTCAGCATCATAGCAACGAATTGAATTATATAACACCTAGTACAATACAGTACAAGTTAACTACCCTCAATGTTTGAATGAATTTTGGTTAAATGGATGTTATTGTTACCTATTTTTTGTAATTTGAATGTTAATAAAATGGGAAATATTTTTATGTATATAAAAAAATATATCCGGCGTACGTGCACGCAGCGACGCTACTTTTATTAGTTAATTACGACCGTGTATTATAAGAAAGTACTTTAGTTACAAACTTTGAAAAATACGTCGAGCGTGCCAAAATGTTGACCAACGACGTGCATTGAATTTCCTTCTAAATTCAAAGCGATGTGTATCTAATTATTAAGGCAGCTTTTAAAATTGGTACATGGCTTGCTAGCCGAATGTTTTATTTGTCAAACAATATTTATTCAGAACAATCGCTCCAAAGCTAAAGAAATATAAATTCGTTACAAAATTCCTGACTCATCTATACCATCCTGCACTGCAACTTTTGTAATTTAATGTAAATCTACTATGTAGTACTTTTGGCTCTTTGTAACAGCAGGCAACTGGGATAGTTGTACACGCACCGCGCTACAGGCGATCCATCTTCTTTGTTTGATGATCTCAGCATCACTTTGTTATCATATCACAAAGTGCCGCAGAAAATCATCATAAAGCGAGCGAGACTGCTATCTGTCAGCTCAGCGATTAATTACCTACGTCACCTTGACATGATTTGATAGGGAAGTTGCCTGCCCTCAACAAAAAAGGAGTAGAGCGTTTTGACTAAATTACATACTCTTGGAGATTTAAATATAATATATACATTGCATTATTCAATGATACATTATTATTTCTTAAAATCCAAATTCATGAAATCCCCCAAGTAGAGTTGTATTTGCTCTACGAATGACGCAGCCTCCAGTAAATCATATTGTCCTACATAGAAGTATGTCCATTTTATGTTTCACATGTGGTTTTATTTCTAAACAGTGTGACGATACAGTGTAGTAATGACCATTTACATACATACATAAGCTCATGTCTGTATCCTAGAGGGGTAGGCAGTGACCAGGGACTGCCACCGGCCACGATCCTGACAAATCACTTTCGCTTCATCGACATTCATTAGTCGTTGCATGCACGCACGTCGGTTTCGGGTACTTTTGATCTTGCCCTTTGCTAATACATCCCCTATTTGGGACCATTTAAATCTAAAAATTATTTAAAAAGACATGCTTATAAAAATAGTCATAGAACAAAAGTTGGTGTAGGTACCTAAAGTATGTAATTTAACCTGGAAAATTTTTGGTGCTCCGATGGGCTTACCATAATAATCATCATCATCATCAACCCATTATGTCCCCACCGAGGGGCACGGGTCTTTTCCCTGAAGAAGGTATAGGCCATACTCCACCACGGGGGCCAAGTCCGGATTGGCGGATTGGCTTACCATAATATCACTGATGTATTCATTATTCTTTTGAAAGTCATTTCATAAATGATTCATTATGCAGGACCCCTTCAAGGAATAATTTAATGACGTAGTCATGTAGGTAATGGAATCAGTAGATGATGTCTAACTTATCATTATGTGTGCAACGCTAGGCTTGTAGATCAGCAGTTCGCGAATTCTTTTGGCTACGGAACCCTCTTTGGTTAACCGTTTTTGTGCGGAACCCTAGTTCAAGTAAGAAGTAAACTAACTGTAACAACGTTATAAATATGTAAAGGTGGGTACTGACCAAATGCTCACGGTGTAATGTCACAATGTTACACACCGAGCATTCGTGCAGTCAGTAAGTACTTTGTTACGGCGAATTCTACGATCAACGACGTACATCGACGAACTACGATATATTACACCGCGAAAAATTTTGGTCAGTACCCACCTAAAGGACTGCACGAATGCTCAGTGTGTAACATGTTACATTACACCACGAGCATTTGGTCAGTACCCAGCACTCGTGAGCGGTACAGACGACAGCACATCATGGTATACACCCATGCACTCTACTCCGTTGCTTTACGGGCTATTTTGCAACTAAAATGTGAAGATTAACGTGCTGTCGACTGTACACATAGATACCTAAACGGAATTTCGGAATACAACTTTTTAAAATAAGACAAAACATTTATTGAAACTGGATAATAATTACGTCGATTTATGAGATATACAGGGTGGTGCAAACGGTAACGTCAAAAAAAATATTGAGATTCCTCACATCCTGGGGTATCCATATATACCCCATGTATGTTGACCGATTTTCAGTAGTTTAGGAGTTATGATTTTTTTAATGTATTATTTTAAAACTCGTGAAATTTTTTATTTTAATGTTTTTTTTAACTTTTTATTGAGTTTTCTTTAAAAAAATTTTTGTCATAATAATCCTCCTGAAGTCACAAATATTTAGATCGAAAAGGAATAATTTAGTAACGAGCGACTCGGAGTTAAATTTTCGACGTACATTAAAAAATTAAAAAAGATATTCCATAACTCCTGCATAGTTGCAATTCTTGTAATTGGCAATTCGGTCATTCCCAAGGCTACATTAACATAAAAAATGCCTTTCGCAACACCACAAATTCTCAGAAGTGAAGTCGGTCAGAAACATGCGAAAAAAAATATTTTGATTATAATTATAAATTATAATAATTCTCCTGAATTGATCTTTCACGCATAAAATAATGAGTGTCCTAACGTTTTCGCAAGTCAAAAAAAATTAGATCGAAAAGGAATAATTTAGTAACGAGCGACTCGGAGTTAAATTTTCGACGTACATTAAAAAATAAAATACATTAATACACTACATAACATAAGAAATACCTTACGCAACACCACAAGTTCTCAGAAGTGAAGTCGGTCATCATGACAGAAACGAATGAATGACTTATCCAGTTGTTTTAAAAGGAGCTGCCTTTTTACATGGTTTTTACCTGCTCCTGGGCGATCTCATCACGATACGTTGTCACTTCAGTCAGTTATTCACTGCTATCGCACGTGTTACCACTACCTACTCTCGTTTTCGTTGTTATCTCTACATTTCGCTTTGTTGACTGGATGCTGATTTGCCTCAAGACCTTGGTAGTGTTTTGGACCTTGATTGCAGGGATGATGGGTCCCTTTGACTCATACTCATTAAGTCGTTTGTGTGATGATGTCCGACTTCACTTCTGAGAACTTATAGTATTGCGTAGGCATTTCTTATGTTAATGTAGCCTTAGGAATGACCAAATTGGCAATTAACTTTTTTTTATCGATTTACGAACTTTTGAAAATCTTACCTCAGAACCTTTGAAGATAAAAATCAGCAAATAATAGCCTAAGAAGTACTACTTTTTTATTATTATTGGCCCCCAAAGTTTGTGAAACTATGTAGGAGTTATGGAATATCTTTTTTTATTTTTTAATGTACGTCGAAAATTTAACTCCGAGTCGCTCGTTACTCAATTATTCCTTTTCGATTGAAATTTTTGTGACTTGCAAAAAGGTTGGGATGCTGATTATTTTATGCGTGAAAGATCAATTCAGGAGAATTATTATGACGAAAAACAAGTTTAAGAAAACTCAATAAAAAGTTGAAAAAAAAAATTAAAATAAATTTTTTTCGCGAGTTTTAAAAAAAATACATAAAAAAAATCATAATTCCTAAACTACTAAAAATCGGTCAACATACATGGGGTATATATGGATACCTCTGGATGTGAGGAATCGAAATTTTGTTTTTGACGTCACCGTTTGGACCGCCCTGTAGATACCTAAATATATCAAAGGAAAAAAAGAAACATCGAAATGTTGAATTTTCGCGAAACCCCTGAGAGCCTTTTACGAAACCCCAGGGTTCCGCGGAACCCCATTCGGGAACCGCTGACGTAGATACATATAATACCCAGGAAGGCCTTGAACTTATCACTTGCTATGCAACACGAAGATTTTAGACACCTATGTTCTACGTAGGTATGTGACTGAAATGCTAAGAGGTGATAATTTCGATAATAAACCTATTGTTACACTTAAATATAGTTAGCAAGCGGTAACTAACGTTGCAATAATATGTACCTATCCTTCTCAATTGTTAATTTACACGCGCGGTGATGCGACAACGATTTAGTGTCGTCATAAATCAATAATCACCGTCTGTACCCACTTAGAGAAAATCTAGATACAGGAAATAATCGTCACCAATTTTTAAAATAACGCTGTTTTTGCAAACAATGGCTTAAAAAATTATATGCAATTGTTTTCTGCCGAAATTTTACAACATTGTTATTTTCGGAGTGAGCTGCGGGTAGCCCATTAAACCCCTTTGGTTAGAGCTGTACTCGAGAGAGAGAATAATCGACATTCTCCCATTTGTTTTTGCATTTGAACGAATAATACCGTAAGTATACCTAATAAAAACAAATCATTATTAGGCGTCATAAGTGCCTTATTATTCTGATACATTTTCCCACGGCAAGTTGTGAAAAGTAGAAACATAAACTTTTACTTATTTTGTAAGACGTGGCTATTGTCCGAGTATTTTTCTTCTAAAGAGAAGAGTTTTTAAATAAAAATCAGTTCGCATACTTTGCTTCTCCAAACTTCCTCGGAACAGTTTCTGCAATGAATAGAAGCTTGCACAGCATCCGCCGAATATTCGCCGCTTCGGCCGATGATGTGATGTGGGCAAATATCCGGCAAAGTAAACTCATTCGTTGTATTTATTATATTCGTGAGTTTATTATAGAGTAGTGCATGCAAGCTGCATGCAGCATTGATGCATGCAGCTGGCATGCACTACTCTTACATTCTCGCGATGCGCGGCATTTGCGATTTTTGTTTCGTTTTCGCTTCCGCAAGGTCGACGAAGAGGAAATTCAATTTGGCAATCGCAGTGGCGCGTGTTGTATGCAATCCCTGCAGTTGCATTACAATTAGCCGCAGATGTATTCCGTGGCGCTAAGAGGCATTGTGCGGTTTGCTTCGCTCGTAAGGTCGTTAGCAGCGCAGATGCCAGAACACGCACGATCTGCATCAAAATGACCTATAGAGAACATGTGTAGAGGTGCTTACAATATGCCCACTACAATACATGTAATTACTGCGAGCAGACCTTCCGAGCCACATCTTTAAGCATTTGCACGTAAATAAATTGAGTATGAAGCTACAACTCTTTCCCGGTCTTCATGAAACGGTTGACTTTTTTAAGGTTCCGTATCACCGTATTCCGGATCACTTTGTCCTCTGTCCGTCCCTCCGCAGTCCGTGTCAAGAGACCCTTCATCTCGGGAACGCGTGAAGGTATCGAGTCGAAATAAAAACCATATAAGTACTCGTCTACGTCCCTTGAAGCTGTGATAAAATGAAACTTTTAAGTTTTCCCCGTAAAAAATGAATATTTTGACACTCGAGGAAGTCGAAATAAATAAAACTTACTTTCCGCTGACCTAGAACTAACTTTGGCAAGTGACATTGTTTTGTACTACGATGCTACGTATCAAGTACTGAAAAACGTGAAAGTACCTAATTAAATCATAAAATATTAGTCTCTGAAGTTCAGTAAAAGCTCGGAAAAAACTGCGAGACTCAATTCCTGAATTATTTAGAATATACTTACTATACCTACGGAACCCTCAGTGGACTAGTCCGACTCGCACTTATGCAGTTTCGTTTTAATCAACAAAAGAAAAAATACTATTATTAAAAAACCTATTATTGGAGATAGGTGGTTACGAAACATCGATAAGCTAATTAGCAAACGAAGGAATTAATGTGATATACAGGGTTACCTCTAAAATGTGCAATATAAAAAACTTTGAAAAGTACCTACCTACACTATCAATGAAACATTAACCTCAACAAAATCTTAGACTAAAAGTTGTTGAAGAGGCCGAACTCTAATCAGATTATTTTTTTATTTTAAGTTAATTTTTTTAGTAATCCGACGACTGACGTGTACCAGCCTACAAGACTTAGGTACCTATTACCTACAAGATAAGTGCATTATGTCGTCAGAGGTTCTATCTGCTATGAGAACTGTAACATAAACAAATCCTCTTTCTTCTGAGCTGCTGGTAGGCATGTGAGGTATTTAGTTGCGATATCGCGTCGATTGATTAGAAACTAGTTAATCGGTCATGAATCGGAGGCTGTAGGCGCGGGCAACCTTCGTGGGGGTCGTGCGGTCTCGGGCGGTCATGTGACTGGCAGACTGGCAGTTCGCAGGCTGCGCGGCGCGCGTTAATCGGTGTCTTGCTTAATTTATCACACACACCCGTTTATGACCAATGCCTGGCAATCCTCAGCGATCAAAAGCAGCTGTCCCGGCCGAATCAGTATTTTTGGTCGAGATTTTTTCCCATGGTTTATGAGCAATGTCTGGCAATCCTCATGCATGGATAGTCATACGCTCACAATGGGTAGAACATGAAATAAACTACAATATATTTGATACCTTTTTATATATTTTGATTCTGATTCCTCAGCAAACCACTAATATGTTTATGAACTGGCTGGCCTGCGGAATCCAATTCAATATTTTTCTTCGAGAATTTTTCCCTTGGTTCATATTTTGTTCTATTACGCGGAACGGATTCAAATCCAACAAATCAAGAATAATAAAAATCGTTCCAGCAGATTAGACATTTTAGCTAACTATAAGTATACATGACTTTGTTCATATAGAGATAGATAGATGTGAAACTTTGTGTATTTAGATGTTTGTCACATACATACATAATCAGATTCATACCCAGCTTAGGGAGTCAGAAGTTCGAATCGTAAAGTGACATTGTGTACGAACTGGTTGTATGTAGCCTGTACAAATAAATTATTTATTATTACTAGCTGACCCGGCAAACCTGGTTTTGCCATGTTAATTTATCCTGCGATCTATTTATTCGCAGACCTATCAAACAGTTGCAAACAGTTCAGTTTATATATTAGATTTCTGCCTACCCCTCTGGGATACAGGCGTGAGCTTATGTATGTAGATTAAAAATCAGGTGCACGAAGGTATTTACTGCATTATTAGGACATTCATTCTATAACCATGCTTTAGAAATCAAAGGTTCAAAGATGTTGAGGTAGGTTCAATGTCGCACATTTATGTTGTCAATCAATCAGCCCGTACTCGGCTACTGCTGGACATGGCCTTCCCCAGGCACTTCACTTTATTCTTTCCTCTTATTGAGCACCGTGTGGTGCCGTTACTTTGGGGCCGTCCATTTATCACGTGAGGCTTGAAAGGGGGGGAGGGGATTGACAAAAATCACGAAATGTCACAAGGGGAGGGGGGGTGTAGTAAGATATCACGTGTATTTATTTTTTCATTATTTTTTTTAAAGGCGCACGCGTTCAACAAGCGCGCAAGACAATTCTAGTTCTAAAAAATTTTAGATTTTTTGTAGATACGAAAAATACACGTGATGTTGGGTGGGGGTGGGGGGTAGTCTTAAACCTCACTATGTATCACCAAGGGGGAGGGGGGGTTAAAAAATGCTTAAAAAAAGATCACGTGATTAATGGACGGCCTTGCCGTTGTGTATCACGTAACTTACCCCCCTATCGCGTTAAGCATTTCGACGACTCCAAAGTGTCAAAATATGCATGTTTTTGACAGTTCCGAGTTGGCTAAATATCAGACAACTCCATACAGTGGACGAGATAGGTACGTGGTCACACCCCTGGACCCAGCTGTATACACTCAAGAGTCAAGAAAGCTGGATAATTACACACGTGCAAAAAAAAATGTTTTATAAGTTTTTCATAATAAATTAAATTGTAAGATACATAGGTACATACTTTTAACGGGACTCCCAAGCCGCAGTCACAAGGAAGTCGCGGGCATAAGTAAAATTTAACAAGTGTAGGTACCTAGATCATGATTCATGAGATTCCTAGATTCAAGACTGTAGAGACTGCAAAGATGTGTTAGTGTTCTCATCTGACTCATGATGATAGCGCGTGTTATGAACTAAGTTTAAAGCGTGAACAGTGGACAGAGAAGCATCGACGTCGTTGACTTTACGTACCTACTGCAAGAGTTATACGGTCTGTGGTACCTATCTGTCAGTGGAACCTAGAAGTATGAGTCGTTAATCTAAGAGTGGAACTATCTACCACTACCAAGCACCAACACTTAGTAGGTAATAATACGTCACACCGTGTAAGCAAATATAGGTAGGTACAGCTTGTACAGTCGACAGCACATCATCCTATACACCCATGCACTCTTCTCCGTTGCATTACGGTCGAATTTGCAACTACAATGTGAAGGTTGACGTGCTGTCGACAGTACCTAATGTTATTTATTAGTTTGATAAGTCCACACAAACGAACGTGATTATTATTTCCTTAATGGTTAACCTACACCATAGGTCCTAAGGAAACTCGAAAAACATAATTTTTCCTACTTTACCAACGTGAACGTACTGAGATGTAATTTTTCAAAGCACAATCAAACGTCTTTATAAATCTGTGTAGCTCTCTCGAAATTGAATCAAAAGTATCGCAAGTATAAAAGAATCGCAATCGCAAGTACCTAGCCCAATAATGCCGGCTACACACGTAACGATATACCGTAGCGATTAAACTGCGCAAGCAGATTTGCGCAGATTTATCCATCGTGTGTATGACAAATCGTTGCAGATTTTCGTCATACACACGATTGATAAATCTGCGCAAATCGGCTTGCGCAGTTTAATCGCTACGATATATCGTTACGTGTGTAGCCGGCATTAGATGAGAGTATCTAATTAGGTACTAGATCATTCAAGAAACACTAACCTACTCTACAAGTGTTTATTTTACTACCTCACCGATATACAGATAGCGACATATTGAATCATTTTATCATCCGATTATAATTAGAATTTTCGTCGGGTAGGTACCTAACTTTCAGTGTGTTTTCGGGATTGTTTTTGCGAATGGGCAAATTAATTGGCTTCTTGCTTGAGTGAGAAATAGTTTTTCCACTTCCCCAATTCACACCAAATCGCGGAACACTAAAAATAACTAAAAACCTTAAGATACTTTTCATGAAAAGAATAGATGAAAATCATACTTATATAGCTACCCTATATGATCTTAAAACCGGGTTCAATTCAATTGGTTAATTAAATTCGACGATCCCTGTGGCGCAGCAATTAGCGCATCTGCGTACCTACCATGCGAGAGGTCCCGGGTTCGAATCTCGGCTGGGGACAAAAAAAACCCCAGGTCTTGGATATCTACATGTTTGTGACGTCGCTGTTTCTGGTTCCCACGACACAGGGTATCCTAGTGTGGGGCCAGAAGCAATGTATGTGTGCCTGTAATATGTAAATGTTTATAATGTTGTTTGTTAATTCTGTACTGGCTGTACCTACTGTATGTACCGCTAATAGTGTAAATCCATAAAAACTAAATAAATTACAGTACCTAGAAGATAAAGGTTCATACCTAACTCTATGTATATTGGGCCTGGGGGTATAAGACGTTATAGCAAACAAGTTTACATTATAGCAAACAAGGTACAAAACAAGTTTTTTTACTGTAAGGAAGACAAAAAAAATGTTTTTGGAACAATAAATCCCGGTGTAGATACCAAGCCCATGATGAGCCATATTCGAAAATGAAAACTCTAAATGAATACTTTCTATTGAAAACATGCTTTTCAATTATCGCACATTACAATAAAGTTGAATCGCTCGTAGCCTGGGCTGCCCGAGTGATCTTAAACGATCACTAAGGTTAAGCAACATACGGCGCGTTCAGTCCGTGGATGGGTCACCGTCTATGACCAACGCTAGTGGCATTTTTCCGAGCGATTCCGTGCTTCGCAAGGCACGTTAAGCAGTTGGTGCCGGCTGCCGTCGATAGATGGCAGTCGTTAAGCCAAGTCAGAGGCCTTAGGGCGGCTTGAAAACTTCTGACAGTAAGACCAGCCACTAGTGTTACAAGCCTCCACCAATCCGGATTTGGCCCCCGTGGAGTACGGCCTATACTCGTACCTTCCTCAGGGAAGAGACCCGTGCCCCTCGGTGGAGACATAATGGTTTGATGATGATGATGATGACAATAAAAACACCTGTGTAATCTCCTTTTTTATGTACAATAAAGTGTTCTCTATCTATCTAAAGTTGATCAATGAAGTGTCGGATCTACAGTCGACATCACGTAGACCTTTAGCTGCATTACGGACTTTGTGTATTGGAATCAAAGACGTCAAAGAAAATAAACAACACATAGGTAGGACTACTTACTAACTAAGAATACAAATTATATGTAGGTACCTACTTTAAAAACACTCGGATTGAATATAAACTTTCTTCATGTGTCTCAAACTCTGAGTTTTCGCCAAAGTGTTCACATGTCGGCCATGGGCGTCCCCTACCGGCTCTTCCACTCACATTCTCGATATATTTGTTTCGTCTCTCCTTCATCTTCTTCACTTGTCGAAACCAGCGCAACATTCCTTTCTCAATAGGGTAGTTTCCAGGGTCAAAATAATTAACTTCTATTTAGTCCGTATTTTAGATTATAAAAAATATTGGACACGTATTTTTTCTTTTTTCGATTAAACAAAAAATAACAAAGATATAGATCATTAAAGTTACGTGTGACGTCACTCAGTGCTAAAAAATGCAGCACTGCGTGACGTCACACGTAACTTTAATGGGCTATATCTTTGTCATTTTTGGTCTAATTTACAAATAAAAAAAATACGTGTCCCTTATTTTTGAATAATCTAAAAGACGGACTAATTACATTTTTTTGGAAACTAGCCTATTGAGGCATATATAATCAAAGGCTGCAAAGTACCACAAGCCACGTTGCCGTATTTGATTCCAACGCAGTAACACTTAGCAGCCTATGAACCCTATATGAGATTTGTAGGAGGTTTTAAGTGGTCTTTTGCTGATTTTGTTACTAAATTGAAAAAATGCATAGTTTAAACTCGAAATACACAAGATGGCTCATATTTGGAAAATATGGCACTAAGCAGCCTTTGATTCTATATGCCTCAATTCTAGTCACGACATCCTCTTTCAGTCCACGACGTTCTCTAATCAAACTATTGTGTATTGAAAGTAACACCATTTCTATTAATCCTACTTGCATGATTCTTCTGCCATCCCCGAGTCTTGCTGCCATACATCAGTGTTATGTTGTTCTTTTGCATTAGCAAAGTGCAAGATAAAAAAAACCGAAACCTGCGTGCGTGCATGCAACAACTAATAAATGTCAATGAAGCGAAAATTATTTGTTAGAATCGTTGCAAATGGCAGTCCCTGGTCTGCCTACCCTTCTGTGACACAGGCGTGAGCTTAGGGGCCATCCATAAATTACGTCACACGCTAAGGGGGTGGGAGGGGGTCTTACATTTTGTGACGTCACATTTAAAAATCTATTTTAATCTAAGTGTTAAAACACGAACTTGGAACTATCAACGAAAAATACAAAAACTTTTGCTACTCTATCTATTCCTAACTCTATCGGAAATAAAACTAACTTCGGAGCTGCTGTTTTAATCCAATAGAAATCTACATGTAAAATTGCAAAATATGTGACGTCACACTGGGGAGGGGGGAGTCTCACAAATGTGACCAGCTGTGACAAGGAGGGGGGAGGGGTCAAAAAATCATGAAATTCGTGTGACGTAATTTATGGATGGCCCCTTATGTATGTTTGTTCTTTAATAGATAACATTATTGCACAACTAATTACAAATTATTTCCTACACAAACATACTTAGGTAGTACAAAATCTATGCTATTCGTTACATCTCGCCTAGACTCTCAGTTAATCATTAACCTAGGCAGGTACTTTAGTGTCTTATCTACTGAATGTCTTTTGCGGAAATAATGGACTCGGTCACGGCGAATTATCGGACCGTGTCACAGCTCTCTCAGATGTCTCTAGAGGCTTACTCGCAGCTTTTTATCTGTTGAGCATTCTGAATTCGTTCATTGCACTCGGAAAACATAATGATGTTTGAACGATCTTTCATAAACATTGTGGCATGTTGCATGGGGAAACTATAAGAATACGGGCCATTTTCCGAATTGAGAATTTCGCCCTAAATCTTCTAATATAATTGATTATCTCAGTAATTATTATTTTACTTATTTTGTACATCTGCTTCCTTCTCCAATATTTTGTTCCAGTTCATCCAAAGGTTGTCTGGAAGAGATAAATTATAGTGATAAGGCCGCCGTCTGTACTCTTAGATAAAGAAATACCTGAGTAATTTCCTTTTTTATGTACAATAAAGTGTTCTTTATCTATCTATATAAAATTCTCGTGTTACAGTCCTAGTGCGCATATTCCTCCGAAACGGTTTGACCGATTTTTATGAAATTTTATTATATTATATTCGGTAGGTCTGAGAATAGGTTGTTATCTATTTTTCTTTGCCCTAAATGATAAGGATGGTCTACTAGAAATATTTTATATGGCAAAACAACGTTTGCCGGGTCAGCTAGTAATGAATAATATATACATTTTAGAATAGAGACTTCCAGAATCCAGCAAAGGTAGTATGAGGACACGAGTCGCGCGCGACAACGTCAAAAGCCGCGACTCACGTCCTCATACTACCTTTGCTGACCTAGAAGTGTTAAGAAAAGTGAGATACATAGGAAATAATGTCTCATTCTGCGAATTTTCTGGCCCCGTACCATTTCAAACGTATGGAAACAGACGAAGCAGATGCCCATTAATGCAGAAATTCTGGCTAGTCTAATAGGCTAATCTAGGCTAGGCTAATGCTAATCGGCTAGGCTAATCCTGGACAATGAGGGTGGCTCGTCCGCACGTCCATTAGCTCAGGCCAACATCCAACCAGGCAGAGTCTCATGTGGGAACCTCTGAGAAGAAAGATGGGGCGTCCAAAAACCAACTGGCGCCGATCAGTTACGTCAGAGGCGACTTCCCAAGACTGCAGCAAGTGGAGTTATTTTGTAAAGGCCCTATGTCAACAGGATATAACAAAGTAACTAAGAAATGTTAGTTGACTCAGGTAAACACATACATACAGTATAGTTGATACGGAGTAGTTACCTCGCCTTCGTAGTAAAATATAAGACTGTTTTAAAATATGACAGACATTTGAGAACAATATTAATGTGCACTGTTAATTACGCGAGCAATAGAGTGGATGGTTTATTTTACAATCAGCCAATGTTAATGAGTAGGACAAGTGCGCGTGACCACGACCATTTGCCGAGATCAATACAGCGCATCACGGCACAAAACAACCACTTTCCTGACAAAGTCTGCTCCGTCTACTCAACATTCGTGCAAAAACGGCGGCGCGCAACGAAGGCCGCCCCACAATACAGACGATGTTTGTTTCAAGAAAAACAAGGACTTAAGAGATTGTTACTGTGTAAAAATTGTGTGGTAGGCATAGTGCACAGAACGCTGATGAAAATCAGAAGTGGGATCGCCTAAAACGCATTTTTTCATGTTTTCAGGGTCGTTAAAGTTAGAAATAAAAATAAGTAGGTACATGCTGCATTTCCAAGATGTCCAGAATACTGAGCCTCCGTAACACCGCATCGAATTCATGATAAGTATGCAGTTTAGCATAGGTACATAAACTGATTAAGATAAATCGGTTATTTTCAGGGACATTAACGAAAATTAATATACCCATTGTATTATAAGAGCTGAAAAATCATTGTGTTACGAGCGCAAAAGGAAGCTCTGTATTGTTTACATTTTTGTAGACATCCAATTGCAAAATCATATTTTTAGGGTCGGTTTCTGAATTGAGAATTTCACTAAGTAAATACTTAAGTAACGTTCTGTCACGCTCTTTTCTGAGAAATTCGACGAGACAGCACTACAGCCAAGTAGTTCATCATCATTATCAGCCCAACTCTGCCCACTGTTGGGCTGTTGTTAAGTAGGTACCTAGTTACTTAGCGAAATTCTCAATTCAGAAACTGGCCCTCAATCAGCTTATCGATGTCAGCGACTGTGATTCGTAGACCTAAGCACAAAACGGTGCGGTGCTTGCTTTAGTTAAGAATAGTTTCATTTATGAAAACAATGGGTCGTCGTAGAGCGGTATCGGATGTTGAATGGCATGTGATGCGCAAAATTGGTAGGCACTCAAATCAGATTAGTATGCAGGTTTGTTTTGGATTGTAGGTAACTGCGGTGTAGGGTACTGCTAACTAATCTCTGATATTATTAACTGTTACTATTTTTCTTCGGATATTTTTTTCGTATTGATATCACAGACCGACAATAGCAAAAACTATACTGGCATGGCAGGGAACCGATAGGGTTTCGCATTGGACGATAACAACGACATCTATATTATTATGTAGTTCCACATATTTCCCACGACCTTCGCCAGCCATAGGATGATGAAAGTCAGTGGGATTACGACGTGCAGTGTCCGCTATCGTCCATGACGACCTGTCTAAATAATGTACAGCGGTTTGGAGTAAATCGAACAACTCCATACAGTTGAAAACCTATCTAGTATCGTCCCAGTGTGATACCATACATTAGGTGAGAGGCGTGTGAGGCAGGAAGCACATAAGCCCGAAAGTTGGGTTCAAAGACAAATATTTCTCATAAAGAACTTACAGATCACTTAATCAATAAGAAAATATAGCTTAAAATTAGATTAAATTATAAGGCATGCATTAAAGTAAGATTAATCTTAATTATAAGGTGAAAGTTTAAAAATTATACTTACCCTACCCATACGCTATAATGACTAGCTTTTGCTCGCGACTTCGTCCTCATGGACTTTAGAGGATTTAGAACCAGTATTATACGTGATAGGTGTGCTAATTTTAAATTCAAAACTGTTTACAGAAGTGTATTCAAATTCAAGTTGATACTTTAATCGTTCCAGTTCGCTCTAGGTACATGTGTGGCGGAACCCACGATATTAGGAAAGAATTTAATTTACGAAAAATAATGGGTCCGCTACGTAGGTTCGATAGCCGTTGGTGCTACAAATGCTGTTTCGAATTTTATTTCCACTGCCTTATAGGTTCGAAAGCTTGTAGATTCGAATGATCGTAGTCGCGAAAGACGCTGTTTCGAAAAACATTCTCACTGCCTCATACGCTCGAATGCTTGTCATTTCGATTCATTCAGTCTTAATGAGTTTAAAAGAAATGCAAGTAGTAATTATTATCGAAATGCCTATAAAATCTCCGATCTAATTAAAACGTTGTTTGTTATAATAACATCGTACATCACACATACTTAACTATTCGTGAGTTTCGCGACATAGATTTAGAGGTACCTATGAATGTACTACTACAGTTTACGGCATTTTTATTCACGCAAGGCCAATAATGCACGTCTTTGCAAGTTTTATTGTGGGACATAATACTCGTATATCCATCTATAATTATATTACTTTCCCATATCGAGTAGCTGCAGGACGAAAAAACCCACTTTACTTTTGAATGAGATATTGCAAAGAACTGTTATATATAGGTACATGGTTTCTAAAATGCTCAATACCCAAGTTTAAATTGTTCTTTTTTTATGTTTTATCGTGATTTATGCTTTGTGGGTTGTTTGTTAAGACAATTATGGTTAAAACCATGTTTGTTACATTGAATTGACATTGTGTATATTAGACCTTTTTATATGTAACAGTGATTTACTGAAGGCTACGATGTTGGTACCAGAGGGTAACCAAGATCAGGATCCAAGGAAAAAATCGTATAATTATGTTTTTTTAAATCAAATTTACAAAACGTGTCTGTTCAGATTTGTATCTAAATCATATTATTAGTGATTTTTAGTTCCCATGGCTGTGATGTATTTATTTCTTTCTGGTGTGTACAATAAAGAGTTCTAATCAAAGTAATCTGTGAACCTAAGGCAATAAACCTAAAACTATATTCTATTTACTGAAGCGAACGACTAAAGGTAAACAAAGACACAGCACCTCTCAAACTTACATGTCACTCAAAATAGCTCATGCACGCAACTATGCTTTCATCGTATACCCACATTAGTTCAGGTAGGTACTGTTTAAGGAAAACAGACAGACAACCAAACAAGACAAGACAAACACTAAAGAAAATAAAATAGCTTAGAGAAGTTGCACTCGCATCAACAATGTCAATCGTGAGTATTTGAGTAAATATGGCATCAGGGTGGCTGTTTTACTTTTTTTTGCCTTATATTAAAAAAGAGGTTCGTAGTCAGCTCTCCATACTTCTTCCTAAGTACAATTCGCGTAGCGCATAGCATAAAATAATCGATTATAATCGGCCTTTAAACAAAAGTCCGTCATCTTTGCTTGTTCGAAATAGATAAAATAAAATAAATATGGAAGAGTACCTTAGGTGCAATCACGTAGAAGTTTTCACGGCGAAGGGGCCCCTTGAATTTGCTTCCTTTGCGTTTTAGGTGTCCGTAATAGTTTTTCACGTCACAGAAGAGCACACACACACAATAAACAGTACATAAACTTAATGCCTATTATAAGCACTAACCGATTTTATACGATATTCCCTAAAATATGCTAAACCGCTGCACAGCTAGACCGAACCAAGCCGCGCACGCCAGATAAGACAAGAATATAATGTCGGTATCAACTACCGCACGCAAAATTAAAAATATTATTTATTCTACCTGCATTTATGAGAGATGTATCGAACATTGCTAGTTGAACATATTTGGCAGCAGTAGGATCGCTTTTATTTGAGGACCACTGAAATTTTAGGTATTTTTTGGGGCATAGATCTCTTAAGGAAATGGTATTTTCATGATAAAACAAAATATTTAGTTAAATAAACTGCGAGTGAGGGATAAATCAGGTAATAACAGTGTTATTGTGTTTATTGCTTAATGGTATTTATTAGGCATATAGTTTTGTATAACTTTGCTAAATATTATGCAGTGTTATAAATGTGGCATATTGAAAAACCAAATTCTTGACATGTTGACACTTACTCGTTCGCTTCAATAAATACAGTGTAGATAGTATTAACGCCGAAACCGACCGTTTTTGGCACAAATATATTACTCCCTTGTGACCCTCGGTTCGAATCGCTCGTAGCCTTGGCTGCCTGAGTGATCTTAAACGATCACTAAGGTTAAGCAACATACGGCGCGTTCAGTCCGTGGATGGGTCACCGTCTATGACCAACGCTAGTGGCATTTTTCCGAGCGATTCCGTGCTTCGCAAGGCACGTTAAGCAGTTGGTGCCGGCTGCCGTCGATAGATGGCAGTCGTTAAGCCAAGTCAGAGGCCATAGGGCGGCTTGAAAACTTCTGACAGTAAGACCAGCCACTAGTCTTACAAGCCTCCACCAATCCGGACTTGGCCCCCGTGGTGGAGTATGGCCTATACCTTCCTCAGGGAAGAGACCCGTGCCCCTCGGTGGGGACATGATGGGTTGATGAGAGACCCTCGGTTCTCTGTCGTGGGTACTAAAAATCACTACTAACACGATAAAAAAAATCTGTAAAAAAAGATAATATTGTGTTATTTTTCCTTGGAAGCCCTGGTGAACCAGATGGAGCCCCTGGGACTCCAGGGGGGTAGCATTAGCGCCACCGAGGAAAAAAACGTACCTATTATTATGAGTCATGATTGAGAGATTGTACTGACACCCTTTGCAAATTCGATTTTTATAAAAAGACATGATTTTTCCTTGGTGGTGCTGGTTAACCGCATATCAAGCTATGTTAAATTCGCGATTAAACATAAAACCCTGATATCTCCAAAATATAGTACGTACTATATTTACTACTACGAGAAAGAAGAATACAAAAAAAATTGTCGTAATTGTATTAAGCATTTTAGAAAGAAAATCCTGTATGCTTAAAAATCACGATTTAATTTTTCTGGCACCGAGGTGTCTTCTCAACAAGGGTACCTTTTCCAGACAAATAACGCTCTAATGCCTAGCCAAATCTTAATAATCGCTAAGTATTTCGAAAGTCCACGTAAGCGAAACTCGAACCGGCTTGCAGATATAATTTACAATATTGTCATTAACAACCTTTAATGTTTTTATTAAGTTTTTATTGATGTACCATTTTTGTTGTCTTTTCGCTTGTAGTAAGTCTGTCCAATAGATAAATGTTTAAAATCATAGGTAGGTATACACAATACAATATATATTTTTGCAGGATAATAGTTTACGTAGTATTAGTACTTTCTATGCGATTCACATAAAACTATGCAAGACTAGATACTTGAAAATATCTAAAACGAAAACACGATCTCTTAGTACCTACCTAATAAGAAATTGTAATGTGTAAAAATTTGTTTCGAGTTTTATAATATTGTATTTAAAAATAACCCTGTAGACAACCGCATTTTGGCAAGGACCGGATTAACAGCGACCAACAACATTAACGACTTCTACACTTCTTCTTATTCGAGTGAGCATCAAGCCGCTGCTCTCTATACTAAGGGCCAGTTTCTGAATTGAGAATTTCGCTAAGTAACTATTTAACTGTAGTGCTGTATCGTCAAATTCTCAGAAAAGAGCGTGACAGAACTTTACTTAAGTATTTACTTACTAAAAACTTCAATTCAGAAACCGGGCCTAATACTGATTAGTAAATCTCAAAACTGGACCAGTCATCTCTTTGATATCTGTAATTAGTGTGTTAATTGAGATAATAACATTATTTGAAAATATGGAAAATTAAACAAAAAAAATTCTGCCACCAGTAAAGTTTATACTTTTGATTTGTTTAATTTCTGTTAACGTAATTTTTTGGTACAATAAAGAATAATCTATCTATCCATCACAAATTGTTGTAAATGGAAAACTCTGAAACCGACGTGTTTTAAGAATTGCTCATTTTTTGTTTAATTGAATATTGACTACAAGATCACGCTTGAAGCAGTCAGGTGAGACAAGCGTCCCAACCTGCCCCACGGCTCCAGACTCTATGAATTCAAGGGGTTTTAAAACTCTATATCAATTATAAAATTGTACTTACGCCGGTGTCTGCTGTCCTTCGACATGATTACAAACTGTTATTAGCACAACAAACGTAAAAAATGTCCGCAAGTTCATCATCAGATCGAGGGAACAGGAAGTCGCGCGGCGCGCGATTCGTCCGCTTCGCGCGAATTACTCTCTACTACTGTAAGCTGCTCCACAGAGGCTGCGCGGTATAAAGGCTGCGCGGGCGCACCGCGATAGGCTTTTGGAGCTTTTACACGTACATGTAATTCCGCATTATGTTTATCAGAGACGTTACGCGTGCGTCATTACTTTATGTTTAATGTGTATCACCAGAATTAGAAATCTGGCTCGTAGGTATTTGCATTGGACTTAATAGGATAAACACGACCACGCACTCACGACCACTGGCGTGATCTGGATGTGTATTTAGAAAATTAAAGAGGTTTAATTGATTACAATAACAACTATATTTAATTCTTAACAGCATGAAGTTGCATAGAATTGACAGTATAAGTAATGAAGTTAAGATCTTGCAACAAATTGGTTAGTCTATCAAAATGTCTTTCGCTGTAGGGAAGTGCTCCTTCAATGAAACTGGCCAGTGCAGGAACTTTGAGCTCACCTGAGATTATTTGTGGTGCCAGAACATTAAAGACAAGTTGAGCGGCATGGCAATTTTTGTTGTTTGTATTCCACTCCGCGGCAAATTTCAGCAAAGTCTCTTTCTGAGTGTTGCTGATTTCTCTCAAAGTTTCAAAAAGTTTATCGTCTCCTGACTTGAGGACTTCGTTTACAATTTTGAGCACTTGAAAGGGACGTTCTAAACGCAAAGCTAGTTTTAAAGCCTTAACTAACTTCTTGTCATGTAACAAATTAATCAGTTCTTGCTCATGTAAAATCATCTCCTCCCTCTCTTTGGTCATTAGCTCGCGACGCTCTGCAGTAACATCTTTCCATTTGACCAATTTGGAATCTGATCCTCCTGTAATGATAAGTGACTCTTCCTTATTCACAGCTAAAGCCCAAACTTTGCCGTCATGATTGTCGAGAGATATCTTACAATCTGATGTTTTAATATTCCACAGCTTCAAAAGACCATCAGCGCCTGATGAAATCACTTGTTGGCCTCTACTCAAGAACTCTACTTTGAGAACTGAACTTTCGTGACCTTCAAAGGTTTTCAAGCAGCTTAGATCTGACAAGGACCACAGTTTAATGGAACAGTCAGCCGAACATGTTAATAATACTTGGTCGATGGGCGAAAACCGAACACACCACACACCTCTTCTATGACCTTTCAAGGTGCCTAAGAAAGACAAGTCCTCAGACCACAATTTTGCAGTTTTATCTTGTGACCCTGTGGCAATCATTTTATCATTTGGCGAAACTGCAACACAGTTAATGTCCATTTGATGCGCCAATTCAGTGTATGTTGACTTAAGTTTCTGATTTGTTGTTTCTAAATCCTTTGGTACACCCCAGACTTTCAAGCAGTTGTCTTGGCTCACTGAGGCAAAGAAGTCATTTGATATTTGAGATGTGAAAATGGAACCAACTGATGCTGTGTGTCGCTCACCACTGCCCAGACATGTGATTCCTTTGACATTGTCTTGTAGCCATATTTTTACAGTATTATCTTTCCCTGAAGATACAAACATATTGGGCTTTGCTGGAAATCGAGCCAATGCCAAAACAATGTCCTTATGACCTTTCAGAATTTTGCAGTTCATACTGTCAAGATTATAGTGCTTGAGATCTGCACTGTTTGTAGCAACCACAATGTGTGTCTCATCACTGCCTATAAATATTAAGTCTAAAACCTCATCAGTAAAGCCAACCATTTGTTTTATGCAGGTAAATGATTCTAAATCATGAATGATAATGTTGTGGTCTGCAGTAACTACAGACAAATTGTTTTGTGCTTCATTGAATAGTAAATTTGTAATTGCTAAGCCACCTTCATCTAGGGCAGGAGATACTAAGCTGTTCGTTTGCTCAAACATAAGGCGTGATTTTTCAATATTCCAGATTTTCACAACTCCTTTTTCACCAGCACATGCAACATAAATGCCCTCAGTATCAGGTTTCTTTTTAAAATTTGGAATTTGGAACGAAGTAGGCAGAATGACAGTAGCTTCAATACTTTCATACACTGGAACAGTTCGGATAGCTTTGCCTTCATTTAGGTTCCACAGAATCAATACTTTATCTCGACCTGAGCTAACCATGAACTCTCCATCAGGAGTGAATTGCAAAGATGTAACTTTACTAAAGTGTCCTGAATAAATGAGTTGCTCTTTGCCAGTTTTGGAGTTCCACGATCTAATTTTGGTATCATCAGCTGCTCCGAAGATAAGCTCTTTAGAAGAATTTGGATGATACTTTAACACTGTAAAGACACCTGCAGCCCCTCGCAGACTACTGGTACAAGTGTTGTGAGCTAGATCCCAGAGTCTAATGCTGCCTTCAGAGCCCCCAGAGGCAATATTCTCGTCTGATGCATCAAAGGCCAAGCGAGCAACTGGGCCTTTATGACCTGCCCTCCATACTTTAATTTGTTTCCCATCAGTGCGGTTCCACAACTTCATAAGCCCACTCTTGTGAGCAGTTACAACAGTCTCATTGTTATTGGATAGTTGGAAAGTGTAAATATGGTCACTCTCTACGTCCGCAGCGGTCTCACCTAATACCAGAGAGCTGGAACTGGTGTTGATGTCTATGACATGCACGACATCGTCGCAGTGAGACAGAAGATAGGCGCCGTCTGTCGACCACTGGATTTCGCCACCGGTGTAGAACGCGGTATACTCCGCTACCTTCTCGTATCTAGAACAAAGAGAGCACTCTAGAAATCGCCGTTTCACTTATTCAACGAAAGGTTAAGTTGGAGTGAATATCAAAGTTTCTGCCACTTACAAAGTGGAAATAATACTTACACTTCTTTTAAAACGTTAGTCATGATAGTCTCTTTATTTATTAACTGCAGTATTATTCAGAATTATTTTGTTCTGAAAAAGTTTATCAAAACACGAACAAAACCAAATAAACACGTGCATTGTATGTCATTGTCATCTTTTTTTTTTTTAGTTCGTCCCGCAAGGAACCGGCTAAGGTCGTGACCATGCTGCCACGTCTTTGGTTTCTGTTCTTCAGATGAGTTTTTGGGAGGTTAATATTTTTCATTCTTAACGTCTTCAGTTTTAATTATTTAATATGTCCAATCCAATTTTAGTAAAATACGTGTAATTTTAGGTCATGTCCGTCGAATTAGTCAATCCTGATTTTAAGTCAATTATTAGGGCAACACATACTCTTTTTTTTTTTTTGTCGAAACGTCAAAACAAACAATCCAAAAATATTAGATAACCTTACAAATTCTAAATATTATGTACAAGTCCATTTACAAAATATTTTACACGGCTGAAAGTCGTATTCGAGTATTAAACAAAATCAATATACAAGAACAACTAAATCTGTCCTACAGTGTTAATTATGAATCTGAACAAAGACAAAAATGTGGAAGTATTTACTTTTTTTTTTTTTTTAAAGAGTTTTGGCTTGGTTTCAAGACCTTTAAGCCATATCTTATTTTTATAAAGTCATAATGCACTTCACATTTTAATACAAATAGTTAAACTTTTTCTATTTACACTTATATTTTAGACACTGTATTTTTCACAAATTTATACACGATAGGATAGCATTCAGGAGTTTTAAGCAAGTCTTTGAGGTGGTGGCGGGAGAAAAAGTCACTTTTGCCTATTTCTAACAAATCACTCGCGAAAATCAGTCTTTGTACATTGAAAGATGGACAGTCATAAATTAAATGTTCAACGTTTCCAACGGCATTTTTACAGTGTTCACAGATATTAGTTCCAATGTTGATTCTTGAAAGGTGTGATGGTGCACAGTTATGGCCAAAACGCAATCTATTTATTGTGGTTATGAAGCTGCGGCTAGCGATAGCCAGTTTCGATTCGTACCAAGGTGAGTTAGGTATTTTTTCTTGGATGCTTCCGTACCAAAGTCCTTTGCCTTCTTTCTCTTTGTTAAAGTATAGAGGTTCAATTGGCAATCGACTCACGCTTGACACAAGATTTAAATATAGAATGTTGATATTTGTGGTATGTCAATTTGAATGTTAGACATATCACTCTTCTGACTGACTCAATGCACAAAACTCGTGTTTGTTGATTATTAAATCATAATAAATACTCTAATGGATATCTAGTGCCTTCACTTTATTCAATAAAGCCCCAAAGACCTCCTACAAATTCAAATAACAGGTTATGGGCCCAGCACGCTTCCACTGCGCCTAGTATCTGGATCTCCCGCAAAATCCGAATCACTATAACCCCTGAGAACTTTATCACCTTTCGTAAAGTGAATCCCTTTTCCTGTTGATCCTTTGATAAATCGCAAAATCGTTTTAGCATTATTAAAATCATTTAGATTTGGAGAATTTTGATGTCTCGAACAATAACCTACATGAAAACTTATGTCTGGTCGTGTTTTATTCGCGAGATATAACAATGACCCTATCATTTCACGGTAAAGCTCATGAGATTTTTTATCAATTTTCTCAGATGAATGTTGTTCTATCAATATAGTTGGACATTTACATTCTCTAGCATTATTCAAGTTAAATTTCTTGACTATTTTCTCACTGTAAGTCTTTTGAAAAATTTTAATCCCATTTTCATCTTGTTTAATATCTAAACCTATGTAATTAGTTACTTCATCACAGACTCTTAACTCAAAGGCTTTTCCAATCGTTTCTATTATGTGAAGAAGATCTTCTTCTCTTTCACCGAAAACCAATCCATCATCTACATATACCGCAAGGATAATCCTTCTTTCGCCTTCCATGACAAATATACATTGATCTTGTTTCATTTGTTTGAAACCCATCTTTGTCAAAAAATCTGTAAATTTTATATTCCACATTAACGGGGCTTGTTTTAATCCATATAAGCTCTTGTTCAATTTGCATACCTTACCTTCTTTATTATTGTATCCATTTGGCACCTTCATATAGATACTTTCTTTTAGGTCTCCGTGTAAAAATGCTGTTTTTACATCGAACTGTTTCATTTTTAAACCTTTATCTGCTGCGATTGATAATAATACCCTCAACGAAGTACTGTTGACCACTGGACTATACGTTTCATCATAATCGATCTTGTATTTTTGTTGAAAACCTCTTGCCACTAGTCTGGCTTTGTATCGACCATCGGACTTGATGGTAAAAATCCATTTACTGGTGACTAATTTTCTTCCTACTGCTTCCTGTTCATCCACAAATGACCACGTCTTATTTTCTTCAAGGGATTTAATTTCTTCTTTTATAGCTTGTTTCCATTTGTCCTTTTCTTTCGATTCTATTGCCTCCTCGTATGTCAACATTGATGCTTCAGTGTCATAATCCATCAGATAATCTTTATATCTATCTGGTGGTCTACGTTCTCTGGCAGGTTGAACTCTTCTATTTTGACTATTATCCCTATTATTTCGACTTTCATTATTTTCGACCCGATTTTCAATTTGTTCAGTATCAAAGAATTCTTCATTTCCATCAGAATAAACTTCATTATTTTGTTCTATTTCTTCTTCAACTTTGTTTGTTTCTCTTTCATTTCTTTCAACTTCAATTGTTTCATTGTTATTTGTTTCGTTCTCATTTGTTTCGTTGTCATTTGTTTCGTTGTCATTTGTTTCGTTGTCATTTGTTTCAACTTCTGTTTCGCCTTCATTTGTTTCGTCTTCGCTTGTTTCGCTACCCAATCTTCTTCTCTTTCACCGAAAACCAATCCAAATGTGTAAAGAAATAAAAATTTTAAATTTTTACTCTTCTTTTGACAAGTTAAATGTTAAATAATGATTCAATTAATATTACATTACATACACCCCCTTAAGTGAATCATTATTAAGCACCCCCTTAAATCTGTCATTATTAAGCACCCCTTTAAATCTGTCTGAACTTGTTACGTATTTCAATAATCCTTAAGTGTTTTTCCTTTTATACATATTAAATGTTTACACACCCTATAAAACCTTACATACTACCATAAGATATAAATAGGAAGAAAATCAAGTCGGAAGAGTCAACAACAACGAAGATCGAGAAGGTGATATATTAAGAGAAAGAGGAAGAAGTAGAAGTAATGAGAGTGTTCGAGAAGGTGAAATATTAAGAAGAATAGTAAGTAGTAGAAATATTGAGAATGTTCGAGAAGGCGATTTTCATTTGAGAAGATTATTGAAATACGTAACAAGTTCAGACAGATTTAAAGGGGTGCTTAATAATGACAGATTTAAGGGGGTGCTTAATAATGATTCACTTAAGGGGGTGTATGTAATGTAATATTAATTGAATCATTATTTAACATTTAACTTGTCAAAAGAAGAGTAAAATTTAAAATTTTTATTTCTTTACACATTTTCTGAAGATATCCTTAAGTATTTTTTTCTAGATCTTTAAAATTGAATATATATGAGGTATTGTATTTTTTATATGATGGTGATGAGTCGAGTGGGAGAAAAGCAAATAAGATAGTTGAGGTTATTTATATATGATGATGGTGGTCGAGTCGAGTGGGAGAAAATAAAGATGATAGTTATACTTATGTATTTATATATGATAATGATGATGAGTCGAGTGGGAGAAAATAAAATAGATAGTTATACTTATTTATATGATGATGATATCATAGTGGTGTTGATATGAGTGGGAGAAGATGAAGATAAAACAAGATAGTTGTAGTTATTTATGTCAGTGGTGACGTGATGTGTCGAGTGGTGAAAATAGAGATAGATATGGAATAAATAGTTCATATTGTTTGTGGTGAAAGATATACAGGGTGAAAATGTTTATATAGTAAAGTTGAAAATTTGATATACAGGTTGAATATTTTTTGATATTGTATTTTAAAATATACAGGTTGAGTTATTATTGGGTAGTGAACTTTCGAAATTAATTTGATGATGTATAAAATATAATTTTGGGAAACATTGTTTAGATGCAGTAGGTAAATTAAATTAATTAAAGAAATTGTTATTAATGTTTTACAAGCAGAGTCGATTGAGGGGGTGTGTTAAAGTATAGAGGTTCAATTGGCAATCGACTCACGCTTGACACAAGATTTAAATATAGAATGTTGATATTTGTGGTATGTCAATTTGAATGTTAGACATATCACTCTTCTGACTGACTCAATGCACAAAACTCGTGTTTGTTGATTATTAAATCATAATAAATACTCTAATGGATATCTAGTGCCTTCACTTTATTCAATAAAGCCCCAAAGACCTCCTACAAATTCAAATAACACTCTTGATTACTCTTCCAGAATGCTTCCCAAGAGTTTAATATTTCTAAATTTATTACACTGTAATAGTCGGTCATAGGGACCCAAAAAGCGCGCCTTACATCTAAACAATTTGTACCTTCATACGCAACTTTATCAGCTATTTCATTCCCAGATATACCTCTGTGTGAAGGTATCCACATTAGAGATATCTGCATTCCTAAAGCTTCATTCGATATTAAGAGGGATTTAATAGCATATAGGATATAGTTAGTTTTGTAGTTAAATTTTAAATTCTTTAGTGCTTGAATGACACTTAATGAATCTGTTAAGATTAAGATTCTTTTAAGGTTAGGTTTAACAACTTTGAGAAGTTTTAATGCCTCAAAAATTGCATATGCTTCTGCTGTAAAAATTGAACAACTACTGTGTAAAGTAAAACTCTGCGAATTGCCCGTTTGTGAGTCATATATAGCAGATCGGCAGTAACATTCTCCCTTACTGCCATCCGTATATATTTTATAAACATCTCCATAATCTGATAAAAAGTATAGAAAGTTTTTATTATCAGAAATAATTTTATCAATTACAGATACTGGATATACTGTATTCTTATATGGATGAGCAAAACAAGACCAACAAGAGCCTTGTTTATAAATATGTGAAAATTTCTTCATGCCTTCAATTAAACTATTGGATATTGTCTCACGGAACATTGGAAATTCGGAATTTTGATGGTAAGTTAAATTAGGTATGATTTTATTTATTATAGGATTATCAGATGAGAGCAATTTTAGAATATATCTTTTAATTAATTTAAGCCTTCTACACTGTAGAGGCATTATTTTGGTTTCAACTTCCATGGCCCTTATGGGAGTTGAACACATAGCGCCAGAGATAATTCGCAGAGCTTTGTTCTGGACTATATCTAATTTATTTACATGTACACTATTTACATAAGCTAGAGTGCTATAGTCAAAATGACTTCTAACTATAGCCTTATATAGCATGGAGTTTTTGGGTCGGCTCCCCATGAAACACCAGCCATGCATCTCATAATATTTAAACCTGCTAGTGACTTGGCTATTATATGTTTGATATGCTGTTCAAATGTTAATTTTCTATCTAATATTATGCCGAAAAATTTATGTGTTTGAACGATTGGAATTGGAGTGCCATCATATTTAACTTGAACATGTGGTTCATCTTTACTAAATAACATAGTATGACTCTTGTTAGTATTGACCTTAAGATGGAGCCTATTGGCATAATAGAAATTTAGTTTATTGAGAGAATTATTAATGTTATTTATGGCAGTATCTATAGAATAATTTGAGCTGTATAAAATAATGTCATCAGCAAACTGTAATATATTTACACTATCAGTATTTACATAATGCAGGATTTCACATACATACAGGTTAAACAGTAATGGTGATAAAATAGATCCTTGCATTGTACCTTTACTTACAGGGCGAGGACCATATAATATATTGTTGTGTTTGACATACAAAATTCGATTATTAAGAAAGTTATATATCCATTGGCATAATATGCCAGGTATCCTTAAATTTGAGAGTACTTTAACTAGAATTCCTGGGTCAATGCTATCAAATGCAGCTTGGATATCTAAAAATGTGCACACTGTACTTAATCCGTTATCTTTACACTTTTTCAGGTCTGATATTAATGAAAGGAAACTGTCTGCGCAGCTTCTACCTCTTCGAAAGCCATATTGAATATCAGGAATTATTTTATTGGCTTCAATATGCCAATCGAGACGAACCTTAATCATTGCTTCAAAAATTTTACCCAAACAGGAAGAAAGGGATATAGGACGATAGGAATCTGCACAATCAGGAGATTTATCTGGTTTTAGAATGGGAATAACACATTGTGTTTTCCATGAGTCTGGAATCGACATATTGGACCACAGGTTATTTAAAATTGCAAGAAATAATTTTTGGGCTCCTTCATCTAAATTCTTGATTAGAAGATAAGGAAAGTCATCCAAGCCGGGAGCAGTGTCCCGCCTTGAATTTAGGCTCATGATGAATTCGTGCCAAGTGAATGGTTCTATCAAAAACTTAGAGTTACTATCATTATTATGTTTTGAAAAGAAGGATTGCAAATTTTCAGTGATAAGATTACTGTTATCTGATAGCTTATTCAGGAACTGGGGAATGAATTCATCATTATAGGTCTTACTTTTGGATTTTGCACCATTAAACATTTTAATTAAGTTCCATATACGACTGATTGGCGTAGTTCTATTAAATGTGTTACACAAATTATCCCAGCTGTAATGTTTTTGTTCAGCTAATGTTCTTTTTTTGAGTGCGTCTGCCTTTTTGTAATTAATATAATTGTCCATGGTCGGATTGGCTCTATAGTGTTTTAGTGACTCATAGGATTTAATTACACTTTGTTCGCAAATATCATTCCACCATGGGCATGGAGGTCTACTACGGTATTTACTTGATTTAGTGAACTTTGGTATACATTGTTGTTTAAGCATTTCAAGTTTATTACAGAATTCATTGTATGAATTTATAGGATTGTATTGATTTATTTCCATGTTTTGGTATAATTGCTGAGATAAATTTTTATAATGTAACCAATCAGTCTTTTTATACAAAAACTTGTCAATTGGCTCATTTGTCTGGTATTTTTCAATGCGCAGCTGGATTTGAGTGATGGTAGGGTAATGGTAACTACCCATGCTATCATCGTGTACTGACCATTCACATAAGGGGGCTATGCATGGGCTTACAAAAGTGATGTCAATTGCAGATGGATTTTGTGTAGGTCTATTGACAGTAGTATAATTGCCATTGTTTAATATGCATAAATCATTCTCATCAATTAAATTATAAAGTTCATGCCCTCTGCCTTTGGTTGATACACATCCAAAGGCAACATGATGCGCATTGAAATCACCAGATACAAATATTGGCTTAGGCAAATCTCTTACAACATGGCGCAATTTATTTATTCTAATGTGCCCACTAGTAGGGGGGCAGTAGACACATAAAACAGTCAGGTTACCATTATCTGTAGAAAGGGATAAAGCGACAGTTTGTATATCTTCATAAAAATTGGTGTCTAAGATTTTATACTTAAGTGTTTTCCTAATAACAATTGCTACTCCATTATGAGCATTCTTAGAGTTGCGATTGAATACATTGTAACCTGGAAATTTAATGCTATCATTATTTTTGAACCATGTTTCATTTAATAAGCATATGTCAATACTTTGTTTATTAAGAAATCTAATTAATAATGCCTTTTTACTATTAGCGCTTTGAATGTTAAATTGTGCAATGCGTATGTGAGAGCTGTTACCTGTGCAATTACTATCCATTATTTTAAGTTTTTAATAAGCATATCTTTGATAGCAGCCGTTGTTATAGAGCTGCCCTCAGGGTTGTTGGCAAGCTGGATCAGTGTCTGTACCAGGGCCGACAGTACATCACTGCTTCCAATTATTTGTGATTTTATGTCATCACTGTTAGTATTTACATTATGTACAGAACTATTTACAGATTTGTTTACAATTTTATTTACATTCTTTTTTACAAAAGACGGACTAGGCCGGGAGGTTTCAGTCAGAGCAGGGAATTCAGTCATAGATTTTGTGTTCAGTACAGAAGAGTAACTTATTTTATTTTTCTTTTCCATCATTTTTTTCATTTTAATAGGACATAATTTTGATATTGCCAAGTGAGGTCCACTGCAGTTAACACAGCAAAGATCGTTTGGCCTGTCACATTCTCTATAAGAATGTTCACCTGAACATATACTACACTTCTGAACTGAACTATTACAGACTTTAGCAGAATGGTTGAATTTGAAACATTTGAAACATTGTTGTAGAGGAGGGACATATTCAAATACTCTGTATGAGAACAAGTCGTACTGCACGATTTCTGGTAAATTATTGGATAAAAATGTAAGGCTTATTGTCTGTAAAGGTATTCTCTCGTCTCCCACCTTTTTTGTGAATCTTCTGACTGTTATTATTTCATAGATGGATGATAATTTTGTATATAATTCTTCATTAGAGATATTTGTAGGTACAAAACGGATCACTCCGGTTTTTTCGATTTGTGTTGCTGGTATATAAGCTTTCAGTTCATGCTTGGTGAGGAAGTTGGTATTTAGTAAGAAGTTATTAGCATTATTGGCCAGTTTGAAAGTTATACTTATCTTATTGGCATTGACTCTTTGCAGGGACTGTACACCTTTCACTTCGCTAGAGAAGATGTTGTTTAGATAAACCGGGCTTTTGTTCCCGATTTTTCCGCAGGGTTTCACACTTTCAACGAACACTTTGAATGTCAGGTTGGGGCTATTTTCCGGGTATAGTCTTTTATAATTAGGTTTAAAATATGGCACATAACAGTCTTCACCTAAATACCTATATCCCGCCACCGCTGAAGCAGGTCTCTTTAAATTCCTCACTATACGAGGAGTCTTGGGGTCCGGGGGCTTTTCCCCCGGCCCCTCATCATCATCCATAGTTTCGTGTCGCTTTGACCACCTATTAATAGTTTGCACTTAGTTTAAAACAAATAACTAATAATTTTAAAATTTTGGAAAAAGTTTTCGTATCTTTGCTGTTTCCCGCCCAAACAGCCAATCTCTGGAAGTATTTACAAGAAGAGCCTGAATGGAGCGCGGCACTGACTCTGGACTGCTATAGATTTCAATCAGCTCATCCATTAGCACAAGGCGCTGGATGCCAAAGGATGGGCATTCGAAGAATAGATGATGTAAGGATTGCTCAGTTTGGGAGCTGCAATGGTCACAGAACGGACTCTGAACCATTTTTAACCGGAAGAGATGATAGTTTAGATTACAATGACCAAAACGAAGCCTTGAAATAGTAGTGTAATATTTCCTATGAATGTAAGTATTGTTTTTACAAAACCAGGGCGTGCTACCAATGGGAACATTGAATGTAGCATACCATAAGCCTTTATGTCGCTTCAGTGTCGCTAGCCGGTATAGTGGCCTTCAGGTCTAGTTCGTCGAGTATTTTTTTATTCTGCAGAAACACATTTGCGTTGTTTGACAAATCGAACGTAATGCCAATCTTGAATTTATTTACTGACTTTAGATGTAGAATTCCAGTGACGCAGAATTTGCGTATGGCATGGGAGAGAGCTAGCCTGTCTTTGTCGGAAAACGGTTTTTCATTTTCGTGTGACACGAACACTATGTATTCCGATTTTTTACTGTTTTCAGGATACTTCCTAGAGTACCCTGGAACCTTAAAAACATTGTACTTCCTGGAGGAGTCATCATCCGAGTCCGAAGTATCCATAGCTGGTGATGATCGCTCGTCAGGGGGATCAGTTTTTTTCCGCTTCTTTCCCGCCCCCATCTTCTAATTACAATATGTACAAACTTGTTTACCAACTATATGTACAATTCACTTTGTATTTACAGAGAAATATAAAAGTTATCAATTTATTGAAAATTGTTCAAATTTCGCCGCCTTTACTCATCCAAGGTTCCCGCGCTTTTTTTCTGTCATCTTTTTAATCTGTGAAGCCATTACAGACTAAAACGGAAGGGATTCCGTTTTCAGCCATCATGGCGTAAAGTTCCATTTTTTGTAACAAATGTTTTCCGAACATCCGTTAGGGCTAAAGTTTCGTACAGGCTCTGTAAAAATAAATATATAATAATAACTAAAACGGAATCTACGTCATGCTATTGCCAGTAGTGATGTGAACTAGCCTTGGGTAACTCAGGAGCCAGATATGATAGGACACATATCTCCCCAGTCGTCAAGTGTGTCCCTTTTATATCTCGGAGATTTCAATTATATCTGGCTCCCTCTCCTACTAAGCTCCTGCTACTTTATCCAGCTCATACACAGTGCGCGAGACCGAGATCGAGATCGGCTGTCATCGGATACATTCGGCCGCATTTCTCGTCGTAGTAACAAACGAGCGACGAGAGAAAGATCACCAGATTCTTAAGAATGTATTGACTTGGTGACCTTTTTGATCGCTATTGGTACGCCTGGCTTGTTCGGCTAACATCGTGCATTCGGGCGCAATACTCGTATTAATGAGATGAACGGTTAAGAAGATAATCATATATGTTTGTCACGCTTTAATTACCGATTTGTGAAACGGAGGTCACCAGATTCATACTAAATATATCGTTTTGGTGATCTTTTCGATATCTTACTTTGGTGCATAGCACGGGAAAGTCAAAACTACCTAGTCTTTATGTAGGTCACAGACGGTAAAGTTAAAAAAGCAATTAAAATTAGGCACAAATGCGAATGCATTGTTTACGTAAATACTTGTTTTGAGTTAGTTTGCGATTGAAGGTCATCAAGCGATCTGATTTGACGTGATTTTAAATATTTTTAATCATTGTATATTTTCAACTTTTAAATATGCCCACCTCAACATGTTTCACAGTCTAATTTGTTCGTATATTTGCTACTAAAGTGATACATTTATATTAACTCTGTTCAGGTTGTCAGTCCTAAGTCTGTAAAGTATGAAGAAAATTTGAAAATATAGTCGGTACAATCTGTTGTGATTATGAAAGAAATTGTGAGTTGGATATAGTAGGAAATAGGTAGACTAGACTCATCACTTGTGTCGCACGGCTCTTATCTCCACTCACACTCTGTTGTACGTCGTATGAGCTAGGATACAACGGTGAGTAAGATATGATTGGGATATAATGTGTCCCGGTGATCAAAGATATGAGATATAACAACTCCCTCTAAGGACACACTTTGCGCAAGTCTAATGTGAACTGATTCTATGAAAGCCGGAAAAAACTGTTTTTTATTTAAAAACAGTTTGTTATATCAAAAACTGTCTTTGGTCAGTACTAATGAAGGCTTTTCAATGACAGCTGTCAGTTGAGTTCATTAAAAAAAATCTACATGGCGATTTAAGGTCTGTGGTTTTAATCGTTATTAGTTTGTGATAGTCTAAACATCTCTTTGTAGCGTGTGATCTAGACTAGGCCATTCGCCCAAAGACTTTGGTTCGAAACTGTTGAAACTTGAAAGTTATCGAAGTATTTTTACTTTGCTTATTACATACGCACGTGAATTGTGTCTGCTCATGATTACCCCATGCAATAAGCATTTTTGTAAAAACATAGGACAGGAACCACAGAGAAGGTACAGTGATGTCATGTCAATTTTGACGTATTATGTGACGTCCGCACCATCTATCGGTAGTTTGCGGTACTATATTTTTATTAATGACGCTTTGAAAAGCCCTCTTTTGTTGATACAGTGCAACGTGTATCGATAACCAACAGAAAATTCACATTGACTTTAGCACAGACCAAGATAGAAGCCGCAAGTGCGCTCAAATGTAAGAAAACCTAGCTTGCCATACCTTTTTTGCTTACTGTTACGATTAGGTGCACCTGTGTAAACGTTGATGTGCTGTTCTAACCCCCAATTTGCCGATAACTAACAAACTGTTAATCTTCTGTTAACAGCTGTCAGTTAGTAAAAATGCATAGTTTCATCATAAATACCTAACTCCGTATAAGTATGGTATGAGTACCATACCATACTTTTACGGTATAGTACGCTTACTTACCAAGACAGAGGCCGTGGGTTCGATTCCCACAGGAGCTGCATTGTACAAATGGCCTCAGTCTGGGTCTTTTTTCATGTTTGTAATGTCCTTGCCTTTTTATCATACCACAGGATATCCTAGTTTGGGGCCAGGTCAAGTGATTATTAAGTGGAGTTATTATTTTTGTTTTATTTTTATTCAGTTCTGTAAAAACACAGCACCCTATTGAAATTGGATGGATATTTTTACTTCGATATCTTAAAACTCATAAAAATAAAAGAATAATAAAATAAATAAAATAAATAAATAATAAACTCACGCCCGTTATCCCCGAAGGGGTAGGCAGAGGCACCAGTCTCTAGAACTGGACCCACGTTTTGCCGAGTTTATTAGGTCCCAAACGTGACAAGTGGCAAGCCTGTCGCCGTTATCCGGGCACAATTTATCAGCAAATGGTGTTGCTGTACAAACAAATGTACGTAACTAAAAGTCATTGGTACATGCGTGGTTCGAACCCAGACCCTCATGATCGAGAAGCAAGGGTCAACCCCACTACGCCACCACCGCTAAAAGAATAACAAATCAATATTAAAGTCCCTCAAATGTTGCATTTTAATGAATGTTGCATTTTACGTCTACCTTGTTCAATGATTTTATTTTTAGCATTTTTTAATTCAATAAGTGGACATGGACCTATAATTAAACAAGATATTTTCACATGTTTAAGATTCATTTATAGAAGTTATGAAAACAGCTGCGTACCAAACTGCAAGAGCCGGATCAAAAAACAGTCATTTTACAAAGGCGAGTTTGTTACAGCGCTGAAAATTTTGGTGATTTGGGCTACAATAACTTTTCAGGCTATTTTTCGGTGACCGTTTTTCAAAAGGCTACGTCCCGCCCGGCGGCGGCGCCCCCCCAGCATCGGGCAGCACGGCCTGAGTGCAAATTGAAAAACACTGATCGAATGTGTTATCGCACTCATCTGTGGGCGTACCGCTGTCATGTCAACATAGCTCAGCTTAACGATAGTGTCACCACACCACAGATTAACAGCGTTGCCAGAATGTTACAAAAGTAACATTTTACGTTACTTTTGGCCCTCTCATGTTACCTCCATGTTACACGAACCAATATGTTATTTTTGTGTTACTTCTTCTCCAATATATTATGATGGCGTTTTTTTAAATTGGTTGGTACCTATATTAGTCAAACAAACATCATTTAAGTGTATGTTGTATTTTTTTCAACATCGCCAGTCGATTATTCGATCAACTATTTATTAAGATTTTTTCGAACGGGGCAAGAAACTTATTTTACTTTTGTTTAATAAACTGCCAATGCTATAATAAAGTATTGTATCGGTTTCTACAATAAAAAAAGGGTATGTTACTTTTCTCGAGAAAATGTTACTTTTTGAACTGCCTCGTGTTATATTTGACTATCTGCCACTGGCAACACTGCCCGGCCACCAGCCAACCAAGGATTCCGTTTTCAGCCATCATGGCAAAAAGTTCAATTTTTTGTAACAAATGTTTTCCGAACATCCGTTAGGGCTAAAGTTTCGTACAGGCCCTGTAAAAATAAATATATAATAATAAACCAATCAACAATCAACTTCAAAAAATATAACCCAAAATTTAGTTTTACGAAGCAATTAATTTGTGGCAAATAAGCATTTAGTACATTGGGCTCAAATCATGCTGCGTTTTAAACCTCATCACTCAGCTCTGTTTAAATCTTCGTACAGATTGCCGGCCGTAAAATGTTTCACTACGAATTTAGATAAATTAGAAAAGGAATCTTCTAAGAGTTTTGAGACAGTTTTCTCCTTTCCGTTTGTTAAGTATTTATCCCTATTCAATAAGATTAAGGTGTATCATTTTGCGACCAGCTCCGTTGCAATACCTACTTGTGGCTTATTGGAGTGGTACAGCCTTGTACCGCAAGACACATTTTTAAGTGCAGCCTATGTTGGTAAGTTATGACAAATCAGACTTAGAATAAAGCACCTACGTACTAAGAGTCATATTCGCCTCCAACAGTCTTACAGTATTACAATTTGTTATTCTCCAACCAAATCAACATGTTGATTATAGGCTCCAAAGTGAGAAAAGTGTAAAACATTGCCCATTGTCAATCATCTAAAATGTTTGGGTGGGGAGCAATGGTTAAAGATGACCTAATGTCAGGACTACTTACTATAAAAACACAAGACTTAGGGTCACTTTTTCTGATAAGCTATTCCTCTTAAAAAAATTCTCAGAGGCTTTTTCTAAAATCTGAATTTACATACTATTTACACAGGCCTATGCTTTATGACTCTGAGTGTTTTAAAGAAGAATTTTAAATATGACCATGTGTGTGTTTACGGGTGATCTGGGAGAAACCAACTAAAGTTACCGTACCACATATAATCCACAGCCTTTGTAAGTCACCAATGTACAAACTGAGTTAAGTATATTAAATATAGCTACTATTATTATCTACTTTCAGGTGTCACAGCAGGTTGTCTTTTATCCATAGCAAGCCTTCCACTTAGGAACACTATTGGCTTTTTGTACATTAGCAAGGACAATTCACTAGTCAAAATATCAACAGTTGATTTCTGGGGAAAGAGAAAAGATGAAATTGTACCAGCCACACAATGGATACCTTTGTTAGATGTACCAACCACACTGTTAGATGTAATTTATCTTCAACCAAGATTGACTAATGGAACATGCTACAAGTTATTTGTCAAATTTGGTAAGGTACACAACTCTGAGAAGATTGGTCAGGTTTTGGAATAATTAATGTACAATATTTTTTTATAAATGTAAGAGAGCTGATATAGTAAGCAGATAGAGCTCTGTGACACCAATGTATTGAGCAGTCAGGCACTTGTTCGGCACTTCCATACAGCTCAAAGCCATAACCACATAGCCTGCCTGCTTGCTCTATCAAGATACTCAGTCAATCTTTTGTAAATAGATATGTAGGTAAGTGTTTTGTTATGTTAAATAAAAGAATGAAATATTTCATAACATTCTATTTCTTAAAGACAATAATTGGGAACCAAATCTTACAATATTTTTTTATTATTATATGGTGAGAAAGTAAATTGCCAAAGTGATATACAATACATGCCAATCCAAAAGGTAAGGCTGATTTAGGAAGTGCTCCTCAAGTACCCACCCTCACAATATACATATTATTTTGGATTTATCAGAGAATGTCTAGTTGGATTGAATGTAATATTGAATCACCAAGGTGTGCATCATATTGCTTTTTTTAGAAACCAAGCCAAAACTTTATTAGAGCTAGAAGTTTTCTCACTTCAGCACACTCTTAAGATACCTATCCGTAATTATTATCTGCCTGTTTGTATATACAAATTTATAAAATTACATGTCCTAACCAAGCTATCGTCATTCAGCCAAATGAATTTACCTATAAGCCATTCACATTCACAATAGAAGATCAAAATTTACAATCACAAGAATTGTTGCCAGGTTCCCAGGTAGCTAGTAAGATTACCACTGATCAGTTGCACATATCCTAAAAACTGGTTTATCTATCGAGTATAAAAAGAGAAAATTAGAATCACAGAAAACGAGAAGAAAATTAACCAATGGTTGAAGATGATTGAAAACTTCCTCACAACAGTCCCTTGTCCCAAACTAAGATACCCTGTGCTAAGACAACCAGCCAAGAACATTGCAACCATGAAAATACATCCAGACTGAATGTTTCTGTCCACAACTAGTGGATAATATTGACTACTCAAACAACAGTTAATTTCAACATTATTTGACAAGTCAGCCCCATTTATATTAGTGAATGGGGTTATGGGTTATGGTAAACCAGTATTTATGGTAGCCAACCAACCAATGGCAGTAAATGGCATTGATGGTAACCTGGTTAACATTATAAATAGAACTACTACAGAACTATAATATCAATGAGAAGTACTTCTCACTTCCAGACCCAACAAAATTTGTCCTACTTCCTCTAATCTAATGTATTCTAATTTTTTTCATACAATAATGGTTTGAGTCTCCCCAAAATCCACTGGCGGTATTTTATTGTTAGATCCAAACATTTCATCTTATAAATTAAAACCAAAAGTATCAGGCGTGCTCTTATGAACTTCAGCTCTCTAAGAGGTAAATATGAAGCCATTGAAAGTGTAAATAAAACCAACAAGTGCAACTAGGAGACCTTCCAAGTCATTCAAGACATTCCACATCACAGTATTTGCAGCATTAGTCAATCCAGGCCTGTGCCGGCTGGTCCATAGTGAAGGGACTGACACCATTGCTCTCCATCTCTTCAAGGACTTCACACACATAGGCAGCCACCTCAGAGCGACTTTGATCAATGCCCTTGATGAATGGATCATCCAAGAGCTGGTCGTAGTTGGGCCTCACAGTCTCGTCCTTGATGAGGCTATAAGAGAACAGATTTTTGTTAATCGAAGACAGAATATGTAAGGCGAATGATTGGTTTTAAGTGGCTTGTGATATTTTTGAGTGATGTCTTTCAAAATAACAAAGGAGATAATTTTTAGAACTTAAGCAAAATAGGAATACGATTGTACGATTAATACAATTAGCAAATACGATTTGCTAAGATTCAACATTCACTAGGTTAAAAAGGAATAAGAATAGGCTATTTGACAGATTTCTGAAAGCCATTTCATATTGTTTGTTGGTGTTCAGGGAGTCCTCGGAAAGAGGTCATTTTAAATTCTTTCATGTATTTCTTCTAAAAAAGGCAAACGAAAATTTACTTTTCAAATAAGCCGCCAAATCGCTATCTTAGGCAATATGGCGTCGCACAAGCTTATGAAGTTATGACGTCACTTCCCGGTAAACCGACCAATGAACGTAAGAAATAATGAATGACAGACGCCATTTTTACTAGCATGTGACGTGATCATAGAATCTGCCAATCCAGGCCGTTCGAATTCGATACAATGGCGGCAGATACAAATTATCAAACTTTATCTTGTTTTTTTACAAATCATAATTGCATTTTTAGTTAAAATGCCTTATAGCGGTTTTAAGACATAATTTATACAAATACGTATAAATAATAGTGTTTTTTTACATTGTCAAATAGCCTATTATTTGTTTCCCTCACACAATACTACTGTCTTTAGAAGTACATAGGCCGCTACTTATGTATGCGGAATCTGGGATTCCAATAATTTTAAACGCAATGTCTGACCTCCATGGTCAAATTCGTTCTTTTTTTAAATACTGGCCGCTAATATTTTTCTCTTATATACGTTAGTGTTTTGTTTTTGTTGGGTTTATAATGTCATATCGCTGAAAAAATTGAACTCACTCGTGAAAATATTCGTGCTATGATTTATTACGATTTTCGACGTGGTTTAACGCAACAGTGCGTAGATCAATTAACTTCGACTTTTGGTGGTGAAGCTCCATCAAAACCGACTGTGTATCACTGGTTTAGTGAGTTTAATCGCGGGCGCAGTAAGCTCACGGACGAAGTTAAAGAGGGTCTCCCGAAATCGGTGGTTGTGCCACAAAATATTGAAGCTGTGCGAAAACTAATAATGCAAGACCGCCATGTTACGTATCGCGAGATAGAGGCTATTCTGGGCATATGTATGACGAGCATTCATAGGATATTACATGAACATTTGTCTGTAAAAAAAATTTCTTCGCGTTGGATCCCGCACAACTTAACTCAGGATCAAAAAGATGCTCGCGTCGAATGGTGCAAGAAAACCTTAAAAAAATTCAACGGAGGCGACTCAAAATCTGTTTACAATATCTACACAGGTGACGAATCCTGGATCTACGCGTAAGATCCCGAAACTAAACAACAATCAACAGTTTGGGTGTTTCAAAATAAGCCGAACCCTACGAAAGTGGCTCGTGCAAAAAGCACTGTAAAGCAAATGGTGGCCTGCTTTTTTGGTATTAATGGCCATGTGGCTACAATACCACTGGAGAATCGCAGAACGGTTATTTCGGAGTGGTACACGTGGTGCCGGAAGTATTTGAAGAAATACGCCAAAACAACCAGCGACGCAGAATCATACTTAACCATGACGATGCCAGCTGTCATACATCTCAGGAAACAACTACATTTTTGGATGGTCAAAAAATAGAATTGATGGGTCATCCACCGTACAGCCCTGATTTGGCTCCCAATGATTTCTATAAATTCCCAAATGTAAAGAATAAATTACGTGGTCAACGATTTTCGACCCGTGAAGATGCCGTAGATGCGTTCAAACAGCACGTTTTGGAGATACCTCAATCAGAGTGGAAAAAGTGTTTTACAAATTGGTTTCATCGAATGCAAAAGTGCATCGATCATAGTGGAGAATACTTTGAAAAACAATAAAAGCATATTTAGCCATATACATTTATTTTTTTCTATTCAGCATACATAAGTAGCAGCCCTCGTATTGCATAGAGTTGTAAATAGTTTGTCAATCTTTTCTCTTATTGACTTTGTTATAGGAGGATATCGTCAGTTGATTGTGGAATTTATGATTTGTGTTTAACAGCAAAATGTATTTGCACTTTCTTTTACATTCATACTAACCAAGTATTGACAAAGTGCACAAAGTGATCAGAGAAGGAGTTGTTGGTGTTGGTGAGGCGAGGGGCGTCGCCTTGCACCACCAACTGCAGCTGCTCGAAGACGGAGCCCCAGCGCGGGTAGGGGAAATCCCCGGTGGCTACTTCCATCAGAGTAATGCCGAGGGACCACACGTCCGAGCGGACGTCGTAACCGCGTGCGCGCCCCGGGTCGATGCGTTCAGGCTGGAAGTTTTTGTATTGGAATGAGATGTCACATGTCTTAAGTCTGGCTGTCGCGATCTTAGGGCACTATTGGTACCTACAACTTGTGATACTATAACATCAGGTATGTTTATTTATTAATAAGTAAACATTACAGTGGCAATGCGGCGGACTTAATGCTATAAGTATATCTTATTTATAAAAACATGATTCCTTAAAACACGACTTAGAGGCAGTTTAAAATAGTCAGTGGTTAAGGGAAAGAAACCCTCAACCAATCCGGATGCGGCCCCCGTGGTGAAGTATGGCCTATACCTTCCTCAGGGAAGAGACCCGTGCCCTTCGGTGGGGACATAGTGGGTTGATGATGAAAGGGAAAGTTGTAACCACTTATTTTTTAACTGCCTCTGAGCAGTATTTTAGAGGAATTATGTTGCTATAAAAAACTGTTACCGCCTGGCCACGGGGGAAATCGCCCGCGCGAAATATCGCGCGGCGCGTACGGCGGGGCGTCAACCCCGTGTTGCTACGTACATTTCTATGAGTTTGTTTCAGTCGCGGCTGCGACTGCGCGATTTTTCGCGCGGGCGATTTCCCCCGTGGCCAGGCCCCTAGGTCTTTGGTGCAATAAAGGAGTAAACTGCGACTGCGAGTTGAGTTGTGTGAGTGCGAGGTAGACAACAAAAACTTACCGCCATATAGGGTCTACATCCAGCATCACGGGTGCGCGCTATCGAATCCACCAGTTTACCAGAAATGCCAAAGTCACACAGCTTTATATCGCCCCTTTTGTCTAATAATATATTTGACGGCTTTACATCTCTGAAAAAAAAATAATATGTCTATATTCCGAAAACTTAAACCGTTTATATTTTTTGTTCAATACGCATCAAGCGACAGCAGCTAGACTTGTTGCAGTGTCATCTTCATCATGGTCGGCCTATGCTTGTCCACTGCTGGACATAGGCCTCTCCCATTGCACACCACTGAGCACGGTCCTCGGCTATTCTTATCCAGTTCTTGCCAGCCGCTTTGCGAAGATCAATCAGTCCACACTCTCTCTGAGAGAAGGCCTGTGCTCCATAGTGGAACGTAAATACGTTGCTTACTTATTAAATCGAAAAATTATTTAAGCATTTAAATACCAAGCCTGCAAAATACAGGTTTATTCCTAGTTTAGGCTACGTTTTTACTCTTACTTATGTTAAAAATTCAATTTTTGTTATGTTCACTACATATAAATTTTATCTTAGCTTATTAAACCCATGCTCTCGAAATTCCGATTTTTTCGAAAAAAAATTATGAAAACAGTAATTTTTGTTGGGATTTAGTTGGGATTAGCCAATTTGTATTTTGTTTTGCTAAAATTGTAGCTGTTATGATGTCTGTCACAACCAAGTCACAACTGTAGGTATGCAACAACAATATGCAAGAAGCCGATTTGCTTATGAGGTATTTCAAGTAGGCTGTATACCTTACCTATCTATTTTCTCAAAAGGGCTCGCATGAAAAATTTTAATGAAGCAATTTTGCCGTCACATTTAACCTATAGAATTTAAGCTGGGCCAATTGGCTCACGATAACAATGGTTTTTAATTTTTCTTGTCCAGGTCATAACTACTCATAACGCAACTGATTAATGTCCCATTAGCTTAAATGTACTTCAGACGGTTTTCCAGGCAACCTAAGCTACATAATAAGCTATTATACATGAGGAAACTGAAGTCTGTTCTAATTTGTCGAGCAGGCATGTTACAAATTCCATTTCCTTGTAATGATACATCAGCATGATTGTTGTGTTTGTACCAAAACTCACCTATGTATTATATTTAGTTTCTTTTTTAAGTAATTTAAGGCTTTGACTGTGGCCAGTGTTATTTTAGCTAGTATAGTTTCAGGTATTCGTGTCCCCATCTTCTCACATATAAACTTGTAAAATTTATCTAGTGATGTGTCCATTAACTCCATACATATCCAACACTCGCCCTGTAAATAAACAACATTGAGTAAAGTTATAAAAGTGAAGCAAACTACTAGGAATAGTGTAACTTGATCGATCAATGTTCCATAAAAACTATGCAAATATTTTGTTTGTTTTTTTTCTAATGTACAATAAAAAATATTCTTATCTTACAATAGCTGACCGGGCAAACGTCAGTATCATTGTTTTGCGATATTAAATTATCCTACGAATTATTCTCGCTCGTAGCCTGGGCTGCCTGAGTGATCTTAAACGGTCACTAAGGTTAAGCAACATACGGCGCGTTCAGTCCATGGATGGGTTTCTGTCTATGACTAACGCTAGTGGCATTTTTCCGAGCGATTCTGTGCTTCGCAAGACACGTTAAGCAGTTGGTACCGGCTGCCGTCGATAGATGGCAGTCGTTAAGCCAAGTCAGAGGCCTTAGGGCGGCTTCAAAACTTCTGACAGTAAGACCAGCCACTAGTCTTACAAGCCTCCACCAATCCGGACTTGGCCCCCCTGGTGGAGTATGGCCTATACCTTCCTCAGGGAAGAGACCCGTGCCCCTCGGTGGGGACATAATGGGTTGATGATGATGATGATACGAATTATTCTCAACCCTAGCACAAAATGTTACACAAAAAATTCACGAAAATCAGAGAAACTGTTTCGAAGGAGTGAAAAACCAACACTGTGACATGATACTTAGAATGAGAAATAAATAAAAATAAATAATTCTCGTAAATGATGTTTTATAATGAATAAATTAATTTTTATCAGTCTATATGTTACTTCATAGAAATTGAAGGGATGCTATATGAAATATACCTTAACATAAGATATGAATCTTACCTCTTTAAACAATGCCCCATAGAATCTGACAATGTAAGGGCAGTCATTGCTCTTCATGACCACCTCCAGATCCATCAGCAATTGTTTCTGTTCCCTCTCATCCACAGTGGATCGGAGACGTTTCACAGCCATCACTTTATTTGTTCTGCATTGAAAAGATTAACACATTTTTGAGACCAACATGAATAGTGTGACAAAAAGCTCTTGTCCAAGGTGTTTTAAGTTGTGAAAAGAAAAGCACACAGAAGGAGACAGAGAACAGTTGAATGTTAAATAGAATGTATGGCTCTACAAAATAAAAAAGGAACTTAACACAGCAAACACAGACAGAGCGAGAGAAAGATGGAAAGCCTCTTACATTTTATGAACCATCCTATTTACAGCTCCAAAAGCCCCCCGGCCTATTTCACCATCGTCCTGGAGATCATCAGCTGTGAAGTCATAGATCTCAGTCGCAGACAACTGCAGCTTGCCTGAAGACTGCATGGTGGGGTAGATCCTAAACCGATCCCTGAAAATAAAAAAACAAGTGAGAGAGCTCTTGAAGTGAAAATTGCATATCCTGCTGCAATTTCCGTGCAGATGTTATGGGACAAAATAGCAGCGTGATATACATTTGGAATTTGAAGGGCATTACGTTCACAACGACTGAAGCTTCAACTAACCTGGTGTTTTCAGGCAGCATTCGATTGGCAGTTCTTGGCTTTGGTGCAGAAGTGGAGTTTGCTGTGAAGGGCATGAATGCAGCATTGTCTCCCGAAGGACCACCGCTCACAGGGTCAAACACCTTGCGTTTCTCGATTTTACTCGACATGCCTAGGTTCAGGTCAAGTTTCTTCTTTGGTCGGTTCGGGCCTAGAAGTAACAGCAAACATTTGTTGGTAAGTTTGGGGCGTTACCTAACAGGTAAGTCGGTAAATACAGAAACTAGTTTTTGACCATATTCGGTTAAAAATAAGCCATCTCAAACTTTTATATTAATTGACACCTTGTGCTTGTATTTTTGACTACATTGTAACTTCACAAACATTGCCAAAACCTTGGAAAATTTGCGGCCAGCAAGAATTTCTGAGACGAAAAATATATGGTTATTCCCCATAAGTTTCTTATTGATGTGTTTTGAATAATTTATCAAATGTTTATCCTCGTAAAAATAGAATGAATCCTCATACCTTGGCTTGATGACACTTCGCCATTCTTCGACATTTTGGAAAGGAGTTTACACTAAAATTCACTTTTCTTTGGTGCTAGTAATAGTTGTCCAACTCTCCATTTGAAGAAGAATTTTTGGAATGTTTAACTTTTTTATTACCTAACACGCAACAGTAGTATTTGATCCAATTTAATCATGATATCCAATAAAAACACACAAGTCACACAGCGCATCGATGATCAACCATTGAATGAATGAATAAATGAATGATGTTAGAACGAAATAATTTATCTTCTCTATGGATTGAATGATTCGATCGTAGAGGGAGTAAAAATACTCTATCTACGGATTCGATTCTGAGGGATTCGATTACTATGAGCATTATTCAATGTTATGAGTAAACAAAACTATTACAAAAATGAATAGAAGTGTGACAAGCTTTAGTCAAACTTCTAAAACTGCTTTTGTTCAGTTGTAACTCAAAACTTAATACTTAGTACAAACGTCAGTCGGGGTCTGGCTCGGGTCAAGGACGTTGTTATTAGTATTACGTCCATGGGCTCGGGTAGACCAATAAAGTCCTTGGGGTAGACAGGCAGGCGTTAAGATAATAACTCCAAAGTGTCAATATATGTACCTATGTATTTGACAGTTGGGTGTAACAAAATCAGACAACTCCATACAGTGAAGGACTTAAGAGCCTAATTACGTAAATCAAATAGTAAGCGATTCTGCTTTTATACTATGTAACTTGCCCCTATATCGGGTTAAGCAGTTAGACAACTCCAAAGTATTTGACAGAAACGAAGTACTTGACAGTTCAGAGTATAGGCAAACTAACCCTCGTTTTCTCGAATGCCAACAGTTACGTCCACAAATGACTGTTAACAGCTGTCAGTTGTTTTTTTTTGTATGCACTTTTGAAAACTGACAGTGGATTAACAGACTGTAACAGTTAGTGTTCGAGAAACCGGCGGTTAATCAGACAACTCCATATAGTGGAGGAATTACGTAATTTAACCCCAGAGCGTCTAAATTCAATACTAATTTGACATTGTGATTGAGCGTAACGTAGGCCTGCAGTTGTAACTCAGGTTAGCCAAATAATATCGAGGGTACGAGCCGAGCACTTTGCACTAATGCATTAAAGACTAAGTTCTGTGTTTGGCTTTACCTGTTCTTCTTCTATTAAAATTAAAAAAAGACACGTCATAAAAAGTTTTTAAAGCAAGTTTATCAAAAAATACAAGAAACCGGAAGTGGAAGTGTACTAAATTGTTTTATTGAAAAATCTAAACATTTGCTATATTAAAACACAATAACTTAATGTAAAAGCTCAATCTATAGAATCGTGAAAAACCTCACTTTCTTCCTCATTTGCAGTTTCATATATAGGTTCTTCTATTTGAGGTAGTAGTAGGATTGAGCTTGATGTTTCTTGAATTTCTTTTTGAGGAAGTATTGAGATTGGTGTTTCTACAATTTCTTCTTGAGGTAGTATTGGGGTTGGTGTTTCTTGAATTTCCTCTGTGGGTTGAATTGGGGTTGATGTTTCTTGAGTTTTGTTTTGAGATATTTCACATGAGTATTGCCGATCTCGTTCCACGTCTAAACTTTCACAATATATTTTTGATTCAATTCCTTGATTTAATTCTGATTTATCGCGTTCATCAGGTTTCTTATGTATAAACTCATTTTCAAAGAATTTGACATCTCTTGTCTTGATGATCCTCTTCGGATATTCAGGGTATACAACTCTGTACCCTTTTGTCTCAGTACAGTATCCAACAAATATACAAAGTTTAGCTTTTAGGTCAAGTTTCTTTCGAAGTTCTTTAGGTACATGTGTATACGCCTTGCAGCCAAAGACTCTTAAATGTGAGAGATCAACCTTCTGTCCACTCCAGCATTCTTCGGGAGTTTTTCCTCTAACAGCTTTGGTAGGAGATCTATTCTTAAGGTAAGTGGTTGTATTTATAGCTTCTCCCCAATAAGCTTTGGGCAAATTAGAATCAGCCAGCATAGACCTAGCTTTTTCAACTAATGTTCTATTAACCCTTTCAGCTACACCATTTTGTTGAGGGGTGTATGGAACAGTGGACTGATGTACGATCCCGTTTTCCTTTAATAGTTTTTCAAAATACGTGTTAAAATATTCTGTTCCGTTGTCAGAGCGTAGAGTTTTAATTTTCTTACCGGTTTGAGTTTCTACAAGATTTTTAAATTCTGTAAATCTGTTAAGAACTTCTGATTTGTGTTTTAGTAAATATGTAAACGTTTTTCGGGAAAAGTCGTCAGTAAAAGTTAAAAAGTACAGCGAGCCGCCGAAAGATGGAGTACTCATAGGTCCGCAAACATCGCTATGAATTAATTCCAAAATGTTAGTTGCTCTTGTAGTAGAAGGCTTAAAGGGAAGTTTTGTGACTTTTCCTTGAATACATGGAACACAATTATCTTTAAACATTACCTCTGGTTTTAAGTAACTGACACCATTTGCAAGTTCACGGCGTAGTAGCTCCATAGAGCGATAATTTAAATGACCAAGTCTCTTATGCCACAAGTTTGCAGAGTTATCTACACCGTCCGAAAGGTTAGCTTGCGTATTATCAAGAATATCAAGTTTTTACATACCATTGACGTTTGATGCCGTAGCTAAAATATTTCCAAAAACCTTACAAGTATTGCCTTCTAGAATTTTTGCTCCAGCTGCTGAGAAAATAACTATATGGCCTTGATTGACTATCGCATTAACAGACAGTAAATTTGCTGACAAGTTTGGAACGTATAGAACATTCGATATTCTTGATACATTAGGAGAAATGTTTAAATTTACAATGCCCTGTCCATCTGAAAAGATAGTTTGATTGTTAGCAACTTTTATAGGTTTTCTATTAGGTTTAATATTGCTCAACCAATCAAGTCTATTAGTCATATGACTAGTTGCACCAGAATCGACGTACCAGACATCACATCCATGGTAATTTTCAAGTTCTAATTCCTTTGAGTTAATAGTTGTACTTACGTTAGGATTGCCGTTGAGGTCATCGTTAACAAGTAGTGTTACCTCATTGCTTACATTTGCTTTTTCATTTGAATTTTTGTTATAAATTTAGCTTTAAGTATTCTACAATTTGGAATTGCGTGCCCTGGTTTTCGACAATAATTACAAAACATCTGGACCTTAGAGTCTCTAACACTTTTGTAATTAGAAGACGTCACTAGTGCAGAATCTTGTGTGTCGACACTATTTCTTTCTGAATTGCGATGATCTTCTTTCAGTAGTGCAGTTATTACAGCATCTGATGTTATTTTACTCTGAGAATGTTCCAGTGCCATCACTAAGGCGCTATATTTATCTGGCAATCCTGCTAGCATGATGATTGCTAAGAATTCATCAGTTACCGCAGCGTTAATACCTTGAAGCTCCTGCTGCGTGGCTAGTAATTTGTTTACATAAGGCTCAGTATCGTTCTCAAATTTTGTAGTGAGGAGTTTCTTCAACAAGGTTAATCTCCGAGTTAAGCCGCTATCGGCGTAAGCCTTCTTTAGGCAATTCCAGGTATCGTGAGCAGTAGCAGCTGTCATTATTACGGGATAGATCAGTTCATGACAGGCAAGGCATATCTTAGATCTAGCCTTTTTCTACAACTGACCAAAGGTCTAAATCTATTAGATACATTTTCATGCTAAAAGCCCATGTAGTGTAGTTAGACTTGCCTATTAGTTTCGTAAAATTTGCAGATATGTTAGTGGACATACTAGACGTACCTTGTATATTGTCTCCGTCTGCCATGACTAATCCCGTATAATTATCACTGCTAATTTAAATACTTCGTGTTGTGGCCCATAACCAATTAGGGATGTAGTTGAAAATGGCACTATTACCGTTTCGTATATACCAACAGACGAAATGAAAGCAGATATTTTTACAAAGTTTTTGACTTTAAAATTAAACACCTATTAACAAAAGGGTAAGGATTAGATGGCCATAGATCAAGCTAAGGAGCTAGTATTAAGGGGAAGTGTTGGAGTAATACAACCTCTATAGAAATGAAGTATTTTTAAGTATTTCTAGTTATTTGAAAAGTGAACTGTTTTTGATTTGGCGTGACATCGCATATAACCTCATCTATAGAATCGTGAAAAACCTCACTTTCTTCCTCATTTGCAGTTTCATATATAGGTTCTTCTATTTGAATTATTATTGTATTAGATACTTTCCTAACAAAATAAAAGTCTTTATTATTGTCTAATTCTATATTTTTATTATCCATTTCTAATTGTTTTTAATTTATATAATGCTTTTAGTGCAATCTATTAACCAACACAGACAAAAAGTCTGAGCAAAACCGTACTCATTAATTTCTACATTTTGTGGCCAAGGCTGTAGATGATTGTGATGATTTGAATTTTTGGTAAAACATAGACGTAGTACGTAGACATCGACATCTACGGTAGACACTTTCCTCCTCGTTTTACTGTGCAGGGTTAAAAATCATAGACAAATGTGTGTTTTTTACTGTCATGCATCTGTCAGTCGGCTGCTGTGGTCGGATGCCTGTCACTCACCAGTGTCATTGTCAATATTTTGCCTCTAATCTGTGATCAGTATCTATTTTATTTTCAATAGGGTGGAGTGTTATTGCGGTAGCTATTGTTTTGTCCTCTCAGTTTATTTTATTGACTCCAATTTAGTGGAGTTCATATCGATTGAGCGGTGATTGGTGCACTAGAAGTATGAGATGGTACAGTAACTCCACATTGTTTTTTTATTATAGTTTTTTCGTATGTCGACCTTGCCACCGTAACTTTTAGTTTTTTCAGCGAAATGCCTCTAGTTCTTCACTATATCCACTTCGGTCGGTTTAATGATGGTATTAAAGGCCGACTAGCACCTGTGTCTTCCCTATGGCCTATATTTAATGATTTAGTTCCTATTGTAGGTACCCCAGCTATGTGAACTTTTTAGTTAATCCTAGGATACGGCATAAATTCCCATTTTAAACGCTTGTTTCTAAAACAAAAATAAATGAATGAAAATAAATAGTTTACTTTGCAGCTTATTAAAATTTGCTGGATTAGTTGTATTATTTCAAGTGCATGTTTATGTTTTAGTTAATCCAGTGACCACCATGACTTCATGGAAGAAGTTCAAGCTATTGTTGTGGAAGAACTTCCTTCTACAGAGAAGACACAAAAAGCAGACAGTGTTTGAGATTGCTTCACCTGTGATATTTTCCCTCTTTCTGATACTTATAAGATGTCTTGTGGACCCTGTAATCAAACCAGAGATGACTTACAAACCTTTTCGACCAACCTTTTTCAATATGAGTACAAAATACATGTGAGTATTATTTCTCAAAACACCTTTGAATGTTTCATAGATTGCCTGTCATATTTTAACCCTTATCCAGGCAGTGATCTAATAGGGACCACTTTAAATTGAACCTTATCACTTTGAGATAAAGTCCAAAACCAATGAAAAATCTTACTAAGGGTTAAGGGTTTGAGACATCCATTCGGGCAACACAGCTGAACAAAAAGATAAGTAAAAATATAAATTCCAGGGCAAACCTGTCACATGTGAGGCAAGAGGGCACCCTGGCTTTTTCTCCTGAGACTCCATTGACAAGAAAAATAACAAAGGAAGCTATGGCCCAGGTGGCTATTGATAATCTCCATGGCTTGCTATCTCTGCTTTTTGATATAAAAATGTTACCAGAACCAAAGGGATTTGCTAATGCAGATGCCTTACAACGAGGTTTAACACAGCCAAATGTGATGAGAAATATTCTTGTTGGAGTCCAGTTTGACGATGCTATGGCTGGAAGTAAGTTGAATATTTAAGTTCTTTTTCTGTTACATTCATACCCATTTCAATTAAAGAATGGTCTTGTACTTAATCTACTTGAACTTTTCTTTAATGTATTCTAAAAGATGATCTAGAAAATAATTTTTTGCAATCAAATTGTTATACATTGGATTATAGATGAAATAATTACCTACTAGCTACTTCATTCAGTAGCTAGTAGGTAATTATTCTTCAGCAAATTCACAAAAAATCTACTATTACAAACTAGTTGATTTTGGAACTTTTGGAAAACCTGTTGTGTACCCTGTTGTGCTTGTTATGACTGAGCAGTCTATGGGCCAGTTTCCGAATTGAGAATTTCATTAAGTAAATACTTAGATAACATTCTCATCATCATAATCATTATCAGGCTATATTAGTCCACTGCTGGACATAGCCCTCCCCTAATGAGCGCCATAGCGCCCTGTCTTCAGCTTGCCGCATCCAGCATCTGCCTGCAGTTAACAGATAACATTCTGTCACACCTTTTTTGAGAAATTTGACAAGACAGCACTACAGTTACGTAGTTACTTAGTGAAATTCTCAATTCAGAAACCGGCCCAATATATGAATTCCACTGTACTAAATTCTCAGCACGGAGGGAAAAAAAATAACGAACTTTTCACGCCATATTTTTTGTCTAAAACTGTTTTACACAGTTACGAAAATGTGTATGAGATACACCAAAAATGTTTGCAAGCGAGAGGAATGACATACTGTAGGACCCTATTAAACAGTGTCTTCTTCTGTCGCTATAAGAGCTCACAAATAGTACCTATTAAGTAGCTGTCCACATTGACATTGTTTCACTCAATATTTGATTATGGTCGAAATGTCATGTTGAAAACAATAACAATTAAAACAAGCACTTTAATATTTTAATAATTTTTCTTACAATTTTCCAGTTATTGCTTTCAAAACTTTGTGTTCAGAGGACGCCTCTTATTTACACGTGAATTATTCTATGAATCATCGTAAGCTTATAAATTTTTATAGATTTTGAATATTTAAATGTGTTTTTTTCCTCGATTAGTCGCCCCATTATATCTGGTCGCCTGATGCACTTACTAGCAATCAAGAATATGTTTTTAATTAAATAGAGTATGTTTGCCACACAATCTAAGTCCTGACCTTGAAAATCACAATTGAAAGCCGTTGTTATTGCAAGGACTTAGGAGGATGTTTTTAAGACTTATCGCCACCTCACCAGACGTGACGGAGTGGCCGGACGACGTGGTGGTGACGCTGCGGTTTCCGGCGGTGATGCGGACGCCAATGGTGGAGCACCCGTTACGCGCCAGCTGGCGCACCAACCTGCTGTTCCCCATCTTCGCGCGCGCTGGCCCGCGGGAGCCCGACGACCCCTATGGAGGGAAGGTGCCAGGTGAACGACTACACTGACACCCTTATTGCTTCTATCCTTAAAGATTTTTACACAAATTTTACACTACATAAACAATTTTTATTCTGTTGGCTCAATGTCAATGTTTTATGTTAGGTGCTGCTGTCGGAGAAAAAGGCAGCGGGAAAAAAAAAACTCCACTGTGACCATCTTTTCTCAAACCTAATTACATACATCAGTTGTATCTATCTATCTATCCAATCCGGTATTTTGGATAACGTACTTTTCTTAAGCGCGTGGTCCTCTCGGGCTCGTTGCACCGTCAGTAAAGCTGCATGGCGGCAGCGGACACCGTGCCGTTAGGCTAGTTTTAGAGTCACGCTGACTACGCGCTGACCGTCGGCGCAGATAGACAAAATGTACCGCCGGTCAGCGCTGAACGGTCGGCGTTTTTCTAAAACGCTCTTCTTAGGACGTAGTACATATTGGCCTGGTTAGCGCAGAGTGTCAGCGTGACTCTAAAACCGGCCTTACCTACTGATGCGGGCCCGCGAGTTTTCACTGTCCGGCTTCTCTTACTCCTCCGGTGTCTTCCGTCGGCAACTAGGAACCCTCGGGGCTTGAATCACTAAAAAACAATGCTTACATCTTGCGCGTGACGTGTATGGTGGTATTTTGTTGAAAATTGCACCACAATTAAACTCCTCAGTCGTGACCTTGGTAATAACAATGGTTTTCAATGGTTATTTTAAAGGTCAGGTTGATGATGAGTTAGATGCAATAAGTCGAAAATAATGACTTAGTCAACGTTATAGTTGCAAGAAATGTTACATTACAACCAACTCAGACTTTGACATCTCTCAGTTATCTCTTAGGTCTTCGAGACTTCGACTAGTATTTAACTTATTAAAACTGTAGAGCACATCGGATATAATGCGCATCTAACCTATTGATTAGCTTCGACAGTCGAGATAGTCAGAATAGCAGTTTTGGCTGCCCTAAGCGGCGTAGTAATAGCTGCCCCCGTCCATTATTTATTGATCTACATAATTATGACATTTCTATGTGTTATACTGCTATCCGGATAATCTTATTGTAGTTCGTTATGTATGATTTAAATCAGGTATGATAGGTAGCTAGGTAGCTAGGTATATGATAGGTAGGTAGCTAGGGTTAATATCCCTAATATCAGTACGCCCTAGCCCTGGGCCTAGTTGGCCTTAAGGCCGGTTGTAGAGTCACGCTGACGCTCGGCGCTGACAGGCCAATGTGTACTACGTCCTAGGGAGCGTTTTAGAAAAACGCCGACCGTCCAGCGCTGACCAGCGATACATTTTGTCTATCAGCGCTGACGGTCAGCGCGTCGTCAGCGTTACTCTAAAACCAGCCTAAGGAAAGTCTTGTCTCTGAGCAGAGAGGCAATCCGGTTCTCCAGTTCTCAATCTACGAAAAGATCCAGTTTAATTGTTACTTCTATTTTTTTTACGATTTTTGATGTACCTACAACTAGGACAGAAGGTAGCGCGCGACGCCGGTCATGACGTCCACCGATATCTCTGTCGTTACAAGGTCTATAATTTCTTACGGCTATATAATAGCTTATGAGGTCACATAGGTAGGCAACAATTGCTACTTTGCCTTTGCTTCCGCAAAGCGGGCAACGAACGCGCGGCTCATCAAGGCGGACATGTTGAAATAACCTCGGGTATTCCTTGAGGGAGAGTGTGAAAATGAATAGATTGTTACTTGAGAGAATGTTCCCATCAAAAGGTACTTATTTATTTAAAGGTTCTTATTTACAAATACTAAATTCCACAAACCTGGAAATACACAGCGACTGACGCCATTTGTACAAACCATATATCGCGGCCTTCAGCGGCAGTCGAACATACGACCTTTGACTTGCTAGTCAAGTGTGTTTGTTACTAGAGTCTGACAAGCGAGTCCTGGGACGCGATTTATTTCGAATTCCTCATATGGCCACACTCTGACTGTCAAACTTAGGTATTTCAGCTGCAAGTAGTACAGCCCAAACAGTTTGGTACTCGTCCTAGATTTATACAAGAAAAAAACTTTTGTTTCTATTCAACATAATTTTACCTATGTTTTAGTATGTACATACGAGTAATAATGTTTTAAAGCAAACATGAATTATTTCTTGTTGTAAGGTCTGTCGGATGACGAAAATGTTAAACGTCAGATCGAAGACTTAGTCAAAGAACTCAAAGATGTTAATAAATGTTTATAAGTTTATTTGGTGCATCTTTATTATCCCTGTTTTTGGTGGAGCGGAAATGTTGGTTTTGATATAGTTAATGTTTTCGTTTTGCTTATATTTATTTATGTTTGGACAAAAGTAATTGGAGACTCCAAACTAATTAAACAAATAATAAAGTTAAGCAAAAGTATCAAGATGGTTTATTCAGACGATATGCAGGGTTATCAACTAAAATATTTTTAAATTTCCCGCCAAAAGCTTGAGCCACGACTCACTTGTCGCACTTTACTAGGCCAATGAGGCAGTCAAGGTAGGCGGTTTATCTCGTGGCCTTTTTAAATAACCGTATAGATGACCTTGATTGTTGACCAAATAAGTTGCCCTATCTCAGGACTACCAAAATGATATAATAATCCCATCAATTTATTAAACTCTTATTGAACGAGCAAGAAATGATAATGGCGGAACGCGGCGAAACTGTTCGATTTTCGTAGTTCATCGTCGTCCTTAATAAAATATTCCAAGTTGATTGAAAAGTAGTTTCGTAACCGCTCAAGGTTTCGTTATTATTTATCTTGTCAGTGAATACATGTAGGCTATTTTAAGACTGTATAAGTACAGTGTGAGTATATGAAACAAAATAGTATTTTTACTTCTCGTTCTTGCGACACTTAAAATAAGAGTCATCGAGGTAAGGTCTCTCCTGCCGACTGTACAGTGGAAGAACCCTATGAAGCAGCTAATGCGTGTTGATCTATGTCAATCAGTTGTAGATTATAATACCCGGCAGATAACTTGAACGAAGAACCGCGAAGTCGGGATGAGATAGAAATGGTATGAAATGAACACGTAATAACATAATATAAAATTTTTGTTTAATTGACTAAATTTAGTCCCAAGAATTCTTTAGTCAAATCCCGCGTTCTCCGTCAACGAGGCCCGGAATATGTCCCTACCAAGTCAAAAGACATTAATTATTGTTCAGGTTTTTTGTCGGGTAGAATACCATAACGAGGCGTATAATTATGTGGTTGCGCTAACTGCGTCGGAATGGAAGTTCTTTTCCTCAGATTATTATACACGCGTTCAGCTCAATTCCGGTAAATGCAACCGCGCCTGTGGCCGCCGAAGTAACTAGCGAAACATTCGGGTCGCGGAACCGCTTATTATTTTTAGGAATTTAAGCTGTAACGAGCATTACGCTGTAGATTTAGTTTTATCCTTGTATTTTAACCCTTTGGTTCAACTCTGCAAATGATAAGTTGTTGTTAATGAATATAAGTATTAATTTCGCTTCCGAGTACCCGCCATCAAATTTAGCCGCCGAGCCAGCGGGTAAATGTTTTATTTCGTCACACCATTAAATATCTAAATTGATTTTAATCATCAAGCATGTTACAATACAAATACAACCTGTTATATACGTAATTTGTAAGTACATGTATATCACTTACAATACATATGTGATGTAAAGGACAGAGGCTCAGCATAGTTGCCGTTCAACAGCCTCTGCCGGTGTATGATTGCTTCATATCATATATCATCAGCAAACGGGGGTAAAAGTTTTAACGGCCTTTGATACTATATAGTCCATTTCAGTATGATTGTAGACCCCATAATGCACAGACAACCCGATAATCCGAATAATCATTTAAAAAGTTAAATGGTTATTGTGCTGTAACTTGCAAGTAATAAAGTCTTCGTTTGTGAACACCTATATTGTGTCCTCTTATTTATTATCTTGAATATCCTGGTAATCTGCCGTTGTCGACTATGTAGTTAAGTATATTCCTTGTCCTTGTGATGGCGACCAAAGTCGTGTAATTTATTGCCTCACACCGGGTTCCAACCGCCGCCCACCAAAGGCATGTAATCAAAAGAGGTTCGTTAGCTCAACTGTGGTGACATCAAACGTACACCAAATAAACTTACACATTACTAGTCTTATAAAAGCATACCCTTGCCCTTAGGCTACTCCGGCGAGATGTTCCTCGCCGTCCAGCACGCCATCTCGCAAGCCATCATCAAGGATAAGTCCAACAAAACGCTGGACGCGAAAGTGTACCTTCAGCGCTACCCGCAACCGGCCTACCGTGACGACAAACTTCTTATGGCGCTGGAGCGCTTCATATCTATGATCATAATGCTGTGTTTCGCTTACACGTTCGTCAACACCGTTAGAATGATCACAGCTGAGAAGGAGCTGCAATTAAAGGTTCGTGCCCTTTATATTATTGTTAATCAATATTGTTGAGTAACCACTAGGATATGGCGGCCACTTTTTCTGCTATCCGAATCCTTTTACTCGTAGGAATTTCTCGTAACATGTGTCTTGTGGATACTATTTATTTATGGATCGAGTATTAAATCGTCGCAAAGTCATATCTATTCGTGGAAAGTCTCGGCCCAACTATGGGGCATATACAAAGAGGACCATAAAATATTTTTAGAACTGATGAATATTCACCGAGTTGCATTATTATTTAAAAAAATCCAAATCATATCAACTCTTTAAATTCTCAGGAATCCAAACAGCTGTTAACAGTTATTTCCATCCATTTATATCCAAACAGTTATTTTATTGCGTCGAAAAAATATTGGCCCAGCGTTTAAGTTACTACAAGTGCAGGGCGAGAGCTCAGCTTAAGTAAAGGAACTGTCGCGTTCCTATTGTCAGTTGCCGGCTTACTTTGCTGAGTGTAATACGATGAGTGTGCTGAATGTTTTGTAGTACTTCGCTACTATCGGAGCTTGGCCTTCAGCTCTTTATACGCCCCTGCTTTTTGTCGAGCGAAATAGCGTGCCTAACACATTATGTGTGTAACCCAGGGTTACCTCATCATGCGCGATGGGCACCTTTAATATATTTTAATGAAAAATGCCACGAAAGTAATATATCGGTAACCCGTAAAAAAAAAAAGAAAGAGAGAAAGAAGACTTTTATTAGAATTGTCACAGAAACACAAGGTAGACACAATTACGTAATAAACAAAATACACAAAATTCAACACAACAAGAAAATAAAAATTAAATAAAAACAAAAGAAAACAAAGCATCTTTTTTAAAATCTACGGCAGCAGGGCTCCCCACAGTAGTGTAAGGTGCCCTGTGACAGCAAAAATCTTCAACTCGCACTTGTCCGATTTTTTTCTGTTTCATAGTGGCGCTGTTTTATAGATTATTCATAAACCCTTAAATATAATGAACATGCTTCTATGTAGGACATTGATTTACTGAATTTTCGATATTAGTAGAACACGTAAAGCGGAAAATCAAAAGTGGCTTTAAACACAACATATATTATTATTACGTATTATTAAAATTCTTTATTGCACCAATATTTGTACAAGGACGTGCTTAATGCTTAATAAATCTAAATGGGGTGTTTAGGCATTGCTCGTCTTAAAATCAATTCTGTGCATGATCGAATGAGCATTATTCTTGTTACAGGAAACAATGACGATAATGGGCCTGCCGAATTGGCTCCATTGGCTGGCTTGGTACATCAAGCAGGTTTCGTTCCTTTTTATCTCCGTGATACTCATAGTCATTCTGTTTAAGGTAAGTATTCACTTATGAACACAACGATTACGATTTTATGAAGCAGAGGTTCCCAATTTTTTACTACACTTCGCGGCTAATGGGCCGCAGTGAGTTCACAAAATTGTATTTTTTCTAGGCAGTATTTATTTAAAATATGAAAACACATAATATGGTTCTCATTTACTCTTTAAAATTCAATTTATGCCGTTGCCCAGAAGTAGTGGAATGAACGGTGAATTTGTGTAAGATGTATTTTGTTTTATCATTCTGTATTTGATGCAGAGCATAATACCGAATGATAGAAAAAAATCTAAATCATCTGCACAGTATCTACATTCAGAGGCACAATTAACAGCCCACTTTAATTTTCCGACGTAACTTGAAATATTAATCAGAGAATGATTTCCACTCGCATTTTAAGATTGTCCCAAATGTATTTGATAGGGCATACCCACGGCATCAAGGTACTACGTAAGTGGTCATGGCGAGTGCGAAATACCTTATGAATATTTCAAGTTACGTCGGAAAATTAAAGTGGGCGGTTAATTGTGCCTCTGAGTATATTGTGAGAGCAGATCATTTCCTGTTCAGCGTTATTTCAGTTTGGCGTACAGATATTGTAAGGGAAAGTCAAAATGCTATTTATATTTACGAAATTGCAAGTGAAACATTAATATTACAAGCTGAACCCACATTAAATAGGTCTGAGAATAGGGCGTAGGCCTAAGATTATTTTGCCATATTAATTATAATATGGCAAAATAATCTTCAGGCTTATTCTCATTTAAATGTGTCAATAATGGTTCCCCTGCGGGCCCGTTGTACCCATTGGGTACTGGACCCTAAATAGCATATCAATTGCTATTTTTAGTTACTTTTAGGTTGAGCAAGCTGTTGTATCTTGCCTGTTATCACTGAGATTATTAGTCTAAAATTGAATTTCACAAGTGACATTATAATCTACTTTTTTATCAATGATTTTTCTTATTTTTCATAAAATCATGACTTTTTGATAAAAACAAAAAAACACCCAATTTTTTTTAAAGTACCAAAAAAAAATTGAAAAATCCTGGAGCTAAAAATGGAAATCGGTTCACACCACTAGCTGCATTTATTATTGCTATATTTTTATTATTGTACACGCTTCGTGTCTTTGTTCCAGTTGCCACTGAAGACTACATCCGACGGCGAAATGTTCTCAGTCATGTCGTTTACGCCGTGGACCGTGCTGTTGTTTTTCATGATGTTGTTCGTTACTGCGTCATTGTGCTTTTGCTTCATGGTCAGCGTGTTCTTCAAAAAATGTAAGCAACTTTATTTATTATTAATAATAATAATAATAATAATAATAAACTCACGCCCGTTATCCCCGAAGGGGTAGGCAGAGGCACCAGTCTCTAGAACTGGACCCACGTTTTGCCGAGTTTATTAGGTCCCAAACGTGACAAGTGGCAAGCCTGTCGCCGTTATCCGTTATTTATTATTATTATTTATTTATTTCAGTTAACATGCATCCATCGTCAACCCATCATGTCCCCACCGAGGGGCACGGGTCTCTTCCCTGAGGAAGATATAGGCCATACTCCACCACGGGGGCCAAGTCCGGATTGGGGGAGGCTCGTAAGACTAGTGGCTGGTCTTACTGTCAGAAGTTTTCAAGCCGCCCTAAGGCCTCTGACGTGGCTTAACGACTGCCATCTATCGACGGTAGCCGGCACCAACTGCTTAACGTGCCTTGCGAAGCACGGAATCGCTCGGAAAAATGCCACTAGCGTTAGTCATAGACGGTGACCCATCCATGGACTGAAAGCGCCGTATGTTGCTTAACCTCAGTGATCGTTAAAGATCACTCAGGCAGCCCAGGCTACGAGCAATTCAACATGCATAGACTAACTTTATTCCGGATATACTTATTTGATTTTTTATCGGAGTCCGACCAGGTTTCGCTCTGATTCACAGATTTAATAGAGACAGAGCTCGTGCTATCCATAATAGTTACTAAATGACTTGGACTATGTTAGTACAGTTGAGGGAAAAAAGTCCGGAAACTATTTAACACGCATCTTTATATCTTTACCTTTTAAAATTTTTTCATGAAGTGGTAGCAGGGATAACAGGAAGGATGATGTAGGTGAATATAAGACTCCTAAAACGGGTTTACTTAGCGTTCAATTCCAGCAAATCCGTATAATTATGCATTACAGCTATATTTAATTCCATTTGGCTTTAGTCTGCAAGTACACAAACCGTGATACATGGAAAAATACGATAAAATTCGAGACGCATAAGTGACTATCAATTTGTTTGCTTGTGATGTGTGGTCATTAATTAAAGAAATAACGCTATTATCAATTTCTTTGCTTTGATAATATTAAAAAAATAATATTATTGTCGACATCCATACCAAAGCCGAATGACATGAAATGTGCATATTTTTGTAAGAAAACATAATTTTTCTTATTTAATTTTTCTAGATATATACACGGAGAGTACATGGTTTATAAACAGTACAGTATCTGAAAATGACTTATCTACAATCATAAATAGGAAAAATTATGCATGTGCTTTAATTTTGTTGTTTTCACTTTTCCATCGAACAGTAAAGTTACACGATTGTCCGTCTCCAGCCACACAACGTCATAATTTCTGGACGTCCGTCCTCCCCGAAATGTGTGACGTAATTTATGGATTGTTGACTCCTACTGCTGTTGACCTAAACACGTTTATTGTTTGCAGCAAACACAGCGGCCTCGTTTATGGGTCTGGCGTGGTTCGCAACATATTCGGTATTCATGCTGTCACAAGTTTTGTATGAAGAGACGAAGTTTCATACCAAACTAATCATGTGTTTGATTTCCAATACGGCGCTCGGCTTCGCGTTTCAAATGATGATTATTTGTGAAGGGACTTCTAAAGGTTGGTCGTTCATGAATCACTAAAAACTCTTTCATTTTATTGTAGTTATTTTGAATTAAATATTGATAAGTCCAGTCATGTCCATTATAACGTGTATCAAAATCACGATATAAAATAAGGTAATAAGCTGTTTTATTATGATATTTTTTTCCCGTTTTTATCGAAAATAAAAACAATTATTATTCATTATAACGCAGAAGCTGCGACCTAATGAACGTTTGCAAATTAAACATTGGCGTTCATTTCCAGCAAGATCTTTGTAATTATTATGGGGAAGATGTTCGTCTTAACGATTAGATTGCCCCCTTTTCGTTAAGATAATAGTTTTAGTTACATCCTGTAAAATTCTAGTGTTTTTCAGCTACGATTTCCTTCGAGAGTCCTTATTGATTAGGCCTAAAGTAATAGATTGCGGAAAAACCTACTCCATTCTCTAACACAGCTGAACGGCGCCTACCTCATTAAAATCCTATTCCACAGTTAAATTTTAAATAGTCAATCAATAAATTGAAGGCTGAACACTGCCTACAACCTCAATTAGAAGCTCATGCAGTGAAAAAAAAAGAATGCTTTCGTTTTGCCATTGAAAAACCGCCTCTATTCCCAGGCCTGCAATGGAACATGTTCTTCACGCCGGTCTCGTACCACGACCGGTTTCAACCCGGCCACGTGGCGCTGATGCTCGTGCTTGACTCAGTTCTCTATCTGATGATTGCCATGTACGTGGAGAAGATTCGCCCGGGCATGTACGGCGTGCCGCTGCCGTGGTACTTCCCCTGCACCAGAGCCTTTTGGAAACCCAACCGGACGCGGGCCATAAGTGAGTTTCTGCGCCAAAAAGTCTGTAACCTCCTTGCTACTTCTAGTTTATTCTTTTTCTATCGTTCGTCTTTTGAATTCCTCCGCACTCGGGCCTTTCGGGCTGAGTTTTTGCGCCTACCAAAAAGTCCGTAACCTCCATGCTAGTTCTAACTTATTCTTTTTCTGTCATTCGTCTTATATTTTCCCTTGCACCAGGGCCTTCTGGAAGACCAACGTATTCGGGCCATAAGCGAGAGTTTGCGACTGCCAAAAAGTAACATAACATAACATTTACATACAGGCACATACATTGCTTCTGGCCCCACACTAGGATAATCTTTAATAGTCCAACCTTCTTTTTGACTTTGCGTAGTCATCGTTAACATATAGATGAAAAAATCTTGGGACAATTTGCAGTATTCGATTTTCAGAACTCTTTAGCCGACTGAAGGTGGCTCGTGGCAGTGGTGGATCGTTTTGACCACGCGATTGGTTGATAAGTCGCTCTATACACTCTGCGGCGCACTTCCTTTCCCCTTTACACAACGTTCTTCTCAATTACCATTTCTGAACATGAACGAAAATTTCAAAACCATTTATGCTTTTAGTATAGATAGAATATTCTTTATTGTACTCATAAGTATTAATAAAGTACAATTCATAATAATAGTAGATTAGTAGCCAAGGGCTGTAAGGCATCAATTGCAGCCCGAGCAATTGATGCTCACACCCGAGCTAACTACTCTGCTTTACATCTCGATTGTGAGGTAAGTAGAAAAAAATTACTCGTTTTTCTTTTCGCCACTTCATGAACTCGTCGTAAGTTTTTAAATATCTCTCTTTAGAACTTTCAGGCAAAATATTGTTAATTGCTTCAGCTTCCATTTTCATTGAATCGGGAGTGCAGCATATCTTCATCACTTGCAGAACTCATGTTTTTTTCCTAATTAGCACGTAATTATAAAAAATATCCCAAAAACAAACAATATTTAAAGTACATAAAAGTTTTCTATTCCCACCTTTTTTCATCTTTTTTTTATTTTTTTATTTTTCAAGAACGAAATTGCGCTTCGCCGTTCGATATTTAAAATTTATGACTATTATACTCATACGAAGACAAGGCTGAATAGCGAAGCGACCTCTTTTGTCATTGGGCTGAAAGCATGATGTCTATTGCCAGTATGATGGTTAGATGTACGCGAACTTTTTGAAAGAGTGAAGAGTTTTTTTTTAAACTACTTACCGCCCTAGGGCTTTTCTAGCTACATTATTACCCTAGAGCGTTAATTGGTCACTTACAAGCCTCATTTGGGGGTAATAAGGACCTACTTACCGAATATGAGAGATGTAAAGAAAGTATAATTTCAGTAAAATAAAATATAATTGTCAGTATAATTCCTATTTATCAGATTTGTAAATAAGTCTATATTTTTTAAGATATTCAATTACCTCTTCAGACCTGACCTTGAAAGTAACAATAGAAAAACTTTGTTATTTTCAAGGTCAGGACTGAGGAGGATAATAAGACTTAACTTTAAATGACTTTTCTATGACGTCAGCAAAGAGAGTATGAGTATTAATCCTTTGCCTTACTTAAAAAAAAATGACCAAACCAAATCAACTGACGTTAATGACTCTTGTTTTTTTTTCGTATGTAGGCAAAGACTATCCTTTTTAATCATGCTACGAGGGCTGCTACTTATGTATGCGGAATAGAAAAAATAAACGAATGTATATGGCTAAATATGCTTTTATTGTTTTTCAAAGTATTCTCCACTATGATCGATGCACTTTTGCATTCGATGAAACCAATTTGTAAAACACATTTTCCACTCTGATTGAGGTATCTCCAAAACGTGCTGTTTGAACGCATCTACGGCATCTTCACGGGTCGAAAATCGTTGACCACGTAATTTATTCTTTACATTTGGGAATAAATAGAAATCATTGGGAGCCAAATCAGGGCTGTACGGTGGATGACCCATCAATTCTATTTTTTGACCATCCAAAAATGTAGTTGTTTCCTGAGATGTATGACAGCTGGCATTTTCATGGTGAAGTATGATTCTGCGTCGGTTGTTGTTTTGGCGTATTTCTTCAAATACCTACTTCCGGCAAACAAATGGTCGTGTACCACTCCGAATTAACCGTTCTGCGATTCTCCAGTGGTATTGTAGTCACATGGCCATTAATACCAAAAAAGCAGGCCACCATTTGCTTTACAGTGCTTTTTGCACGAGCCACTTTCGTAGGGTTCGGCTCATTTTGAAACAGACAAATGTTCATGTAATATCCTATGAATGCTCGTCATACTATGCCCAGAATAGCCTCTATCTCGCGATACGTAACATGGCGGTCTTGCATTATTAGTTTTCGCACAGCTTCAATATTTTGTGGCTCAACCACCGATTTCGGGCGACCCTCTTTAACTTCGTCCGTGAGCTTACTGCGCCCGCGATTAAACTCACTAAACCAGTGATACACAGTCGTTTTTGATGGAGCTTCACCACCAAAAGTCGAAGTTAATTGATCTACGCACTGTTGTTGCGTTAAACCACGTCGAAAATCGTAATAAATCATAGCACGAATATTTTCACGAGTGAGTTCCATTTTTTCAGCGATATGACATTATAAACCCAACAAAAACAAAACACTAACGTATATAAGAGAAAAATATTAGCGGCCAGTATTTAAAAAAAGAACGAATTTGACCATGGAGGTCAGACATTGCGTTTAAAATTATTGGAATCCCAGATTCCGCATACATAAGTAGCCTATGTATAACGACGTCACAAACACCAAAATTATAGAAAAATATTTCAAATAGACATTTTGAATAAAACTCAAAAATACCGAAATTAGTTTCTTAAAATGTTCAATATTTACAAAGTAAATATTAAAAAACATATATAAAATATAAGTAGCATGGCCAATGTATGTCTGTGCTTATGTGAATAATTTTCAGCCAACACAGAAAGAGATGCCGATTATGCGAAGGGGCTGTTGAAAGTGGTTCACGATGAGGAACCACAGGGCGTGCCGATTGGAGTGCATGTGCAAGTGAGTACCATCTAAATGTCTCTTTCTCTGTATAGAGCTTCATGTACTCGCTGAAGAGCCAACACCTTTTTCTCGTTACGCCTATTGAATGAGAGTAACGTTTTAGATTACAAAAGAATTAAAATTGAAAGCGTTTATTAGTCAGCTGTATAAAGTTTTGTCTTAAAATTTAATAATAATTATTAAAATATAAGAAAAAGAGACGAGGTAAAGTTGACAAAATAGCAAATTATCCTTATCAGGGCCTAAATCCACAAGCCGTGTTTTGACGTGATTCTGACCAACTTTTATGTTTACACATTTTACACTAAGGTTGTTTCGCGGTTTTGTGGTTGACCCAATGATATAATTTTATTGATGCTATCGGAATCCTTCACAATTTTCTGATAATTCACAGAATCTAACGAAGATATACAAGGGACGCCGAAAAGCGGTCGACAACTTGAATCTCCGAGTATACGAAAATGAAATAACTGTGCTTTTGGGACACAACGGCGCTGGAAAAACTACTACTATATCTATGTTGACCGGTAAATATTTGATGAAAGTAATGATAAAGATGGAAAAATGCGGGTTAACAGTCATTATTATCTAAAAAAAATATATTATTAAAACTTACATAATATGTGAGCATCGCGAAAAATTTAATTTTCAAACCAAATTTTCCCAAAATTATCATAACTAACGGCCTGGCCACGCGAACGGCGAGGCGTCTTACCGCGTGGCTTGCTACCTACATTTCTATGAGTTTGTTTCAGTCGCTAGTTGCAGCCGCGACTGAAACAAACTCATAGAAATGTACGTAGCAAGCCACGGGGCCTCGCCTCGCCGCCGGTCGCACCGCGCGATTTTTCGAGCGGGCGAATTGTCCCGTGGCCAGGCTGTTATAGCGGAATTAAGCCAGAAGCTTAATATAAGCCACATCTTATTCTTCATTAGAGTAGAGGCTCTCTATAGTTTATGTACATTTTCAGGATAGGTAAATCCCAGAAGCTTAATATAAGCCACATTTTTTCTTCATTAGAGTAGAGGCTCGCTATAGTTTGTGTACATTTTCAGGATAGGTTAATAAATATACTGTCAAATTTCGACCCCAATGTCAATGTCAATGAAATGTGCAATGTTGTAATATGTGTAAAAGTGAAAATGCAGCGTCGCGACATATTTCTTCTTGCGTCTCCTGTTTTTGTTAAATAATTATTTTTTCTCTTCTTGCATACTGCATAGATAATTTTAATCTGTTTGACGTCCAGGTACGGTGCCGCCAACGACCGGCACGGCCACTATAAACGGCTTCGACATCGTGTCGGAGACAAAGATGGCTCGGAAGTCGCTCGGCATCTGTCCGCAACACAACGTTTTGTTCCCGGACCTCACGGTCGCTGAGCACATTAAGTTCTACGGGACCCTCAAGGGCGTGTCGAAGGAAAACATTGGGCCAGAGATAGACAACTTCGTGAAGCTATTGGACCTTGAGGATAAGGTGAGAATGATAATCTTTATACAGTGTCTTTTCAGGTTGCGCATTTTTTGAGACACGTCAAATAGAGTTTTTCGTTCAAACAACTTTGAATGTAGCACTTGATATTTTTCCTAATATAAGATAACAGTGAAGAAAAATATTGCGAGGCAACCTGAGTGCCCAAGGTGTTCACATACTTCACAGATTGAAATCACGCGTGCCAATCCGCGGTTGGCGTTTGATTTACGCGTGGTATTTGAGCCCATACCATCTCTCATCTCCTGTGCCTAGAGTGAGACAAAAAATATGATTATTTATAGAAAAATATATTTGCTATTGCACACAAGAAACAAAAATAAATATATAATAAAAATAAGTAGGTACAATACCGAATTTCCTGTAATTTCTGTATTAATATTAGTAGTGTAATAAAGTTCTTTTCTACAATCCTAAAAAGTTACTACAATGGAACAGGCATGACTTCAGGATTTATTTGCGGCTTCGCTATCAGAAATTTTGTAGACACTTCTACGTGGCACTAGCGTACAAAAGAATATTGAACCAATATGCGTTACCTGGCACCTCGCCAAAATATCCGCTTATTGCTGTATTGAACGCTTATTATAGAACACACTAGAGCAGTTTATAAACATAAAAAGATCAAAAATTGTGTCTATAACGGTAGTTAACCGTAGTTAGATGTTGATACTTACCGTATTTTCGAAGGAGTTTTGTAAACTTGATCTATTATCAACTATGATTGATATTAATTACACCTTGTGCAGATCAAACACTAGTCTACAATAGGAAAATCACGTTTCCATGATGATTTATTTTTTAACGAGTTTTTAATATGATTATTATTCTATTTCTAACATAAACCTCTACATGAGAAACGTTATTGCTTGTAATTGCAACATAAACAAATAAAAATAAAAACACTCTCTAAGTGACAACGTTCGCAACACAAATGTAAATGTACTTTATTTTTTATCGTTAAATATGAAATTGACCTTCCCTTCAAGAGACAAAGCTACTCGAACACAAACCTACCTGACGTTCTATTGTTCATAACAAAATGAACCTTACGCACCAAGTGACAAAGACCACCCCACAGCGCCACGTGCTATCGAAGTACCTGTCGGGCGGGCAGAAGCGGCGGCTGTCTGTGGGCGTGGCCATGTGTGGCTCCTCGAAGGTGGTGCTGCTAGACGAACCAACATCGGGACTCGACCCCGCTTCCCGCCGCGCGCTTTGGGACCTTCTGCAGAGAGAGAAAAAAGGTTGGTAGCTCTGAAGAAAACTTGGTAGATTGGTTGTGTACTTTTGTAGAGGAAGTAATAAGGTCAGTGGCTGTCAACCAACTTTGGGACTCGACCCCGCTTCCCGCCGCGCGCTTTGGGACCTTCTGCAGAGAGAGAAAAAAGGTTGGTAGCTCTGAAGAAAACTTGGTAGATTGGTTGTGTACTTTTGTAGAGGAAGTAATAAGGTCAGTGGCTGTCAACCAACTTTGGGACTCGACCCCGCTTCCCGCCGCGCGCTTTGGGACCTTCTGCAGAGAGAGAAAAAAGGTTGGTAGCTCTGAAGAAAACTTGGTAGATTGGTTGTGTACTTTTGTAGAGGAAGTAATAAGGTCAGTGGCTGTCAACCAACTTTGGGACTCGACCCCGCTTCCCGCCGCGCGCTTTGGGACCTTCTGCAGAGAGAGAAAAAAGGTTGGTAGCTCTGAAGAAAACTTGGTAGATTGGTTGTGTACTTTTGTAGAGGAAGTAATAAGGTCAGTGGCTGTCAACCAACTTTGGGACTCGACCCCGCTTCCCGCCGCGCGCTTTGGGACCTTCTGCAGAGAGAGAAAAAAGGTTGGTAGCTCTGAAGAAAACTTGGTAGATTGGTTGTGTACTTTTGTAGAGGAAGTAATAAGGTCAGTGGCTGTCAACCAACTTTGGGACTCGACCCCGCTTCCCGCCGCACGCTTTGGGACCTTCTGCAGAGAGAGAAAAAAGGTTGGTAGCTCTGAAGAAAACTTGGTAGATTGGTTGTGTACTTTTGTAGAGGAAGTAATAAGGTCAGTGGCTGTCAACCAACTTTGGGACTCGACCCCGCTTCCCGCCGCACGCTTTGGGACCTTCTGCAGAGAGAGAAAAAAGGTTGGTAGCTCTGAAGAAAACTTGGTAGATTTTTTGTGTACTTTTGTAGAGGAAGTAATAAGGTCAGTGGCTGTCAACCAACTTTGGGACTCGACCCCGCTTCCCGCCGCACGCTTTGGGACCTTCTGCAGAGAGAGAAAAAAGGTTGGTAGCTCTGAAGAAAACTTGGTAGATTGGTTGTGTACTTTTGTAGAGGAAGTAATAAGGTCAGTGGCTGTCAACCAACTTTGGGACTCGACCCCGCTTCCCGCCGCGCGCTTTGGGACCTTCTGCAGAGAGAGAAAAAAGGTTGGTAGCTCTGAAGAAAACTTGGTAGATTGGTTGTGTACTTTTGTAGAGGAAGTAATAAGGTCAGTGGTCAACCAACTTTGGGACTCGATCCCGCCTTCCACTACGCGCTTTGGGACCTTCTGCGGAGGGAGAAGAATAGTTTGTATTAGCACGCTTATGTATTTTTGTAGTGTAAGTAGGAATTATGTCAACCAACTTCCTGCTAAGCTTGGTAGCTCAGTTGTGTACTTTTGTTGGTGAAGTAGCAAGGTCAATGGCTCTCAACCAACTTTGGGACTCGACACCGCCTCCCGACGCGCGCTTTGTGCGACAGTTGTGCGATATACGCATTATACTGAAGTTCACTACCGCCATTCGCAGGTCGCACGATGATTCTGACCACGCATTTCATGGACGAGGCGGACGTTCTCGGCGACCGCGTGGCCATAATGTCGGGCGGTCGGCTCCAGTGCCTCGGGACGCCCTATTTCCTCAAGCGGCACTACGGGATGGGCTACAAGCTCACAATGGTCAAAAAGGACCACTGCAACGTGGAACAGGTCACACGCTTCCTGGCACTCTACGTACCAGATGTGCAGCCCAATACTAATATTGGTAAGTTTGAATTCTTTAATTCACGATCGAGGCAGCGTGAAAGAGGCAAAACAGAGCAGTCCGTGCCGCTCAGCATACACGATGATACTGATATTAATGATATGATAATAAAATTGCAGGAACACCTAATACTGTATTTATTTTAAATACCTTTGAAAATAAATATTTTAAATACCTTTTTGAGAAAAACATGCGTTTGTGAAAATCATACTATAATTATTTTTCTATTATGAAATATGTTAGAATGCGCGAGCTACAGGAATGCTAGAGAGAAGATCAATCCGCATTCGCGAGGTACAGATACATACACTTAAACATTTTTTTTTTCATACACTTAAACATTTTCTTAAACTTAAACACGTTTCAGGTTCGGAACTGACCTACGTGCTTCCTAACGAATACGTGAGCAAGTTCCCCGACATGCTGAAAGAGCTGGAGGAGAAGAAACAGTCACTGCAAATATCCAGCTACGGCCTCTCTATCACTACGCTTGAAGAAGTTTTTATGAAGTTAGTGGACCCTTTTTGGTAACCAAGTGTATTCAAGTAACAAGACTGCTTTCATTTGACACAATTCATCATAATTCATCAGTCGCTGCATGCCCGCGCTGGCTGTGCCGGGTTAGGATACTTTTAATACCATTCGCTAACATTTTAAAATCATTGTATTGTTCTTTATTGCACAAACGATAGTGTACAAAAGGTGGACTTAATGTTAATAAATACTCGTAGGTGTAAGATTAAGTACGTGTGTGTCAGTGTGTGTGTGGGTGTGTGAGAGAGTTGAATAGTTTTTTTCCACTATCTAGAGCTAGATAGGTTGGACGGCTGGGAATACGGTATTTGACACTATCAACAATAAATTATTTGAGATGCTCGATTAAAACAAAAATTACAAAATGATTCAGAAAATGTATTTCTTTTAATCATTTACTAGTTATTACAATTTTTAAATAGATGAAACATAAAAAGAGTGCTCTGTAATGTGACGTCACAAGCAAGTATTTTCATACAAAATTCCGTTTTAAAAGTAACTCATTTGACATCCTGTCAAATACCCAATAGGCTATTTGACCGATTTCTGAAAGCCATCTTATATTGTATGTTGGTGTTCATGGAGTCCTCAGAAAGTGGTAATTTTTAATACTTTTGTGTATTTCTTCTAAAAAATGCAAACGAAAATTTACTTTCTAAATAAGCCGCCAAAACGCTATCTTGGGCAATATGGCGTCGCACTGTTATTATGACGTCACTTCCCAATAAACCAACCAATGGACGTTAGAAAGAATGAATAACCGACGCCATTTTTATTGAATTGTGACGTCATCATAGAATCGGCCAATCCAGGCCGTTTTCGATACAATGGCGGCAGATACAAATTATCAAATTTTACCTTGTGTTTTTTACAAATCATAATTGTTTTTTTTAGTTAAAATGCCTTAAAGCGGTTCTTAGACACATCATTTATACGAATACGCATAAATAATACTGTTTTTTTCACACTGTCAAATAGCCTATTATGTAAATAAACCCTTTTTTTTTTTAAACGTTAATGGCTATTGGATACATAGTCCTTAAGCCTAGCTTAATTAAGTGTTATTACTAAGGTTTACAATTTTCCTATTGAATTTTAAAATATTTTATGTAATCCTAATTATTTTAATTATATGTATAAATTTATATGTAAATAAACCCTTGTTTTTGTCCACAGAGCCGGCGCTGAGGAGTACGAGAAGGCGGACGGGGTAGGCTCGCGGCCTAGCATCAGTAACGGCGCGGTGTCCGCCGCCGCGGTGCAGCCTTACTGCCGGTGCAACGAGCCCGAGGGGACCACGGGATTCAGTACGTATATCGCACCTCTAGAACTAAAGTGACCTAACTCAAAATTTGCAACTTTTGGGAAATGCAGAAAATATGTTTGCCGCTCTGAGCGAGTTGCTCAAGAAAAAACAGACCGCAATATTCCTCCATCTCTCTCGTACCAAATAAAGTCGATTTTTTAATATAGGCATGAAAGAGTATACCTTTTTGAGTAATTCTGGGTACTTAACTCATTTTACCCAAATTTTGAGTTAGGTCACTTTAGTTCTGGGGGTGCGATATCACGAGACCGCTTGTCCCTTAGTAAGGAAAATGCTTTGATCATTTGAAACGAATTGTTTTGTGTTATGCATTTAGCAGGAGTCTTAGGTCATTGGCGTATCTTGAGGTATTTTAGCACGGGGGGCGGGGCAGGTATTGAAAACTATGGCCTGCCAGACCGAACTTCCGAATGGCTAATATACCATTCTGAGGGTGCGTATTACGCAATAAATGTAAAACTATAAATGACCGTGACGATATTTTAAGAGCGCAATAAATGTAAAACTGAAACGTCACAAATCTTTGGTTGCCTTGTTGATGTACACGCTACACAACTATCGAAACATAGGTCGTGGTTTAGATTTCCATTGGAAGCCGCCGTACTTGATTTGTACAAATAACCTTAGCTTGCCTGTATTTATACTTCCCTGGTTATCATAGCTCAGCGTATCCTATTTTGCAATAACGACGAGTGATAGTGTTGTGTGTAAGTTATTTATTTATAATGTATGTTTCTATTTCGTCAGTGTTTATAATGTACTGTCACTTTGTGATTTAATTTGTTATGCGATATGTACGTGTGTGTGTCCTATGGAAATAAAGCTTTTATCTATCTATCATTTTATACATTCAGTCAATTATTTGTTTAAACTACTTTCCCCATCATCGCACAGTGATATCCTCGTGAGGCCCGACCTTGAAAAGAACAATTGATTTTGTGATCACTTGAAGACATTGGGCCTCACGAGGATATTGATACATGATTTTACATCTGAGTTTTTTCCTCTCCGCAGGTGAAATGGAACACATACAGAAATATAAAGGCTTCAAGCTTTTACGAAACCATATACGGGCGATGTTCCTCAAACTAGCATACAATTCGACTAGAAGTAAACTGACAACATTCATTCAATTCGTGTCGCCGATAATCAATATTTGCATCTCGGTGCTGATAGCGAGATCTTGGAAGTTCATATCCGAACTTCCTCCGTTGAAGTTGACGCTAGAGGGCAATTTCCAAAGGACAGAAAATCTAATTTCTGCTGCGAATATGACGAACGGAAGTACTGAAGAGTTGGTCATGGATCAGTACAGGGCGGCCTTCACAGATCCAAACAATTATTTGACGGACATCGGGTCGGAAGAGGTTGGGGCTCACTACTTGAAGCTGGTTTGTATTCTATTATTATTTAGCGGACTCAGATGTGGTGATTTGTGATTTCGCTGTTTCTGGTTCCCACGACACAGGATATCCTAGCGTGGGGCCAGAAGCAATGTATGTGCCTGTATGTAAATGTATATGTTTATTTAACTACCTAAGCCTAAATAGTTACCTCTATATGTTTTCCATTTTCATATACAAATAGAAATGTTATCTCTCTCATTCCGACTAACGCAAAACGAGGCAGCGAGACCCTTAGATATTACCCCCATTTCTTCTAGGTGTCCCACTAGCCATTCACATTTTATATTACTTTGTCCGTGGTACTAGTACCCTATTTTAATAATATTAAAAATTCTGCCATTCGGGGCCGGGTCAGCCGTTCTTGACTTATAAATGGTGTAACTAGTCCGACTTTAGTATTTTGTAATGACCGGGATGCTCGTACATAATATTAATATAGCATATCATCGGGAATTAACGTAATTACATTTTTAAACTAAAACTTTCGGAAGCACTGAACATTATTAACTTTATTTCGGATACACTTACATGACTTTTCAACTGTATCTGGAAAAAAGTACATTTTGCCTGATAAATAATCACAATTAGACACAGACTAGCTGACCCTGCAAACATTGTTTTGCTATACTAATTTATTAGCCGACGACCTATTTTCAAACCGTTGCGATTGTTAAATCCTGCACAAAAAAAAAACATGTATCGTGGTGAAGCTGTTTCGGAGGCGTTGGATAACACACAATGATACGAGATTTTAATTTATTACATTTATCTTGCTTCGGAACAAACGCATAAGCAATGTTGCCTTTCCAGATGTCGGAGAACGAGGGCCGCGTCCGCTACGAAGACCTGATAGGAGCCAGCTTCTCGCCCGACCGGATCGTTGGCTGGTTCAGCAATTACGGCTACCACGACTCGGCGATATCACTAGCAAGGGTCGATAACGCGGTTATGGGCGCCCAGTCGCCCGGCTCCACGATCACCATCGTCAACCATCCGCTGCCTTACTCCATCGAGAGCTTGGTACGTCAATATACTGCATGCATTAACTTCCAAGCCTGAGGAGCGGTGGTAGACTTTACAAGCGGCCACTGCTCCCAATAGGCTAATTGATAGTGTGATTTTTTTTAAATATATTCGTATAATTTATTAATAAAACCCCTTACAGCATTTTAAGTGTAGAAAATTGAATCACTTATTCAAAACATCAGGATAAAATTCGATAATTTTGTATTTGTACCCATTTTATAAAAAAAGGCCTGGATTGGCAGAATCTATGATGACGTCACAGGTCAGTAAATATAGCATCTGTCGTACATGTCGTTCTTACGTTCATTGATGTTTTTTTACTGGCTAGTAGTAAGTCACTGATTCCTGTGCGACGCCATATTGCCCAAGTTAGCGTTTTGGCGGTTTATTTTAAAATGTGATTATTTATTTGCTTTTTTTAGAAGACATACACGAAAAAACTTAAAACTACCACTTTTTGAGCACTGAACACCAACAATAGATCTGAGATGGTTTTCAAAAATCCGTCAAATATCCTATTTCCGAATAATCGTACCCGGAAGGCCCAAGTTATTATTAAAGCAAAGATTCATTTTACATCGGCTCTTTATTCCAGGTTCGAGTGATGGCATCTGGCAGCAGTATGGGCTTTCAGTTCGCGTTCAACATAGGCTTCTGTATGGCGTTCGTCACGGCGTTCATCGTGCTCTTTATTGTTAAGGTACACGTATATTTTTGGGCACTCATGCCCTTGAATTATCGCGGACCAAGCCACCTTTTGGGGCAGAATAGACCTTATTGTTTCTAAGCACAAAGTTAGATTATTTAGGTTATTATTAAAATGGTTTGCACTGCAAGTTAAGTGACAATAATTTTAATCCAGTCGTGATTAAAACTGCTTTGAATTTTCTTCAACAAATATTAAGAATAATGGCGACCAAACCCGGATCCCTCTTATCAGAATCTCGAACAGAATAGACAGAGCACTTCCTATTGTGAAATTCGTAAAGCACGTTCAGACATGGAAGCTTTATTCTATAGCTTGTTATATAGTTTTCAGTTGCACTAGGACGTCCCCGGCTAGATAGATAGATAACACGTTATTGCTCAACCAGGATACATAATTATTGTAGTTTCCTTATATCGAAGTATACAATTAGCGGTCTTAAGCTGGCTTCCCACGGTCCGCGATATCGCGGACGGACGCGGACCAGCTCGCTCGACACACCGTGGGAAGGGTCTCGGTCCGCGGTAGCACAGACAGACGACACAGGTCAGTCGGAAGAGCCTCTCGTAGTGCGTGGCTGTCCGTGGTCGTCGGCCGTCCGCATCCGTCCGCGATATCGCGGACCGTGGGAAGCCAGCTTTATAGCGTAAATGAAACTTAAGTGCCCTGCCTCACTAGGACGCCATGGCGACGTCGCCAGCTACGTATCCAAGCAGTTTGTATTGAGAATGGCGACGTTGCTAGACCGTGAGACCAAGTGAGTTAGGCACCATACATTTCAATATTAACGGCTTGGATACGTAGCTGGCAACGTCGCCATGGCGTCCTAGTGAGGCAGGGCACTAAGTATTAATTCATCCACCAGGAGCGCATAAGCGGTGCGAAGCTTCTCCAACGCGTGTCCGGCGTGCGACCGTTCGTTTTGTGGGGCTGCGCTCTCTGCTGGGACTGGCTGTGGCTGCTTCTGGTGCATCTTGCCATAATCATCACGCTGGCCATCTTCCGCGAGAGCACGCTCTCTACGCCCAGCGAGCTAGGTACACGCACGCACACACACACACACACAGACACACACACGCGCACACACACACAGGCCCATCGAGCACTTTACACTTACATTCTCTCTTACACAAGCTCCTGAGCAGCACTCTTGCCACGCCCAGCAAATCCGATACACTTACATATATTTTTTTCATTTTCATATACTCTCGCACTGCTGGTCACCATCGGCGCGTTCTCTTACACTTGACTTGGACTTACACACAGTCGCACGCTGCTTGTCATCATCATTCGCTGGACATATTCTACCAAGCTCGGTACACACACACACGCACACACACACACACACACACACTCACACTCACACAGTGTGTTCTTAGTTTGTTCAGTTTCGTAGTATTTAATATTTCTATTTTGTATTTGTAACTACTGTCGTCTTGAAAATTGTTTTTAGTTTTAAGAAATATACCGTTCTGGTTCAAATCACAGTCGTGTGTTATTCCAGGCAGGATCCTGCTGGTGTTGATGGTATTCTCGTGGGCGATCATCCCGCTGCACTACATCGCCTCGTTTTTCTTCTCTTCGCCCGCCTCGGGCTTCGCGAAGCTGTGCTTCATCAATATCTTTACTGGTGAGTCGGACGATGGCGCTCTTTTTCTTTTAACATACGTCTTGTTTATAAAAACACGATAGCTTAAAACACACCTAAAGGAAAATGTATACGGCCTTATTTATGAAAACACAATTCCTCTAAACCCAATGTAAAACTCCGGTTTTTTAATCTGTGGCTAAATTTTTTTGTTGTAGAATCTCCGCCACAGACTATTTTAATCGGCATTTTTGGAGTGTTTTAAAGAATTTATTTTGTATAAGACCGATAGTTTGTGGTAAAGGGAAATACGTAACCACAAGTAAGTGTATTGTATTCAGAATAAAGTTAATAACGTAACCACAGATTATTCCATCTGAATTTGAGGCGAGTTTTGGACGAAACTTTTGTTATGAATTAGACAGTAAATCTTGAGTCGCTTTAGAGACGGTGCCGGAGGTTTCTCGAGGTATCTGTATAAGTTCCTAGTAACTTGTTTGGAAAACCTTTTGTTGTCTGACATTCTCAATTTTGTATTAAAAATTTCTCTTTGATCTGGGTCCACAGATCCCACAAAAATATTATTTTGCGAGATAAGGACTGGTAAAACATTTTAGATTTCAACTTTACTTAGTGATAAGCCACATTGCCATTGCATTTTTATATTTATGTTCAATAAACGTATTAATAAATAATAGTTATTATTAACAATAGAAAAATATATAGGTACGTAGAAGTCCTTTATAATGTCTATTTCTGTCCTGGATACCTAAAACCCGGATTGAGTGTGTTGTTTGTTACGTCTTATCGTTTCCCTTATGCCGGGTTTTCACGGTCTTAGTGCGCTCGGACCGAGTGGCCCATCCGAGCAAACTAATGCTTCGGATTGGCCATTTTAGAATCGTGGCGAAAAACCGTCCAATCGGATGCATTAGCATTAGTTTACTCGGATGGCGCACTCGGTCCGAGCGCACTAAGACCGTGAAAACCCGGTTTTAGACTTATTGTCCAGCCTTGACAGTAATGCGAGCTTTGCAGGTTGCATGCCGTTCATAATAACGGAGGCGCTGCGACTGCCCGAGGTAGGCAGTCCCTACTGGGCAAACGTGTTCGACTGGGTGTTCTCGCCGCTGCCCAACTACTGCCTTTGCCGGAGTTTCAGGTGTGTATATGTCCAAAAAGCAAACTCAACTCTGTCCACTTTTTTAATATTCTAACCTGTGACTGTAGTTTAGTTTGTACCTGCGTATATTCGAATCTTGTAAGCATTTTAAATCAGCTTTTGAATATCTTAGACTTTATTTTAATTCCTTAAATAAACAAACTTTTTCTATGACTGCTGTTGACTAAAAAAAACAAAATTTCACTTTGAATAACTCAGTTTGACTCTTCATGGACAGAGTCGGCTTTGCTTTTACACCGCTCATATGAAGCATTACTCAACGTAGTCATCATCTTTTTTGTTTAACTCACAATTTTATTCACAACTAAGTTTCTAAACTATCATTAGATAAAATGTCCCCTTGAAACTCTGCTACACACTTCCGGTGTTATTTATAAAAAAACGACTTCCACTAAAACGGTACTTAGTAGATAGGAAGGCTTAGGCTTATTCGTGGGTTAAGAACCAGAGTAGCGAAAGGGCAAAAATGAAAAAAAAAAAATTTTCTCCATTCGCTTTTAAATCCTTCGTATTTTTATGTGCCAAAAAACTGGATCGATACTGTGAGTCGATTGCTTAGTACAAAAAAAAACGTATCCAAAAAAATTATTTATGTTTACTGCCAAAATGAAGTTTGTCTGCTTGCAATAATTTTGACTTTTTTTTTATTTTTGCCCTTACGCTACTCTTGTTCTTAACCCACGTATTAAGGTCGATGTTAAGGCAGTTCTGAACTAAATTATGATTACAAAAACTAAATCTCCACGTTAAAGCCAGTCATAACTACATAAAGTCTCGTTAAATGTCGCTTAACCCTCTAGCTCGGCGACTACCAAATTTGGTAAAGGGTACTCGGAAGCGAAATTAAACCTTATATTCATTAACCGTCGTTCTAAAGTCCCTTGTGTCAAGGCAATTTATCATTTGCAGAGTTGAACTTACTTTAACGAGTGTTTTTAATCTGTGGTATGCAATCTACACGCGAGTGAATCAATGTGAAACAAAAAAGCTGTCTTTCCACATGAGGCGATTATGGCGGCCAAAAATCTTCGTATGAGTACATTTTCGATTTTCCGTGGTATTTTTAAGTTTTTTAAATTTAACTTCAAGTAAAAAAATACTTCGCAAAATTTCGTTAATTCCATTTTAGAAATTTACATCAGCAAATCGTTTTGCCACAGACTACATAAGAATGAATGAAATGCAAATCAAGAAAATTCAAAGACGAGACAAAGACTAAGAGAGGCATTACTTCACTTTTTTATAAATAAGTCTGTTCGGTGTCACTCGTAGTTTATATACAATAACGTGTGCCGGTCATCCCCAGAGACATGGCGGTGTCGTCGTTTGCAATCGCGGCCTGCGACCAGCTTTGCGCGATGTTCGTCAACCTGGGCAACTGTACTCGCGACACCATCTGCCAGCAACTCAACATCACTGTGTGTTGTAGTAAGTGAGTCTTGTGCAATGTGCGGACCTTCATAATATGTACTGTCGTATTTTCTTTATGAAGGCAGGTTAGCATTTGACGCCAGTTTCGCCTGAGGGCAAACGAAGACGGATCTTAGATGTTACGTGCTTGCCTCTTCAATGCCAGTTAACTCTTGTTTTAAAGATACCCAGGAAACTTTCAATATTTGGGAATAAACAGACGAAGATAAAGCGCTACCACAGTAATTTAGCTATTGGCTGTGTGGAATGACAGAATTTGTCAGCAAAATATGACATAACGTGTGTCAAACATAATATTTATCTATTCTTGACCCAAAGTTTTAGATAATGTTTTTTGTTAAGCTAAATTAAAGAAAAATTGTTTTATATTAGGTATCATACACCGAAATAGTCAAGCCACCATTCGAAATTGCAAGTAGAAGAAGGTCAACCCCAATTTTAAAGTTTAAAATTAAAGTTTCTTCATTTCGCAAAAATTGCACTTATACTTGACCTGTAAGCAGACGATGTTAAGTTCAAGAATGCGCAGTGTAATGTGTGTAATCATGTATTTATGTCATTATTTACCTTTTTCGTTTTTTTGTGTAATGTGTGCGAAAATGATTTTGCAAGAATCCAGCTGAATAAAGTTGCCGAGTTTTATTTTTAATTATGTATCCGCCCGGCTTCCAGTCAAGGACGACCCGTTCCTGGGTTGGAGCGAGCCCGGCATCGGCCGATACTTGTTCATGATGTCTCTTACCGGCGCCATCGCATTTTCACTGCTGCTGGCTAAAGAGTATGAGCTCTTGAATAAGGTACGTTATCTCGCCCTTAATTACAAAATAATGAAAAGTTTTAATAATCGGATGTTAATAGAATCTCCCAACGCAGACCAGATCTTTCGGTCGTGGGCCACATCAGACCACATATTTACTGAGCATATTTACGAATACATATTTCGTGAAGGCGTAGGAATCAATGGCAATTAATGTTAGTGAGTAGGGTTTGATGAGGTCAGAAGGAAGTGGCGTGCCTTGTGGGAGGCCTTACATCCAGCAATGGACGACTGTGGGCAGATTTATTGATTGACTGGCTGAGTAATTCAATCATTCGTCCATTTATTCACTTACTGGCTTATTTATTTATAAAGATTTTATTCGGGAAAATACAGATAAATATGTAAGTTGTATTTCTGACAAACTGCATTACAGTTTATTAGCAGATGCTCTTGATTTTACAATTTCTGTTACTCTTAAATATTACTAAGGTACAATACTAAAAATAACCATCGTGTAAGGTACTTGAAACTCCACAAACACTACCCTCTGATTTGCCCTACGCCTACTAGGGCTTGGGTCATGATGTCAAGTCACGATGCCAAAAACAAGGGGGCAGTATCAAAACTAACTACAAACGGTACAGCTTAGTTCAACATAGCAACTAGCAGCATTTGACTCAACAAGATTTATGTAACTTTTTTCTTGTAAGTAACTTTACAAAAATTCTCACATCTGTTGTTCATGACCATCACATTTATTGAATAGATTTAAGAGAACATAAGAATATTTTTATTGTATTTACTTACTGCTCTGGCTCAGCGACCCGAAGTGGGTCTTGGCCTCCGACACAAGAAACCGCCACTTGTGTCTGTCTTGCGCGGTCTCTTGCCAGCCTGGAGCTTACGCAGGTCCTTGGCCACTTCATCCTTAGAAAATCCGATTTTTATTGTATACCGGAAGAATAGTACAGTACACGGTTTAGAACCCAGCCCTCCTTCCCCAGTGCCTGCCTAGGTTCGAGAATAAACGCACGCACGAGTCGCTTCGCCTGACCTCTCTAGAAGACAGCGACGTGGCGGCGGAGCGGCGCGCCGTCGAGCAAATGAGACGGAACGAACTGGCAGGGTACAGTTTGGTCGCGAGGGATCTCACCAAGTACTACCGGTCGTTCCTCGCCGTCAACCGGCTGTCCTTTGGTACGTTGACGGAGAATTTGCAAAAGGTTTTCGGCTCTTTAGAGAGGCAGTGTAATGAAATCGTAAAGTGGTTATTTTATATTCTTTCGTGTACCTATTTCTTCTGCTGCGGCCACACTTGAAGGCGAAGATTCGTGTTCACGTTGTCGCGACAAAATTTCGTGTTCCCTCTACGGCGAAGAGCTTGGCCACATCAAATAAACCTTCGCTACGTCGCGATAATCTAGAACGTTGCTAAATTCATTTTGCGGAAAACATGGAAGAGGCAGTTGATCTGTATCACATGGCGGAAAATAATTATTTACAGCATCTTTATTATTTGAACAAAAATAAAAATGTTAAAAAGAGGAATAGCAGGCGATGGTGGATGGATATGGTGGATAAAACTGGTTCAGATACATAATTTTGTATGAATTCAATTATCTTCTCATTGCTCCAATCCATAGTTAAAACACGACCAAACCAATCGGAGTCTCGCTGTCAAATAAAGCGCGCGAAGTGTAGCCAACCGCTCGAACTTTGTCGCGATAAAACCCTTTGATGTGCGGTATTTTACCGACAGCAGCGCGAAGGGTGTTTGTATTTGCGATGATGATTCGCGATAGAACGAATTTTTTGCCCAGACATGTCGCGACAACGCAAATCTTCGCGTTATCGCGATAGTGTGGCCGTACCATTCTAAATAAAGAAAATAAAAATTCAATGTAATAAGCTGCTAAAACGCTTATTTTGGGCAATATGGCGTCCCACAGGAATCAGTGACGTCACTGGTCAGTACACAACCATTGAACGTAAGAACGATATGAATTACAGATGCCGTATTTACATCATAGATTCGGCCTATTCATGGCGTTTTCGATAAAATGGCTATGGATACAAAATTATCAAATTTTATCCTGTTTTTTTTTAATGAATGAATTTGAAATCAATTAGATTTTTAGGTAAAATGACTTAAAGAGGTTTTAACAATCATCATCATCATCAACCCATTATGTCCCCACCGAGGGCAACGGGTCTCTTCCCTGAGGAACGTATAGGCCATAGTCCACCACCGGGGCCTAGTCCGGATTGGTAGAGGCTTGTAAGACTAGTGGCTGGTTTTATTGTCAGAAGTTTTCAAGCCGCCCGCCGCCGTTTTAACAATAATACTTTTTTTCCACAGTAACCAGCCTATTATCATAGCTAACCGTGAATTTTAGTTCCATGAAACAGATACCGATATTTAGCCTACTAAGAGTACAAACCTGTAAATCAGCGTGAAGAGTACGCGGAGCGTGGTGTTTAAGCCCATACTATCTCTGAGAGTAGGCGTGTGTGCTACATTGGGACGTCGGTATACAGGCTGCATTGTAAGCGTTCTGCTCTGCTCTACTCTGCTTTATTCGCAGCGGTACGCAAGGCGGAATGCTTCGGCTTGCTGGGCATAAATGGCGCCGGCAAAACGTCTACTTTCCGTATGCTGACTGGAGACACGCACATCTCAGCGGGCGAAGCGACAGTTCACGGCCTGTCCATCAACACGCAGATACAAGCCGTGCACCGATACGTGGGTGAGGATCGTTTTCCACTTCATTAGACATTGATCGGAGCTTGGTGTTCAGCGTGGGGAAAGATTTTGATTGCGACTTCATGATTTTATTGTTTATTTTTATTTTTTAGATTTTGTGTCCGTGAGGCAACCCACTCTTTTTTGTCAAAGAATGGTTTCATAAAAAGGATACATTGTAATACCTTGATTGATTTTAACAGAGTGAAGCGTTGTACCTAACATACAGTCGTGGACATCACGACTTTTTTTTATCGTTCCTTGATTGGAACTGGTCTATTCGCAACTGTTGAGATGTTTAGTAAAATAACCTGATGCTCACCAGACGCATTAAACAACATTGTTCGACGCTCGGTGTTGAAAGTTGCTCGGGAAAATATTTAGCTTGCGACCGCTAAATTTTATTGAATGTGAAGTTTGATTTGAAGAAGCGCGAATCAAAGCACCTTAGAGAGTTATTATTGAGCAGTATTTTTGTTGTTATGATGCGTTTTTTATGTGTTAAACATTTTGGGTTCTTCATTGAAGAGGTCAATTTGTGACCAACTAGATGTTCACGATGGCTCTACCCACAGAGTAAGCTTCTATAGCTTACTCTGTGTTTAGATCCGTAAAGGACACTTTCCAGTTATCAATATCATCCATAGATCTATCAAGAATCTACCAAATCTCACCACCATCTGATTGCCAACAGGCTACTGCCCGCAATTCGACGCGCTCTTTGACAATCTCACGGCGCGGGAGACGCTGAAGATATTCTGCCTTCTGCGCGGCATTCCTGGTCGCGTGGGCGCGACGCGGGCGTCGGAGCTCGCCTATTCGCTAGGGTTCACTAAGCACTTCGACAAGAAAGTGTACCAGTGTAGCGGAGGCACCAAGCGGAAAATTAGCACGGCGGTCGCGCTCCTTGGAGACTCGCCGCTCATATTCCTGGATGAACCAACAACAGGTAAGTTTACACGACAGAATACGCTACTTGACTCGTATCAAATTGGACTCGTATAAATGGACATTCCCTGTAGTATCTAACGTAAGAAACCCAAAGATATTGACTTTGCTAAATAAATATGCAGGATGGCTGCAAAATTTGCAAATAAAAAAAATATTTTTCGCTTTTAAATCGGAACGGTGAAAACACTATCCGCCATCTTGAAAGCACCTTTGTTGTAAACAAACATCTGTCAGTCGTGCGTGCGTAGGTTCTATTGTGACTCATACTTCTTTCGCGGCACGAACTCTATCTATGTTGAATGTCAAACTTTGTTTACAAACGTAGAGGACTTCAAACCATAGACAAAAATGGCGGACCGCGTTTTTGGCTGTTTAGCAAAGCAACGTTTTAAAATAATGTTGTTGTTGCTTTTAGGTCCTCAAAAAATATACTAAAATATTTTTTGGTCTAATGGAAGAGATATTTAGCATTAAAGACATACTTGAAAAAAGAGTCAAGTAGCGGATTGCGTAACCTTTCGGTGCGCGGTACTTGCTTGTTTACCAAGCACGTTGGCAAGAAAATTCGCTCTTATTCGCAGAGCTTAAATCATGCCTTCATTCATTGATCACCATTGACGATTTTTATTTAACTTCACGTTATGTCCTCGTGGCCAGGAATGGATCCAGCGTCGAAGCGGCTCGTCTGGGCGAGCGTGAGTGAAGCTGTGAAGTCGGGCCGTAGCGTGGTGCTGACTTCGCACAGCATGGAGGAGTGCGAGGCTTTGTGCTCGCGGCTCACAGTTATGGTCAGCGGCCGGTTGCACTGTCTCGGCTCGCTGCAACATCTTAAGAGCAAGTTCTCGCAAGGTGAGCCAGGCCTGTCGCACTCCGCGTGTAGATATCGAACGTGTGAGTGCGGCGGCCACTCCAGAGTGGCTGACAAGTAGGGACTCACGCACGAGCGAGCACTGACGCGCGCGCGAGTTACGCGGTAGAGGGGCAACATGTAAGTGAATATAACTGTAGCTTTTTTAGCGCCGTGCGATCTGAATTGCACCCAATTGTATCGCTGCTAGAGTCCCTTTTTCTTTAATTGATTTTGCGGAGTGAAACTTCTGTAGCTGTACTATTATGTATTCTGTGGGTGAGCTTACCAGACGACCTTGACAAAGAGAGAGGTTGATTTCGTTTTATTAAGCTTTGGTCGGTTTTACAATACGGTAATGTCAAGAAATTTATAATAGGGGTTCATTGAGAGGGGCCGGGGTTGAATTAATGAGATCTTATTATATTTTTGATATTATTATAATATGTTTTTATAATTTATTTTGAAAATATTGTTTATTTGTTGTTACTTTTTATTGCAATAACATGTCTGTTGTAAAAATTACGTGCAAAGGCGGACTTATTTCTAAAGAAACTTCTTCCAGCCAGCCTAGAAATTTTGGAATGTTGACCATTTTATGAAACTAATTTGAGTTTTATTCATTGTCTATTGTTACTATTTTTCAAAAAATTTACTGTTTGTGACGTCATCAGAGAATAATTAAAGAGTCCGTCTTTCCCTACATACCAGAACAAAAGTCATTTGTATCTCGGCGTTTTAACGTCCACGTGGTTAAATTGGGTCTGCCTCGCACTTGCTTTTCGTACCCAATTGGAAGATTCCTCCCTCTAAGCTGGTGACATAGTTTATGGACGTTATCTTATAAACATAAACATTTACATCCATTATGTCTTGAAATGATTACGTCACGCATTTTAAACTCTGTTAAAAAGTGACTTTCCTTTCAGGTTACACCATCATTGTAAAGTGTAAAGCGGGTCCCGAGCGAGACAAGAATATGAAAAACGTGGTAGCACACATGACGGAGAAGTTCCCAAGCGCGAAACTAATGTAAGTTAAGTGTAGATATACATACATATCTGTGCCAAATTTCCTAGAGCTGGTCGTCTCTGTGCTATGTCGGGGACAGACAGACTGATAAGGCAAATGTATGTAGGGTTCTTTGTTGAGTACGGAATCCTAAAAACATTAGAAGTAACAGTTAATTACAAATAGTTGAACATTGAGTTGAATATTGAGAGTATTGTGGAAGTTTGGACGTCTACAGTCGTTGTGAGTTGAAATTTTAAATTAATATTTAGTATTTATTACATTAGATTTTGTTACGTTAGAAAAACATATTAAATTTGTTGCAGAGAAACGTACTTGGGCATCGGCACGTTCTACGTAAGCGACGAGGATTTACCGTGGTGGCGGGTGTTCGCCGTAATGGAGGAACTGCCAAGCTCGGTCCCGATCGAGGATTACTCTGTATCGCAGACGACGCTCGAGCAAGTCTTCCTCCAGTTCACGCGAGTGCACGACCGCGAAAAAGAACGACAGGTGAATGGTCGACAATCGGTTTAGTTACCCACTCGAATAAGAGAGAATACTCAATAGTACTTATATGTACTATATGTACCTAAAGCACACTTTTATTTGTTTCCAACTGTGATGATAACACTTAATGACACCGTGGTTTAAACCAACGAATGTTACTAGCAGTATTTGTAGCGGCAGGCTATTTGTAACGTATATTTTTTCGATGAGACTTTCGGTACGTTGACGTTATTTTTGTACACTTTGTATTTGACTACTACTGTACTTACGGGTTCAATGTTATGAATTTTGATAATGTTCTATACACTTGTAGGGAGTTGGAAAACTTAACTCATTTAACACGATCTCGGCCCTGATGGAAGATCTGATTAGTAAAATAGAATTTGTTCCAAAAAGAGGGTCTAGACACTCGCGTTCTTCTTACGAGAGAATATTTAGCATGATACTAGTTTTTCAGTAGAATGACGTTTCAATCATGCACCTAGTTCTGTCTCTATAACTATTAGTCAATGTGTTCACTATTGATCAATAAAATGTTCTATTGTTGATCAAAAGAATGTCGCTTAGACGGCATAAGTATGTATGCAAATTTTAATTGTATGAAAATATTCTTGTGTTAAACCATTCTTAATAATTATGTTCAATAAACGACATTGTAAGGAAATCAGTGACAAAATTAACTTCAACTAAACGACAGGACTGATTCTCCAGACCAGAGCAGACTGTTAATACACATTGGCCACCAATGACAAATGTGTTTTGTGGCTTATTAAAATTAAATTGATAAGTACCTAATGAACATCGTTGTTGTACCTGAAAAATAGCTATGTACAGAACTTTGTAATATGTACCTATGTAAGCTTTACTGAGATCTTAATTTATATAATGGTGCGTGATATTGTCAAAATCCTATTGTATTTATGTGTACATGTTAAACTGTAAGCAAGTAATATTATAGAGTTCCGCCTGAATACTTGTGGGATCAGCACTTTAGTGTGTTATAGGGAGGATTGCCAGATTATTGCTGATTATTGAACATCTCATTATGTTGTACATACGTACATACATACATTCATACATAAACTCGCGCCTGTATTCCAAAGGGATAGGCGGGGAACAAGGATGTCTTTTTTTCTTTGTGTATTCTTATGTCGGTAATATTGTGACATCGTAGAAGCAAAATTAAAAATAAACTGCAAAAATCTGGCATCTTGCCCGTTGCCGATTACAGGAAATATTATCCTACTTGCCAGAAGTACAGTATCTCCCTATGTTGTACTTATTGTTTTGCTAATGCCAGTATCTAATGCAGTAACTAATTGATGTTAGGTTTAGTTGTAGGTCTCTGATAAATTGTTCTTGGTGCTTGGTTGGTGATTGCTAAAGTATTATTGTTTTCAATAAAAATAATATATTTAACTTAACAAATTGTTGTACTTATGAATAATGTGAATGACAATCACATATAAATATTGCCATAGAAGTATGCCATTTGCAGTGATGTTATGTAGATTATGTAGTGTTTTGTAATTTTCAAACTTTACCCATGATTTAAATTATTTTGTTTCAATGGTTTACCTTTTTTAATTGCGTGATATATATTGGTTTCCCGTGTTAATGAATCTACTCTATATATACATACAGGGTGTGAAAACTGCGAAAACTACGCATTGTGGTCAACAAAGCTTATCCTGAAATATTATAATAACTAGCACGCAATTGACGCATAATTTTCAGCGTTTTTATGGCACGCAACTTATAAAAAAACAGCGGTACGCTTGCTTAAATTACTGATGTCTTTTTAATACATTGTGCGTTGTTAAATCAGTTTTTTTAAATCTTAAAAAATTTCGAAGCAATTTGAAAATGTTAATGTATAAGACAACCAAGAAATACGAAGAAATGTTAAGGTATAAGACAAAAAGTCCCACTTGGAATACTGTGCTAAGCCATTGACTTTACAGACATAATTCCTTGGAAAAAAATGCTCGTAATAATGTATGGGAAATGTGACAAAGGCAATAGTAAAATAACACCCGATACAATAACGAATCTCAAATAAACACAAATTATAAAAGTATTTCGCGAGTCTTCATTGCTAGATAATTATATTACGAAGTAAATAGAACAAATTACAAGAACCACTGTAGAAGGACGTATCACAACGCCTGAAAATCGTTCTTTCAGTACCGAGAATTTATAGTGTAAAGTTTCAAAATTGTATGAATAAAATCGAGAAAAACTTTGCTCGTGTATTCCGCTTCTAGCGGCTCAAACTATCTATACTGACAGAATGGTATTCAGGTTTTTATCTCAATGACACGATGTACACTTATGTATACAATTATTAGTGTTTACTAAATGGGATCAATAACATTATCGAGCCATTGAAAACTAGCCCAACAGTATTTTGTTAACGTTATTTTACTTTGCTATTATTTTTTTTATGTGATATTATATGTTTTTATTTACACGAAATACAATATATTTTACTGAATGTAATAGCTGTTTTTCTTCGTCGAAAGCATCTGTGGAATTGAAAAAAAAGACGTATTAACTAGTAAAATTTCTTTATTTTTTAGTCAGCTTTATTGGCTTTATTGTCATTTTAAATACTTCATGTAAAAATTACTCCTAATAAATTAGAAATTGTATAAGTAAGGAAACCACACTATATACATTTTCACGTAGTAATCCTAGCTATGCGACTCTAGTAACTAAAACTTACACATAAAACATTGAATAAGGTGTATAATTGTACTTTACAATATTGTGGTCGCAAAAGCACCATGTTTGATACAGCGAGGTATGGGTCCTCTCTAAATTCATAAGCTGGCTTCCCACGGTCCGCGATATCGCGGACGGACGCGGACCAGCTCGGACGACGCACCGTGGGAAGTGTCTCGGTCCGCGGTAGCACAGACAGATGTCGTGGTGCGTGGCTGTCCGTGGTCGTCGGCCGTCCGCGTCCGTCCGCGATATCGCGGACCGTGGGAAGCTTTAGACAGCACAATTCATCACCAATAGGGAATGGATGAAAATATCAGAAGTGCTTAATATTTTTTTTGGTGATAGGAATAACCTTCCTTAACGCGGGAAAAAAGTTACAATTTTTTTGGCCCCGTAGTTAATTTTTAAATATACTTAATATTTTTCCATTCGTCGTTCTGGGCTTAGTACGGCATATCAGACATATTCCTTAGTACGCTACGTATGAAAAAAAAAACCACCTTGAAAAGCTGTCAATGTCATTGTCACCACAGATTTTTTTTTTCATACGTAGCGGACTAAGGACTATGTCTGATATGCCGTACTAAGCCCAGAACGACGAATGGAAAAATATTAAGTATATTTAAAAATTAACTACGGGGCCAAAAAAATTTAAACTTTTTTCCCGCGCTAAGGAAGGTTAATCCTATCACCAAAAAAAATTTCAAGCTCTTCTGATATTTTCATCCATTCCCTATTGTTAGAAAGATTCGTTGGTAGTAAACATTATGAAAACTCCGTCTTTATTTGCGTTGTACAAAAAAATACATATAAATAAATATAAAATACTTAGGAACTGAATTGGACGAAGGCTCTGAAGAATACGTATTTCACACCGAGCCTTGTTCGTTTGTGATTAACTACAGTCTTGTCTACACGTAACATTGGCGAAATTGTACTCAAATCGCACTGAAACCTAGCGGTTCTTTATATTATTTGTAGCGAAAACTTGCCCCAATAAATTAGAATTCAAATGATACCTTCCTATCTAGACAGCACCATACACAAAAATGACAAACATAGAGATCCCATTCGCAAACCGATACTCTAGTTTGGTGTAAACGAGTGCAGCTTAGTTTCCAAGGTCAATGTGGCGCATAGACTAAGTAAACTGAATCCAATTTGGTCCTTCGGGGTTGGACATAAGCGTATTCGCTCTCTAAGACTACCCACAGCCAAATCTAATAAGACTTTGTTTGATCTATGATTTGTATAGCATCCAGTAACTGCATTGGATTGCTGGTCTATTCTAAAGGCTACTCTTCAATTTCGTCAAAATTGGCTTCCTTCCTTCTTTATGAACATAGTTATGTTGTAACATTGCCTGTTCACCATTCAATCGGCTTTTCAGGTTCTCTTATTCACGCACGTGGCAGATTGGGTAGATCACGTGGTTTCCAGAGATTTGGTGAAAGTAACAACACTGATTAGATTCGGTTGTTACACCGTCTCGCCACCACCCCGAGTGATCTATAATTCGGTAGTGTCGACCTGGTACTTGGTGAACTGTAGGAAGATCTGCTCGAGCGTGGTCTGCGAGATGGTGTAGTCTTCGACGTCGAGCTCGCGCTTGGCCAGCTCCATACGCCCGAAGAGGTGCGACCACGCCACTTCGCGGTCGGGAAGGTAGTACGTCAGTAGGCCTTGGTACTCCTCCCTGGGAATGAAAAATGGAGTTGAAAAAAAAAACTATTACCATAGCACAAAGTATCCTAGTTTGGGACCAGGTCAAGTGATTGTGTTGTGTGGGAATTATTATTTTTAGAGTAATTTTGCATTTTTCAATAAATGCTGTACTTTTTCTGCAATGACTGAACTCTAGTTAAAGTGCATTATAATAAGATGATTTTAACAAAGATAGGCATAATTCACTGATGTCTGGAACGAGGTTTATTTATGTGTTTGTGTGATTCGAAATACACTTTCAGCGAAAATTATTAACAGAAGATATGATTTTGCTTTCATTGGTTGTATTAACGTACTTCATGGAGAGTCCTGGGCCTTAAAGAGAGCCTCGCATGGTTCTTAAATCAGTCTTCCAGTAATAGTGATTTAAATAGGGAAACTCACATTAGTTTTGGATTGGTGAAGGTGGCATGTACGTAGTCTTTGAGGGCGGTCGTACCCGTCGCCACCGCCGCGGGATCGTCTTTGATTTTCAGCTTTATAGTCAAGGTGACGCCTGCAATGACGTTAAAAATGTTAAGAGTAGGAATATTCGTACAAGAGAGAAATATTTTTTAATTTAATATTTTTTTTGTAACGTTAACATATCACAATTTTACAAACGGAAGAAAAAAAATCCAGAGTGCTTATACTGAGTTTTTTTATTCACTCTCGATAGTGAGAGCGTTTGCGATTTGCATAGGAGTAACAAAGAGACAAATAGATGGCGCGCTTTGTCACTCCTATGCAAAACGCAAACGCTCTCGCTATCGAAAGTGAACGACAAAACTCAGTATACGCACTCAGAAAGGCATATCGACCTTATTTAGCGATTGCTGTTCCATTAATGTCTTTTAGGAATGAAGTTAAGCTATTGTCTAAAGACATCAGCACCTTTTTTCCTAGTAGCTAAACAAGTTCAAAGAACCTAATTGGGTATTTGACAGGATGTCAAATGAGTTACTTTTAAAACGGAATTTTGTATGAAAATACTTGCTTGTGACGTCACATTTCAGAGCACTCTTTTTATGTTTCATATTTTTAAAAATTGTAATAACTAGTAAATTATTAAAAGAAATACATTTTCCGAATCATTTTGTAATTTTTGTTTTAATCGGGCATCTCAAATAATTAATTGTTGATAGTGTCAAATACCGTATTAGCACCAACCTTCAGAGTACTTGTTCTTAAGATGCTGCGGGGTGCCCAGACACTTGAACTGGCCATTGACCATAACGGTGAGGCGCGTGCACAGTGCCTCGCACTCCTCCATGCTGTGTGACGTCAGCACGACGCTCCGACCCGCCTCGTTGGCGCGCCGGACCGCGCGCCAAACCTGCCGCTTCGCCGCCGGGTCCACACCGGTGGTCGGCTCGTCTAGGAACACCACTCGCCCGAAACCCATTAAAGCCACGGCCGTACTCAGCTTGCGCTTGTTGCCGCCCGAGTATTGGTGTACCTGTGGAATCACATCACACTAATATTATAAACGTGAAAGTTTGTGTGTGTGCTTATATGTTTGTCAGTCTTTAGCGCTGAAACGGCTGGACGGATTTTAATAAAATTTGGTATGGAGTTAGCCGATACCCTGGATTAAAACATAGGCTACGTTTTACCGCGGGGAAATATCTTATTCCTACGGGAAAATCGATGAACCGCGGGTAACACCGCGGGGCACAGCTAGTGGGGAATATAAAGTCAATCAATCACACAGGACAGGCTTGCCACTTGTCACGTTTGGGACCTAATAAACTCGGCAAAACGTGGGTCCAGTTCTAGAGACTGGTGCCTCTGCCTACCCCTTTGGGGATAACGGGCGTGAGTTTATTATTATTTTATTCCAATCACACAGTCCGTGCTCCTCCACGTTGATTAGGTATTACGAAGGAATAATTCACGCGTTTCAGGAAATAATAATTAATACACTGGAACTTTTAACATCAAAACTCGGGCCTCGCGTTGTAGTACTACACATGTTGGACATAGCTTCGAATCACAATTATTTTTTCATGCCCAAGACACGTGAAAACTCATTTCATGCGTTTCAAAGGAACAACTGCGGTTAGACTGAACGCAAGCGCTAATCCACGTACTTAGTAAAGCCGAAGCTGGCGTCTAACTGAACGCAGAGCTAACAGTTTTCTTCCGTGCGGTCAGGAAAACTTGACGGAACGCACCCTCTTATCCAAGTGCTTGGAGAAGCCGAGACTAGTTTTCGATGAGCGTCTATGTAAGCGAACAGTTGCAATGTCTCCCAACCAGTAAATCAGAAATCAGAAATTTATTTCAACGTAAAGAATTTACATTCTGTTTGTTGAATGTCAATGTACTTATAATGGTAATGTTAGCCGGTGCCTTGGGGCCAAATGTAGTGGAGAAAAAGGCAGCAAAAAAACTCCACTCTGACTATCCTTTCTCAAATCACCTTAAATCTAATACAAAGTTGGTACGAATGTCCATCCATGTAAACCCCGCTGGACCGAACGTACCCTCTTATCCAAGTGCTTGGAGAAGCCGAGACTAGTTTTCGATGAGCGTCTATGTAAACAGTCGCAATGTCTCCCGATCACTAAAACCCGCTGGAAGGAACGTACCCTCTTATCCAAGTGCTTGGAGAAGCCGAGACTAGTTTTCGATGAGCGTCTATGTAAACAGTCGCAATGTCTCCCGATCACTAAAACCCGCTGGAAGGAACGTACCCTCTTATCCAAGTGCTTGGAGAAGCCGAGACTAGTTTTCGATGAGCGTCTATGTAAACAGTCGCAATGTCTCCCGATCACTAAAACCCGCTGGAAGGAACGTACCCTCTTATCCAAGTGCTTGGAGAAGCCGAGACTAGTTTTCGATGAGCGTCTATGTAAACAGTCGCAATGTCTCCCGATCACTAAAACCCGCTGGAAGGAACGTACCCTCTTATCCAAGTGCTTGGAGAAGCCGAGACTAGTTTTCGATGAGCGTCTATGTAAACAGTCGCAATGTCTCCCGATCACTAAAACCCGCTGGAAGGAACGTACCCTCTTATCCAAGTGCTTGGTGAAGCCGAGACTAGCGGCTAGGTGCGCGGTCAGCGCGTATATGGTGACGGGGCGCAGACCGCGAAGTAGGGCGAACAGACGCAGTGTCTCGCGACCAGTCAGCTCGTTGAACACTGCGTCGAACTGCGGGCAGTAGCCTGGCAGGGGAGAAAGGACGTGAGAAAGATAAGAAAAACACCTCATTGACAAATTAAATTATAGACGGCAATATTGTTTCAGAGAGCGGCAAATAGTTCTTTCTCTCATCATCATCAGGCTATATTAGTCCACTGCTGGACATAGCCCTCGCCTAATGAGCGCCATAGCGTCCTGTCTTCAGCTTGCCGCATCCAGCATATGCCTGCAGTTTTTCGTAGATCGTCATCCCACCTGGTCGGAGGGCGTCCTTTCTTTAATCTTTATTTACTATCTATGGAAAATCAACTGCTGATAAACAATATCATCATCATCATCAACCCATTATGTCTCCACCGAGGGGCACGAGTCTTCCCTGAGGAAGATATAGGCCATACTCCACCATGGGGGCCAAGTCCGGATTGGTGGAGGCTTGTAAGACTAGCGGCTGGTCTTACTGTCAGAAGTTGCCTTGCGAAGCACGGAACCGCTCGGAAAAATGGAACTAGCGTTAGTCATAGAATGGTCACCCATCCATGCACTGATCGCGCCCTATGTTGTTTAACCTTCGTGACCGTTTAAGATCACTCAGGCGGCCGGGGCTACGAGCGACTTTCAAATGCACAATTCCTACAATATGTCAGTAGAGTTCGTAATTTTAAGACAAATATTTTATTATATTTCACTTATTGCGCATTTTAGAGAGGTCTGTATTTGTTTTTATCATCTTGTTTGTTTCATCTTGGGTATTCCATCTTATCTCTGTCGTATGCTCCATAAAGTTTATCGTTCTAAGACATGTCTGGATCTATAGACCCTTTAAGCAGATTCATTTATACAGATATCGCACATCGAGCTAAATTCAAACCGGTGACATTGCTAGAAACATGGTCTGGATTCTGCTAATGCCCTGAGGTATTATGTTGTATATTATTCAATAATAATACTTATGTATTACTTTACGAAACAGCTACAATAGCTTTTTCCATTATTTACAACCACACCAAAGCCGAGTTTAGAACGTCCACCAACTCGCTGGATTTACAATCTGCGACAGATTGCTAGATGAGGATGGCCGAGGACAAAAGTGATGTGGCGTGCCTTGGCCTATGTTCGGCGGTGGACGAGTAGGGACTGATTAATTTAAAGCTGAACGAAACGTAATATTATACGTAGCGCACGTTAAGTCGGCTTCCCACGGTCCGCGATATCGCGGATGGACGCGGACCAGCTCGCACGACACACCGTAGGAAGGGTCTCGGTCCGCGGTAGCACAGACGTCTGTGGCGGTGCACCGTACCGGCGTGCGTGGTGCACGTCTGTCCGTGGTCGTCGGCCGTCGGCAGAATCGCGCACCGTGGGAAGCCAGCTTTACACTTACCGATATTCTCGTGCACTTTCTTGATGTCACCAGTGACGGAGTGTCCGCGCACGAAGGCGTCCCCGTGGGAAACCATCTCATCGCCCATTAGCATCTTGAACGTGGTCGTCTTTCCGGCGCCGTTCACGCCCAGAAGGCCGAAGCACTCCATATCACCCACACCTACGGGTAATAGTCATAAGTGTCGTCAGGTGAGCATGTAAAATGTGTCAAAGTAGACGCAGGAGGCAAAACCGGCAAAGTGCAAAGTGCACGACTTGCGGTCCGAGGAAAGCGCAGAGGAGATTCTATAGAGAGAAAAACGAGAGTTGAGGTACCTAAAGGACAGAGATGAGCGAAAATAGAGATGTATTAAAAGGAAGGGAAAAAGGGAAGCTCGATTTTATATTAAGAGTATAAAAGGATGTGCAAAATAATGATAGGCGTGTAAAAAATGTAAAAGTAGATAGTCATCATAGGCCTTCGCATCCGTTACGGACGATTCAAACAGTGCCTAAGGACATAGGACAGGACAAAAGTAGATAGTATAGACAGGTAATTTCAAGAAATCACATTATATTAATTTTTACGTCTGTTTTCGCCAGTCATTTGGTAGAAATTATTTATTAATCATCAGCAAATAGAAAGCCTTCATGAGGTGGCATACGAGAAACATCGGTAAAGTTCTCTCAACTGCAGCAGAAACTCAAGAAACTCAGAAACGCCATGGATCTTAGAAAATCTGATAGAAATCCTGACGTCTACGATAGTAATTAATATGGAACGATTGGTATCGTTCAGGATTTGGTGCGCATAATATAAAGCAAAATAAAGCAGAACAGAAAACTCAAGAAATGTTACGTTTGACGACCTCTGTGGCGCAGCGGTTAGCGCATCTAGGTACCCGGTTCGATTCCCGGCTGGGGACAAAAAAAACCCCAGGTCTTGGATGTTTGTGATGCAGCTCGGCTGTCCCAAAAATAAACACAGTAAGGGACATTTTTATTCTACGCTACTAACCAAGTAATTCCCAACAATATGCAAAGACCCTACTTCAAAAAGACGCAGTAGTTTCAAAGATACAAAATCATAAAACACAGTAAGGGCACGGGTTGATACACAATCTCCAACTTGAAAAAACAGCAAGGGTCAGTTACCAAATCAAAACACAGCAAGCCGCATTTAGTTGCTGTGTTTTATTTTGGGAATTGAGTCTTGCTTATAGGTTGTCTATTTGGGTATTTTAATTCTTAACTGAATACTTTTACTACATAATTCACAGCATAGCACACGCTCCTCAACGTTTAACAAGACATATTGTTCAGTTACAATTGGCGGGAAAGATCCAACCCGGTGCCATTTTAAATAGGGGTTCCGGGCCGTGGAGACGCGGTAGAAAGGTCTATTATAACCATTTCTAACTTAGTAAGGCTCATAAAACATGCACAAATAAAGAAATACATGTTTTGAGTATACATTAATGCAGGCAATAATCTTATCTACGAGTATGACATAAAATAGTTACTTTGTTAAAATAAATTACCTATTTTTTTACGGCTGGCAAAAAAAATGTTTTTTCGCTCTCCTGTAAAAAATGTATTTTGTCCCTTACTGTGTTTATTTTTGGGACAGCCGAGCTGTTCTGGTTCCCACAACACAGGGTATCCTAGTTTGAGGCCAGAAGTGAGGGGTATAAAAGCAAACTCAACTCTGTCCACTTTTTGAATATTCTAACCTGTGACTGTAGTTTAGTTTGTAAGTGCGTATATTCGAATCTTGTAAGCATTTTAAATCAGCTTTTGAATATCTTAAGACTTTATTTTAATTCCTTAAATAAACAAACTTTTTCTATGACTGCTGTTGACTAAAAAAACAAAATTTCACTTTGAATAACTCAGTTTGACTCTTCATGGACAGAGTCGGCTTTGCTTTTACACCGCTCAAGTAATGTATGTGTCCGTGTGTAGAAAAAATGCACGGATGTTGGGTAGCACTCACTAAACGACACCTGGTTGACAGCCAAATGGTTAGCGTAAAACTTGGTGAGCTGTCTCGCGATCAGGTTGTGTTGGCGCACGGCCGCGTCGCCCACTCGCTCCACGTGGCGCGTTTCGTCGATGACGTCAGCGTCCAAACTGGACTCGTCCAAAGGCGGTGGGGTCTTCTTGCGGGTGAATATCTGTGGAGGGACTTATTTATTAATTTTTGTCTTTGTTTTTAAAGTAAAGTAAAAGTAAAGTAATAAACTCACGCCCGTTATCCCCGAAGGGGTAGGCAGAGGCACCAGTCTCTAGAACTGGACCCACGTTTTGCCGAGTTTATTAGGTCCCAAACGTGACAAGTGGCAAGCCTGTCGCCGTTATCCGGGCACAATTTATCAGCGAATGGTGTTGCTGTGCAAACAAATGTACGTAACTAAAAGTCATTTATGCATGTACATGCGTGGTTCGAACCCAGACCCTCATGATCGAGAAGCAAAGGTCAACCCCACATCGCCACCGCTTTGTTTTTAACTTCTTTATTTAATCAGTTTACAGGCACCATTCTTATATATATATAATTGTCGTCAAGTTGCAATTTCTAGGCGGCTCGCTACGCTGAAAAACTACTTGGTTTACGTGAAAAACGTGAGGGACACATCTTTGAAAACTGCATAATGCGCAACGCAACGGGACACGTTTTAATTTTAATGCTGCATAAGAGCGTCCATAAGCAGGATTAAAGCGGCGCGTTTAGGTAAAACCAATCTCTCACGTATGAAAAGAAAATTGGTTAAGAAATGTATTGGAACGAAACTTTTTAAATAAATGACACCTTTAGGAACACTATCAAATGAACGATAATTTGTCGTAAGCCAAATCGGGACTATGTCATAAATAAATCAAATAAATTAAATCAAAACTTCCACACACCATAATCACTTGACCTGGTCCCAAACTAGGATAACCTGTGCCATGGTAACCAGGCAAAGACATTACAAACATGGACTTATACCCAGACTGAGGCCATTTGTACAAAAAGTACCAGAATCCGACGTGCGTGCAATCGTGCATGCAACGACTAATGAATGTCGATGAAGCGAAAGTGATTTGTCAGGATCGTGGCAGGTGGCAGTCCCTGGTCTCTACCCCTCTGGGATACAGGCGTGAGCTTTGTATGTATGTACAAATGCATTTCTTGGGACATTGTTTTTAGATGGAGTTGGCTTGCCCAACCCTTATACCATCCTGACAGCTTAGTCGGCCTAACCTACAAGAAAGACAAGCCAATACGTGCGGGGTCAACCAAGACGCGCGATAATCGAACAAACAAGATGTTGATTTGTATAGTAACGCCTGCCTCAGGGTACTTTCTACTCATAATTACGATCAAGTTTTACTACGACTTTTTCGAAGTAGGTGGCTGTAACATCGCTTTGGCCACCCCAATATCAAAGTCCGCACTTGATTTAGTTAAGATCGCTCTTAAAATAAGAAGAAACTTTGTAGCGTAATATTAATTAATTCTGTTGTTTTGTTTGTATCACTAGTGTCCAATCAGGGCGACATGATCACTATGTGACCAAACCCTTCAAAAAAGAATTAAAAAAAAACTTACTATGGCACTAACTATAAAATAGTTTTTTATAATAAACAGCTGTTCCTTACATTTTGTTCAGTAGGTATCGAATTTTAGTATGGAACAACTGTTTTTTTCGCGATTTCGAGGACGACAATACAAGTAAAAGTAGTTCCCGTCGACGAGTAGAAAGTACCCTGAGTCGAGCGTTGTTTACAAATAAATCAACAGGTTGTATATGTCTCTGACGGAGGGTTGCCTTAAAACCCTTGTAAGCAGTTTACCTTGTGAACGAGTCGATACTCGACGCACATCAGTATAAGCCAGCTGACAACGCCAGTCGCCAGCAAACACACTAGGTACCGAAGGATGCCGGGGTGCTCCCAATCGAAGTATGCGTTCTCGGGCACTGGCGAAGAAAAGTCAGTAAAGCCGGGTCCAGACGAGTGTAACGTGTAATGTAATCTACCGGGTAATGTAACACGAATTCTACGTCTGGACGGTACTACGAGCATTACATGTAACGCTCGTAGTACCGTCCACATGTAGAATTCGTGTTACATTACACGGTGGATTACATTACACGTTACACTCGTCTGGACCTGGCTTTAGATAAACAGTCTGTTAGCTGTTAGAATATACCTCGGGCTCTAGAGTAGGCTTCGGTTTTCGCCGTATATATCGAGTTCTGATTTCAAAATTAAGTTTCATACATATTAGTTCCGATTTCGAAATAAGTGTCATATTATTTCCGATATTTCCATTACACGAATATATCCGATCCTATCGGATAGTAGCCGAGCCTATACTATAAAAGCTAACAGACTGTAGCAGTATCTTAGATCAAGAAAAACACATTTCACAATGAGATTTTGCTCTAAAATAACAGTACAATAACATATTAACTTGTTTGTCGTTTGGGACAGTCGCAACCATGGATAGCTATTGTTTTTTTTTATCAGTACCAGCGATATTTTTTCCTAGGAATTCAGATAAAATATAATGCATTGCCGTCCTATGTGTTATTGATCCTGTGTTAATTAATCCAACACGTGTCTTGGTCTACCATTGTTATATCAATGTTGCCTGAGTATTGTCATACATTTCGGTGAAATTTAGCAAACAGATACGAACATCTGAACATGTTCATAGATGAAGTACACTTTATTGTACACAAAGAAGGGAATTATACTAATATTTCTTAAGTAAAACTTTCGTAAGCCCTACACATTCTAAACTATTATCCGGAAAATTACATTTACATGATTTTTTGTCGGAAGAGTCCGATCAGGTTTCGCTCTGATTCGCAGAGCTTAATCGTGGTGAGCATGAGCTTGCGTTGTCGATTGCTCGTCGCTGACAATCAAGTAAATGTATCCGGATATTAAATTCAAACGTTTCTATTCATAATAAAAATCTAAAATATTTACTTTATGAACGTCAAAGTTGTTAGTTTCGCAATTACGTAAGACAAGATAAGAATATTCTTTATTGTACCAGGAAAACGTATACAAAACATTAATCAATAGATTACATGGAGAAGAAACTAACAAAGAAGCTCTAAGTTTCGTTAAGTAAAGTTTTAGCCTAAAACTTTTAAACAATAATATTACTCCTGGATGTGTAGCATACTTCTTAACCTAAAAAAAACAGGTTTTTATCACTTAAAGATGATCTTGTTGTTTACTTAGACGATGTGATCGTCGATAATCTCATCCAGAGTGGTGTATCAATAATTTGTTACGTTAATAAATTATTACTAAACCGTAAGGTGCAAAATTGCTTGCGATACTCACAGCAGCAGCTGTCAGGGTACTGCTGGCACATGAACTGCATAGAGCATTCATCTAGATTCGGCAGAATAGTGATGAGGGTGTCGCAGGCTTGCATGCACGACCACTCCGCCAGGCTGGACTCGTGCAGTTGCCTGCCGTAAAATATGCCTTATAGCCAGAGGGATACGGCACTTTATTTGAGATGGAGGTTGCTTTAAGCTTTCGGCCATCTATCTAGATACAGCATTTGTGTGCTGTTAAGGCCTTGGCTCGTCCTCTCTTTCTCTAAACTATTAGATATTAAATACATAAATTAAAAATTATTCTTATCTAACAATGAAATAAAGAATCCTTGTAGAGAGATACAGAATCCGTTTTTTGTGTTACACTAATTTATTTTTATTTATTTATTTAAATTGTAAAGCATTACAGAGATCGTAATGGCTTTAGCGATTTTTATGATTCTTTTAGTGTATATTGGGTAGTTTTGATAATAGGTCGTAGGCTAATAATTAATATGGCAAGACAGTGCGTGCTATAATAATGATATAATATATAGTTTTCCATAATAAGATAGAGAGTCAGTAACCCCCGTCAATCGCAATAACTTCAATAATTTGTTAACTAAAACTTTTGTAAACACTACACATTATAAACCATTTCCCGGATACACTTACTTTACTTTTTGTCGGAATGAGGGATTTACGTAAAGCTCATTAAAAAAAATATATAGTTCTTGAAACTGCGACAGATGGCTCTGATAAAACGTGACTTGATTTTTTTTTCACAATATATCTGTAATCTGTGACCGCTGATACAGATATATTGTACAAAATTTTACCGCACAGTATTGGCGATACGGTTTCTCAATTATTTTCGCAAATTTCTTACTGCCGATCGTATTTGTATAAGTTTCGAAGTCCAGTTCATGGCAGATGACGACGACAGTGACGTACCAACACAGATCAATGAATGGCTCTCAGCTGTATTAAAAAAAACTACGTACGTAGACACCATCGCCATCTAGTAGGGAGTTTGGAACCATTTTTTAGGAGCTGTCAGAAAATCGCTCATTGTCCGACCAGCAAAGGTAGTACGAGGACGCGAGTCGCGCGCGACAACGTCAAATGTCGTCAGAATTTGACAGTTAATGTACTGGAAAGTCGCGACTTTTGACGTTGTCGCGCGCGACTCGCGTCCTCGTACTACCTTTGCAGGTTTCGCTATGAGTCGCAGAACTAATAATCATCGTGTGCAGAGACGGTACTCGCGTCGTCGGTTGCCCGTCAAAAGTCAATTAAGTGTATCCGGAAAATACGACCTTAGCAATCACTTACTTGACGGCGGTAACTAAGCTGTAAAGGGGGAAGAACTGGAGAATATTGTCCATGATTTCGGGCACCAGTTCCACGTCAGCCGCTGATAGTGCTTCCACGATCTGCGCACACATCATACCTGGTGGAGAAATGTAACATTATTATGGTCAAAATTACACTCTGACCGATGGTATGAGAGTGGTAGAAGGGCGGCTTCTCATCCGGCTATGTTTTTTATAGTAGCAACAAGTAGCAATAAAAAACTTCTGTGTTTGAATTTAACGAATAAAGTCCGATTTTTTTTACGACACTTTCCTTCACAGTTAGTGGGTTGTACTTGTCAGTGCGCACTGCAGCGCAGACGAACCACCCACAATGGCGGGTAATCGCGCTGATGTTTTTGTTATATCTTTATTTTTACAGGTCCATGTACGAAACTTAAGTCCTAACTCATACTCGTTCTTCTGTCATGATATTCACACTATCCCCCGGTTTCTCGAAAGCAAACAGTCTCTTAATCTATTGTTAATAGCTGTCAGTTGTCAAAACTGCATACCTACAAAAAAAACCGACAGCTTTTAACAGTAGATTAACAGACTGTTAGCGTTCCAGAAACCGGTGGTATGTCTTGTTAGGCTCGTTTACAGGCAAGCGAGTGCTCATCCATTCGTTATCCTACATTAGTGCAGTAAGTGTGCCACCTCGTTTCTCAAACACTTACTAAATTGTCTACTGTTAACATCTGTCAGTTGCCCAACGCGCAAACAAAGAAAACGATTGACAGATACCGACAGTACATGAACAGAGTGCATTTGAAAAACAGGGGGTAAACGTAGTATAGTACTTACCGAGTAGAGAATTGGCAAAAACGAGTACGACGAAGCCGTAAGCTGGTCCGCCGAAGAGATACGACACCACGTACGTAAAAGGAAGCATGGCGACGCCATACATCATCATGCACACGAAGAAGCGTCCTGCAACAGGACGACAATATGTGAGACAAACTTCTGACATAAGTCCATCCACTAGTCTTACAAGCCTCCACCAATCCGGACTTGGCCCCCGCGGTGGAGTATGGCATATACCTTCCTGCGGGAAGAGATGCGGTGCCCCTCGGTTTGGACATAATGGGTTCATGAATGACGATTGTAATTCGCTAACGCAGTAGGGTCTCCTGTAAAGATAGCTATAAGTTTAAGGAAATAAATATGTAAATATACGCACTCGAGATCGGCGCGATCGAGTGCTACGATTTATCGCATCGAAAGTGTGGTTAAGTCATGTGGCGGGAGTAATTTTGACGTAACACACACAGAGTGAAGGCACCGCCGTCTGTGCCACAGATTAGCACTGGTCAGGCTTGCATACTAAAGCATTGCTCACACATAATCGTTCTCTGACATGGTAATATTTTAATGACCAAAGATATAACAAGAGTCTACAACTTAAACTTGAAATAAAAAAAAAACTTAGTATATTTTATATAGATTCTGACTGTGTTCGTAGCGAAGAGCTTAAAATATACTCATAAAAAAAACGAGCAAAAGTACTCGAAACCGTTATGCGTGCTTGTCAGGATCCTGCCAAGAGGCAAACCTGCTCTTTGCATACCCTCAGGAATAGGACGTGAGTTCAATTAATGAATGTGTAATTTATTTTGTTACATATATTAAAAAGGGCGCCCAGTGGGCCCAGTTCTAGTGATTGGTGCCTCTGCCTACCCCCTCGGGGATTACGGTTGTGAGTTTATTTATTTTTGTATATGAAAAAGGTGGACGCATTTGTAAATTAATGGTCTGTAAAACACTTACCGAGTTCATCAACACTCGAGAGCCCTTCGACCTGGAAGGCCACGCAAGAAATAACGTAGATCAAGCTGATGGTTATGTACCACACCCAGTCGAAGACAAAGGCACTGCTCCACATCACCACGGGTTCTATTCCCGACGCCTTTTGCAGCAACTTGGCGCGCGATACGCGTTCCTGTACAAACATATTTTGCAGTTATGAAAAGCACGAAAAACATTTTAACATATTTTACACTCTAAAAGTACGAGTGTAATAATTGTAAAAATGTTTCCGCAAGATGTGCCAAAACAAAAATTTAAATATAAAATTATAAAACTATTAACTAAAATTCCGAGTCTAAAAACTCCACGTCTAATAACTGAAACTGAAATTCAATAGTCATGTGGTTTACCTGATAGAAAAGTTAGTCACGCGCTTTAGGAGTACCTAAATACCGAAGGAAATATCGTTTGAGGACGTACCTTGACATAGAACATAACAAAGACAGCGCTGAGAATGCCCAAACTGCTGCCCAGACCATTGGCAAATTGCATGGCCAACATCAGAACAATGAGACGCATGTCATCCTGAAAAATAAATAGTAATAAAGGCTCCACAAGATCCAAGTTTAGGGTATAAAAGACGCTATTCACTGACTACAGAATACAGTTGCTTCATGGTGTTAGTGCTCATTATCAAACAAACTGCGGTGCTGTGCGGTACCGGTAAAGATAAGGTACCAGTAAGAGATAGGATTCTTACTCATTATCATCTGCCCGAGAGTAAAATACCCTCCACGGATAAATACTGCATAAGAAGTTCATCATCATCATTCAGCCTCCTACATGGATTACCGTGAAACCGTGTATAGTATACCTATATTTATTTATCTACATACTTATATTTAAAGTACTTATATAAATTTTTTGTTTCGTTTGTGGCCTGTGCACTTTTTTATTACTAATATTTTTTCTTCTTTTTTATTCTTTCTATTACACTCACATTCCTCTGGTAGTTGGCTTCGATGGGGTAGTTGGCGACATCCAACTGGGCATCGGGCGCTACGGCCTTGAGCAGAGCGGAGTGGGCGGTGGCGAGGGAGATAGCCACGTCGTGATAGCCGAAGTTACTGAACCACGCCGTGACCGAATCGCCGAACGTCGCGCCGATTATCACCTGAGTCCGCATGTTGCCAAGTCGCACAGAGTCTTGGCTCTGAAACGGTTGCACTTATAAGATGTCGCGGTGTCATGCTACAGGGAATTCACTGAGTAAGACTGGCTGAGTAAGAATAATTTTTCTCCTCGGTGGCGAGAAAAATCATATATTTTTTTACAGATCTAAGTTGCAAAGTGTCTTTACGTTTAGAAGCTTAGAACCAATGGCTGTGACCCTAACAAAGGACCTAGCACTAGATAGCATTAACCCCTCAGGCCTAGAACATTTTTCTTTCATAGCTAAATTAGTTATTCACAGAGTAATATTAGAAATATAAATTTTGAAAATATTTTTTGTTTTTTCTAGTGTGCAACAAAGAATATTCTATCCTATTAGAAATTTATCACGGTTTGCAAAGAATAAATCATGCTCATACAACTTTACTGTTGTATGTATTTTCTTCAAAATTCGATTCAAAGTGCCGTTGCAGTCCTACCCGCCGGCACCCGCCGCCCTGCGGGGTCTGATGGAATGCGCCCTAGTTTACATTGGACCCACCGGCGGGTCCTCAGGCCTTGAGGGGTTAACGCCAAAAACGGAATGTTTGGCATAGATGCTGTGTAGACCCAGATTCGTGATTCTAGCTTCTTTGTCGTGGGTCCTAAAAATCACTATCTACATCTACATGATTTAGAGATTGTACAGACACTTTTTGCAAATTCAATCTGTTAAAAAGTGTCCCACTTAAGTTGTAGATCAGTAATCTGTGTGGCCTTAGGGCGGCTTGAAAACTTCAGACAGTAAGACCAGCCACTAGTCTTACAAGCCTCCACCAATCCGGACTTGGCCCCCGTGGTGGAGTATGTTCAGGGAAGAGATTCGTGCCCTTCGGTGGGGACCATAATGGGTTGCTGATGAATCTGTGTGAATGTCAAGTCAGTAGCACGATTTACCGCCATTGTTGGGGGTCATCGACCGTGCAACTGTACACAATGACAATTAATTAAATATAATCGACGAGACTGCGCTCCCACGAAATTTGGATTCATGGATGTTGCCCCAATCATATTTAGTAAGAGTGGACAGAAATCGCTACCTGTTCCAAGTAATAGTCATCAACGGATTGGTTTTCAATGAGTCGCAGCGTCCTGTCGCGATCGTTGAAGAAAGTACTGTAAGCCTCCCCGGCTGCGACTGAAACCGTTGAGCTCGCGTTGTAACTTAGATACGTTTCTGTCTGTGTGAACCTGTAAAATAAATTGGATTTATTATGCGTTGTGCGTAAAATTGTACAGCGAATAATTTTCAAGGTCATAACTTAAAGAAAATTTGTAGCATTAAATCATTAAAATAGAGGCTGCCAACCTTTATTAACTATAATATATTTAAACATTCGTCATTCGTTCTTTGTTGTCCGTCTGTTTGTCAATACCGTTTAACTTGGACACGCGTGGGGGTATCAAATTGATATTATTACATATTACAGTCTAGTCTAGAGCCCCATGAAGATGTAAGAAAACGATTTCTAAATCAACGTCAAAAAAAATACGGGCGTATATGCCACAAAAAAATTTATTTCGAACATATAATTCTTTCCGTTTACCTCGAACTATCAAATTTGGCAAGTGATATCGTTTCATACTACATACAGAGAAAATTCTGAAACCATACATTTGAAATTAGCTCAAAAAAAATCTTTTAATTCGGAAAAAACTTGGAGACACTGCGAGAATCGATTCCGGAACCATTTATAACATGTACGTGCCTACAAATTTGTACGGAGCCCTCGTGTTACACTATATGTACAGTCACCAGCATAAATATATGACGGTGGGCAGTAGTGCAAAAATATCTGATTCGCCATTGAGATCGTAAGAATATGATGACACTTTGCCGGTAAAAATATGTGATGCTTAGTGGGCGGTATAAATATCGTATTTCACTAATTTGCATAAATATCGGACCAGGTCGCTTAAAAATATTTGATCACTGCTAAAATCAAAATAATGTGACTGCTCTTGCTGGAATATATATCTATTCACTGTGAAGGAATACATATTGAATGATGGCAGGCATAATAAATATGTATAACATAAACACAAGCAAAAATATGTGACTTTGTCACAAAAACGAGCTACCCCGCTGGTTTCTGTCTTGTCTTGGAAAATGTATGCCATCCCAAATCACGTCTCTATTTAAAACCTTGACTCCCAATAATACCTATTTTTCTTCTGGATAAGAAAATATGACTAACTAAAAAGTTGGTCAGTTTCTCTCCTGTACTGAGTGGTCCTACATGCTGCAATATATTACAATTGTATTGTAATTAAACTCTGCAGATACTGAGTAATTATATTTTTTATAAAATATTACACAAAAAAATACAAAATATTGAATGGGGGCTACCATACAACAAACGTGATTTTTTTCCTATTGTATAATATGAATGGTACGGAACCCTCCGTGCGCGAGTCCGACTCGCACTTGGTCGGTATGAGACCAAGACATGGGTTCAAAACATGACAGTTCTAATTATCATTTTACTGACTCGAATTATGAAATGGTGTAGGTATAAAATATTATGTTCATTTTATTGTGACAGACTTGACGGATAAAATGTTTTTTTACGATGTCAGTAAAGTTTTGCGTGCAAGGAGGTTAACATAAATATCATCTCAGTAATTAACCCCGATAAAAAAAAAAGATATCGGTACCTACACGGACACTGAACTACACGCACCGACACGCACTAATACGAAATGACAAATCGATAAAATATTTTTGCTTGTGTTTAAGTTACACATATTTATGACGCCTGCCATTATTCGATACTTATTCCTTCCTAATGAATAGATAAATATTCCAGCCAGAGCAGTCACATCATTTTGATTTTAGCAGTGATCACAAATTTTTAACCGACATGGTCCGATATTTATGCAATTAGTGAGATACGATATTTATACCGCCCACAAAGCATCACATATTTTTACCGGCAAAGTGTCATCATATTCTTATGATCTCAATGGTGAATCAGATATTTTGGCACTACTGTCTACCGTCATATATTTATGCTGGTGACTGTACAGGGAAAGTTCTGAAAACCATACATTTGTAAGTAATTAGAGAAAAAAATCTTTCAAGTTCGGAAAAAGCTTAGAAACACTGCGAGAATCGAGTCCGGAATTATTTGTAATATGTACCTACAAATTTGTACGGAACCCTAGGTGGGTGAATGAGTCCGACTAATGGATGACGATCTTCAACAAGAAGTTCTACAAGACTTTCAAGAACCTGAAGAACATATTAAGGATTCTTCGATACGGATGAGGTTGAACTTAAAACTGGAACGAGGTATATAATAACCTACGTGATAGAACTTTATTACGAACGCCATCTAAATACGAAGATTACGCAATGGCTGTAATAGACGAGCACATACATGGTTTTTATTCACCTATTGAAAATAAAAATAGCAGCGTGAATCTGCAGAGTCGGGAAAAAATGCACTGACCCTTGTTGCAGTGTGAGCGGGCGCGCTTGCACGGTGTCGTTAAGCGTGATCATATAACGCATGATGCCAAGGGTCGCGTTCATGATCAGTAGAGGCACCAGCACCTAGAACAATTCATCATCATCATTCATCATCAACCGTTTGACGCCCACTTCGGGACATAGGTCTCTCTCATAGATTTCCAAGTTTCCCGAGCCGATAATAATTGTACTCAGTAGAAGCAAGTTTTTTTTACAAGTTTTCTTCTTGTGCAAAAAGTTTTCCTTTTTCTAACCTTAATCTTTTTGCTGACAGCTGAAACATAGCATTGAAATACGTATTGGTTGGAGAATAACAACTTCGCTCAGTTTCGCTTTTTTGTCTTATCATAAATCGCCCCCGGCAAATCCTCGCAGTTATCTTTAATGCATGCAATTTAATGTATTTGAACGATAACATCATTTTCCAGCTGCGGCGAATAACGAACCTATTAATATTATTTGATACATTATTGTTATTGAGAAAATCTCATACATACTTTTTAAACACAATATTTGACTTTAAAACGCCAGTGAGTTGTGTTTCACGCAACATAATAATATGTTGCGTCCTCAGGTTGCGTCTAATAACTGGCGTCAATGTCATGTCAATGATTGACATGATTATTCCGTTCTTGGGGAATAAAACGGTCCATGATTATTTTTAGTAAATTTTACCTTTGTTTACTAATTTTATTTTCGATATCAGCATGACGTCTTTCGTTTTCGTTTCATGTATTTGTATTATTAAATTAAATGTAATCAATATATTTGCACACCAATCGGTAGATCGTGAACAATCTTAACACTATATTTTAATAACTTATGTACAAGTAAAAGTTCTGGCAAATAAGAAATTTTTACTTTTACTTCTTGGTCTTGAGGTTCTTGGTAGATGAACATTCATACCAAATTTGTATTAGCTTTAAGGAGATTTGAGAAAAGATGGTGAGAGTGGAGGTCTTTTTTCGCTGCCTTTTTACTCCACTACACACGGCCCCAAGGCAGCAGCACAAATTCAATGGCAGCAGCTAACATTATACATAAGTGATGTACATTGACATTCAACAAACAGAATTCTTTAATCTATGTAAATTCTTTACGTTGAAATACATTTCTGATTACTTACTTTACATATAAAAAAATATACGTAATTCTATAGTGCCACTACTTTTGCGCCACCCAGTAGATACAAGGTAGAATGTCGCCCCAATATAATACGGTAGTTGACACGACCAACAATAAATTATTTGATATGCTCGATTAAAATAAAAATTACAAAATATTTCGGAAAATGTATCTCTTTTAGTAAATTACTAGTTATTACAATTTTTAAATAGATGAAAAATTAAGAGTGCTCCGAGTGCTTAGTGCGAGTTTTTTCATTCACTTTCGATAGCGAGAGCGTTTGCAATTTGTATAGGAGTGACAAAGCGCGCCACCTAGTTGTCTCTTTGTCACTCCTATACAAATTGCAAACGCTCTCGCTATCGAAAGTGAATGAAAAAACTCGCACTAAGCACTCTGAAATATGACGTCATAAGCCGGTATTTTCATACAAAATTCCGTTTTAAAAGTAACTTGTTTGACATTTCGTCAACTACCCAATCCGCTACTTGACTCTTTTTTCAAGTATGTCTTAAATGCTAAATATCTCTTCCATTAGACCAAAAAATATTTTAGTATATTTTTTGAGGACCTAAAAGCAACAAAAACATTATTTTAAAACGTTGCTTTGCTAAACAGCCAAAAACGCGGTCCGCCATTTTTGTCTATGGTTTGAAGTCCTCTCTCAGAAGAAAGAGTACCATAGAAGGAGGAATAAAATAAAAAGTAACAGTTGTAAAGCTGTCCATGTTACTCTTACGATAAATCTCTGCGCCAGAAAGAGACAGCTGTAGTGTACTCATGCACTAAAAATGTTACAATCGTACACTGTTGCCACAGATTACTGAACAAAGCCAAAATCGATAGGGCTGGGACAAACACCATAAAGATGTCGATATTATTTATTCCGATCTACATAATCTGTGTATTTTTTAAAATTAATGTTGGTAATTAAGAATTAATATTAAATGATAAAAAAATCATAGCTCTTTTACACAATTTGCAAAAAGTATCTTTACAATCCCATCACCATGTTTAATAGTGATTTTTCGGACCCATGGCTGTGTACCAAAAAACCTACGACTAAATTCCATTATTCCAATTACAATTAATTTAAATTACAGTCATGGGCCCATGATAATCACTATTATCACCATTATCTATCTATCTAATTATCAATGTATTTATCTCTAAAAAATATCATTTTTCCCTTGGTGCTAGTGAACCAGCTGGAACCCCTTACGGTTATGTTATTATGTGCTAAGTTTGGTACATACCATATAAGTTACAATAAATATTCATAAGTAACAGTAAGTAATTCTACATCAGGTTTTCAATAATATAAATGGGACTAATAGGGCTATAGCGAATCGAAGAAAGATTTTACCGAGTTATGTGGTAACATGGCAAAATGTATATGTACGGCGAATATAGAACCTTTTTTTTTAATATATTTGCAAATCATCAATAATCACCATATACAGCGCCACCAAGTTATCTGTTCAGGTGGGGAAAATTGTAATTAAGTAATTAATTGTAAATCATGTTCCCCATTTTTTGTTTTATTTATTCATTTACTAAGATTTATAGATATATGTTCATTAAAATTGAAAGATGGGTTAAAATGTTCTCATTTTTCTAGGTAAATTTCTTAAATGTTACTACTAAATTCTCCACTAGCGCCGCTATCAACTGAACAGATGAGATGGTGGCACTGTAAAAAAGTATAATGAATAAAACAAGACCAAAATAGGAAAAACTATTTAATAACATAACATAACATTTACACACAGGCACATAGATTGCTTTTGGCCCCACACTAGGATACCCTGTGTCGTGTTAACAGATTACGTATTTGTTTCCAATAAATACCTACCACCTAGCATAGTTACTCAAGGCACCCGTTGTAATAACATCATCAGTCCAGGTTCGATGGAATAAAATAAAAATTAAAAACCAAACGATTTATTGGTACAAGATTATTTAGCATCAAATAAAGTACGTAGTTTCAAGCTTTTCACATAAAAAGTGGCAGGCTGCAGCTCAATAGAGAAGAAACCAACACGTATTACCATAATGTATATGTTTTTTATCCCTGACTTCTGTTTTACAAGTACCTATTAACGTTTTTTTTTCACAAAAATGTGTCAGCCATAATGTAAAAGATAATATAATATTTTATGAAATTCAAATGAAATCAGCTTGGTTGCAGTTCACGAACGTTGTCCATTTCCGCGGAGGGCGCAACCTGAAAATTGTTATTATTTAAGTACTTCACGTAGATAACTTCCACATAAAAAATAATAAAAGTCACTTGCACCAGAATCAGACTATGATAGTATTAAACTAGTTATGACCTTTAACTGCTAAACGTCGTCCAGGATAGAAAAAAACACCCAGTCAAGCAATAATCAGGGAAAAATTCTACAAGTGATATACGGCGCCTTGCAGGTTGGAACTGACAACCTGTTTTATTATCCAAGTGGAGTAACCACTAGATCAACGAGACAGTCGGGTCTCATGTGAAATTCCTGATGTACATACATACAGCAAAACGTGCACCTCAGTCGACATAATTGTGCAGTATGTAGACTTTATTTTGTTTTAAGTATCATTATAATGTATAATTATAACCTTACCAATGATCTGCGGGCTAAGGAAAAGCGTAAAGTAGGTACGGCACTTTTCAACCTACGCCACTTGCTATTGTTTATGAAACAGTCGCTTGCTGCAAATGCGGTGTAAATTTTTCCAAGACTACTTTGTACGTGATACTGCGTCATCGACATTTGTCATTTTGTGCTGTCTTCAGGTACCCTGCAATAGATAATTAACAATTAAAACAACTATACGAACGCAAGAAATGACTAAATATGCTCTACGAACTATCGATACTTTTTTTTCACTGAGAAAGTGGGAAAGTCCCATCCCTATTCCCCTACAACAAACAACAAACTTGTATTATGATTTATATCGAAAATATCACAATAACCATGATGAAAACACCATTCTCTAATAGTTAATTTGCAATTGTAGTAGCCCATAGTTGAAATTTTAGAGAAAATACCCTTTTAGGTACACAAAATTGAGACTTACCGGTGGAAGCTGATGAATGTTGTTTCATTATCTTCTCGGGAAGAATGAGATATACATTCTAACACAACACACGCCATGCCGATGGTTACTTATACTATATACCATGAGAATCCACTATAATTCACTTCAAATGGTGCTTTAGTAAATATAAAATACACAAGCTTCTTGAAAACGGCGCACTCCCAAACCTCTTGTCAAACACACTGCCAAACACAGAACACCCTCTGCCAAATCAATGTCATTGGGTGGCACATTGCATGCCGTCATTTTCTGAGCCGTTCTAATTTGGTCGCGTAATGGTAACCAAAGGTAACCAACTGACGTTTAAGGGTTGTACGCTCGAAAAAAGCAACAAAGACACGACTATATTTTTCTCTTTCTAACACGTAGCTTGCGGCTATTTAGATTGACGAAACAGACTATGTGGCACGTTTTCATTTTTTAACGCTCCTTCTATGGTACTCCTTCTTCTGAGAGTCCTCTACGTTTGTAAACAAAGTTTGACATTCAACATAGGTACAGTCTATTTTATGAAGCGAACGACTAAATGTCAACATGTCAAAAATTTGGTTTTTCAATATGCCACATTTATGACACTGCATAATATTTAGCAAAGTTATACAAAACGATATGCCTAATAAATACCATTAAGCAATTAACACAATAACACTGTTATTACCTGATTTATCCCCCACTTGCAGTTTATTTAACTAATATTTTATTTTATCATGAAAATACCATTTGCTTAAGAGATCTATGCCCCAAAAAATACCTAAAATTTCAGTGGTCCTCAAATAAAAGCGATCCTACTGCTGCCAAATATGTTCGCAACTAGGAAAGATGACGGACTTTTGTTTAAAGGCCGATTATGATCGACTATTTTATGCTAATGGGCTACGCGAAGTGTAGGAAGAAGTATGGGGAGCTGACTACGAACCTCTTTTTTAATTAAAGACAAAAAAAAGTAAGATTGACGTTGTTGTTGATGGGAGTGCGACTAAAGAAAATAAAATAGGTAACTTATCTTTAGTCTGTTCATCATTGTAAATAAGGCATCGGTAAAGTTTTTTGGTCCATCGTCCAGTTGTTTTATACTTTTGTGTTTGTAATGGAAAATATGGGCGAGCGAGCCGGACCCAACGCTGATTCTGCCAAACCGATGTATACGATGCCACAGAATACATAATAGTACAACGATGCAAGCAAAGCTGCGTGCATGAGCTATTTTGAGTAGGGTTGATGAGGATTCCTCTTCCTCTTCCTCAAAATGAGGAATTTCCTCATATTTCTGAGGTTCCTCATCCTCTTCCTCTTCCTCATGAGGAATTTAAGAGGAATGAGAGTTATAAGTTTTGTTGAAACGAAATGTGTTTGAGAGAGAGAGGGAGAGAGAGAGGGAGAGAGAGAGAAGTCTCGCCGTATTCAAAAGTTAAAGGAAGACAGAGATGGAAACATGTAGGCAAAGAAATTCAATACTAGCGTAATCTACGTAATGTTAAACATTTACATTACAGACAAGCACATACATTGCTTCTGGCCCCACACTAGGATACCCTGTTATTTTGTTCTTCTTCTTTAGAATCCTCTTCCTCATCCTCTTCCTCTTAGTCTGCCAGATTCCTCATCCTCATCCTCTTCCTCAACAACATCAACTTTAAGAAATTCCTCTTCCTCATAACAAGTTCCACAACAACCCTAATTTTGAGTAAGATGTAAGTTTGAGAGATGCTGTGTCTTTGTTTACCTTTGGTCGCTCGCTTCAGTAAATAGAATATAGAGTTCGTGCCACGAAAGAAGTATGAGTCACAATAGAACCTACGCACGCACGACTGACAGATATTTGTTTACAACCAAAGGTGCTTTCAAGATGGCGGATAGTGTTTTCACCGTTCCGATTTAAAAGCGAAATCTATTTTTTTTATTTGCAAATTTTGCAGCCATCCTGCATATTTACTTAGCAAAGTCATTATATTTCGGTTTCTCAAGTTAGATACTACAGGAAATATTCATTTATCGCGTCAAATTTGACACGAGGCAAGTAGCGTATTCCAAGCGCTGCCCCCCCCCATTACCTGTAACATCAGCAGCCCCCACGAGCGCGACCAGACCAGCCACAGTTTGAGCCACATGCAGCGCGCGTGCTGCCAAGCAAGTGCCGCGCCACGCACCGTCGCCTCTGGCACCACTGGACCAAACACTTGATAGTTAAACCGAGGGTTCCGAACGTCCCTCTGTACGTCGGCTGACAAGATTCTTTATGCTACACCTGCTTGGAAAGTACCTTGATACTTTATCAAATTTACGGTAGAAAGTACGTCATTGCATATCGAACAAATATGCGGGGAGAAAACGCATCTGAGCGGGAGAGAAAAGTGTATGAAAATCCATTTCTTACGTGGTTTTTCTTTTTTAATTTTGGGTAAGACTATGCGCCGGTAACCTAAATATCAAAAGCCAAAAAGTTTTTACAGTGAGTTTTTATCTCCAAGTTCGCCAAATGACACTGGCCACTAGCAACAATTTCAATATAAATTTCAATTAGTAAAGATTTCGTTTTTTATTTTCCTTGTAGGTGTAGTATAAAGCACTATATATCACTCGAGAGAAACTGCGATTCCCGATCTCAGGTGTTTTAAAGCCCTCGCCTACGGCTCGGGCTTCAAACGACACCCTCGACGGTAATCGGTCACTTTCTCCTCTCGGTGAACAATGTACTATTATCTCGGGAACGCGAAACGATACGACCGCTTAAGTCACAACCAACGTATATTACGACACTCAAAGGAATCAGAATTCATCCCGTTGACGTAGAACGATGTTTGGCAAGTAATATCGCGTATGGTTTTGTTTTAATTGTTTAATTTAATTTAATTTTGTTTCTTTTTTGTCTCTTGTCTGTTTGTTTTGTTTCTGTGATGTGTCTTGTTGGTATAATAGACGTTTTTTTCGCTTTCTTTCTTTCCTTATACTACTTATACAGGAGAAAATCTAAAAACTATACGTTTGTAATTTAATCGTTAAAAAATGTCTTTGAACTTCGGAAAAAAACTGCGAGTACGTAAGCCTCTGTGGGCAAGCTCGACTCGCTCTTGTCCGGTTTTTACCTTTTGAGGTACATAATCCTAAAAAATTATTTCAAGTAATATGCGCTGATTTGGGATGAGTTTTTCATGGAAGTCGCAACCTCCGGTAAATCAGCAATAATCACGTGACACAAAAAAGGAGAAAATACTAAAAAAAAATACACAAAATAAAAAGAGATGAAAACCGCTTTAAAGTTCAATATTTGCACTAAAGTATAGTTCGTTAATTTTAACACTAGACGGCGCTTACATTAGATAGCTCTTTTATCGCGGTATGGTCCATAATGCGGTCAAGATACACTTGCAAATTAAAGAGTTCGATGATTTTAAAATTTGAATATTGTAAAAGATCGCTATTCAAAATTGTGCAGTCAATTTCTTTGTACCACCAAAAACGTAAATCGATATTTAATCGAAGTTCAAGTTGAAACTAGTAGGTACTTACAATAGTCGGAAGAGACAGCCTCGACGCTGTTCTTATCAGGTAGTTCGCTGGCACTGTCGTTCGTCATCACATCCTCGGATTCGCCAGAATCCGAATGAACGGATACGTCAGATCCGACCCTGGAATATAGAGTTGTAGGCTATATATATATGTACGTGGCTGTACTACAACTGAATTTTATCTTAGGTTTATCTGAAAAAGATCTCTGTATTATTCCCCTTGGAGGCATCTCTCGTAGCCCCGGCCGCCTGAGTGATCTTCAACAATCACGAAGTTTAAGCAACATAGGGCGCGTTCAGTGCATGGATGATCAGTGTTCAGTGCATGGGTGATCGTTCTATGACTAACGCTAGTGGCATTATTCCGACCGGTTCCGTGCTTAAGGCACGTTAAGCAGTTGGTGCCGGCTGCCGTCGATAGATGGCAGTCGTTACGCCAAATCAGAGGCCTTAGAGCGGCTTGAAAACTTCTGACAGTAAGACCAGCCACTAGTCTTACAAGCCTCCAAGAATCCGAACTATGCCCCCGTTGTGGAGTATGGCCTATACCTTGCTCAGGGAAGAGACCCGTGGCCCTCGGTGGGAACATAATGGGTTGATGATGATGAGGGGTATTTATGTAAGTTTATTACTGTATTGCACCTTTTCTTGTTTTTTTTATTATCTACTATCATTCGCCAGGCTCTTTAATAACAGACGTTTGCTGGAAAAGAATGCTTATGATTTGTGCATTTACTTTTCTACTGAAGTCCTTATAATTAGTCCAAGAAAGAATTCTTAAAATCCCTCAGCTAAATAAGTTTGTATGAATTAAATCTACACTAATGTTATAAAGATGAAAAGTTTGTAAGTATGTGTGTTGGGGATAATCTCTGAAGTTACTCATCCGATTTCAATGTTAATTTTCCAATTTCTTTCACCTGTATTTAGAATAAGTCTTTTGGATGGACCTAAGGTATAGGCTAGTCCGTTGACGTGCACGTAATCGCGGGCACTGATACTAAATTGTAATTTAAGCGGTCTTGTCCAACTTACGACATGAAAACATCTTCAATAGTGGTAGAGCTCAAGCCGTAATTTGTGAATCCGATTTCTTCGCTCCTCTTTTCTAAATTCGCCAGCATGTCTTCGAAGTGAATGCTGTACTCATTGGGCAACGAGTAAGTGACCTCTGAACCTGTAAAAACATGCTTAAGATTATGTTCTTGAGCTGTTTGAAAACTATTATTATTATTAAATTCTTTATTGCAATAAAACACAAGTTTTGCACACAGGCGAACTTAATGCTAAGTAGCATTCTCTTCAAACCTTCGTATTTTTACAAGTTTCACGCTGCTACTAAAGTCTGTTTTTAGTTAAATGCAAAAAAATAAAACTGTCACGTTGACATCTCAATACAATCCAAAGGCTGTCAATGTCTTGAGTGTTACTAGTACATACATACGTAAAACCAATTAACTCCATTTTACTTCCAACTTAAAATAGTGTGTGCTACGTAGGTGTTTTTTTTAGACTTTGCTCTTATGAGTAATTAAATTACGATTTTGGTCACATGAGTCTTCTATTCACGGCAAAAAAATCTACCAAGTAAACCTACATATTTGATAGCGGTAACAATGCGTCATTTTTTTTGGCAAAAACGGATTTAGTATAATATACGTATAGGTAGGGTTTTTGAAGAAGCAGGAATGTTAACTTTAAGTCTTCATCATATGACCAACGTGAAGGACTAAGGTACCGGAACGGTAGAACGCCAGCTTCTCACTCGGAAGGTGTGGGTTTGAATTCTGGGATGTATCAAAGACTTTGTTTTCTTACTTACGTACATTGTGAAGTTATATATTAGTAGTAATGACACTCGCTAACTGTGAAGGGAAACGCGCTTGAAATTGGCAATCCGCGGTGGGCTCGCGTGGTCAAGCCCACTATGAGAGCCACTATGATTTCTCAGAGAGAGAGCGCTCTGAGAAAACGCCTATGCCTAGGGCGCGTTCAGTGCATGGATCGACCGTTCTAGGACTAACACTAGTGGAATTTTTCCGAACGGTTCCGAGTTTCGCAAGGCACGTTAACCAGTTGGTGCCGGCTGCCATCGAAAGATGGCAGTCGTTAAGCTAAGTCAAAGGCAGTGCGGCTTGAAATCTTCTGACAGTAAGATAGCACCAATCTTACAATCCTCCAACAATCCGGACTTTGGCCCCCGTGGTGGAGTATGGCCTATACCTTCCTTAGGGAAGAGATCCGTGCCCTTGGTAAGGACATTATGGGTTACAGGTCAGTTAAGTAAAGCTGGCACGTTCAACACATTTACACGTTGCGCTTGTGTAGTGTCTGTGAATAGCGCGCGGCGTGACGTGTACTGCATGCGCATCATGAAAAGTCTGCCCGTCTCTCTTGCGCGCGGTCTAGCTTATGAGTGTGAATGGGACAGTTATAGTTTTACTTTTGCTACTGTTTATAAATACAGCGTGATCTTTTTGGTATTCAACCGTATGTGCGTTTCAATGAGGGATTTTTCTGACAGCTAAGAAAAGTAGTTCCAAATGAGCCGTTTTCAGAAGAACTAAAAAAAACGAATAGCTGTCAAAGGAATGCAATTTTTGACCTCAGTCCAATAGCCATATGTGATACATAATCGAATAGGTCTCAGCGAGCTGAATAAAAGTTACTATGACGCCAACTGCCAAATGTTTGTCCTTTCGGAGTTACATATATTGTATTGAAAAAAAAACTAACATTTTCAATACAATATAACTCCGAAAGGACAAATATTTGGCTGTTGGCGTCATAGTAACTTTTATGTTACTATGTTACTATTTTAAGTTACTGTGACGCCAACTGCCAAATGTTTGTCCTTTCGGAGTTATATTGTATTGAAAAAAAAAACCTAACATTTTCAATACAATATAACTCCGAAAGGACAAACATTTGGCAGTTGGCGTCATAGTAACTTTTATTCAGCTCGCTGAGACCTATTCGATGATGTATCACACATGGCTATTGGGCTGAGGTCCAAAACTGCATTCCTTTGACAGCCATTCGTTTTTTTTTCTTCTGAAAACGACTCATTATTAGTCGTTAAATGGCATTTTTAAGAGAGCGTTTTTGTTTTTCTAATGGGAATTGCCAGTTTATTCTGTGGTCTTTCCTCTTTTTTTGGCTCTTGCATTTTATTGTGATTGGACTTCAGACAACTGCTACTGGTACAGAAAAAAAGGTAGGGTAATGAGCAGTTTTCAGAAGAACTAAAAAAAAAATCTACCGGCTGTCAAAGGAATGCAATTTTGGACCTCAGCCCAATAGCCATGTGTGATACATCATAAAATAGGTCTCAGCGAGCTGAACAAAAGTTACTATGACGCCAACAGCCAAATGTTTGTCCTTTCCAAAATTGCATTCCTTTGACAGCCATTACATATTTTTTTTAGTTCATCTGAAAACGGCTCATTCATCCAGTAACTGACCACTGAGCGTCTGTGACCCTTGGTTACATAATTAAATTATAATTAAATTGTTGAGGATTTCTGGGATAATTATTTTCTGTTTTGGTAAAGATTTTCTTAGGTGAAATTATTTTTGTTCATGTGAAAATTTATTGAAAATTATAACTATTTTGTGACCATTGATTCCACCTTATTTTTAATACTTTTCGCTCGAATTTGCTAAAAATATATTATAACAAGTAACACAAATTATGTATATTTGTATTTATTTATCTACAACGCACCCATCTTACCAAAACCTAACTCTAGTCTACACTTAAACTAGAGTCGCATTTTGAATCAAAATCATTTATTTTTAAACATACTGTATAGTGAAATTGCATAAGTGTGAGTACTGTGAACGTGCCAGCTTTAGATAACTGACCTGTAACGATGATGCTATGGGAACCGCTTACTGCAGAAAGGAACCATGTGCGCGGCGAAATTGAGTTTCTGTCAAAAATATGTTTTAAGAGGGTGATATGTTTTAAGAGGCCGCCAATTGTACTTAATTGTAAATGTTATTTATGAGTACAATAAAGAATATTCTATCTACTTATCTATCTATCTACATCGTTTACTGTAAAAAAGAAACAACTGTTTGTATTGTGTACATGTTTCCTTTCTGCAGTAAGTGGTTCAATTAGGCTGCATAATTAAACCAACTTACCTCTATCTTCCTTGATATCTATGTCTGGTATATACTTGTTGATCAGCTGAGTGCAGAGTTCTGGGCGGAACTCCTCCGCCTTGACCATAACAAGGGTGTAGCCCACGCCATAGTGCCGCTTGAGGAAGAATGGCGAGCCAACGCACTGCAGTTTCCCCGAAGACATGATTGCGATCCGGTCCCCTAGGTAGTCCGCTTCGTCCATGAAGTGAGTTGTCAGGATCATGCAACGACCTGTAGGGTTATAGTACATTACTGCAGCGGGCAGCAAAAGAGGCATTGATGGACGAACGTGGAAATGTGGGTCGAGGCGAAGCCGAGGCACACATACGTGAGTCCATCAATGCCTAGTTGTGGCCAAGGCTTCTATATGTTTTTTCCTCAAATATTGCGCGCAAATTAAAACTATGAACTCATTCTGTTAAATTCAATAAACTTTCAAAATCAGACGAACCAGGAACAAACAAAATACATATTTTTTTCCGCGTTAAAGTGTTCTTTTTTTTCAATAGGTGGGTATATCCAGCTTTCTATCGCAAGCCAGTTCGAAATTTAAATAAAATCTCTGATAGAATCTCAAACTTCCTTGGTTGTCATTGTTTTTGAACTTTTTCCGGTCGCTGCTCGCGTGTAATTGGCCAGTAGGCCAATTACACGCGAATACAGCAATTTCTACAGCAATACCTACAGCAATTTCGATTTATCTCGAAGGTTGTCGAAATAATGCTCAAATTATGTGTACGTGTGTGTGTCTTACGGAAATAAACTTTTTATCTATCTATCTATCTATCTTTTACAAGCATGTTTGAGAAAAGGTATCATTATAGGCAGACAGAAGCAAGAGTGGTGACGACGTATAGGGAAGAACGGGTGATCACACTATTCCACTACAAAGGGAAATTTCCCGCCAGGCAGATCGTATGCGTGGGGACGGCCGGTACAACTGTTGTTTGTTGGACGTTGTATTTATGGTATGTCATGTGTAACACTGCTTGCGCGATGCAGGAATGTTGGAGTTTATAGTTCGCGCGCAAAGTTGACATGTGCTCGCCACAGCCGCTTGGAGGCACTCAATATGCGGAAGATTGGAAGCGATGGTAGCGCGTCGACAGAATGCCGGCCTCACATTCGGGAGGTCGTGAGTACGAAACCCGGCATATACCAATGACACTGTTTGCTAAGTTAATAACAAGTGTGCATAAGTAGAACCTGCTCAATACCACTCGCTAAAGGAAAACATCGTGAGCACCCCATACCTCAGCGCTAGAAATCGCCAATAGGCGGTGGGCACGCGTGGTGTTTACGCCCATACTCTCTCTCTGGGAGAAGGCCTGTTCCCTGCAGTCGGACGTATATATAGGCTAAACTTCACAAATGTAGATAACTTAGAAAACAAAGTCATAAGTACATGCCCGCACTGGGAAAAGTTAAAGAAGGAGAAGTACTAAAAGAAAAGTATTCGGTTTCATTTGTAATTTACCTTCTTTCTCCTTCTGCAAGAGGTCCCAAAGGGCGCGGCGCGAGGCCGGGTCCATGCCAGAAGTGGGCTCGTCCAATAGTACCACCTTAGCGCCGCCGCAGAGGGCTATTCCCACTGCCAGTCGACGTTTCTGCCCACCGGATAAGCCTTGCGATTGCGCGTTGCGCTGTGAAAATAAATCCCATTGTCTGTCAATAAAAGCCCAGTTTTGCCAATTGGAGGAAATTAAGTGATCCATCGATCTGAAGGTTATTTTCTTGTTTATTTTTATTTATTTATTTATTCACTCAACACATTACGAAATTACAACAGCATTAGTTTGCCAAACTGCTAATGCAGTTTATCGGCAAGCTCTTGGTAACAGTTCTTAAATACTTACACAACTAACATTACTTTCTACACAACTAACATTATCGGTAATATTTCATGTTTACAAATTGCTTAAAACAAAGCGCTTAAGCATACTTTTAAATTGTGCTTTTCTAAGGTGCTTGTTACATAATTCCTCTGGGAGGGTTTTGTAAATGGCAGGTACCAAACAATTACTTAGCCTAGATCCATAATAATTAGAGTATTTAGGTATTGTAAATTTGACCTGTTTTCGTTTAGTGCTACGCGTTGGATAGCTATGGCTCCACCGTTTTAAAAGGCCCGACTTGCCGAAAGTTTCAATCCCAATTTCATATTTAATTTTTTTCTCTATAGGCATGATTTTACAAATCTTGAAAAGCTGTTCATAATTATCTTTACATTTATTTTTTATGTTATTTGCAACTAAGCATTTGAGAAATCTAATGTTTAACATACGAAGACAAGCATAAGAAATTACCATTCCTTGAATGGTCATTTCTTATGCTTTCATGGTAAAGAAGACGACAATGGAGAAATTGCACTAAGAGTTTTAATATAATCGGAGAGTATGTAAAAAGATAAATAAACGTGTCATCATCATTCAGCCACAAGAAGTCACTTGGATGAGACCACACATCGGCAAGCGCAGCGTAGGACGACCAGCCACAAGATGGACAGACGATCTCATCCAAGTGGCAGGAAGACGCTGGATGCAAGCCGCTTCTAACCGGTCTTTTTGGAAATCCATGGAGGAGGCCCATGTCCAGCAGTGGACTCCTTGTGACTGAATGATGATGATGTACAAGTGATATACGGCACCTTGCGGGTTCGAACCGACAACCTGTGTTGCTATTTGTACCGTGATAACGTGTATTTTTTTCGTTTTCATCGTGGCACAAGAATATCACAACTTCTCGTATAATGTTTTTATGTGTGTATACCCTTACGAGAAACCGCAAAAGAATTCAGAGTTCAAAATCAGATAAGACTTTGTGACATCAATAACCACAAAAAAACTGTTTTATATATGATTTCTACGGTATAAAAGCAAGTTCCCCATTGTGAGTCCTGTCCTTAGTGCACCGAAAATGCCCTCAAAGTTACTATGTTATTTAGGTACCTAAGTATTTGTTATTTATAAGACACTGAAGTGCAACTTTAATAGAATACCTCTAACGATAACACTGATAACATTAAAGTGGAATTTGATAGTACGTTCCGGACATTACCGATTACGAATCGTCTAAGTTTTTATGACTAAGAAATTTGTGCCACCTGTGTTATATCTAGATTCCGTACTGCTTCCACAAGAAACTAATCATGAAATATTTATGTGGAATAGTGGCTTAAACATCAATTGCGTTTTTTAGAAGGATCAATCCACAGAAGTTGTAAAGTAACCTTTAGTAAGTTCTGTGGAACGCCCTGTTGCAAACAGATTAAGATACTGAGGACAAGCAGAGATTAATAACCGATTAGCCATGATTATTTTAGGATGTATTTTGTGCAATAAATTGTAATAAGTATGTATCTTACTAATATAAAGCGTTACTTGATATTATTAGTGTATGCATACAAATAAAAACAACTGACACTAGAATACCAGACTTAGTGTACTTTCGACAGCACGTCAATCTTCACATTTTAGTTGCAAAGTCACCCGTAACGCAACGCAGTAGAGTGCGTGGGTGTATACGATGATGTGCTGTCGACTGTACGACTTTTCTCGGCTCAGTATTTTACAAGCAATGTATGTGCTTGTATGTAAATGTTTATGCTTACATGGTGTTAAAATACCGATACCCTAACCGAAAGCTGCGGAGGCAACAAAGTACCGATCGCGTGCGTGGCGCAACTAAGGAACGATTCTATCTGTTTTCCTTCAGAAATTTGTCCATCATAGGGTTGTCTGGAAGAAATTGCTATTAGCAATAAGGTCGCCAATTGTACTGTAAATATTTTAAGTTTGTGTTTCTCCTCGTGTACAATAAAGAATATTCTTATCTTATCTGAGGGTCATTGCGAGTTCATCCTTCATCTCTCCCTGTCCCTCTGGGATAGTTGTTTCGCGTGAGTTTCGATAAGGTTCATTAGGAATGAATGCTTGGTAGACGCGATATTTCTTCGAATTAACCAATAAAAATAATAACTTTGTGCACCTTAAAAAATTAAATTTAAGCCCACGGAGAAACCAATTTGTAATTTTCTTGCAATTAATACATAATTATGTGAGTGGTTGGCCAAAAAGGGACCTGGAGAGATTGGAAACAGTTATTTTTTTTATTTGAATTTTTTAATCTGTGGTATTTTAGCTTTGTTTTGGTCTAACCAGAATATTTTTAGGTGCCGTAGTTATTTTTTTATGATTTTTTTTGTGAGCCGAGCCGAGTCGAAACCTGTCTATACACGAAACTTCAAACGCGATTTTCTCGAAATCAATTATTTTCCCTTGAGGTCCCTTTTTGGTCAACCACTCACATATTTTTTACATTACTCTTTTGCGAGACCCTATAACAAAAACCTAACAAGTTCTCACCGACATCGGTAGGTTCAATAGTATTTTCCATAGCACCAAACCTTCTCAGTGAGCTCCAGTTTTTCAATCAGCCGGTCGATCTCCGCGCGCATTTCATCCCCGGCGAGGCCTTTTAACCGGGCGAAGAACTCGAGGTGTTCGCGAACGGTCAGCTCGTGAAACAGCACGTTATGCTGCGGGCACAGACCGATCTGCGCGCGCGCCGCTCGGGCACTCTTGCGCACGTCGTGCCCCGCCAGCCAGATGGAGCCTCGCGTCGGCGCCACGTTACCTACGGTGAACAGAGTGCGTATACTGTGTGCTTAGTGCGAGTTTTTTTAACTACTCGATCGCGTTAACGTAAACTCATATTCTATAGGAGTGACAAAGCGCGCCACCTATTTGTCCCTCTGTCACTCCTATACAAATTGCAAACGCTCTCGCTATCGAAAGTGAATGAAAAAACTCGCACTACGGGCCCTGAGTTTTGTCATTCACTCTCGATAGTGAGAGCGTTTGCGATTTGCATAGGAGTGACAAAGCGACAACTATGTGGCGCGCTTTGTCACTCCTATACGAATTGCAAACGCTCTCGCTATCGAAAGTGAAGGAAAAAACTCAGTATAAGCACTCTGACCCCTTAACGCTTTACGAGGCAGAGTTGCAGTCGTATAGTTCACACCATAAATTGAACCTTATTACTTTTAAATAAAATAATAAAAAAAAACACGCCCCATTTCCTTGAGGGGGTAGGCAGAGGCACCAATCACTAGAACAGGGCCCACGTTTTGCCGAGTTTATTAGTTAAAGTAATAACTTTTAAAAAAACTCCGAAACCAATAAAAAATTATACTGGCTCTGATCGTTAAAGGGTTAAATAGTTATAAGCACTACTTAAATTAAACTTAGATTATGTAAGGTCTTACAAGCCTCCACCAATCCGGACTAGGCTGCCGTGGTGGAGTATGGCCTATACCTTCCTCAGGGAAGAGACCCGTGCCCCTCGGTGGGGACATAATGGGTTGATGATGATGATGATGTAAGGTTCCTAACGTATTTTTTTGCTGGTGTGTACAATAAAGAGTTCTAATGTAATCTAATCTAAATATACACTACTTCGTGCTATAATTCTTTCTCCTGATTGTGCAATAAAGCGTTGCCCATTTTTTTTATTTTTAAGGAGCACCAATCCACTGAAAACCTATATATTTTTCAGGAACATTTACATTTTACAGTTCTTATATGCTCCCTTTAAGAGCCGCTATCTATCAATATACATTAAACGGGTCACCAGTATTTAGAATGTACCTACGTCCAGGATCATAGGCTATTGGCTAATCCGTTTACCACGATTAGTCGCGGGCATTGTTAGCTGTTCAAAATAGTGATACTAGTACGGCCATCACTGTTTCGTTGACTCTATTGGTAGTCTACTAACTAATCGCTTCCAATAGTAGGGTACATACAGCCTGCCCAACTTAAATGGACGCCCGTGCGCTTCAAACATTTTTGAGAGAGATGCCTATTTCATCAGTGCGGGTTATACTATAGGAAGAAATTGTACTGATGTAAACCAATTTTCTCTATCGAAAACTAACTCGCGGTTTTTACCATTAGCAAAAGACAATTGTTTTATTTCGTAAGCACTATGACCAAAAGAACTGTAGATAATAAATTAACAGATCGGTAATGGACAAGAAACAAGGGCAAGAGTATTGAGGTATGACAGTTTTTTGTCCTGAGTCACCTTAACCACTCTAGTCATATCAGCACTTTAAATATGCTTCTGTGTGGCCTAATCCACCCAGTGGACTGATGAAGGTTTATGAGTCATAAGGCCGATTTCTGAATTGAGAATTTCGCTAAGTAATTACTTCACTGTAGTGCTGTCTCGTCAAATTTCTTTAGAAAAGAGTGTGACAGCATGTTACTTAAGTATTTACTTAGTGTACATTCTCAATTGAGAAATCGGCCAATAGGGTCAGTTCCTGAATTGAGAACTTCGCTAAGTATCTTATCTACTTAGCTGTAGTAGTGTCTTGACAAATATCTCAGAAAAGACCGTAACAGAACGTTGCTGAAGCATTTACTTTGTGAAATAGGCTATTTGACAGTGTGAAAAAAACAGTAGGTATTATTTATTCGTATTCGTATAAATTATGTGTTTTAAGACCACTTTAAGGCATTTTAACTAAAGAAACTATTGTGATTTGTAAAAAAACACAAGATAAAATTTGATAATTTGTATCTGCCGTCATTGTATCGAAAACGGCCTGGATTGGCCGATTCTATGATGACGTCACATACCAGTAAAAATGGCACTGTCGTTCATTCTTTCCTACTTTCATTGGCTGGTTGGTTTACCAGGAATTGACGTCATAAACCTGTGCGACGCCATATTGCCTAAGATAGCGTTTTGGCGGCTTATTTGAAAAGTAAATTTTCGTTTGCCTTTTTTAGAAGAAATACACGAAAGAATTTAAAATGACCATTTTCTGAGGCCGAACACCAACAAACAATATGAGATGGCTTTCAGAAATCGGTCAAATAGCCTATTCTCAATTCAGAAACCGGTACATAGGTTACACATACCAGTAAGCATAGATATGGTGGTGGACTTTCCAGCTCCGTTGTGCCCCAATAGCACAGTGATTTGATCGTTGAAGATTTTCAAGCTCAAGTTGTTTACTGCTATATTCACTCCGTACACTTTCGTAAGATTCTGCAAACAAATAGTTTTGATTGGAAAAGTACCTATTCGATGTTATATACGTTACCAAGCATCAGAGTATGTGGAGTAAGAAGATTCTTGGTTACAAGATTTTTTTTATGGATGCTATAAAATACGGAAGATGAAGATTGACAAAAATTTTGGAGGATATTGTATGGTGGATGTTCTTTTCTGTAATTTTAAATTTTACAAGTGACACTTTTTTATTTAAATAAACAATTAATTGACGATTAAAATATGAAGTGAAATGGAGGAAATGAACTCACTTGGATCTTGACGCCGACTGGATGGGTCACTGGCTCCTGTTCTTGCGTCACAGAGTCAGACGTATCATGTTCCTCTGTTGTGTCTTCTGTCAACCAAAAACTTTATCGTATCAAATATACACTACTTCTTACTTGTGGTGAACTACTGTACGTAAAGGAACAGATAGGATCGTTATGATAGGATCTACATAAGGATTCTAAAAATAATAGACACTTCCTAGTGGCTTGCCTTGTTGTGTGGTGCCACAGTGAAAATTAATATCGCTGAATATTGTGTAGCTCCCGTTTTAAGATTTTTTAAATATAGATACTTTAATTTCACCCACAGTAGATTAAGTTTATTTTCGTCCAAAACGGTTTAGGCGCATAGAAATTCTAATTAACATGTTTATTAAAGCAACGGACAAATATTATATACATACATGAGTCCTGAAAAAGTACACAAATTTCGCCAGTCGTTTAAAAAACGAGCCCTCCACTCTGAGGGGTGAGACCCTATAATAATAATTATGCAGCCTAACATACCACTACAGAGCGCAGGCCTTCTATTCAGAAGGGCGCCGGGAATCACAATATGCTCCAAATAGTAGACCACCGGGCCAAGTACATTAGTTCACACTACACATTTCTAGTGGCTGAGAACCTCTAAAATTACACTGGAACAGATACTAATATGAGCTGACCTTAGAAATTGTTCCACCAACCCACCACCGCTGGTGAGCACCAGCGAAGCTTAGAAACATCTCGATTAAACTAGCCATCAATTAGAAAATTCACCTTGAAATCGGTTCATCCGTTTAGAGCTGCGATTCCTCAGTAAGGCACACATATTCAGATATAATCACAAAACTTTTAACACCCCTAGTTTTTCAAAAAAAAGGTAGTATCTCAGCTGGGGAACTCACCTTCCTCAACGGTGTTTGAGCCGCACCAGAATTCTTTTTGGAAGACGAAGTACCACGGCTTGGGCGTCCCGAAGGCGCCGGGCATCACTTGCTCCAAATAAAGAGTCACTATCAAGTAGATGGCGCAATCGGCGAGGATCATCAGTACCACGTGACCGAACAGCAAACGGGTCTCTTCCGCGGACGGTGATATGAAGAACGAGCCCCATTGTAGACCTTTAGGGAATAAAATGGGTCTTATAGAGAAGCCACATTTTTGCTAATAAAACCACCTGTTTTTATACACTTCCGGGTACAAGAAACAAATAAGCCACTTTACAGTGTCTTTTTATCTCAATCAATAGCCAATAACGACTGATAAGCTTAGTAAGAAAATACTTCTGCTCGTGTAATAAAAAGGAATTACTAAGCTATTTATGGTTCATCGGAGTCCATCGTCTGATTTCGCCTTTGAGGTGTTGAGGATAAACCACTAAACCTTACCACGGTTTACTTAAGAAATAAGTTTACCTTTTGCTCACAAAATATAGACGCCAACGTCGTGTGAGCGAGAGGCAAATAATTGTTTAGTCTATATTTTAATTATCACTGTCAAGAGCGGTGGTAGCGCATCGAAAGAACACTGGCTCCACATTCTGGGAATGATGCTTTTTATGTTTGTTTGATAGTTTGTTTTAATACTCGTACTACTCGCTAACTGAAAAAAAAATAAACAGTGTAAAGACACTAGAGTTTCCTGAGGTATTGAGTAGCAAGTGTTGAGGTGTGTAAATGCACGCTACACACAATGGCGCCAATACTCTCCTACTGAGCAGTATCTAAGGTCCCAACGACACGGCGGTGGTGACGCTGAGACATATGAACACCTGGGGCTCAATTCTGTTAGTGCATTACAGTTCGATGACAGATACACGGTCGGGTCACAATGACGTGTTTTTTCATACCACTGACGCCTAGATTGCTTAGTTTGAGTGCGCGCGTAGACTTCAAGCGGCAATGAATATTGCCTAAATCGCCATATTCATCAAGTTGTCATTGTACTGCAATGCATTAACAGAATTTAGGCCCTGTACAGCTGGCGACACACTCGTCCAGCGGTAGCAGGGTGATCCACAGGTGACCACATACCACACCACATGACAGCTTATAAGTACATAACGCGATTTACTTAACCCCCAAAGTCCTGACGTTGTAAATAACAACAGAACACCACCGTTATTTTCAAGGGCAAGACTGAGGAAAGGAATGGAAAACTATTTACATCTCGCTCACACAATATAGACGGCAATATTTTTTAAGCGAACGATTAGTTTTGTTTTCCCCTTCTACAATAAGCTATTTGACAGCGTGAAAAAACAGTATTATTTATACGTATACGTAAGTAAAACAGCTTTAAAGCATTTTAAGTAAAAAACCATTATTATTTGTAAAAAAACACAAGATAACATTTAATAAATTATACAATGTATCAGCCATTGTATCGAAAACGGCCTGGATTGGCCGATTCTATGATGACGTCACATGTCAGTAAAAATGGCGTCTGTCATTCATTCTTTCTTACGTTCATTGGTTGGTTTACTGGCAAAAGTGACGTCATAATTCCTGTGCGACATCTTATTGCCCAAGATAGCGTTTTGGCGGCTTATTTAAAAAAAATCTTTGTTTGCTTATTTAGCAATAAAGCACAAAAGAATTTAAAATTACCACTTTCGAAGGACTGCATGAGCACCAACAAAAAATATGAGATGGTTTTCAGAAATCGGTCAAATAGCCTATTGGGTATCCTAGTGTGAGGCCAGAAGCCATGTATGTACCTGTATGTAAATGTTATGTTATGTTAACATAGTTTAACAATAGTCCGCTACTCACCGCCAGTACTCTCCTCGCTGAGCAGGATCTGGAGACCGAGCGCCATAGCGGTATTGACGCTGAGACATGTGAACACCTGTAAAGACGGCGCCACACTCTCGTCCAGAGATAGCAGGGTGGCCGGGATGTACAGGATAAACCACATCACACCCATGAACAGAGCGGCAGTGCTCGCTGCAGGAGACGGTCAATGTTAATAGACGACCTCTGTGGCGCAATGGTTAGCGCATCTGCCTACCATGCGAGAGGTCCCGGGTTCGAATCCCAGCATGGGAACAAAAAAAAGAAACCAGGTTTTGGATGTTTACATGTTTGTGACGTCGCTTTTTCTGGTTCCCGCGACACAGGGTATCCTAGTATGGGGTAAGAAGCATGTATGTGCCTGTATGTAAATGTTATGTTTAATACCTGTAGTATCGTTGTCCCCGTAACGGGACAAGACTTACGGGGACAACGGGACTACACCGTTTAATACCTACAGCCTGTCTGGCCAATGACGTTTGAGCTAGTCGTCAGCGCCATCTAACACCTATTTTCAAAGAACAGACTCAAACTTCATACATAATACACACATAAGGCCTTATTTCTCGACAAGAGAAGCATTTGGTCGGATTTGTCATTTTAAACTTTACAGGAGCGCGAGCCTACAAGTTACTATGAGCCTTCATACTACAAATGCACCAGAATTATCTCAGCAATAGGATAATATAGAGATATGTTTCTCAGATGTTAATGGTTAGAAAGAGCTCGACGAGCTGAGTTTGAAAAGGTATAGTTTCCATATTCTGACGTCGAGATTTATAAAATAACCTGAAATAAATGTGTTTTATTCGTTCTTCAAATAAATATAATCCGTCACAATTCCTTTGCAGGTTTTGTGGAGTGGAATTATAAATAAAAATTACGAATTAAGCTTATATTAAGAACAAGAGTTGTGTTGCTTTTATCAATGCAAATATGTAAGATAAAAATTATGTTATCAGCACACGTTTAAAAGTAATTAACATTATACAAAATTTATAAAGTTACATTCTAAGAAGTAACATTCTTCGTTCTACAATCATAATTTTTTTAGCATTATGTCGGTTTATCTAGTAAAGGTCAGCGTGCACATCAATGGTTGTTATTTGACACTAGTGTGTTGTCGACGAATCGGTCGAATTGCAATAAATTTCATTCAAATTAAGCCCGTAATATTAAATAGCATTATGTAGAATTGGTAAACGCACACATGCACACATTGCTTTGCTCCCCTGCCCACCCTGTATTAAATCGCCTGCTTAAATCGCACTTCATTAGTTCATTAAGTTGCCATTATGTAAAATAACAAAGAGAGGTAGTATGTGTCATGAAATTGGAAGCCAGATAACAGAAAAAACTGCTTAGGGGCCGTCCATTAATCACGTGAGGCTTGAAAGGGGGGGGGGGAGGGGTTTGACAAAAATCATGAAATGTCACAAGGGGGTAAGATATCACGTGTATTTATTTTTTCATTATTTTTTCAAACGCGCACGCGATCAACACGCGCGCTTGCGCGCGCAAGACAATTCTAGTTCTAAAAAATTTAAGATTTTTTGTAGATACGAAAAATACACGTGATGTTGGGTGGGGGGTGGGGGGTAGTCTTAAACCTCACCATGTATCACCAAGGGGGAGGGGGGGTTGAAAAATGCTTAAAAAAAGATCACGTGATTAATGGACGGCCCCTTATTAAGGACCGTCATCCATTTCATTATCTACATACAGGGTGTCCCAAAACTCGACGTCAAGCCGGAATCGGGTGAAAAGGCAAGTCATATTGGTTATCAGAAAAATAAAAAAAAATTGAATATATACAATAGGCATTTAAAAAAAAGAAATACCTATACTGTTACCACAAATCGTTACTTTTTCCAATTTTTTTTTAATTTGAAACTCTGAATAATGCTTCTTTAAGCCGTTAACAAAATTTCAAAACCAGCTGCTCCTCCAGCTGGGAAGAAAAGGAGACTTTTGACTTAAACAAATGCCCATTTTTAATTTTAATTTTAGTTTATATTATGTTTGTGAAAGTCCTTGATAAATAATTTAAAAAAAAATTGATTTTTTTTTATGTTTTTCTGATAACCTTTATGACTTTTCACCCGGTTCCGGCTTGACCGGCCGGTTAACAGACTTCAAAACAGGAGGAGGTTCTCAATTCGACTGTATTTTTTATGTTAGTTACCGCAGAACTTTCGACTGGGTGATTTTGATGATTATCTTTTTATTTTAAAGCTGGTGCTTCCCGTGTGGTTCCATTTCAATTTGGTTTAGCTTGACAATGGCATGAGATGTTTTCGCATGACAATGAGAAAACCATCGAAGTAAAAAAAAATCAGCTAAAGGCTTACATTGGAAATTAAAAAAAGTATAGAATTTGAATCAACATAATGAGGGAAATGGACAAAGGTCCTAGAATAAACACCTTCTCACCGGAAGAAAAGAAGCTGCTGAACATGAAGCAGAGAAAGATGACGCCGACCAAGTAAAGTATTATGAAGAAGAACAGAATCGTCCACGGTGTGTTTGTGAACACCGCATAGTCGCTGAAGCCTTCAGCCGTCGTGAACCAGTTCACCTGGAAATAAGCTAGGTTTGTAGGACACTTTAAGCAGCAATGAAGGAAGAGAGCAAATAATAGGAAGTCGATGAGTGTATGTAGTAATCAAAAAGCGATCCATGGCCAGACGATAAGTTTGTGTACCAATCAAATTTGTTTGTAGTGTTTTTATATTTTTTAATGTGTATTGTATGATTCACTTTCGAATGCTGAACAGCACAGATCAGGCCTACATTTTAAATAATATTATTATTTTTTCATCTGTGTACTGTTGGTGTGTTTATTATCAATAAAATAAATTGTGAAATATGCTTATTGTGTAATAAGTTATTGTCCAATCTAATCTAATAGTAATTATATTGCGTCGGTCACTTCTGAGAATCGACAAAATATTCGCTATCAGAAGTTGAGATACTGATCCGCAAACATAAAAGTTGAGGGGCAGTAAACACCTGCTCATACCACGAAGGTCGTAAAAGTAAACGTACCTTTAGAAGTACCACTACAAGGACGGTGGCCACAAGCAATAGTAGGAACTGCTTGCAAAACCACGCCGTCCAATGTAACCAGGTCGGGAGGCCCATTATCTTCATGGCTTCCTAAAATCGAACAATAGCAACAGATATAGTAGTTTACATAATGTAGTTGCTAAAATACCAGGTTAAGAACTGTATTTGACCTGGGTCTCAATTCTGTTAGTGCATTATAGTTCAATTGCAGTTACATCGTCAGGTCAAGTGACATGCTTTTTAATTCCATTGACGCCTGGAAATCGTCACGTTTCATCCAACTGTCATTGTACTGCAATGCATTAGCAGACTTAAGGCCCTGGTATGTTACCTTTACATTTTAGTTGCAAAATCAGAACAAACCGATGCAAACATAAGTTGTCGAAAAATGTGTTCTGGTATACATACAAAGCAACTGCAAAGTTAATTTTTGTAATCACATTTAAACGTCGTTTGAACGCCAAAAGCGACAGTTATTGCCGACGACGTAAGTTAACTCGCTATTGTACTTGTTGAACTGTAAATCGGGCTCAAGCACTAGACCAAGGAAGTACTCATTCAGTCGCTCAGTAGGTCGGTTGGTCACTCATTACTAACTTTATGGCTTGATAACATCTAACAGTAAGACCAGCCACTAGTCTTACAAGCCTCCACCAATCCGGACTTGGAACCCGTGGTGGAGTATGGCTTATACCTTCCTCAGGGAAGAGACCCGTGCCTCTCGGTGGAGAGATAATGGGTTTATAATGACGGAGCGACCCGTCGGTTAGTCCTTACTAACCTTAAGCTGCAGCTCTTTCTCGAGCGTGACCGCGCGAACGATGTTAATGGCCGGGTAGCAGAAGCTAAGCAGTATGAAGAAGGGGAACATTGCTATCAGGAGCTGCACGGCGAGGTCGCTGGTATACTCCGGGTGTGGATACCGCTGCACGTTTACGTCGAGACCACGCAAGTCCGCCTGCGCGAGCCGGGATATCAGCTCCATGGAGATCGAGTGCTGAAGAGCCACGAACATCTCGTTCACGTAGCCTGGCAAGGCAAGCCAATGGATGAGCACTATAGTCCGTGTTTCAATTCTATGCAAAAAAAAATGACGCGGTGTTACCGCTATAAAAGCTATAGGTTAACTCGGTAGATTTTTTTTTACCGTGAATAGAAGACTCATGTGACCAAACTCCTTATCACATCAAAGACATTAAAATTGAATTACTCGTAAGAGCAAAGTCTAAAAAAAACACCTGCGTACCATACACAATTTAACTTGGAAGTAAAATGGAGTTATTTGGTTTTTACGTACTAGCAACATTCAGACATTGACAGCCTAAGAATTGTATGGAGATGTCAACGTGACAATATATATTTTTTGCATTGAATTAAAAAACAGACTGTAGTCTGCGAGCCTAAGTGGACGCAGTTTAGCAGCAAAAAGGTTCCAACCCTGGCAAAAACAACATGGCCATTTTTGAGTTAAATATACCAAAATGATCACCATGCTCTATATTTTAAGAATCAAAGACTTTCATAGCGATCCGATGAGTATGTGCAAAGTTATTGCATATGGTAGTCCAATACAGATGTATGGTCTATTTCACTACGCGTGTCGGTATCCAACGCGTAAGTACATGCGGCGACCACTCCGGAGTGGCAAATAGGTAGGAATTCAGGCACCAGAAGAGGTAAGAGTTACGCGGTAGAAAGAGAGGCAACATGTAGTTGTATATAACGTAGCTTTTTTAGCGCCGTGCGATAGAGTCCCTTTTTCTTTAATTGATTTTGCGGAGTGAATCTTCTGTACCTGTACTATTATGTATTCTGTGCTTAAACTTACAAACTCAAATATATCAAAACTCACTTTGTGTGGGTTGCAGCCTTTTTGCTAACTACGCCCAAGTTTCAGTTCATCAGCTTTAACCTGTAGGTATACGCAAACCGTATAGAAATCGTTATACAATCGTTATAACAATCGTTATAACAATCGTTATAACAATCGTTATTATCGTTAGCAATAGGGCCGCAAATTGTAGGTACTGTTACCCTGTAAATAACTTATGTTTGTGTTTTTGTTTTGCTCGTGTAGGTACTCGTACAATAAACAATATTCTTATCTTATACGGGACTTTAGACAGAATGATTTGATAGACATTGCTTTCCGTATGATTTCTGTCAACGGTTATTAAGTTCATTAATTTATGAATTAGACTCAATCTTATGTCTATCTACCCCAGCCATTCTCAGTTTCTTGATTTTAATAGTATGCCTCCCCTTCTATTATGTATCTGAGCTACCTATTTTGCCGTCAGTAGTGTCTGACTGTGCATCTGATTGTTCGAAGTAGATTAAATCGGACGAGTTCATACAGTGGAGAAGTTGCAGCACCGCCCTTAGAAAACCTTATGCAGACCTAAGCCTATGAAAAGCTAAATGGACTGAAATATACAGGGTGTCCCGTTATGAGTGGTCCAAACGGTAATTGGTGAAGGATTGGTCTATCCTCTATCTGAAAACAAAAAATAGGTTTAGTAAAAGTTTTCGAGATATTTGATATCAAAGATTTTTCTTTTCATATTACTTTTTCGTATAAAATCTACAAATGAAAGATTTTCTTTTTTGTGAATATTTCTGACTTTACGTGCTACTAAAAGTAAATCAATTTTTTTCAAAATTATCATAAATAAAATTAAAAAAAAAATCTTTGATCTCAAATATCCCGAAAACCATAACACTTTTACTAAACCAAATTTTTGTTTTTCTGGTAGAGGATAGGTCAACCCTTCACCAAATACCGTTTGGACCACTCATAACGGGACACCCTGTAGATACTACGTAACTACAGGCGTGGAAGGTACAAAAACAAAATTAATAACTTTACTTTAAAATGCAGTAAATGTCAGGGATTATAAAATAATAAGGATGTTCAGTGTGTACCGCACCGAAAATCCCTTTAAATCCTAATTCAACATAAAAACGACTTTCCCGAAATCTCCGATCCTGACTATTACTAAAGCATTAAGTGGGACACTTACCGGGATCGTTCCCGCCTTCGTACGAGTAGGGGAACCTCGGCCCCGGTACCGGGAACAGCGGGAAGAGCAATCCAGTGCGCCAGGAGCGGCCGCCCTGCGCGAACATAGAGTTTAGCCGCGGCCGGTCCGGGAACCGTAGCGCATATGACATGTTACGCGGGAGTTGCGCGTCCGTTGTTATGTCTGGAAGGAACGGCGACACTACATATTTTGGTCTATGACGCCATCTGTGGCGCAGGGGTAGCGCGCCTACCATGCGAGAGGTCCCGGGTTTGAATCTCTGCTGGAGACAAAAAAACCTTAGGTCCTGGATGTTTACATGTTTGTGGTTTCCACAACCTACCATAGACATAAAAAAGGAAAATACAGACAAGGCAAGATACGAGACGAGAATAAATACAAAAAATGGACACGGGCTATGTCCATGCGGCGGTAAAACGGCCTCAGGTTCTGTATTTGCTGCAGATGTATTACCGAGTGAATTACATACACTTTACCACCTAATTAGGACATTATTATACGTGACGATGCCTTGGCTAGTAATTCAATGGTTTATGAGATTTGAATAATAATATACAAACCTGAGAGATGATCGGGGAACTGTACTGCAGCTATGACTCGTCTAGTCTCGTTTTCGTTGTAGTAGATACTCCGAAGGTCATCGCTTCTACTGTACCCATCGACTCTAGTCACGATCTTGAGGAGCTCATAGACAAGATCTGCATTAATTAATTCAGCTGGTATATTCTGTATTATGTCCGGAAACATCTCTGCTACTATAGGGTAAATGTCTTTTACGTTTCTCGTGACCATCATAGCTACGGATGATCGTACCACGTCTTCTAAGACATCGTTCTCGGGTGAATATGCGATCGATAAACGAGGCAAATCCATGCCGGCACTGAAAATAAAAAGACAGTATAAATATTGACAAAAAAAACGGACAAGAGCGTGCACTAGGGTCCAGACCAAACGACTACAAGCTTTTAAAAAAAAATCGAAAGTTAGTACTTTGTTTTGTAATGCCTCAGTGTAATAAATAGTCAGTATGTCTAATGTTTTGTGTAACTGTTGCTGTAATAAATGTGTTTTCTTCTATTTCTTCTTCATCTTTGTATTTCTTAATGTAGTCTATATACAGTCCATTCCACTCAGGGCACATACCTTCTCTCAAAGAGAGAGAGTATGGGCTCTTTGTAAAAATGCAATCTATCATCATAAAGTACTAAATTGAAACTGAATCTGGTATCACGTTATTACGAAAGTAGAGGCATTTACTAGGAAGGAGTAATACAAGGATTCTTTAACATCTAACTGTTACCTACTATAGCAAATTTATAAAAAAGGGAACAAAGTAGTAAGAACAAAGTTAGGTAAATATAACAATGTTTCATCTCATCTGATCTATTCAGTCCTTTCGAAAGTCATAATGTAGGTACATATTAAATACATACAAGTAAATTTTACTAGGTAACTAATATCTTCCAAATCGCTCGTAGCCCCGGCTGCCTGAGTGATATTAAACGATCACGAAGATGAAGCGACATAGGGCGCGTTCAGTGCATGGATGGGTGACCGTTCTAGTGGATTTTTTCGAACGGTTCCGTGCTTCGCAAGGCACGTTAAGCAGTTGGTGCGGGCTGTCGTCGATAGATGGCAGTCGTTAAGCCAAGTCAGAGGCCTTAGGGCGGCTTGAAAACGTCTGACAGTAAGACCAGCCACTAGTCTTACAAGCCTCCACCAATCTGGACTTGGCCCCCGTGGTGGAGTATGGCCTATACCTTCCTCAGGGAAGAGACCCGTGCCCCTCGGTGGGGACATGATGGGTTGATGATTTAATCATTTTATTAGCCTATGACTAAAAAATATACACAAAAAAAAGTTCGATTACAAACACTGTGACACGAATTTTTTGTATATCAGATTAAAGTTGACATGACAAGTTTTATTAGCAAGCAATCATTGGCCGATACAGAAAACGGAATAAATCATTTTGACGATGTGTTGTTGTGGTATTCTGTATGGTGATGTAAAGTAGAGAATGTGCATGACCAATGGTGCATCAGCATACATCGCCTCAGAATAATTTATGTAAATGCCTTGTAAAATGACAATGACAGGCACCTATGTACTTCCACGTAATGGAGAACTTGCACTAAAAATGTTTTAACAGGTATAGTCTGTTAGTTTTAGAATATACTCTAGAGTAGGTTTCGGTTTTCGCCGAATGCACACGAGTGTAATACTACTTCCTGCTCTGTATAAAACTTTTCTTCACTATTTTGAAAAGTTATGTAAAGTTATAAATAAAAATACAAAATAAACCTTATATAAACGACTATATCCGATTCTATCCGAGAGTAGCCGAGGTATATTCTAAAAGCTAAAAGACTGTAGAAGTAGACACGTTAAAAGGTTAATAAACGTATGGTTTATTTTTACCCTGCCACTAAGACTTTTCATAATATACGAGTACACAAGCCAATATAATCATGTGGTAAAAACGCGCCATACAAATCGGCCTTAGACTATGACGTCATTCCCTCACGTAACGCCATATACGTATGAAGAAATGTCAATATTTGAGTTATCTCGTAAAATCATGTTTTGATGCATCTGCACTCTTATAAGTTTAATGTTTGCAATTAATTGAATTTTTCACAATTTTTATAATCTCAAGAACCCTGAAAATTGTTTTATGGTTTATTTTTTATTTTTCATAAGTTTTTCTGTCTTCTAAGGTATAAAAGCAATGTCACTCCAATCTAAGTGATATGCAAGTTCCCTATTATAAGTAATCACGTGTGTAATTTAAAAAAAAAACCTTGTCATCGTCAGGATTTACGGTAGTGATACACTTATCTGAAATTGTTATTAGTGATAAACTGTTAATGATTCACAAAACAGTGCAGTGCTTTGTCGAAATTCGCACTTCCAGACGGCCGATAAGTTTGTTTTTCGGTTGCTCGGTTAACCGCCTTCTATAATGTTACGAACGAGTACCTCTAGCTAGGTACTAGTGCATCCCTTCTAATGTTATAGGTCGGAAAAACAAAAGAATAGTCTTTTGTTTTTCCGACCCCTGTAACATTAGAGGGGATGCATACGCTCTTACATAAATCCGACATCTCTAAAACACTCCTCAAAGAAAGTTTTCCGTCCATCTAGTATGTCTTTCTCTTTACCACAGACTATATGAACTGCATCTGAAGAGTGTTTCAAGAAATCTTGTTATTTAAACAACACTCTGAATCCCTGGGAACTCATACAGGGATACTCACAGAACTGTCGCCGAATATCCGAGCGAATGCGCGGGGACGGGCGGGTAACGCGACTCGGCTTCCATGTAAGGCTCAATTTGCCACCTCAGGAGTAGAACCGCAGACATGGCCAGCACAGGCACTAGAAGCTCCGCCACTGTCTGCGCAGGATGCCGCCATTGCATCAGGAAGTTCTTCCACATCAGCAGACGGAACTTGGCGAAGGCGCTCGCCTGCTTCCTCTCGACGTCCGCTTTCATATCTGCAACTGCTATCAACTTGGCAGTGTTACCCTAGTAGTTATCACTTTGCACTGATGTTACTTTGCTCTATTGCCTAGATCGGTCCGGCCGTCATAAAAAAACCGATAATATTTAATTTGATATTTACATCCAGCAAGCCGGAAGTGTAGATATCGCACATCAACACACCCCCATACATATGCCCATACAATATCTGATGAAAAGAAATGGGCATTCTTAGTATGGCGGACCAGTAACTATTACAGTTGATGCATTATTAATGAGTAACTGTAGTTATTAGCTTTTCTAAGTTCCTCTTCCACTGAGGAAATAGGTTCCAAAAAGGTTCATAATAAGTCACGACTCACCAATCCACCACAGGGGGCGCAGGGGCACTTTGAGATAACTTTTAAAATAAAGAGTCAAGACATGCATGAACTACAGTGAAGAAATTAATGACTGTCACAGTTCTGCCAGTCCCCTGTAATGCGTGATCACTTGTATCCTGTATAGGTATAGTTACACTTTTGCATGTGGGAAGACCGTTCCACATTGCCAGACTTTTGCATCACAATATAAATTAAGGAATTTAATAAGTAAAATTTTTGTAAAATCACTTCGAAGATAACGCTCCGTGATTCCATCAAATTGTATTTACCGTCGATTATACGAGTATATGTATTGACAGAGACCACGGCTGTTATTTACCCAGAGGTAAACAGTGATACTAATTTCGTTAAAAAATTCAGTGGTAAGAATATTATCCACCTTTAGCCGGGTAAGCGCGGAACAACACTGTTTGTGTCAAAACTTACTACGATGTTGGACCTCGAGATACGCTAGTCGCGAGACAATCGTTCGGACATGGTATTGTTACATTTACTCAGTAGAAAAGTGTTGATCACTTTATCACAGCAAAGGATAACGCACCCTTCGGATATTTGCACAGTAAAGATATTTCATCACTTACCTAATTAGCCAATGAGTAGGTACGAAACTATTTATATTAACGTCACATAACTTGGTAAAGTAAACGACACACGCTTTGGCTTGCTTTGCTAGGAAGACACTGAGTAATCAATATTTGAGGTTCGATAAATATTTGTACTGATAGGTAAGTGCTGATAGCGTTGATAACGTTTTGTTTCACTTTTATTACTTATTGTCTATTTGCATAACATTTTGGCCAGTAAGACCAGCCACTAGTCTTACAAGCCTCCACCAATCCGGACTCGGCCCCCGTGGTGGAGTATGGCCTATACCTTCCTCAGGGAAGAGACCCTTGCCCCTCGGTGGAGACATAATGGGTTGATGATAACATTTTGGGCGCAATAAAATTAATTTTGCTTTCTGAATAAGCGTGTAACTACATCTTCGGCAAAAAGGTTGACGACGCGAGGACAGACATATCGGATTGCACTGCCAGCTTAATTTTTTATACAAAAAAATATTAAATAGATAACAACAAATTGTGCAATAAAACTTCCCGAGGATATAAGTATAAAACATAACTGCGCTCTAGTCGAAATATATTATCCTTCATCGTATTGTTATAATCGTAGGGACGCCAGGGCAAGGTACTAAAGCTAAAAAGTGCGCCGGTATCTGAAAAAGTCTGAGACTTAGCTGGGGCTAACTTGGTTAAAGCGCTGGCACGAGTTTTAGCGGTTTCGAGAGGCGCGGGTTCGAATCCCGTAGAATTTTTCGTTCCCGTATAAACACCGTTTATTTGTATGAAGTAATCAATGTGATGGTTCATGTATGTAAATGTCCTTAATTTTTTTGTAAATAATTTTATTTCAGAAAAAAAAAAGTATTCTTTAACCGTCTTCACAAGTTGTTTCTTATAATCAATAGTCTAATAGACAGCTAGGCAAACAAAAACTAAAATTAGCGATTGTGTAGTGCAAATATAATACCTAATGGCATTATATTTACATTAAATAAATAAATCTACTCTGACTGTAAGACTGGTCCAAAAACAAGTGCAGTTCATAACAACAAAAATGTATTTTCTTTTAACACTTGACAAGTAAACTAATACGATAAATACAAAAGGTCATACTTATAAACAGCAACTTATCTATTGCCACCGATAGTGGGCATAAGCTCTATTAGCTTCACACTGTCTATGTAGGTCTTGCTTCCTCTTGACCACTTTGCCGGTGTTGTTAGCAGCATCGAGGATCTCCCAGGCGAACTGCTCTGGGAAGTGGATAGTCCTTTCTTTGTCATTGGTGGCTTCCAACAGCCACTTTATTGCTAAGAACAGGGAACGTCTCTCTGTTATCGGACCAGGAACCTGGAAAGTATAACAAAGTCATAAGCACATAAAACTTCACAATAAAAAAAATACATCTATACTTCTACATATTTTACATATACTTAGATAATATGTAATATGAGATAAAATATTATAAAGTTCCAAGTTACTCTAGCTTTATAAAATGATTCCAATATTAACAAATATTACAAATGTAAAAAATGTTTATATGATAAAATTATAAAGAGCTGAACGAACAACTTTGGATTACACTATAATTATAGTGCCAAAATTTCATCCAAATCTGTTGAGAATATTGTAGAAGCAATGACAATCCGCTACGTGACTCTTTTTTCAAGTATGTCTTAAATGCTAAATATCTCTTCCATTAGACCAAAAAATATTTTACCATATTTTTTGAGGACCTAAAAGCAACAAAAACATTATTTTAAAACGTTGCTTTGCTAAACAGCCAAAAACGCGGTCCGCCATTTTTGTCTATGGTTTGAAGTCCTCTACGTTTGTAAACAAAGTTTGACATTTAACATAGGTAGAGTTTGTGCCACGAAAGAAGTATGAGTTAATGAATTTTGGCTTTTATTGTTATGGCCTTAAGGATTTTACCGTGGGACTTGTTTGGTGAAACGATCTTTACCTAGCCCTAAAATCTGTTAGTGATCTCTGAGCATAGTGAAATAACAACGCATTCATGATTTCATCGAGTTTACATGCAAAATATATCAATTATCATTATTGCATTATTCGAGACTGCAAAAACACGTCAATAAAGACCGCCGGGAAGACGCGGATTCGTGTGCCCAGTGAAATAAACTTAAGAAAAATTTGGCTCAAACTTGCCAAGAGAGACCCCGATTCTTTATAGACTGACACTTGGGTGTATTTATGTGAAGATCACTTTAATGTAAGTCCTGTAATATCAATGTAAACAGAAACTGTTTCTGTAATAATGCTTGGTTTGATTTGGTTTGGTTTTGGCAAATGGGTACTATCAGCTTCCACGAATCCAGCGTCCATGATTGCGCTTATCAATAAAATGATAAGACACTAACTGCACAAGAAGAGTTTCTGCAAAAACACTAAATCCAATGCAAATCACAATATAACCTACGCACGCACGACTGACAGGTGTTTGTTTACAACCAAAGGTGCTTTCAAGATGGCGGATAGTGTTTTCACCGTTCCGATTTAAAAGCGAAAAATATTTTTTTTTATTTGCAAATTTTGCAGCCATCCTGCATATTTACTTAGCAAAGTCAATATATTTCGGTTTCTTACGTTAGATACTACAGGAAATAACCATTTATCGCGTCAAATTTGATACGAGTCAAGTAGCGTATTGAAAACATCAAGAAACATGACTGTCTGATGTGTTGACCCACCTCAGTGCTTGCCATAGACAATTTAAGTATTAAAATATCAGGTATAACTAAGAAGAATCACTACAAACAAAGGATCAATTACCTGATAAGTGATGCCACCACGTTTGATAGGTGTTAGCTGGAGTAAAGGCTTGCAGTTCTCAATAGCTGTGTGCAAAAGAACTTTTGGATCCAGTTCTATCTTGGCCTTCTGATCTGATGATGTGGCCAGGTGATAGCGCTCAATCTGAGTTCTTTTCACATTCTCAAAGGCTTTTTCAACTAGGCCTCTAGCAAGTTGCTTCTTCCCCATTTCCATGACATGATTGATTACTTTGCTGAAAGAATAAATACAATGTTATCATTGTCAAAAATGTAATATTAGCCTATAGGAAGGACCAATTCTTAAGCAGTGGACTCCTCATTCTCGAGACTATTGACGATAGGGAACTTGCCTCGAAATTGAATTGAGGTGGCATTGTATTTATTCCTTACAAAACATAGAAATAAATACAATAAAACTAATTATAAACTGTTGTGGTTTTTCAGGTTATAATAGGCTAGTTGCCCTAAAAAATGTAATTAGTCCGTTTTTTAGATTTCAAAAATATGGGACCCGTATTTTAATCGAAAAAAGAAAAAATACGTGTCCAATATTCTTTTATAATCAAAAATACGGACTAAATAGAATTTAATTATTTTGACCCTGGAAACTACCCTATTCTGCAAAAAAACAAAGAACTAAACGAATAATAAGAAAACTCATACATTTAGCATTGATTTCTAAACTTTTTCTAAGATACGATAAATATAATTTATTCATAAAATTATAGGTGTGTAGTGTACATAACAATTGAATTTTTAACATCTAACATTCTAATGGACGTAGAGACATAAAACAATAAAAAAATATCATAAATCTAATCTTTGCAAAATGTTTGTTTAAGTTATGTTTTGGCAATAAATGTAGTTCACTTTCTCTTTCATTTGCACAAGATTTGAACTACTTCGTCTGAACGTGAACATGTCTTGAACTACTTTTCAAATGAAAATCATTAGTTGAAGAGAAAAATATCATAATTACACATAATTTATTATTTTATTCAATGAGACTAAAACATTTTTATTGCAAGTTCTGCATTGAGATTGACTGAAGCATAATTTCAGACAATCAATTAAATCACTCATCAAAATTAATTTGAATTGTACCTACATAGTTTGATTTATAAAAATATGCAAATGTAATTTATGTGTACAATTAATTCTATCTATCTAAATTCTATAGATCTAGTACTAGATAAATAAAATAAGCTACTACAAAATAAATTATATTTACATCAAACTTCTAGCCTGCCAAATAAATGCTGATATTCAGTGAGGTTTTTTTTGTAAACACTTTTTAGTAATTTATAAATGTAACCCCCATTTGATGGGAATTTTATCTTTTTGTAGGGAATTGAATTATTTTAGTTCTGGATATTTTGTTTAAATATGAGCCAAAAAAATTGAGATGGATAAGCGGTAATTTATATTATAATTATAGAATAAAACTTAATAACATTTCTGTGGTTTACGTACAAAGGCAGTTAGTCATATTTCATAAAAGCAAACATATGAACGAAGAATTTTTCTTATTTGAGTATATGACAACCAAGGAGAATTATCTCCTTGATGACAACTAAACTTGTCTATGTTTGAAAGAGAAAAAAATATTTAAAGAGACCTAAAGAAAAATAATATCTAATACGTCATCCAACCCTGAAAGGGCTTTTTAAGAAATTTTTTGTGTGTATTTGGTTGGTCTGAGACATGTCTGAGAATAGTTCGTAGGCAACTAAACTTGTCTATGTTTGAAAGAGAAAAAAATATTTAAAGAGACCTAAAGAAAAATAATATCTAATACGTCATTCAACCCTGAAAGGGCTTTTTATGAAATTTTTTGTGTTTATTTGGTTGGTCTGAGATATGTCTGAGAATAGTTCGTAGGCTAATTTATATGGCAAAACAATGTTTGCCAGGTAAGCTATCAATATCAATAATTGATGCCATTTATCAATATTTACATAAGCAAAGAATGCCCCCCTGCACCCTTTCACATCATTATGTAAACATATTGTTTTAATAGTAACTTTTTTTTACTTTGACTTTGACATGTCATCAAAAGTATGCTTGCTCAGATCTGTGTTTACTTGATTTTGTAAGCTTTGCTGACATTAGGGTGGGGAATAATACTTACTTTACAAGGGGATCATAGTAAACAGATGAGGTCTGGTACTGAAGTGGTGGTTTAATAGGAACAGCAGCAAGCTTGGACAGCTCACCACTTTCAACAAGCTGCGCTTGGTCTTCCTTCCTGAATATAGGATTCTGGAAATAATCAGGGAAACTTGTTGCCTTCTGACTGTATCCATTTGTACATATTCTGGAAGGAAATATAAACATTTTAAATGATTAGTAAGTAAACATTAGTTATCTACATATAAATATAGCGACTGACATTATGTCAGGCGGTATATTTAATTTATATATTTACTTGACTCAACTCAGACATTTCGACTCTCATTGGGGACACATTGGTATTAGTGACGGTTCGGGGTTCCGGAACTCGACCACAAATGAGCCTATTTTGCGTAGGAATACATTGAATCTTCTATGAAATTTCTGCATATTATCTTTTTTTTAGACCCATGCCTCGTAACTTAGTATTTTTTCCGCGATTAGATGTCCCTAAAATTTGGGTCAGTTGGCCCTGACGAATTCCACTCCTGGACGTAAAGGTCATGCAATCATGATTGTTGTTGTGTTCGTTTATAGGTTAAGTTTGTAATACCACCCCAAACCATTATATTATTACCTACGATGGGTAATAGAAACTTAAAAAGATTGTTTCTTCGATATCACTAAAAGGAATTTGAGGTGGCGCCTCTAGTAAATTTGAAAATGCTAAAAATAAGTTCCCCAGTAAGCTTACCTTAGCACGACAGCTGAACGACAGGTTTCCGGAAATATTCTGCAGACAGGCACTGCTTTAGTAACAATGGAATTCATAATTGCTCGCTTGAATAGACAGACTTTGTGTGTAATTCTTTCACAATTCAACAAAATAAGTAAGAAACCGCTGTTTGGTAAGAAAATAGAAAATACACAGACTATAACAGTTAGGTACGTAGCACAGATTAAGAGTACGTAGTGTCGTTGATCGTGTGATCGTCTCTAAGCACAGAGTACTTTACTACTATAATCGGGACGATCATCCATCTTATCATGCCATTTATTCAAGTTCCCTCCGGGATTGGTATCGGGCGCACAGTGGTCCCATCTTGAAAATCCGTGGACTTAGGGTCGAAAGTCAGAATTCCGGTCTGATTTTTTTATACGTGTTGGACAGTTATACGCCTAGCAATAGTTGCGGGGAAAACTTTTTTGAGAAATTGCTACTTTACCAGAAAAAAAATAATCAAGTTTTTTTTGTATGGAGAAATTAACCTTTTATTTTTTTTCTTTTTTTGTTTCAACTTGTTTAGCCTATGACTTTATAATTACAATAGTATAAGTCATTGTCAATCCAGAAAAAATAAAATCTACAGCCGTCACTTGCCGCCGCGCGAGATTTCGATCGCGAAACATGGCTAATTTTTTTCATAAATTTTACTAAGAATGTACCATCATGCTCGACATTTCAGTTGTTTGCATGTTGCTACCTCAATTAAAAACCAAATAACAATATTATTTCCACAAAAAAAAGTGAAAGGTAAACATTTAGCATTTTTTTATTATTTAAAGGTAATTTGTTTTTTGTCCAGCTTTAACAATAAGATTACGAAAATGTTTAATAACTTTTAGGTCAGCACACCAAAAAGTACCAATTACTACTTATCGACCACTTTAAGTATCTACCTGAAGTTTCTGGGTAACGCTAATGCTGTTAGTGCGCGAATAAATGAGTCATCTACGATAGTAAGCTTCCCTTGATCACTGTCCTCTGATCGGTCGTCATAATAGCTGTAACAGACGATCGAACTTGCACGGAGCGGACAGCGGACTTGGGTACGGCGTACAAATCCGCTAGTCACAACAGACGCCCGGATCTCGCAGTAACCGCTGGTAATGTACAGTCGACAGCACGTCAATCTTCACATTTTAGTTGCAAAGTCGCCCGTAACGCAACGGAGTAGAGTGCATGGGTATGTATACACCATGATGTGCTGTCGACTGTACACAGTTCAGACGTCATGCCTGGTGACATATATAAAATTCAAAGTCCTGACTGACTGACTCACTCATCAACACCCAGCCCAAGCCGTTTGACCTAGGAAGCTGAAATTTTGCACAGAGGATCTATATATAATGTAGGCAAGAAATAAGAATTTTTGGAAATTCAACCCTTAAGGGGGCGAAAAGGGTTGCCAAAATTTTTATGGGAGGTATAAGATGTTGTCTGATTTTCTTGAAACTTAAAATTAATACTCTTCAACACAATTGATTGAACACGTGTTTCGCCGTTTTTCCTAAATTTAACCCTTAAGGGAGTGAACGGGGTTGTAAAATTTTGAACTAAAGTCCACGCGGACGGAGTCGCGGGTGAAAGCTAGTTTGTCCGGTCCGAGCGTACAGACTCGCGGATTTGTACGGAGCGGACCAAATTCGACGCGAACACCATCGGTCCGGAGCGGACACGAAATAATAATAATAATAATGTTCGGCGGACAACTCTCCAGACGAAGGGATATGGTACGGAGCGTACCAAATCCGCTGCCCGGCCCGTACCAAGTTCGATCGTCTGTTAGTACTATAAACGCTGTCGCACACTGCTAACGACCAATTCTTATTCAATCAGAGCCCAGTATCGCGGATAGTACTTATGTGATTCTGGGCTCTGATTGGTTTAATTAGGGTTTTATTTTCAAATCGTGTCGAAATTTGTTTCATTCTGCTCCCGACGCTTGACTGCAAAAGGATTAGATATTTTTATTTTGAAGTGAAGTTAGTGTGTATAGGAAGTTCTATGGCTGGATTTTACACATAAATCTCGACCTGTATCAAAAACTTCGCGATAGTGGTGGCAATTTGAACAATTTTCAGTATTTATACAAAGTTATAGTTTCTGAAATACCAGTCGAGATATCCCAATAAGACCAAGCTAAAATCATAGGATTCTCCCGACTTTTCACGACATGTCTATTATAAAAGTGGAATGAAGCAAACAGATGTCAGAAAACATTTCTGTACCGTGAAGTGAACCGCGCGTGGTTAGAGACAAGCATCACGTGGCCAACTCGCGACTCTGTAGATTTGAAGATGATGATGGAAACTTCAGCAGAGCCATTGGAACTTCCAGATCTAACCCCGACAAAAAGTCTAATTCCATCCATCTGCACTGCGGAAGTAGGAGCATCTATAATACCACAAAATATGGATGGATTTTAAAGTATTGAGTGAAAAACAGAAAAAAAGACTCTCTGACCCTCTTGTGACGGCAGAAGAGTTGCAATATATGTTCACATCAAAGTTAAAAAAAGGCAAACTTACATTAGCTAAGATTGTGGACCATCTAAGCAAGAATCCAGATGCTGTAGGTGCAGTGACCCAGCTTTTATTCGATAAAGAGAACACTGCAATAGTCAAGGATTCAGAAGATAAATCTATGTTTCTTTTCGACCACGTTTCTTTAAAACCAGAGAGCTCATTAATAGGCCAGCGACTCACTATCATAATAGCTAATGGGGCTCATTTCGTTCAGCAATGTACGACTTATCGTATAAAAATTCTCTCTTTGCCAACTTACCTCCATAATGGCTTTGTTTCTATATAAGAAGGCGATCATCGATTCATGAACGTGAATCGATTCATGAATGAAAGTCTGATTTCGCCATACCTATTCACTGTGTCTAATCTGAGTTCAATTGAGTCTGTTCAATAACAGCAATGCTACTGCAATACTTTGTATAATATAAATACAATAGCAGAGAACACACAGCATAATTTGTGCAAGCAAGTAGTCAACGGAAGCATAGTAATAGATAGGTCATCCAAATTAATTTCAATCCGATGCCATATTCAGTACCAGCAAAATAAGAGAAGAGCTATTGTCCTCGATACTAGGCTCTGATTGGTCGTCAGCAGTGTGCGACAGCAGTTATGACGACCGATCAGAGGACAGTGATCAAGGGAAGCTTACTATCGTAGATGACTCATTTATTCGCGCACTAACAGCATTAGCGTTACCCAGAAACTTCAGGTAGATACTTAAAGTGGTAGATAAGTAGTAATTGGTTCTTTTTTGGGTGCTGACCTAAAAGTTATTAAACATTTTCGTAATCTTATTGTTAAAGCTGGACAAAAAACAAATTAACTTTAAATAATAAAAAAATGCTAAATGTTTACCTTTAACTTTTTTTGAGGAAATAATATTGTCATTTGGTTTTTGATTGAGGTAGCAACATACAAACAACTGAAATGTCGAGCATGATGGTACATTCTAAGTAAAATTTATGAAAAAAATTAGCCATGTTTCGCGATCGAAATCTCGCGCGGCGGCAAGTGACGGCTGTAGATTTTATTTTTTCTGGATTGACAATGACTTATACTATTGTAATTATAAAGTCATAGGCTAAACAAGTTGAAACAAAAAAAGAAAAAAAATAAAAGGTTAATTTCTCCATACAAAAAAAACTTGATTATTTTTTTTCTGGTAAAGTAGCAATTTCTCAAAAAAGTTTTCCCCGCAACTATTGCTAGGCGTATAACTGTCCAACACGTATAAAAAAATCAGACCGGAATTCTGACTTTCGACCCTAAGTCCACGGATTTTCAAGATGGGACCACTGTGGGGCGGCCAGATTTAATAGGCCACTTTAGGCCAGTCCTTATTATCCTTCACAAATCTCCTCCTTCCATGATTGGTTTACATGTAGGTAGTATCGGTCCACCGATTGCGCCAAATTCACGACATTTAATATTGGTGGTGGTTTAGTAAGTAGGTAGTTATTCTTTATTCACCGCATGGTTAATAACGAAGAGGAATTTTCCTTTAGTTGTCTAATTTATCTTGCACCGTTGTGCCACTGCATGAAAAGAAGTTACAAAAAAATGGATAACAAAAACAAATCGCTTTGCCTTGCGTTTGTCAACATAGAACGAAATTTATTACAGAATTGAATTTTTGTTTCAGTTGTACATCAAAATTACTTAGAATTCTTTATATGTTCGTGCAACATGTCAACGATAATAAAATTTGATCTCAAGGAACTAAGAAAATTATCAAACAACAAGGACTCTTGTGTTTATGAAAAGAAAGTGACACTAAACCTTGCTCTTCAGCCGTGGTGCCTTGGTAATCTAAAGGAATCTATAAAAAGCGTTCTGGACTATAAAATTGGAAAATTCGACAAAGAGTAAGTCCAGTAAAAAAGAAACATTAAAAATACAATGTTCAGTTGTGTTTACTTCTATGGTCTCTTATTTGTTACAGATTTAATGGAATTCTACTAAGCTACAAGAACCTTCGGATCCTACAAAATGTTGGCAATATCAGAAACGACAAGGCCGACATACACTTCCAAGTGCAGGCTGATTATTTCATATTTCAGCCCAGTATTGGTGCAACACTCAGTGGAATTGTTAATAAGAAAAGCATAACACATCTAGGAGTATTGGTCCATCGGTAAGCTGTCTGTATGAACATATTATTATTTTAATTAGTGTGGTGAAAAAGGCGAAGTACTCAGATTTTTGTAGCTGCATTAAAACAATATTGTAATATAGAATTCACAAATAAATAAGACTAATTCAGTTGATTTGGTGATGAAGGCTAAAAACTGGCCCAATATTAAGCCCAAATTATTAAGTTTTATTCTGTAAAGGGGGAAAAAAGTGCTGAGTCAATCCAACATGAACCAGTTTCAAGTTACAAAACTTAAAAACCTTGATATGTTGGGATTTTGCGCCTCACTACTCTAAGCTTCAGTTATAATTAAAGAAACTAGAACTACCTACAATAAATTATTACAATGCATTATTCTGATACACTTCCATCCACTACAGAGAACAGGCCTTCCCTTTGCACCATCTTTTATGGTTTCTCACCATCCTCTTCCATAGATGATAATAACTGAACCAATATGAAGCTTTATTGCTGTTATTTTTTTTTCAGTGTTTTCAATGTGGTCATTCCAAGACCTACAGAAGAGCCAGGTAACCGATGGATTGGTACACGAGTTAAGGAAGGCCAGAGAGTCAACTTCAGAATAGTGGTTCTTGATCTATTTGGAGCCCTCCCATACATAAGAGGTGAACTGGATGAAAGGTGAGGGTCATACTAATTCTTTTTAGGGTTTCATATCTCAAAAGGAAAAAAGTGAACCCTTATAGGACCACGAACCTTTATCAGTTGTGTTATCAATGATAACGCAACAGGTCCATGATAACTTATCACCATGAAAAGAACAATTAAAAACCGTAGTTACGATGAGCCTATCGGTCTACTAAAAGTTCAGGTTAAAACTGAAAAAAATCAAACTTAAAGTAAAGGTTACACAAATAGTCCAGGAATTTTAGCACCAAAAATCGGTCCGCTCTGCATAAAATCCTTCTACGTGATTTTTCGATTGGATTATGTCAGAGGGTGCCTCCTAAGTATAAAACCGAGTTTCTGTCGCCCGAAACCGTGAGCGTTAGCCGCCATCTTGGAAACCGTTTTTTTGCATATATCTCGGAAACGGTAACTTTTACGTTAAAAACCGAAGAGATCTTTTTTGTAGAGAACAAAATTTCCCATCTTTTTTATACCAAACTTTTCCCCCTATAGTTGATATTTTCCGATATATTTAAGTAAAAAAAACCAAATTTTTTGTTTTTGGAAAGTAACTCAATAATTTTTGGAGATACGAAAAAAATGTTTGAATTAAAGTTGGAGAGCATAAAATTTTCTACAAATTTTGTATAAAACTTTTTCTTGCAAAATGATTGGTTGCTGAGTTCTAGCTGAATAAAAATTGTCACCTGGAATCGAAAATCAGCGACGAGCGGTAATACGTTACTCTGGCATGCAAACCAAAAAGTATAATCGAAAAATTTTATCATGGAGACGGTAACTATTATATTTATCGTGAAAAAGAGGGAAATGAAAGATTAAAAAGGAAATTTTGCACAATAAAAATATTTTAACGAATTATTGGAAAAAGGAATGAAAATTTATTCATGTACATATCCAAATTAATTATCATTTGCGCGATATAAGTCGCTGTTTACAAATCAGGATCGCAGAATATTAATTTAATAAATTGTATTTGATAAATTTTTGATTTTAGATTTTATTATATTGTTTATCAATAAAATAAGATTGACAGAAGAATCCGTTTTAAACGTAATTTTTTTTTTTCATCCTCTTTGACTATATTTGCAGCACGCATTCAGTCAATTCTATGTCAAATGTCTTAAGGTTACATTAAAAAAGTTTAATAATTTTATATGGTGGTTAAGTAATTTTAAATTTTCTAATTTTCCGCGCAATTTCCTTAATTTTTTCTTTCATAAGAACTTTCTCCTGATAATAACGAACAGAACAAAAAAAGAATTAGCGAAATCGGTCCAGCCGTTCAGGCGTGATGCCGTGACCAAGGGAAATAGGGATTCATTTTTATATATATAGATAGGGGGAAAGGTTTGGTATAAAAAAGATGGGAAATTTTGTTCTCTACAAAAATGATCTTTTCGGTTTTTAACGTAAAACCTACCGTTTCCGAGATATATGCAAAAAAACGTTTTCCAAGATGGCGGCTAACGCTCGCAGTTTTGGGCGACAGAAACTCGGTTTTATACTTGGGGGGCACCCTCCGACATAATCCAATCAAAAAATCACGTAGAAGGATTTTATGCAGAGCGGACATCTAAAAATCTTGGACTAAAAAGACACAGTGGTTTAAGGCCTTAAAACATTTCCATTGACCTACAACTTTGAAATTTGGCATGTAATATTGTCTTAGATTACTACATTTAATTTATTATGATTTAAATACAAACTATTTAGATCATAATAAAATTTGTCTGCAGTTTGGGGAAAAGCTCGGAAAAAACTGTGGTACTCAATATCCGAATTATTTGTAATAATTTTGAAATTACCTACTACACAGAACTCTGACTCGGAATTGTTCGGTTTTTTTCAAGTCATAAATGTTGGGTGCTCGTTGCTCATCTGCTACTTGAATCGCTCGTAGCCTGGGCTGCCTGAGTGATCTTAAACGATCACTAAGGTTAAGCAACATACGGCGCGTTCAGTCCATGGATGGGTCACCATCTATGACTAACGCTAGTGGCATTTTTCCGAGCGAATCCGTGCTTCGCAAGGCATGTTAAGCAGTTGGTGCCGGCTACCGTCGGCGTCGATAGATGGCCGTCGTTAAGCCAAGTCAGAGGCCTTCGGGCGGTTTGAAAACTTCTGACAGTAAGACCAGCCACTAGTCTTACGAGCCTCCACCAATCCGGACTTGGCGCCCATAGTGGAGTATGGCCTAAACCTTCCTCAGGGAAGAGACCCGTGCCCCTCGGTGGGGACATAATGGGTTGATGATGAAAAATGTCTGCAGTCTATTAAGTACTATTAATTGTGTTTTCAGATCATTTGATATTACATCCAGTGCTGAGGAAGACTCTGGAGTCAGAAGCCCAATTACTGTTTCTTATGTAAACTTTGATAAGACGAAACCAAATTTAAAACAAATTGGAGATGGGCTCACTCAGTCATCCAGTAGAGTTCCACATCCCCTATCTCCAAATAAAGCAATACCTGTCAACAAGATTCGCCAAAACAAAAACGAAAATGGAGCCAGTTACAGCCCAGTTTCTCCTAGGAACTATGTAGCTTCCAATAGTAATGAGATATTAATAGAAAAAGTTAAAACAAAACGACACAAAAATTCTGACAGAGAAACATCAGCCCCAAGAAGTTTGAAGAAAAACAGAAAGGAATGTTGATACAATGTGATTTGAAAATTGTTTTGTATAAATGATTTATTTTTATTATACTTACTTGCTAACATAGCTACTTAATAAAATGCATTTTACAATGTATAGTATTGTTTAATTTTAATTTACAAATCAGAATTAAGAGAAAGTTAAGGTACACACTACATACACTATCAATGACTTTTTAAAATTAAAATCATTATACACTAATACTTATATTATGTAACTTTCAAAGTAAAGCAAGCAAAGGGCAAGATAAAAAGTACCCGAAACCAACGACTAATTAATGTCGATGAAGCGAAAGTGATTTGACAGGATCGTCGCAGGTGGCATGGCAGTCCGGTCTCTGCCTACCCCTCTGGGATACAGACGCATGTATGTATGTATGTTTCAAACTATTCTGTGGTAACTTTGTTCATATGGCCCCTGACATTGAATTTAATTCAATGCCCCAGCTATTTTCTGAGATTGATAGTAGGTAAATAATTTTCTAATATTCTGTATTTTGAGAGAAGGCTAATTACGTGCCCTAAAGTAGGACGTATAATAATTATTATTATTATTCTGCCGTTCGATAAACAACGCATTCTACATTTTTTGCGAAAATGAGTTAGATAGATACCCCTTCAGACCCATGGTTACACTTTACACTGCTTTGTCACACTAGTGTAACTACTGAGCATAACCATGACCGATGGTCACACTGATGTAACCACTGAGCATACCGGTAATGACCGGTGGTTACACTCTACTTGATGATAGTATACTGGCCACTTAGAATTTTTTCAATACTTACCTACTGGCCACTTACATTCTATGATAGAACGAAAAAAAATTAAAAAAAGAAAGAAAGAATTTATATTTTATTTTTATTATTAATATTTTTTTATAACTTTTTTCTTTTCTTTCTTTGCTTTCTGAACTGTATGCTCAGTAGTAACACTAGTGTGACAAAGCAGTGTAACCATTGGTCTGAAGGGGTTAGATCTCAGAACACAAAAAGAAGGAGAAGTGCCATAAGGGCGTGGCACTGTCGCTCGACGTTAGCCCGGTTGGGCTTACCTTGGAAAAACTTTTAAATATGGCCGTCAATCGCCTAGCGCCCGCCGCCGCGGTAACATATGTGAAAAATCCCTGATTGCGCAGTGATTACCACCTGAAAATGCTACTCAAATAACAGTGGAGTGTATTTTCTTCGGCAAGCCTATTTTAATTACTCTATTCATCTTTAAACTAGAAAAAATAATTATTATAATAATTTTCCTGTGCAATATGCATCCTAGTACTAAGGACGTAAATGAGACGTATTTAATACGTCGGATTTATTCCACTGGTGTTTTTATATAGAACTTTCGTAGAGGGTTTCTAAATTGGACAAGCAAGTCCGCAATGGACCATCACGCAAAAATGACTATTGTTTTGTGCGATGTTTCGTGGTACGGTCGCATGTATTTGCCGTGAAATGTCAAAGTCACCAGTAGGTGTCAGCGGGAGTCATAGTGATGGGTAGTTGCTTTCTTTTTAGACTGATAAAGTGTCGATATTATCGTCGCATTTACAGTCGTTTGTCTAGACTTCCAAAATTACTAGGACAATTATATTGTAAGACTATGTAGCTAATGCCCGCGACTTCGTCCGCGTGGACTTAAATTGCTAAGGAAGCTTCTATTTTTGTGGCAGGATTTTGTTGTTATAAAAACAGGCTTAGCTTCGATCATATAGTTCAAAGAATTTTTCGAAATACGTGATAGATTTGTATTTGAAACTACGGGGATAGGGTCTAACTAGTTTCTTCTCAAATCAAGTAACGTTTGCTCCATCTATTCTACGGAGAAATGTTTCCAAAAGAAAGTGTTTCTAGAGAAACAAATTAGGTGATGTGTACTAAATAATATTCTTAAATATATATTTTACTAACGACTCGCTCCGGCTTCGCACGAGTGGCAAAAACGTGGAAATTTCCCGGGGTAGTAGGTTTTTTACACCGCGGATTACATTATTCGAGAAAATCCAATATAGCCTATCTTACTCACAAAGATTGTAGCTTCCTAATGGTGAAAGAATTTTTAAAATCAGCCCAGTATTTTCTGAGCCTATTCATTACAAACATACACACAAAATACAAAAATACAAATCTTTCCTCTTTATAATATTAGTGTAGATGAGCCTATCTTCTGAATGAAATTCGATTAATTGAAAATAAAATAAATAGTGTTCTGAGACAAGTTGTTATATAAATAAATATTTACATATTACGGAACTGTAAAATATTCTCTGCAGGAACACAGTCGGATGGTAAGTTTATTTTTTCACATGTTTCTTACTACGTACATACTGCGTACTACTTACTACGTACGTTACTGTCTTTTTCACAAGTAAATAAAATTATTATTATTTATGCGAAATTACGAGTATTATGAATGTTTTTATGTCATCACAGTTATCAGCTACCACCAAGGCAATGCAAATTTTGATCCAAAATCACAAACATCTACAGTCACTGCTACTCAATAAATTCATGTGTTAAAATAAGTAGTTCTAGATTTTGATAGTATATTTAAAACAATTTAAGGCGTGCGCTGTACAAAAAATGGCGTAAGGTGAAGGCACGGCGCAGGCATCTTGCGGCTTCAAAATGTTTCAAACAAAATTTACGTAGGCGATATGTTTTGAATTATATTCAAGCGGCACGGCGGCACTGCGAACGTAGTTTCGTCACCTATGTAGGTACATTTTACAGTTATGAAAACGTTTTTAAGCGTTTCAGGTATGGATAGAATAGTAATAGATTTTTTCCTTAATCGACTATTTTGTTACATCCCTAATGTTGTGCTGTATCTGTGAAACCTTCTCATTGGCTGTTTTATTTGGGTTCACGACAAATCATGGGCCGGTGGTTTATGTTGTAATCAAATAGAGATTATGAGCAAAATGTAGCTGTGTGAGTAAGTGGCGACATCGGTTTTCTAGCAACCGGGCAATTATAACAGTTCTCCTTCTTTTTGTGTTCTGAGGGTTAGATGGGCAATTTCGACAAAGTTTTCACCTTGACTTTTTGCTATGTCCCATAACTTTAAACAGTTTGTTTTTGGCTGGAATCATTAATCTTAGAATAACTTGACATTATTCGATTATAACAGTTATTTTTGGAACCTATTTTAACTTAAAACCTTAAGGTAAATGATAAACAAAGTAATTAGAGCAAATGAAAGTCAAAATAACTGCAATTATTCTGATGTCCCATGGCCAAAATGTAGAAAAGAAATCAAGTTTTCTTGAAAAAAACTCATACAGGCTATAAACTTTTTTGTCTCAATTTAATCCGAAGATGTTTATTTTACTATAAAATATATCTGTTTTACTGTATTCTTGATCAAATAACTTAAAAAACATTATTTTATATTATATTGAAAAAATGACTAAGTAGAAAGTTCCATTCCGAAACCAAGATTTTCGAAGTAAGAAAAAGAGTAAAACTACCAAATGGGTGTTAATTCAAAAGCTGACAACACATAATTTAATAAAAACACACCGCAATTGATATTCAGTCATTTAGTTGCGGCCTGGGGAAGTGTAGAGAAGTGTATCTGGGAGACTCTGCTTTGGAACTTCCATATTCCGAAACCGAAATTTATGGTAAGTTACAGTTGTTTTTCTATTACGATTGTTTAAAAAGAACACAGCACTAATGTCGAAATCAGTTTGTAAGCCAAAACAGTATAGCTTATTATATTTTTTGCTAAATCTTTATTAAACTGTTACAGTTGCGGAGTCCGTTACCTTCATTCCGAAACCTACTCGACGGTTTCGTAGAAGCGGAATGAAAACGGTCACGGAATGGAAACATAAAGCTTGGCTTACCTTGTTTCAGTACCATCAGATTACATAAGGGACAAAACATCTTTTGCGGCGCTCGACGGGCTCACAACGAAGTTGTTTAGTGGATTTAAATGATAATAATATGATGCCAAAAAGGTTACGCATATCTAGAAATATAATGCAAAAAACAAAATAAAAAATAATTAATTAGTAACCCTCCATTTTTGATAAATAATAATTACAATTAACTAGCCTCTCTGAACCGACTTATTTAATACTGTCTAGTGTCTACTGCTAGTCTGAGTGTTGACTGTCTACTGACTTTTTTTTTTTTTAACATTGTGAACTATCCTTTACAAATCCATTCCGTGATTACAGATTTCTCTTCCGTTACTGTCCTATTTTAGACGACTACTTATTATTTGGTTACTTAATTTTTTTTATTCTACGGAGACTAGTTTTTTTGTTAGATTTTAATGTTTATTTAGTTTTTGTTGAATTAATATTAAATTACTTATTATTAAGCGAAGGATTCGTGTTTGAACGGGAAATAAATCCCATAATATTTACAAATAGTAACGGAATGGAACTAAAGGCTGAATTCGTTTAAGTGAATAAATGTTATTTTTTAAGATTGTATGTGTTTTTGTATTAAAATACTATTTAGAAGAGAATAAACGTAAGTAACAAATGTTAAAGTTGTTTTTATTTGATTGTAGCACCACAAGTTCTTGGTTGCGGAATGGAACTTTAATCAACTACAAGCCGCTTAAAAACTCAAGTAATTAGGATAATTAAGCTAATCTTGACCAAATTTTGGCTTTATTTAATGAAAAACATTATAGCGAATCGATCCTTTGCAAAAAAAATACTTATTTACGTAGTTAATATTAATATACATATTTTTCACCACTGTCATACTTTGGCGAAACCGCCCAGATACGTATTCGGAGTCACGTCAGCTTTATCTATCTGGACCAATAACCCCACAGAACAAAAAAAAAGAGTAGAAATAGTGACATGACCTATCAGTAGGAAAACCAGTGTGACCAAACTCACACACACAAATCAAAAGCACACTGTGAATGCCAAGCTGCCATTGGCAAATAAAGGCAATTCTGAAAAGGTCTACATCACAAAAGTTCCAAGTAAAATATGAACCTTTTAAGTCATATAAACAATGATCAAAATCAAATGATAATTATGAAATTAAGTTTGACATACGATCTTTGCTTTGTAGTACCGCTACTTTACATTAGATGGAACTACCGCCGCGTGTGATCGTCGAGAAGCTTGATGAGAAGTTCAATGCAATAAAGTCGAATATTGAAAAATAACTATCTGCTATGTTGCTACTCAGGCTAAGGATGGGACATATTGCCATATCGACAAATTATAGAACTGTTTCATAAAGCGACAGTTGAAAATGAATTTGTTATGACAATGTTTCTTAATTTTTTTTTTTAGTACCTACATTGTAACATAACGTATTCCCTTCTGCCAAACTGTACCACAGTTCGATGTAAATTACGCAGCCGGCTACCATATTAACTGTCCTTCTGGATGATTGGCTACGCAATGTACCTATAATGGAATTCTCATAATCTAACCATAGTCGCTTTATGAAACGAAGCCCAGCAAACTTATCGTGTACAATTTATAGAGAATAAGAAAGCCTATTGTATATATTTTTTTTACTGTAACTTTTATTTGTCTCTTGCTTCTTGTGTGCAATAAGGAATATTCTTTTTTTTTACGTAGCCTCGATTGCCACAGAACAGAAAAAAAGAGTAGAAGGAGTGACATGACCTATTAGCAGGAAAACCAGTGTGACCAAACTCACACATAAGCCAAAACCCACACTATGAATGCCAGCTGCCATTGGTAAATAAAGGCAATGCCGAAAAGGTCTACATCATAAAAGTTCCACGTAATATATGAACCTTTTGGTGATATAAACAACGATCAAAATCAAATGATAATGATGAAATTAAGTTTGATATTAGATCTTTGTTCGTAGTACCGCTACTCTACACTAGCTGGAAATCCCGCCGCGTCTGACCGTCGAGAAGTTTTATGTGATAGACCATAAAGTCGAAAATTAAAAAACAAGTATGTGCAATGGTGCTTCTCAGCTATGGATGGCCTATCGACAAATTATAGAATTGTTTCGTAAAGCGACAGTTGATATTTAATTCAATTACAATTCGATGTAAATTACGCAGCCGGTTAGTATATTAACCTACCTTCTCGATAATCGGCTACGCAACGTATATGGAATTCTCATATGAAACTAACCATAGTCGCTTTTGAAACGAGGCCCAGCAAATGATCCGATACGCAGAGCAGTGAGTGGGTGGTGAGCAGAGACGGAGCTTGCGTCGTTCGGTTGCTTGTCTCAAAATGGGATCCAGTTGATCCGGATTAAAAGTTTACAAAAATGACATGATACTGCAGTCAGGACCACATTCTCGCAAAGGAACTAAACAGCGTCAAGGAACATGAACAATAAATTTTGCGCAGTATCAAAAATAATTGCAACTAAAAATGTGTTAAATAATAATAATAATAAAAGATGATAATAAACACTTACAGGCACATACATTGCCTCTGGCCCCACCCTGGGATACCCTGTGTCGTGGGCACCAGAAACAACGACGTCACAAACATGTAAACATACAAGACCTAGGTTTTTTTTTTGTCCCCAGCCGGGATTCGAACCCGGGATCTCTCGCATGGTAGTCAGATGCACTAACCACTGCGCCACAGCGGTCTTCAATTAAAATAAAATAACGACAATTATTTTCCCAAAGTACCTAATTAGACGCAGGTAATTATTTATTACTGCTAAGTCATAGACAAAATATTATTATTATTTTTTATAAAAACTATTTCAAGCAATTATAAAGGAAATACAGAGTTTTTAGAATAATTAAAATAATTTGCGTTTAAATATTATCGTTAGATTTTTATAATGTTGTGTCCCAGCTGCAATTGCTACTCATTTGAGTAGCATTCAAATGTTGACAGAAATTTCTAGAAAAAGTACACAGACTTCGACGAAAATTGAATATTATACTCCAGTAAATAAAGGTGGTTTTACTTTCTCACTTTCGGATTGCTTTCCTTGTTCATGTCATTACAAATTTAATTTCTATTAAATTAAATACAATGGAAATACTACTTACCGATGGAATGTTACGGCATGATCGGTACATTTTGGTCCCCAACTTTTATTTTTGCACTCTAACACAGCACAATAAGGCATTTTAGTAGAGTTTTCACAATTGTTTTCTTTACTAGAAGCGCACGGCAACTGAGGTAAGAAAAACTGTCATAGACTACGCTTATGCAATACATTGCTAATTTGAGGCACGCGGGCACCACCCACTTACGATTTCTACTCTTTTTTTTTGTTCTGTGAATAACCCGTTTATTGATATTTTTATTAGTATGAGATATTGTTGAGAATACTAGTATACTACTAAACAGTTTTGGGTTTTTTAAGACACTCTAGGCTTTCGAATATACAGAAAATATAACTACATAGAAAATACATACCTGTAGCCATTGTACACATTTAAAATTTTTCAATATCTCTATTAATTTAGACGTGACAGGTAAAAGAAAAAAACTATAAAACTATTGGCGCGTTTTTCTCGAAGCTTACCTTCGTCGTACAAATGCGTCTTGGTTAGTACGGCAGTATTAAATGGTGCTTTGCTTACGACCTACGGCTCGACATAGATATTAAGGTTGCAGACTGTTTCTAAAGAGGCGTAAAAAGAATAAAGGAAAGCTATTTTTATTAATGTAGGTACGACATTTTAGTATTATATAAAAAATACGTATGTACGATATTAAGCTAAGATAAGAATATTATTATATTACTACACACTCTCAACCCCTCCCCTATTTCCCCCTACACCCTTTCAGGCCTCACGGGATTTCTAGATGATCCATTGACGGTAAAGTTGACGGTATGCTTGTAGCATAATTTATGATTTCATTTCAGCGTATATATATATTTATATATATATATATACCGGGTGTCCCAAAACTCGACGTCAACCCGAAGCCGGGTGAAAAGGCAAGTCAAGCTGGTTGTCAGAAAAATATAAAAAAAAATCTAAGTTGTATGATTTCAAAATTATAGGCATTTTTTTTAAAATCGCAAAATTACACACCCTCTGACAGTCTTTTTACTCCTGTTGCCACAAATCTTTACTTTTTCCACTTATTTTTTTTGCTGTGTAACCCTGAATAATGCTTCTCTAAACTGTAATCAACATTTTGAAACCAGCTGCTCTAGCTTGCATAAAAAATAGGACTTATTTCCTAGAAAAACTTTCAAGATAAAAAATTGCCTAGTTTTAACTGACTGTATTGAAAAAAAAATCATACAACTTAGATTTTTTTTTATATTTTTCTGACAACCAGCTTGACTTGCCTTTTCACCCGGCTCCGGGTTGACGTCGAGTTTTGGGACACCCGGTATATATATATATATATTGTGCATAACACCCGTGGTCGCACTGTATAGTTAACAAATTACAACAAAAAAATAATTAACTAGTTTTGAAATACCGGTTATTTCTGCTTTAAAAAACCTTTTTATCGGTTTTTTTGAACTGGTTCACATCACTAATTAAAACGAAAAATCAAAATGGCGCTTATGTCTGACATATCAATTGTTTTCTAATTAAAGTTTTTCGTAAAATAAGTACTAAACGCTCGTTTTAGATGTTTATTTCGCTATTATGTCTTCTAATAATCTGTCCACTGTTTTAAAATCATGTTCAGAAGGTGAACTAATCAATGAAGTGTCTGAAACAACCATGACACCCAAGCAACTGGAAGGATCCCTGCTGAAACGTACTTTTACGTTGCCTCGTAATCCTTTCGGTACAATAAAGCCTAATTCTAGTAAGAACAAAAATAGCAGCACCGATAACAAGCCATCAAGTGCCAGTTCCGTCACGTCTGAAGCGCCAAATGAAGATGGTGGGTTAGAAAGAAAGTTGTTCAGGCGACCGTCATGGAAGAGGTTCCTGAACAAAATAGCACAGCATATGAGCACAGTCAACGTTTCAGTGGTAAGATCTTCGTTTATTTATACTTCAAACCTGCCAAAGAAATTTATTAAGAAGTTACACAATCATAAGGGTTTCTCTCGTCAGGTGAAGTCTACTCCAGCTGTGTTGAACGGAGAGCGAGTGCCGAGCAGCGGTGAGCCACCATGGCCGCCCGGCGCTACACCTGCCGCCACTGGCATAAAGAACCATGGCAATACATGCTACATGAATGCAGTTCTTCAGTGCCTTTCTCATACAGATGTTATAGCTGAATACTTTGTACTGGACCATTATAAGGCAAGTATTGTTGCTATTCACAGTTAAATGTACATCAAACTATGTTTGCACTCTGTTGCTGGATGATTTTGCATCATTTTACAGTATTTATAATGATTTCTCAACATCAATACCGTGTTAGGCTTCCTAGGCATAGACTTCATAATATTAAGTATGTGTATATTATACACATATAGGCTGCTGGTGCTACTGTTTACTAGAGGCGCTGGTTTGAATCCCACTTCGGTTGGGATTAAAATGTGAAAGCAAGTTTGCAACAGAATTGATTCACAGAATTTCCAGAGATTAAGGAATGAAAAATTTATTTTAATGTAAAGAATTTTTATTCGGTTTGTCGAATATCAATGTACAATGTTATCTGCTGTCTTCGGGTCAAGTTAACCTCTTCATCCCTGACCTTGAAAATAACAATAGTTTTCTATTGTTATTTTGTTGACACTGGACTGAGGAGGTTAAAAGATTAGTAAAACTTGATGTATCTAACAAAAAAGTATGGTTAGTAGCAACTAATACCTAGGACCAAATAATCAAATAGTACAATCATTATAATCATTATGCATTTCCTAATTGTTATGTCATTTTATACTGATATGATATGCTTCTATATCACTTTATACAAAAATTGTTGTTTAACAATTATGTAATCTTATCTAATATGCATCTCTTGCCCCAGTCAAGTGTTATTCTACTTTTGGCTTATGTAACAATATGTATTTAGCATCAACTAGTATATAGTCCCACTGCTCAGTACATACTTGCTTTTACCTAAATTTCTTTGAAACAATTCCTGTGATAGTGTAATTACTAGTCTATATGAACCTATTTACTAAAAGTAATGCTGTGTGGGTTCCAACTATTTATGTCAAAGATTGTGTGTTATAAGTTAATCATAATTTGTTAATTAACCTAAAGATTTTGAATTTTTAACACAATTTGTTATGTACTCAAAAATAATACGGTACAAGCTGACCCAGTGAACTCCATACTACTTCAGAACCAATTTTTTTGTAATTTCTTGTAGTTATGTTATAGATAAATCCAACAAACCAACAATAATAAAAGTCTGTAACTTTTATTTCTTAGTTTTCATACAAATTGGCAACATTAAAATTTAGTTCCAAGATTGTATTGCATTATTTTTATATCATGTTGTATGATATTATTATTAACATGAGGTGCTTACACACCTCAGCGCTTGAAATCGCCAATCAGCGGTGGGCATCCATGGTAATTAACCCGTTTCTGTCTCTCTAAGAGAAAGCAAATGCCCTACACTGTAGGGCATTTGTCCATAATGTCATACATACATAATGTCATACTGTAGGGCATATTGTAAAGGTATGCTAAACAACTTCAGATAAATAATAGAAAGTGATAGCATTTTTTTTAGTACTAGAGAAGTAGCTAGTAGGTTTTTTAGTACTAGAGAAGTAAGTTTTAAGTCATAATTCTATTTTTCATTGAAAAGATAACTGCATAGTTATATTTAATTGTGATAGTTTCTACCTGGTGCGTTTGCTGGGTCTGTGGGGCCCCTAAGCTAGCTGTAGAAAGCACTGAAGTATGCCAAAATCCACAACCACATGTATGACAATTAAGCATAGACTCTGTAAGTTTTGTCGGGACAAAGTAAGCGCACTCTATCCCTCTCTACTGTTTTCCCTACAATCGCCTACTTTCAAGCAAAATTGGCATGTTAGAAGTCAAGTACTGGATACAGTGCCACCAATACTAAGTATCATGTACCCTACCTAAAGCAAAAAATTTATTGGCAGGTGGATCTTCAAAAAAGAAACAAGATAAATTCCAAAAAGTATGGCACTCGTGGTGAGGTCACGGAACAGCTGGCTGGACTGTTAAAAGCTCTGTGGGCTTGTCGATACAGTCCCGACATGAGTACTGCTTTCAAGGTAATTTTTATATTGATGAATCTATATTCTATTTACTGAAGCGAACGACTAAAGGTAAACAAAGACACAGCATCTCTCAAACTTACATCTCACTCAAAGTAGCTCATGCACGCAGCTTTGCTTGCATCGTTGTACTATTATGTATTCTGTGGCATCGTATACATCGGTTTGGCAGAATCAGCTTTGGGTCCGGCTCGCTCGCCCATATTTTCCGTTTCGTAATAACAAACACAAAAGTATAAAACAACTGGACGATGGACCAAAAAACTTTACCAGTACCTTATTTACAATGATGAACAGACTAAAGATAAGTTACCTATTTTATTTTCTTTAGTCGCACTCCCATTAACAACAACGTCAATCTTACTTTTTTTGTCTTTAATTAAAAAAGAGGTTCGTAGTCAGCTCTCCATACTTCTTCCTACACTTCGCGTAGCCCATTAGCATAAAATAGTCGATCATAATCGGCCTTTATACAAAAGTCCGTCATCTTTCCTAGTTGCGAACATATTTGGCAGCAGTAGGATCGCTTTTGTTTGAGGACCACTGAAATTTTAGGTATTTTTTGGGGCATAGATCTCTTAAGCAAATGGTATTTTCATGATAAAATAAAATATTAGTTAAATAAACTGCAAGTGGGGGATAAATCAGGTAATAACAGTGTTATTGTGTTAATTGCTTAATGGTATTTATTAGGCATATCGTTTTGTATAACTTTGCTAAATATTATGCAGTGTTATAAATGTGGCATATTGAAAAACCAAATTTTTGACATGTTGACACTTAGTTGTTCGCTTCAAAAAATAGACTGTAGCTACAACTGCCCAAAAAAGTAGTTTAGTTTGCTTTCTTTTGATTTTCTACTGACCATGCGAAATTGTCTTCATATAGAAGTAAGATGGGTGCTCAAATAAATCCATTCAAGTACCTATTATTATTTTTTCTTATAATGTTCAATTGTGAAGGTCAAAATGATAAGATAAGTAGTCTGCTATAATAACAGAGAGGCCTCTGTACATTAGTTGGCATTTCCCTTGAGAAATTTGATGCATGTTGTTTTCTTTTGAACAACATAATATCTTCAAGAATACCGATATTATTTTATGACCCATCAAAATTACTTATCAATGATGACTTAACCTTTTGTTTACCAATAACAATATCGGATTGATATATGTAAGGCTGTAAAATGGCCTTATTTCATGTTTCTGTTCTTGTTTACAATAACCCAGGGTATCCTAGTTTATGTTGGTCAGAGACATTTTGTTGTTTGAATGTTACTAAAGTATTAGTTTTTATAGGGAGCAGTGGAGCGCCATGGGACTCAGTACCGAGGGAACAGCCAACATGACGCGCAAGAGTTCCTCTTCTGGCTTCTCGATAAGGTTCACGAAGATCTCAACACTGCCACCAAGAAGAAATACAAAACCATTAAGGTGAGTCGGGCTTGGTTATTCTGTACTGAGTCAGTCATACTGGATTCTAAAAGCTCCTATAAACCCATTAAGTAGTAGTGGTTCTGGATAAGGGCACAGAATACATAATAGTACAGGTACAGAAGATTCACTCTGCAACATCAATTAAAGAAAAAGGGACTCTAGCAGCGCTACAATTAGGTGCAATTCAGATCGCACGGCGCTAAAAAAGGTACATTATATTCACCTACATGTTGCCTCTCTTTCTACCGCATAACTCTTACCTCTTCTGGCGCCTGAATTCCTACCTATTTGCCACTCCGGAGTGGTCGCCGCATGTGCGTTCAATACCGACACGCTTAGTGAAACAGGCCTGATAAGTTGTCCTAAAATATGGGAAATAGCCTCTTCTGAGATAAAAAGGTTATCCAAAAGAAAATGTGCATTTATCAATTTCAGGCATTATTTGGGTACCTAGAGATTTTTAAACATTTACAAACACCTATTAGGACCGTATTTCATAGAACTACAATTCAAGAGTTTACTATGTATGACGGCTTGATATACATGGCAAAGTCAATTAACGCAAAAAGTAACAAGTACGGAGACTCTGCTATGCGATGTGCAACGATTTGTTATAAAACATCACCATTGAAACTGAATTTATTTTTTTATTGTTTTATAGAACACATGTGGGAAGCCAGACGAAGTGGTTGCCGCTGAAACATTGGCTAACCACGCAAGAAGGAACAGCTCCTTTGTGCAAGCTGTTTTCCAAGCCCAGTACAGGTATTATCTATTTTCGGCAAAAAAACTCTTAACATAGAGTACTTATTACTTTAGTTATTTATACTTTACAGAAAATAGAATAAAGCGTGATTTTTTTGCAGTTACTTCGATCATTCGAAATCATTCGTAATTATTTTCCTACTTGTGCTGCTAAGTGTTTTCTGTCTATTTATTAAAATTTTTTCTTCCAGATCACTATTTTGTATATGAAAAAACTATTGCAAATTAAAATAAAAAGATTCTATAGAAAAATATGGACCACCCAGCCCTGTGCTCTCATGTCCACAAGGTTTATAGACATAGTGTCATATTTCGAATTATAATCACAAAGTTGACTACAATATTTGTTTCTAGGTCGGCGTTGACATGCGCTAAATGCGAACGCACGTCGTGCACCTTCGACCCGTTCCACTGTGTGAGTGTGCAACTGCCGCCGAGACAGGCCACCGCCCAGCCGTCTCCTCTACCCGTCAACGTAAGGATTTCTTTATTTGTATCTAAAGCTGGCTTCCCACGGTCCGCGATATCGCGGACGGACGCGGCCCAGCTCGGACGACACACCGTGGGAAGGGTCTCGGTCCGCGGTAGGACAGACGTCTGTGGGGGTGCGCCGTACCCACAGAACAAAAAAAAAAGAGTAGAAGTAGTGACATGACCTATCAGTAGGAAAACCAGTGTGACCAAACTCACACACACAAATCAAACGCACACTGTGAATGCCAAGCTGCCATTGGCAAATAAAGGCAATTCTGAAAAGGTCTACATCACAAAAGTTCCAAGTAAAATATGAACCTTTTCAATCATATAAACAATGATCAAAATCAAATGATAATGATGAAATTAAGTTAAACATACGATCTTTGCACAGAACAAAAAATAAGAGTAGAAATAGTGACATGACCTATCAGTAGGAAAACCAGTGTGACCAAACTCACACACACAAATCAAAAGCACACTGTGAATGCCAAGCTGCCATTGGCAAATAAAGGCAATTCTGAAAAGGTCTACATCACAAAAGTTCCAAGTAAAATATGCACCTTTTAAATCATATAAACAATGATCAAAATCAAATGATAATTATTAAATTAAGTTTGACATACGATCTTTGCTTTGTAGTACCGCTACTCTACATTAGATGGAACTACCGCCGCGTGTGATCGTCGAGAAGCTTTAAGTTCAATGCCATAAAGTCGAATATTGAAAAATAACTATCTGCTATGTTGCTACTCAGGCTAAGGATGGGACGTATTGCCATATCGACAAATTATAGAACTGTTTCATAAAGCGACAGTTGAAAATGAATTTGTTATGACAATGTTTCTTAATCATTTTTTTTTTAGTACCTACATTGACAAAGTAATATAATGTATTCCCTTCTGCCAAACTGTACCACAGTTCGATATAAATTACGCAGCCGGCTACCATATTAACTGTCCTTCTGGATGATTGGCTACGCAATGTACCTATAATGGAATTCTCATAATCTAACCATAGTCGCTCTATGAAACGAAGCCCAGCAAACTTATCGTGTACAATTTATAGAGAATAAGAAAGCCTATTGTATATATTTTTTTAACTGTAACTTTTATTTGTCTCTTGCTTCTTGTGTGCAATAAGGAATATTCTTTTTTTTACGTAGCCTCGATTGCCACAGAACAGAAAAAAAGAGTAGAAGGAGTGATATGACCTATTAGCAGGAAAACCAGTGTGACCAAACTCACACATAAGCCAAAACCCACACTATGAATGCCAAGCTGCCATTGGTAAATAAAGGCAATGCCGAAAAGGTCTACATCATAAAAGTTCCACGTAATATATGAACCTTTTGGTGATATAAACAACGATCAAAATCAAATGATAATGATGAAATTAAGTTTGATATTAGATCTTTGTTCGTAGTACCGCTACTCTACACTAGCTGGAAATCCCGCCGCGTCTGACCGTCGAGAAGTTTTATGTGATAGACCATAAAGTCGAAAATTAAAAAACAAGTATGTGCAATGGTGCTTCTCAGCTATGGATGGCCTATCGACAAATTATAGAATTGTTTCGTAAAGCGACAGTTGATATTTAATTCAATTACAATTCGATGTAAATTACGCAGCCGGTTAGTGTATTAACCTACCTTCTGGATGATCGGCTACGCAACGTATATGGAATTCTCATATGAAACTAACCATAGTCGCTTTTGAAACGAGGCCCAGCAAACTTATCGTATGTATAGTTTGTTTAATTTTTTTATTTATTTATTTAAAATGTTGTTATCCATCAACGCTTGTGCTTCACTTATATTATGGAGATGACATTTGCGAACGAAAGTCACGGGACTTCCCCATACATATAAGGAGTAAACGTTGATTAAATTATCTAGACCCCCCCCAGATGATTTTACTACACGAGCACATAAAATCATCTAACTTTGAAATTATGCATGCTGGTTTAGTTTTGATGACAATACGCCAATCTATACTAATAAAATGACATGTTTTTTGAACTAAAACTTTCGGCACAACACATTGTAAACATTTAGTCCGGATCTACTTACGGGTGTTGTTTTATCGGACGAGTCCGACTACGTTTCGCTCCGATACGCAGAGCAGTGAGTGGGTGGTGAGCAGAGACGGAGCTTGCGTCGTTCGGTTGCTTGTCTCAAAATGGGATGGGTAAGTTGATCCGGATTAAAAGTTTACAAAAATGACATGATACTGCAGTCAGGACCACATTCTCGCAAAGGAACTAAACAGCGTCAAGGAACATGAACAATAAATTTTGCGCAGTATCAAAAATAATTGCAACTAAAAATGTGTTAAATAATAATAATAATAATAATAAAAGATGATAATAAACACTTACAGGCACATACATTGCCTCTGGCCCCACCCTGGGATACCCTGTGTCGTGGGCACCAGACACAACGACGTCACAAACATGTAAACATACAAGACCTAGGATTTTTTTTTGTCCCCAGCCGGGATTCGAACCCGGGATCTCTCGCATGGTAGTCAGATGCACTAACCACTGCGCCACAGCGGTCTTCAATTAAAATAAAATAACGACAATTATTTTCCCAAAGTACCTAATTAGACGCAGGTAATTATTTATTACTGCTAAGTCATAGACAAAATATTATTATTATTTTTTATAAAAACTATTTCAAGCAATTATAAAGGCAATATAGAGTTTTTAGAATAATTAAAATAATTTGCGTTTAAATATTATCGATAGATTTTTATAATGTTGTGTCCCAGCTGCAATTGCTACTCATTTGAGTAGCATTCAAATGTTGACAGAAATTTCTAGAAAAAGTACACAGACTTCGACGAAAATTGAACATTATATTCCAGTAAATAAAGGTGGTTTTACTTTCTCACTTTCGGATTACTTTCGGATTGCTTTCCTTGTTCATGTCATTACAAATTTAATTTCTATTAAATTAAATACAATGGAAATACTACTTTACCGATGGAATGTTACGGCATGATCGGTACATTTTGGTCCCCAACTTTTATTTTTGCACTCTAACACAGCACAATAAGGCATTTTAGTAGAGTTTTCACAATTGTTTTCTTTACTAGAAGCGCAAGGCAACTGAGGTAAGAAAAACTGTCATAGACTACGCTTATGCAATACATTGCTAATTTGAGGCACGCGGGCACCGCCCACTTACGATTTCTACTCTTTTTTTTTTGTTCTGTGGATCTTTGTTTTGTAGTACCGCTACTCTACAATAGATGGAACTACCGCCGCGTGTGATCGTCGAGAAGCTTTAAGTTCTATGCCATAAAGTCGAATATTGAAAAATAACTATCCGCTATGTTGCTACTCAGGCTAAAGATGGGACATATTGCCATATCGACAAATTATAGAACTGTTTCATAAAGCGACAGTTGAAAATGAATTTGTTATGACAATGTTTCTTAATCATTTATTTTTTTAATACCTACATTGACAAAGTAACATAATGTATTCCCTTCTGCCAAACTGTACCACAGTTCGATGTAAATTACGCAGCCGGCTACCATATTAACTGTCCTTCTGGATGATTGGCTACGCAATGTACCTATAATGGAATTCTCATAATCTAACCATAGTCGCTTTACGAAACGAAGCCCAGCAAACTTATCGTGTACAATTTATAGAGAATAAGAAAGCCTATTGTATATATTTTTTTTAGAGTCTGACAAGCGAGTCCTGGGACGCGATTTATTTCGATTTCTTCATATGGCCACACTCTGACTGTCAAACTTAGGTATTTCAGCTGCAAGTAGTACAGCCCAAATAGTTTGATATTCGTCCTAGATTAAAACAAGAAAAAACTTTTGTTTCTATTCAACATAATTTTACCTATGTTTTCGTATGTACATACGAGTCATAATGTTTTAAAGCGAACATGAATTATTTCTTGTTGTAAGGTCTGTCGGATGACGAAAATGTTAAACGTCAGATCGAAGACTTAGTCAAAGAACTTAAAGATGTAGAAAAAAAAGATACGAATCAGATTTTGATTATGGTTCAGCATTAAAAAAGTTTATAAGTTTATGTGGTGCATCTTTATTATCCCTGTTTTTGGTGGAGTGGAAATGTTGGTTTTGATGTAGTTAATGTTTTCGTTTTGTTTATATTTATATTACTCGTATGTTTGGACAAAATTAATTGGAGAGTCCAAACTAATTAAACAAATAATCAAGTTAAGCAAAAGTATTAAGATGGTTTATTCAGACGATATGCAGGGTTATCAACTAAAAGATTTTTAAATTTCCCGCCAAAGGCTTGAGCCACGACTCACTTGTCGCACTCTAACTGTAACTTTTATTTGTCTCTTGCTTCTTGTGTGCAATAAGGAATATTCTTTTTTTTTACGTAGCCTCGATTGTGTCCACAGAATAGAAAAAAAGAGTAGAGGGAGTGACATGACCTATTAGCAGGAAAACCAGTGTGACCAAACTCACACAAGCCAAAACCCACACTATGAATGCCAAGCTGCCATTGGTAAATAAAGGCAAATTAAGTTTGACATTAGATGTTTGTTTCGTAGTACCGCTACTCTACACTAGCTGGAACTTCCGCCGCGTCTGACCGTCGACAAGTTTTATGTGATAGACCATAAAGTCGAAAATTAAAAAACAAGTATCTGCAATGGTGCTTCTCAGCTATGGATGGCCTATCGACAAATTATAGAATTGTTTCGTAAAGCGACAGTTGATATTTATTTCAATTACAATTCGATGTAAATTACGCAGCCGGTTAGTATATTAACCTACCTTCTGGATGATCGGCTACGCAACGTATATGAAATTCTCATATGAAACTAACCATAGTCGCTTTTGAAACGAGGCCCAGCAAACTTATCGTATGTATAGTTTGTTTAATTTTTTATTTATTTATTTAAAATGTCGTTATCCAACAACGCTTGTGCTTCACTTATATTATGGAGATGACATTTGCCAACGAAAGTCACGAGACTTCCCCAAACATACAGGGTGATATTTTCACCGGTACAATAAATCAATATACGTAATACTAAGTCCAAAATACAAATACCAACATTTTTTGTTACTACCCCGTTGGTACAAAAAAACAAAAATACTGTCGCGGTCCTATCCCGAACCATCTAGAATAGAGCCTTCTAGAAGCCTATCGAATAGTCGCCGCATGCTGCGTTTTAGTAAACAATAAACGCTGCAAGCAATAATGACTCGTATGTCCACTAGCGTAAGGTTCAAAACATTTGAATGGGTTACTGTTCGAGCGACGTTGCCTCGAGTAGGCACGTAGGTACGGGAATGTTCTAGAGCCCTTGCGGCCGGATATAAATAGCGGCCGCCGCGGCGCGCAGTCAGTTCCGTTTGGAATAGCGAAGAGTGAACTTCGAGCGAACATACCTGCGATACGAGCGATAACCTACGACCTCAGCGATACTATTGGACTTCGATTGGACCTGCGAACTTTCTTCAGCGTATACTCGCCGAGCTGCACTGTATTGTCCCCACTGAGAAAGTAACTACGAACCGTTTCGTAATACTCGCGGTTTGTAAACATCGTGCGCGCGTAATTTTCGACTGCAGGAAGTGCGGAAACGGCGCACGTGCACTCACCTAGGTCAATGCGCGCGGACTGAATGAATGACCGGCCAAATCGTGCGCCGGCCAGCCCGCCGCCCGCTCACTCACCCCACCCCGCCGCCCTCTGCCTCGCACCGCGATGACACCTTGTAATGGGTGTCCATGAGTTACAAATTGGATGAATGATAAATTAATGAAAATGAAAAAAATATACGGTAATTTTATTCGATAAATGTAATCTATTATCGATACCAATGATATGGTAAAATTGATTGTACCGGTGAAAAAAATCAGGCTGTATAAGGAGTAAGCGTTGATTAAATTATCTAGACCCCCCAGATGATTTTACTACACGAGCACATAAAATCATCTAACTTTGAAATTGGACGTAGTTTAGCAGAAACGTTCCAACCCACAATATGGTCATTTTTGGGTTAAATATCACTATCTTCTGCACTTCGATAGTGATGCAATGCGTATGTACAAAGTTATGGCACATTGAAATCAACCCAATGTATGGAGCACGTATATGAGGTTAAACCTAAAAACTCAAATATCTCAAAAGTCACTTTGTGTGGGTTGGAACGTTTCTGCTAAACTACGTCCAATTATGCATGCTGGTTTAGTTTTGATGACAATACGCCAATCTATACTAATAAAAATGACATGTTTTTTGAACTAAAACTTTCGGCACAACACATTGTAAATTTACAATTTAGTCCGGATCTACTTACGGGTGTTGTTTTATCGGACGAGTCCGACTAGGTTTTGCTCCGATACGCAGAGCAGTGAGTGGGTGGTGAGGAGAGACGGAGCTTGCGTCGTTCGGTTGCTCGTCTCAAAATGGGATGGGTAAGTTGATCCGGATTAAAAGTTTACAAAAATGACATGATATTGCAGTCAGGACCACATTCTCGCAAAGGAACTAAACAGCGTCAAGGAACATGAACAATAAATTTTGCGCAGTATCAAAAATAACTGCAACTAAAAATGTGTTAAATAATAATAATAATAATAATAATAAAAGATGATAATAAACACTTACATACAGGCACATACATTGCCTCTGGCCCCACCCTGGGATACCCTGTGTCGTGGGCACCAGAAACAACGACGTCACAAACATGTAAACATACAAGACCTGGGATTTTTTTTGTCCCCAGCCGGGATTCGAACCCGGGATCTCGCATGGTAGTCAGATGCACTAACCACTGCTCCACAGAGGTCTTCAATTAAAATAAAATAACGACAATTATTTTAAAGTACCTAATTAGACGCAGGTACTCTACCTAAAGTACCGATAATTATTTATTACTGCTAAGTCATAGACAAAATATTTTCGATAGATTTTTATAATGTTGTGTCCCAGCTGCAATTGCTACTCATTTGAGTAGCATTCAAATGTTGACAGAAATTTGTAGAAAAAGTACACAGACTTCGACGAAAATTGAACATTATATTCCAGTAAATAAATGTGGTTTTACTTTCTCACTTTCGGATTGCTTTCCTTGTACATGTCATTACAAATTTAATTTCTATTAAATTAAATACAATGGAAATACTATTTACCGATGGAATGTTACGGCATGATCGGTACATTTTGGTCCCCAACTTTTATTTTTGCACTCTAACACAGCACAATAAGGCATTGTAGTAGAGTTTTCACAATTGTTTTCTTTACTAGAAGCGCACGGCAACTGAGGTAAGAAAAACTGTCATAGACTACGCATAGGCAATACATTGCTAATATAAGGCACGCGGGCACCGCCCACTTACGATTTCTACTCTTTTTTTCTGTTCTGTGGCCGTACCGGTCGTGGGTACAGTCGACAGCACGTCAATCTTCACATTTTAGTTGCAAAGTCGCCCGTAATGCAACGGAGTAGAGTGCATGGGTGTATACCATGATATGCTGTCGACTGTACGTGGTCGTATCGATATCTGCAGAATCGCGTACCGTGGGAAGCCAGCTTTATATATAAAAATCTCTTGTGATTGTTATAGAACTGCTCCGTACGGTTTCACCGATTTTTATGTCTTTTTTTTTGTGCATATTTGGTAGGTTTTAGAATAGTTCGTATGGCAAAATAACGTTTGCCGGGTCAGCTAGAAAGTATTTAAAAACCCCGAGCCGTGTAGATGTTTTCCTTCACAGTTGGTGGTATTGTCACTACACTTCATAAATGTATTCAACTTAGAAAACAAAGTCAGTCAGGAATCGAACCCAAAACTTATACATATAAATTTTTTTGTGCACTTCTGTGGCAATGAATACATTTATTTCATCTACACGAAATAATAAATATATTTAATGACAAAAACACAATGTGAAAATTAACAAAATCGTACAAAAGAGGACATTGTGCCTCTTTGGCAATAAAAAAGGGTAAACTCAGCACTCTCTCTCTCTCTCTCTCTCTCTCTCTCTCTCTCTCTCTCTCATTTTTTTATGTGTAGGTATGTAATGCTATAAGTGTGTGTGTCTATAAGCCCAAATAAATGTTTTATTTATCTACCTATCTATCTTTGCTGGTATGTATAGTGAAATGTTTTTCAGGGTCATATGATTCAAATTGGCTTGCAGATATCTAAGATATTGCCAGAATAACACTTCCTGTAACGTTATCCTAATATAACATTTGATCACTGCGATAAGAGCGCCATCCATCATGACGCCAATTTTGGTCGAATTTATTGAGCCGTGATTGAAACTATAGTGGAGTTCAATAGAATCCGGCAATCATAGACAAGATAATTATTTGTCAGTTGTCTATGATCGATAGACAGTGATAGTGTTGTACCTATACTGATGTCAAAGTGAGTGATTGAGCATTTATCAATGAGATATGGGATATGGTTCACTGTTCGTTGGTTTATCCTAAGTATTTGAATAAATCCAAAATGATTATAAAGCAATTCAAATCAAGATACACTTTTTATGTACCTATCGATTTTTTTCTATAAAATCAGGATTCACTTTTGTCCAAATATTTAATGGGAATATTTAACTAAGTGACTATCGCACAAACATGATAAACGATCACCATGCATTAATATATCAATTATAACGGCCTAATATGCATTAAAATACGTTGTTATGTTTTAGGCTTTCAGTACATAAATTAAATTTGTAAAAGGGCTTTTGCAATATTTCAAAACTTAGGGCAAGGCTCTTTAGAAAATTTAGTAGAATATGCGGCTCACTCATTATAATCTAAAAATACTATATAATTTTTCTCGTTAAAATTATTCTTGGATTTATTCGTAGCATCTCTGAGTGATTCTGTGTATATTATCTTTATTACTTTTTAAAGAACTATTAGATTTAAGAACATACGTCCGTGTTTCTTGAGAAAGAGATCCATTCGTAAGCAAAAACAAAGTCCGTGATGTCACGCACAAGTCGGTCGTTCCTAGAGTAAGTCCAACCAAATCTCAAAGAAAATGTCCAAAAGCGCGCCACCTAGTTGTCTCTTTGTCACTCCAATACAAATTGCAAACGCTCTCGCTATCGAAAGTGAATGAAAAAACTCTCACTAAGCACTCTGAACTCAGAACAATTCCCACTCACACAGGACGGTGACAGTGAGTGAAGTATAAAATTATATCCTTAAAATATTGAAACATTTGAATCAATGAGTTATAAAATCAATTCAAAACATTGAACAACACTAACTTTCCAAAGACAAATAAGACTTTGATGAGTAAAAAATAATATGTCAGTTTTACAAACTATTGAAATTTTCGTCGTCCGAGTATTTTTTAACAAAATAAGTATCATAAAGAAGTTATTTGGTATAAAAATGATTGTAAGAACAATGAATGGTTCCTTGAAATGTGATTATGATCAGGATTGATATTCAAATGTAAGTAATTACGGAGTAATCGTGATTGAATTGGTTTGTTTACATGATTGTGGGATTCTAAAGCAAGCTGGTATAGTTTAATATCGAGATGCGTTAAATGTGTTACAATGCCCTAGTAAGATACGTAAGGCCGGTTTTAGAGTCACGCTGACACTGCGCTGACCAGGCCATATTGGCCTACTACCTAAGGAGCGTTTTAGAAAACGCCGACCGTTCAGCGCTGACCAACGATACATTTTGTCTATCAGCGCTGACGGTCAGCGCGTGGTCAGAGTAACTCTAAAACCAGCCTTACAGTGTAATTTTTGTAAATTATTATGGTTTCATTAATTAACAAACGTGGTTTATATTAAGTCGCATAAACTCGTTAAGAATACCTGTTAGTTACCTGTCTTACTCGTAATTTATGAATAAAGTTGTCCTAAGGGTCGTCGTCGTTGTCGTTTCTCTTAAATAGCCAGGAAAAACAGAGCTGCTTTCGACTATAGAAATTAGAATGAAACATAAATGACCAATACAAGGTAAAAACATATCAGCAGAATAAAAAATAGCTTCTCATCCAGGTGGTATATGTGAACTAACAAGGCGTCAGTTTGTTCTTTACCTGTTGTTCGAATAATTACAATAAATTCAACCGTTTCGACGACCTCTGTGGCGCAGCTGTTAGCGCATCTGCCTACCACGCGAGAGGTCCCGGGTTCGAATCCCGGCTGGGGACCAAAAACCCCAGGTCTTGGATGTTTACATTTTGTCTTGGATGTTTACATTTTTGTGATGTAGCTGTCTCTGGTTCCCACGACACAGTATCCTACTGTGGGGTCAGAAGCAATGTATGTTCCTGCATGTGAATATTCTTTTTTCAATTTGAAAATGTAATACCAACGAAAGTAGTCTTTCATTTAACCCCATCAGCAGAATGAAAAATAGCTTCTCATCCAGGTGGTGTATGTGAACCAACAACCGCGTCAGGTCCGCATCGGAGTGGAGCTCACGCCCACGGCTACGATGGACGACCTACGAACTACACTGCACAGTGACACCGGCATCGATAAGGAACATATCATCTTAGCAGAGATCAATGAGACAGGTTAGTAACTTTCTCTATAAATAAATTGGATATTAAGTACCTTATATGTCGCTTATCCGGATTAACAATGACGTCATTACCATGTTTACAAACTTAACAGGAGAACATTTCGACGATGGTTTTACAGAATCTAGAATGAATATATGTAATGCGTAACATTCATGCTATTTTCTGTAAAACCATTTCACTTAAATTAATAGAAATTCATTTCGTGTTAATGTTACCCCGTGTTTAACGTCCCTTTAACAGTATTAGAACACAACACACTGAGGTAGCCCATTTTTCAACTGTGTAATTTCGTCGTTGTTCCGGATGAGCGATAAACTTACTATTATATTTCTTCCCAAGGAACTTTATCGAAAACAATTTAAAATTTCAACTCTCAATGTGTTCAAGAATCGCTCGGTTGAAGTGGCAGTGGGCGGGGCACATACACGGAGAACTGATGGCCGTTTTATTTTATTTTATTAGGGACATCAACAGCGAAAACAAATAATATTGACAAAATAATAAAGATACAGTTCACAAGGCCAATAACAGACATCCACAAATAGACATTTCACAATTACTAAAAATATACCACGATAGCGCTCGGCGATATAAAATACATGCCTTTTCATTGAAATAATTATACTCCTAACTTACAATAATAAAACCTATCCAGATTAGCCAACTTTATGCTTGAGTGTCTGTGTGTGCCGTTGGGGTGAAAAGTTGTGACCCCCACCAGGTGGTCTGGCGACCTGGTCACGGTGGCAGGAAGTCGCTGGATGTGGACGGCACAAGACCTGAAAACTTGGATATGACGTATGTCCTCCAGTGGGTGTCAAATGGATGATGATTATGAATTTGTTCAAAACATTGGCTACTCAACAAGCATAGAGCTAGTGTATGCCTAAGAGTGTACACATGCAAACGCGCAGTAAGCGCGCTGTAAGCGCGCGTTTGCATGTGTACACTTCAATCGGACCTCATAGTTCTTACAACGCGCGTTACAAAAGCGCGCGCTTCAAAACGCCTAGTGGGTACACCGCTCTAAAACATAAAACGTGATAGTTAATTTATACTAGCGCAGAGACGAAGCGCATCGAAGCGTCAAATTTTTCACAACTAAAGCGAAGCCGCACGAATACGCGCGGATTCGCGAGAATACGCGTAATACGTTTTACTCACTAGTTAATTTCATTTCCCCACTAACTTTTTTCCAAGCATTAGTTTTGGAATGTTTGTCACTATAATTTTTGGCTTTTGGATTAAATAGGCATTCATATTTTGCACCAGGTAAATTATTTATTACCATGCAAAATATCTTGGAAGCATTTTGTTTGGTGTCGACTATGGTTTCTGTACGACTTGTATAACTCATTTATTTGTTATCACGATTGCCCTTTCAGTGTGGTTTCATAATTGAACTGTGTGCGCATTGACCGTGACATCAAGCAATTTATGAGTCATGGTGTTGTGTTCGTACAATCAGCACGACTTGTGTGGTCAACCTTGAAATGCTACATTTTTATTGATGCTCAGCTGGACACTCTTAACTCCTATTTTATTGTATCCTAAGTATAACCTAATACATGTGTTTCGTATGAAATACATACACTGTATTTATGTGGGATATATGCATATTTGGGGTCGCACATTTACACCTAAAGTAGAGAGTGCATTGTATAGAATTGGTAAAGTTTAATTGCGATCCGGTGTGTTGTTACTAAATTAAAACCAAGCTGCGTTTCGTTATGGCAATAGGCGTACATAGTGTTAATATAATATTAATAATTTATTTCATGATCATACATTAGTTACTGTTGTACGTGACATATTGAGATTTTCGTAAAAAAAAGTGACTCCTTTGCAAGAGCGGATTACAGAAACTAATGTAGGTTTTCAGTCGATGACGTGAGATCCAGATATTTTAGTGTTTTGTACCTCAGAAGGAAAAATCGGAGCCCGAATAAGGTTAAGTTAACGTAACAATACTCCGTTGATCTAGACCTATGCAATTTGGCATGTAGTATCGTCTTACACCACTGGTCCATAAAAATCTGGAAGTTATATATTTTTAATTCAACCATAAAAGTAGTAGTCTTCGAAGTTCGGAAGACGCCCGAAAAAAAAAAACCTACCTAAAAATTTGTTCAGAATCCTCAGTGGGCTAGTCCGACTACCACTTTTCCGTTTTGTTTATACGAATTTGCCCATTGCTGCTTGAGGTTTCATCTCAACATTTATTTCAGGCTGGTGCAACGCCCGCGCTGGCTGGGAAGGGGCCGGCGTGGATTTCGGCGCGTTATACTGCCTCGAGGCACCCCCGCTCTTACAGACTCCCGCCACGCCCTACCTTTTACTGCTCTGGGTCAATATACTCGACGGAGAACGATTCGGTTGGTAACACTGACCGCCGGTTTATCTTACGCTAAAAAACTATCTACAGATGACAGTTTTTTTTCGTCTGCACTTTGGTTAACATGCTGTAGTTAACAGTAGATTAAATGCTTGTAAGTGTACGAAAAGCAGTGGCAAATACTTTTTAAGGAAAACGAATTAGATAAACGCGCGCGAAGACGCCTTCCTTCACTTACTAATCTGGTCAACCTACGTGGGTGGGTATACTGTGAACAGTATGACAATACTGAGAACAGTACAGCCGGCCAGAGTTGACCAGTTTTGCTTATCAAAGTCTGACGCATATTGTAGTGATAAGTAAACGTTAGACTTACGTAATAATATGTAAAAAAATAAAATAAACTCACGCCCGTTATCCCCGAGGGGGTAGGCATAGGCACCAATCACTAGAACTGGGTTCACGTTTTGCCGAGTTAATTATGTTCCAACGTGACAAGCGGCAAGCCTGTCGCCGTTATCCGTAATAATGTGTCTTCTGCATATTTTCATATACAATCCAATATATTGGTCCCTAAATGTTGACGATAATGAGTGTAGAGTCCTCTCTATTTGGACTTGTCTTTTCTGTTCAAAACAATCAAATCTAATAACAGTAATTGATTCCCGTAAATAAATTAACCAAAATTATTTGACATTAATTTGATAATAATTCTACGACCTGAAGAACAATTCAGCTTGTTTCCTACTTACCATGCTTACTACCGTGTCCAGGCTCGCCGTACGCCATTCAGGTGCCTCGCGAGATCTCGTATGAAGACCTTCAGAAGCTGATGCTAAAGGAGATGTGCCAAGTGGTGGCAGAACGGGTGCTAGAGAGCGCCCAAGGGGCCGACATCTTTCGAGCGCGCATCGCCGAGGCGCACCGCCCTAAGGATCCCACCTACTTGATACCCGAGGTCAGTCTTGTACACTCTACAATGTACACAGCTTTGTATAGCCAACGATGACTCGATAGGCTATTTGACATTGTGAAAAAAACTGTATTATTCATACGTATTCGTATAAATTATTGTGTCTTAAACAGCTTTAAGGCATTGTAACTAAAAAAACAATTATGATTTGTAAAAAAACACAGATTAAATTTGATAATTATGTAACTGCAGCCATTGTATCGAAAACGGCCTGGATTGGCCGAATCTATGATTACGTCACAGTTCAGTTAAAATGGCGTCTGTCATTCATGTCGTTCTTACGTTCATTGGTTTTGTTTACTGACCTGTGACGTCATGACGCCATATTGCTCAAGATGACGTTTTGGCTGCTTATTTTAAAAGTTAATTTTTATTTGCTTTTTTTAGAAGAAATACACGAAAGAATTTAAAGTTACCACATTCTGAGCACTCAATGAACACTAACAAAGAAACTGAGATTGTTTAGAAACCTGTCAAATAGCCTATTACTGAAGTGAGTCCCGCGAAACCCAAGAGCTCCGTTGAAAAGTCACTTGGTTCCCGCGAAGACCTTCAGAAGATGAAGTATATCGTCGGCTAAAGTCGCAAACCTCTTTTTGTGAAAAATAATTTTTTGGCGTCTGTAGAAAGTAAATTTTTGGACGCATTTTATAGCAAAACTGTTAAAAAAAAACCGTTTAAATATAAAACGTAAAATATAACACCTCGGAACTCCATACCGGCATTTTGCTAAACGCAGATTATATTTGTATTTCCCCCCGCCACGTAATTTTTTTCTGTTAGACTTCATAAATAAAAGTGTTTTCTTTCTTTTTTCTTTCTAAATAATTTTCCATGGTGAATTTTTTTGTGCCTCCTTTAAAGTTTGGTTCAAAGGAGTTCAGAGGGTTGCGACTTTAGCCGACGATATGTGGCAGGTGGTGGCGGAACGCAAGGACGAGACCTGGGAGACCAAAAATAACATAGCCACACAACTTACGACAGCGGTTTCAATAGAGTACCAGTTCTTTGTTTGTATTGGCAGTCTTGAAAAGGTAGCCAGAGATTTTCAAGAACTAAGGAATGGTTGCCAACCTCCGATAGGAGATGTTACATAAAGAAGAAGACATCCCCCTTAGTTCGCTAGTGGAAGCCGGTTACGTATGTTGATCATTGATATTTTATTGCAGTTGCCCCATCCGCTCTTCGCTTTGGACGTGGAGCAGGCGATGTGCGCGCACGAGAAATACCCGCACTTGCGACTGGAGCTGCTTTGGGACCCCATACATAGAGACAGGTACCTGTTATTTAAGATTTAAAAAAAAAAAAAACAAAATTCACGCCCGTTATTCCCGAAGGGGTAGGCAGAGGCACCAGTCTCTAGAACTGGACCCACGTTTTGCCGAGTTTATTAGGATTTATTATTTATTAAGATTTATTTATTGATGATATATTTATTAAGGTTTATTAAGATTTTATGTATTGTTTTATTTCTTTTGTGCAAACAAACAAACAGGTGTGTTAGCTTTTAGAATATACCTCGGCTACTATCGGATAGAATCGGATATATTCGTATAATAGAAATATCGGAACTAATATGACACTTAAATTACATAACTTTTCAAAATAGTGAAGAAAAGTTTTATACTGAGCAGGAAGTAGTATTACACTCGTGTGCTTTCGGCAAAAACCGAAGCCTACTCTAGAGCCCGAGGTATATTCTAAAAGCTAACAGAGTGTAACTAGTTTAGTGACTATAATTTATTTGACTGTGTGAAAAAAAAAAGTATTACTTATGCGTATTCGTGTGCATTATGAGTCTTAAAACCGCTTTAAGGCACTTTAAATAAAATAAAAAATGGATCATTTACCCAAAAATCCATGTCAAAATTAAATAAATGTATCTGCAGCCATTTTATCGAAAACGATATCTAGATTGGTCGAATCTGTGATTGATCTATTCACAGATCAGTAAAAATGGCGTCTGTCATTCATGTCGTTCTTACGTTCATTCGTTATGTTTACTGAGCAGTAACATCACGATTTCTATGCGACGCCATATTGCCCACGATAGCGTTTTGGCGGCTTATTTTAAAAAATAATTTTTGTTTGCTTTTTTTAGAAGAAGCACTCAATGAACACCAATAAAAAATCTGAGTAGGTTTTCAGAGACCTGTCAAACAGCCTATTATAACAATGTGTGTTTAGTATAGTAACAATAATTTCTTCTACACAACACAATCACTTGTGCTGGTCACAAACTAGGTTACCTTGTACTATGGTAACGAGGCAAGGACATCACAAACACGAAAATACATCCTGACTGATGCCATCTGTATATGTTATGCACTGCGGCCCCCAGTGGGAATCGAACCCACGACCTCCCGCTTGGTATTCAGATGTGATACCGCTGGGTCAACAAGGCGACGAGGTAGTATTATTGTGTATAGCTAATAAGGTTGGATAGGGATCGGACGGCTGTGTAAGAGAGAAACTGAGAAGTCTGTTTATCGAAAGACACTCTACTATTTGGCTAAGTAAATCTGATAAGGTTTTATTTTATCATTAGAGTATCTTGATTTTTCGCATTTTATGAGACTTCTAATAGAGACTGACATGACTACGGGTGAATGGACTGGAGTTGTCAACATCGAAGATCTATTTCGCTTGGAAAAGACCCGAGACCGCCTGCAGTAGTGGAGATGCACTGAAAGAAGAATAAGAGACCTCTAATCCCGGGAAAAATTTCGAGATATTTTATATTTTCTAAGGTGTAAAAGCCACTACCCTACATGGTATTAACTATGGGGCACGTTCTCCGTTATGCCCCTTCCAGACTACTCGCGAATTTCCTCGACAAAGTACTCAGGAAAGTTGACCGAAGTACGTAGCTACACACTCGAGGTTGGACGAAGCAAGACGAAGTGCCTCTCCACACCTACCGTATTCGCCTAACCTCGGTCAACTTCGCGATCAGTGTGGAGGCCACATTAGGTTTCGTTCCCTATTGGAAGTACGCGCTTACGTTTTCTTCCAGCGGGGCTCCTACTATTACTATGGGGCTATTGACGACCCATTTCAACTCCCTTCCCGCAGCATAATTCGGGACCCGGAGGAGTCGTGCGAAGTCCACGTGTCGGCGGCGGGCGAGGGCGAGCCGCGCGTTCACACGCCGACGCTCACGCTACACGCTTGTCTCGCGCACTACACGCGCGCCGAGCATCTCGCGCAGGAAGACGCCTGGAGGTGTGTAAATGCGTAATCTGTGATACGCCGAGCGCGGATTTTCACGCGGCTGTTTGAACGACAAAGAGTGTTAGGTTTCCACACCCTTATTAGTATTTTTCTACAGATCATTTTTGCAAAAAAAATATGATGATAAAAGCGATTTTTAGGACCCATAGCATATGGGTCCGTGATCGGTAGCATTTAAGTTATAGAACTTTTTTAGTCAAAAAACGTTTTTTACGTTAATGATATCTAGTGCTGCGTTCAAGTATTACGTAACGCTTTGCAGATTTTTGACCCCCTCTCCTCTCCATCTAAGGCGCCGTAACGTTTTTCTGTACCGCCCCCTCCCCCCTAGTAAATCGTTATGTAACCACCAAGTGACCATTTTTACCGGAAAGTCGCTAAAATACCTTTGTTATTGTTAAATGTCTTGTTTTTGAAATCAAGAGATTTCTAATGCAAGTCTGTGGCTTTCCATTAAAGACTTTCCATTGTCATGCCAGTGATCATTCCGTTTGAAATATTGAGGAAAAAAAGCGAATCTCTTCGCGACCGTTCTAAAAAAAAAATTGTGTTACGTAACGCGTAGTTCAAACCATACTCCCGCATCGTAACGTTTTAAAAGACCCTCCCCCAAATTACGTAATACTTGAACTCTCCCTGGGGTCCTATGGGTCCTAAAAAATACTCTTGACGTGATTGAGATTTGTCTGATACTTCTTGCAATAATGGAGCTCCTAATGAATAAGTGCAAGAAAAAGTGCTCTTAATTTGTAGAGTTTAAGGAGAGTTATTTAGTTATAAGCCATCTGTTATAGTTACTATATGTGCCGTCCTGACATTTACCAATTCATCGACCCTGCGTTATCGCGACAATACATCTGGAATTCATTCGCAGATGTTTTAGTCTTTCATATTAAATACAGAACGTGATTGTAATGTAATTATTAATTTTCAGGTGCCCTCAGTGTCAGCGATATATGCCTGTTGTTAAAACGCTTGGCCTGTGGTCGCTGCCTGACGTTTTGGTCATCCATTTGAAGCGGTTTCGACAGTGAGTAACATTAACATCGAAGTAACTTTTTAGGAATACTTAGCCGAGTAGATTTTATTACTTTTAAATAAGTAAAAAACATCGTCATCAACCCATTATGTCCCCACCGAGGGGCACGGGTCTCTTCCCTGAAGAAGGTATAGGCCATACTCCACCACGGAGGCCAAGTCCGGATTGGTGGAGGCTTGTAAGACTAGTGGCTGGTCTTACTGTCAGAAGTTTTCAAGCCGCCCTAAGGCCTCTGACTTGGCTTAACGACTGCCATCTATCGACGGCAGCCGGCACCAACTGCTTAACGTACCTTGCGAAGCACGGAATCGCTCGGAAAAAATGCCACTAGCGTTAGTCATAGACGGTGACCCATCCATGGACTGAACGTGCCGTATGTTGCTTAACCTTAGTGATCGTTTAAGATCACTCAGGCAGCCCAGGCTACGAGCGATTCTAAATAAGTAATTGTCTGTTATAAATAAGCGTAACTTAGTAATGCTTAAAACCGGCCCATCATGTGAAACTTACAATTTTCGTAACATTATCGTGCGTTGTTCACAAAACTGAGCGTTACAACACAGGAACACGAATAAAGTACTAACTAAAACGCATTCACACTAATAAAATAATATGAACACTACCGTTTCACCATCGCAGGCAAGCGAAGTGCCGCACGAGCACCAAACTGACGACGATGGTGGAGTTTCCGCTCAGCGAACTCGACATGACGCCCCACCTGGTACGCCGCGCCCCCCCTCGGGCCGACTCCCCCTCCCACTCCCGCTCCCCCCGCCGCCGCTCCCGCCCCGCGCCCCCTCCAGACAACCTCTACGACCTCTACGCCGTCTGCTACCACCACGGCGACGACCTCGAGACCGGCCACTACACCGCCGCCTGCAAGAACCCCTACGACTCCCACTGGTACAAATTCGACGACTCCCGCGTCACAAAAGTCGAAGACGCCGACGCCCAGCGGGAACTGGTCAACAACACCGCCTACATGCTTTTCTACAGGCGGAGGAAACCTAACGTGACCCACGCGTGCTCTATAGACAACCACGCCGGCCACTGGGCGCTCCGAATGCCTAAATACGTGAGAAGACCCGAGCCAGCCGGCGAACTCGCCGAGGTTAAAGAGGAAATTGTCGAAGAGGCCAAAGTGGAGACGGTCGAGGAACACGAGTCCGAGTCTGAAGGCACGGCGCGGACGTGCAGTCCGTCGCCCGCGCGCAGTCTCGCGAGCCTACCGAACGATACCGACCACCTTCCTTCCACCGTCCCTCTGTCGCCGACGCTGCAGCGACCTCTTCTCATAGAAATAAACGGCAACTGTGTGACCGATGTCACTGACGAGTGTGGAAACGAGCCGAGCGCGTCCCAAGAGCCCTACATTCATAAGGACGTGCACGTGAACCCTAAGATGACGCCGGTGGACGTGCGGCGACCACGCTCCGTGGACTATCCGCCGCGGGCGGCTCGCAACTACGAGAGCTCATCTCTAGTGGCCAGTGTCAACGAGATGGAGTACCGGCCCACTACTGAGGACCTGGTGCTGTCCATGTTTCAGGAGACCAAGTACATCGTGCCTCGGCACGCTAAGCATATGAACGGTGACTCGCACAGGGCAGGTGTGTATATCTTGTTTTATTAAGATTTTACCTACATGTTGTTCAAGTCAAAATATGGCACGGTTACAAACGGGCACAGAAAGGAATGAATTAACCATTTGTGTCATTTAATTAACCGTCTACATAATATATGAGGCAGTATTGTATGAGCAACAGGCAAATAGTTGTACCCTTTCTTTTAGCAACCATTTACCAAATCCTTAGTATGCCTATGGCCTGAGAAGCAAATTATTCAAGTGTATATTTAATTTGATTCAGATTTTCCCTAGATATAATAATAATAATAATAATAAATCGTTTATTTCAGGCTTTGCCCATATAAAAGTTAGTACATTTACATTTAGAATAACATCACAAGTTAGTAATAGGTACCTATATAAAACTAAACTAAAACATAACCAAGCACTTAAAATTAATATCAGGGGTGTGAGAGACAGCTTTGATAAAATCGTTACAATACGGACAACTTAAACTGTATCAAATAGTTTGCTGGTCTTGGGTCACTATAAATCTGGCTTGCATCCAGCGTCTCCTTGCCACTTGGATGAGATTGTCTGTCCATCTTGTGGCTGGTCGTCCTACGCTGCGCTTGCCGATGTGTGGTCTCCATTCAAGAACCTTTCGGCCCCATCGGCCATCAGTTCTTCGTGCTATGTGCCCCGCCCACAGCCACTTCAACTTACTCATCCGGTGGGCTATGTCGACGACTTTCGTTTGTCTACGGACCTCATCATTTCTGATTCGGTCTCGTAGAGAAATTCCGAGCATAGCCCTTTCCATAGCTCGCTGCGTGACCTTGAGCTTTCTTATGAGGCCCATAGTGAAAGACCACGTTTCAGTGCCAGTATATAAAAGTATACCCAAGGCGAAAACCGAATAAAGTGAACTATAGGGTTTTGCACTGTATCACACAGTAACTAGACAATTGCATGATGGTATATAGTTATTGAGGAACTAACTTTGTTCGTTTCAGGTGAAAAGTCTTCCGTTTGGAAAACGCGAATATCCACGTGAGAGCTGCGGATTGCCCTTACAGCGGTTAGTACACCCACGAGCAATTCGTTACATATGCAAACCTTAGGAGATCTGATCATTTCATGCAGCTGACAGTATAATCATCTGACATCAAGTTTTAGAATGTTTTATTATTTATTGAGTTTACTCGTAATTATTGATAAATAACACCCACCACTCCTGTGAATGGACAACTGCGTTTTCTACAGACTTAAGCAATTAAAAATAGATACGATACCTGACTGCTATAAATTGAATCGGTTTTGTTTTTCTTTGTATATGCCAAAGATATATGAAAATGATTATATACTCATATGTAAACTGACAATCACGTTTTGTTTTATAATGTTATGTGTAATGATCAGTGATAGGAATAGGTTAAGTATAAATACCTACAGTTGGCGAGAAGTAATAAGATGTATGTATTTAATAAAACCCTTGTATCACAAAGTCACACTTTTTTGGGCCCCCTCCCTACTCATTTAAGTGTGACATAGTTAATGAATGGCTCCATACTTTGAAGATCATTGACCTGAAGTAGCTCTACTACCATAACCAGGTATTAATACACGTAATATCACATTCTAAGGTTTCGAAGACCGAAATACTAATAGAAAAACTCCCAGAAGTAGTGCTTTCTACAAATTTACGTACAAAAAAGAGCTGGGTGCAATAAAAAACAAAAACATGCATATTTGGTAACGCCTTTGGAACGCCGAAGCGCGGATATTCAAGCCAGTACTAGAATGCCTAAGCGCGGATCCGCGTGCGTCCGATATGGTGTAGGTTTTGCGCTATTTTAATATGTAATACAAAGGAATTGAGTTTAAAATTGCGTTTTTCTTAATCCTAATGAACGAATCAACCATAAATACTCGTAATAGTCACCCACAGAATACAATGTCAAAAAACCGGTCATTAAAATATAAGGAAATCTTATTTACGAAATAAAGGGTAAGTAATAATTTTTTATCATCATCATCATCATCATTCTTCTGCAATCCACAGAAATAAAATTTAGATGAAAACCATGTATTATTATCGTAAAATCTTGAAACCAATCTAAATTTCTAAAGTACACCCACCGTTTTGTCTCCGCGCCAACTGTAGGCATTTATAATTAGCCTATTGCGATCAGTGGTAATGGTGAATAATTTGTAGTTATACGCAGTTTAAATCATATAAGCGTAGTAGTTAGTGTAATGGTAGGTTATGTCGGAGAGTAATACAAGAGCTATTGATTGTAGGTAGTGGGCGTTTTAAACAGGAGAGTTCTTACAATATGTACCACATTTGTGCCTTGCCCATAGGACGGATGTTGTGATTTTGAATAATATAGCTGACATTTCGATAGGTATTGCTTAGATAGTTTTATCAAGAAAATAAATCCAACGCAATATTTTCACCACTATATTATTATTATCTTGTGACTTGCGCTGGACTTAATTCTTATCTTATTTATTTTCGTTCATATCGAATAATATGCGCGGTGTTGTTTTGTATGTATTAAGCCGATCGAGGGGTAATTCTAGTCATCATATTTTACTATTTTACAGTTTAAATTTAAAAATAGACTCTTATTGTGTTAAAGCACTGAGAAAAATACTACCAAGTTACTACTGCAATAAAATTAATTCTGAAAAAAATATACATTCTATAAAAAATATACATACGCTCAGGGGTCAAGTGTAAGCCTAGGCGCACACTAGCGACACGCGACAGGCTACAGCTCGGCGACTAGACGCGACGACAGGCTACGGCCGTCAATTTTGATATATTTTGTTCAAATCTCTGCACACTTGGCGTCAGAGTCGCGAAGTCGCGACGACAAGACGCCAGAAGCAAATGACAACGTCGCGTCTGACGCGGCGACTTGACGCGGCGACAAGTCGCCCTGTTTGCGATGGCTCTAAGGGTTCCAATAACGTGTGGCCTAATTTCACGAAGTATGTCTCAGTGGCTTTGTGTTATGATTTTGATTCAGAGGATCCGGTTTCGGTCCTCAACTTATAATTTCCATTTTAAATGGTTTTGAGTCCACATAATTGCTAATTACCTGTAAAATTATAGATTACACCAAGTGGTAGCTGGAAACTGGAAAAGGCGATTTTGAAATATTTTTAAACGTAAAGTTGTTCAGTGTGATGAGTATAGCATTACCCCTCAATCGGTTTAAAATTTACAATTCACCATCATGCATCTCAAACGTTGCACCAATATTGTGTGTCTAATGAGACATCGTGATTATGTAGCTATTTCTGTGGTATATGTCTCCTTTATTTACTTACCTCTTAATTTATTTGTATTTGTTTTGACCACAAAAATGTATCACAGAGAGAAATGTTTAACTTTGATTTTATATCTAAATTGTAAATAAAGATAATAATTTTTTATACTTAAGTAAGTACTTGGACACAGCTAGGTCTAGTTAACTTACGGATTTTGTGATGATTATTTTATATTGGTTTTGAAAAGACAATTTTATTAGGTATAGCTTACAATCGATTGGTGATTGGCCTAAACTAAATAATGTGATCCTATCGTATGCGTCGTTGACCTGTGGAATTCTTGGTGGCCCGATGGTTTTAGTTGTACTTTCAAGCCCATTACGCAACCTGATTAAAGTTCAATATTTATAGGTAACACTATGCCAATGTGCGATTAAGCTACCTGCCCTACGATTTTTTGATTCGTTAAAGCCATTTCGGACACTATGCCTGGTACCTAACTTCGAAATTTAAAGCTCAGTATGTGTATTTACTAAATTTATGGGAGCCCCAACAGCAAATAAACCGTGTACTCAAAAAGGAAATCAAAATATGTACTATCTAAAATATAATAAAATCGGTCTTGAATGTAGCACAATACTTTCTTGTGTTTGAGATTTGTTTGACTGGTTTTGACAATTACAATTTTTACTTTTTTAACTATAATATTATATTATTATTTTGTATCCTGGTTGAGCAACAGTGTTTTCTATCCATCTATTTATTAATGGTACATAGTACGTTCATAATGTTTGTAAGCAGTGAGTTTTCTATAAAATACGAACGACATGGATTTAAAATTGTCTTTAATCAGTGAAGTGTGAAGCAAATTCACCGCCATTAATCTTCCTTTTGAATAGTTTTTTCCGAACTACCTGTATCATTATGTTGTTGTTTAATTTAAAGATGTTTATTTTAACCTCACCAAGTTATGTTTAAATATAAGTGTTATGTACACAACTACAGGTGTTTCTTTTTACAAATTATCGATGAAAGTGATCCTGTGATATGTGGCCGAGTTAGTATGGACTGTTTCAGCATAGTTCGAATCCAATACCACTTTGGTGTGTAGGAATGGCTCTTCAGAGACTGATGTAGGTACTAGTCTTGGAGCTGGAGCGTGGATGTGTTCAAAGCGTGAGACGTTGAACGATTCCCTGGTGTCCCAAAGGTAGACATCGGAGCTTCCCGCGTGCCGCAGGAATATGTGATGGAAACTTGCGCCCAGGATAATCACAGGACTGCTGTGTGCGCCGGATACTGTAATAAACAGTCGGCAAGATTATTGCTAAGAAATGCTTTCATAAAAATATTTTATGTGGCCTACATAGGGCGTATACTTTATTATAGCTAAGCGTACACTGCATCGGAGTCGGAGCGTACGCACCGTACGAGGCGTCGGCATTTATAAATTACCGAATTTCATACATTATATTATGATTTAGTTGAAGATGAAAAATTTTCGGGTACTTTCATATGTCCCGAACCAAATTATTTTAACTTCCCTATGTTTTTCTATACCAAATTTTTTTCATAGCTAAATTGTTTCTAAATGTGGCCAGATCTAGCTAAAAAGTGGCTAAAGTGGCAACACTGAATCGGGATCTGAAAAGCGCGTCGGCTGCGGATGACGTCATCGGAAGGAATATCGCTCTCCGGCGCAGAAATGCCGATCCAGTGCACGCAATACTATAGAAATCAATACAAAGCAACAAATCCGTCCGCTTCGTACGGATCGATTCCGATGCAGTGGACGCTTAGCTTATAAGATCACTTGCTGTCTCGGCAAAATGTTTTTCCATATTAGCCTACGACCTATTCTTTGACCTTCCAAATATTAAAAAAACCGGACAAGTGCGAGTCGGACTCGCCCACCGAGCTATCCTAATTTTTTTTCATAATTATTATAATAGTTCGCAGTTTTTTCCGAGCTTTTCCCGTATGGTTACAAAGTAAAAACGATATTAGGTCCATGCAATTTTCATAGTTCTAAGCCAAAGGAAAGTGCAGTCTGTCAGCTTTTAGAATATACCTCGGGCTCTAGAGTAGGCTTCGGTTTTCGCCGAAAGCACACGAGTGTAAAGCTCCTTGTGTCATGTTCTGATTTCGAAATTAAGTGTCATTATTAGTTCCGATATTTCTATTACACGTTCTATCCGATAGTAGCCGAGGTATATTCTATAAGCTAACAGACTGAACAGACCCCAATTAATTTTGATTCCCTTGAGTGTAGATATATACTTTTTTCAAGGCATAAACGGACAATACGGACATATCTAATTTTTACTCTAACTTAAGTTTGATTTTCTTCAAGATCTTCAACGGACTGTAGACTTGAGTAATGAGTAGGTATGGTATGCTCAACGTCTTCCGGAGATAAAGGGTTATAAGAGTTCCGTTTTTTCCTTTTGAATTACGGAACCATAAAAATTCATAAATATCGGTGAAGCCGTTTCGGATGAGAACAAACACTGTGACATGATTTTTCTGTATTAGATTACATTGCCATTGTTGGTCAAGGCCTCCAGTAATCCAGTAAGGCAGTCGCAATAGCTCCGGTTCCGTTTATGCTGTCCGAACACGCGATCTACGTCAACGTTTGCAATGCCGCAAGGGCGCCGTGTTCAATGGGAAATTGCAAACAACAATAAAAAAAATTAATCCGTTAGCGATGCTATGATGATAAATAAGTAATGATGGTCGAAGTTTTTGTTTACGACTAAAATACTTTATTTTTTTTCATAATATAATATAGCTTGTTGAAAAGTAGGTAGTTCTAGGTCACCGGTTACAAAAACAGGCCGTACAAATATTCGTAGAAGCATTCATTGATATTAGAGTACTAACGTAATGTTTTGTGTCAACATCCTTGCTAGACATCCTTTAATTTTATTGTGAGTTTTTCTGTGTTCTCTGGCTGTGTGGTAGAAAATCCAAAATACAATCTATTTTTGAGGCAAGTTTGCCATTGATCATGGGCGCCTAGGCTCATTTACGTCAGGCAATGTAACGAAGCGTGTTCATCAGTACTTCGATTACAATGATTAGCAAATTATAAAAACAGAATTGCGCAAGCGAGTTAAATATTTATGAATTCCAGAGGAAAGTAAACGCTTCCGGTGCGCTTTGTTGAGACTGAAACTGACGGTAAATATGGAGTTCTTGTTAGAGGATCTAATTGCTTATAATCCAAGGTTAACAGCTATTCTTCTTCTAACAGCTACTGTGATGACTGATGACCATCGCACATATAATATCTCTACTATTCGTATTTACAAAATATATCGTATCTACAATCTGCTTTGAACTTTCTAACACGAAACCTGAAAATCGTTCTTTAGGTAAAGTTAACCATTTCAGACGTTATCTAAATTATTTATTTGGGGCGGTACTGCGTAGTCCTCCACGGTATGGAGTTGTCAGATTCAAACTACTGTGGACTGACAAAGTATCAAAATATCTACGTATTCAACTTATATGATGAAAAAAAAATTGAGAATTAAAAAAACAGTAATGAAAGCGGCTTACCTGATTATAGATACTGGAGATATGCCGTTTAGGTTTTGCCTTATTTCAATAAAATATATGTATACCTAATACAGTACGTATTAGGTATATAATTTTAAAGCTAAGTATTATGATCCCCTTATTCCCATAGCATAAACAGAACACCCAACTTACTCCGAAGCGGCGCAAACGAGTCCCTTTTCTTCAGCATAGCGGTGTCGAGCTCATATACTCCAGAGTGCGGCACTCGCACCAGCAACAGCGCACTTTGGATCAGACCCCGTGACGTCAGCGTCATCTGAAGCCCAGCCGCGGGCGCACACACTGGCACCGACCGCAGAGAGTCGGTTGCGTCGTCGTAGACTAGAACTGCGCCACGGGAAGCGTCGGAGATGTAGCTAGAGGAAAGAAAAGTGCCCTTTATAAGCTAGAGCTAGATTATATTTTCATTGGTTTTGTACTCTATGTCAATGCAATAAAGTTCAAATTATGGTGGCCATATATGGTACACAGCCTTATAAAGGGTAAAATTACCTCGAAGAAAACCTGTCAACCCTGCTGAGTTTGGGATACTTTCAAACTTCAAACATCGAAACTTAGCTCTAGAAACAAGTAGACAAGTGTTAGATCTGGGCCTTTATTCTGCTAATGTATTGTAGTTTAATGACCACTGCATGAACATGGTGGTTTAGTTTCCTTGCCGCTTCAAGTCAACGCAAGCACATGTACCAATAATTTTATAGGCGTCAATGGTATGAAAAACACATCACGTGACCTGACGGTCTGTCTGTCATCGTACTACAATGCACTAATAGAATCAAGGCCCTGGAGATTGTTTAGTGTTATTATGTCGAGAATCAGGGCCTTTTAGTGATTTTCTGATGAGAAGATGCAGAAGATGCAAAGGTGCAGCGCAGATGACGGACTTTTTGTGCGATCGAGTCCGTTTTTTGTGCGCCAGACTTTCAAGATTTGCAATAAAAAAGATTTGAAATAAATGATTTATTCATATTTTGACTCGATTGTTTTAGGTTTGTTTAAGTAAGCCTTAACTCTGTAAGATAAACTAAAAAAAATGAACTATGAATGTTCCTCATTGTATAGGTTCTATTTCCACGGACTAAAAAGTGCGTCACGGACAATCTGTCGTCTGCGCTGCACCTAAATGGTACCTATTCAATGGATTGTATGGTGATGATGAAGCTTGTGTTACCGCAGAGATGTTTTGTTACAAACATCCATTTTTTTCTCAGTGTCAGAGTGGCTGTAGGCTGAACTTAGAGATTATTCGGTGTTTATTTAAGAATTGCTTTCTATTTGCTATAAAAATCATAACAGCTGCTAACGAAGTACCTACCTATTCACGGCAATAAAAAAAACTACCATTCTTTAGATGCGATCCTTCCACGTAGGTAAGCCTGGCCAGAAAACAACCGCCAGGTGGTACTTTCACAGGCGCAACAATCGTAAGTTCAGTACAGTGTTCGACGTAGATTGTAGAAACCTAACTAATTATTCATGGTGGTAGTGCCGTAATTAGCTGGATGACCTCAAGTTTCCTGACGATCGGGGACGGTCAATTACAACAGCTTGCAAGCCTCATACCCAATATCGAGTATTTAAATGTTCTTTTAAAAATAGAGGTTTCCAAGTACAATTTATGATCGTGGAAATTGATACTTTTATCTATAATCTACAATAGTATTAGCAGGTGTTGAAGCAATAACGGCAAAAACATCTCGTGAGATAAAATCGTTTGTGAACTCACACAAAAGCCTTGCCGGTGATGCCGTACTCGACGGCGATATTCTGTAGCTGTGAAAATGGTTCCACTACGGACGAGATGTCAATGTGTCGTGTCAGCTTTCCGCGTAGCAGGCTGACGACTACGACCTTGGGCGGGCATGTGCAGCGCGGATATTGGACGGTCTCTACGATACCACTGTCCAACACCCAAAGGTTGCCCTGCAAAATGAAAGGCATTATGATCCGTTTGTCTATACCTACTTGGCATTTTTCTCAGACTTTAAACGAAACTAAATCAAAAACCTTTAGCGTCAGAAAACTCGATACCGTTTGCAAATTTAGTACTAACTAGAACTAAATTTGCAAACTGTTTCGAGCCCTCTACCGCTGAAGGTTTTTGATTTATTGTCGTTTAAAGTCTGAAAAAAATGCCAAGTATAGACAAATGGATCATACTTAGTAACGGTTCTACAAAACGAAGTAATCAAAATTCGCGCAGTAAAAAGAATACCACTGGGACCAAACAAAATCGAGATGGCCTTCAATCATTCAGGAGACCTTTACCAAGAGTCCAACTCACATTTGGTTCAAAACCAAGGTAAGTTGACGACAGATAATACAGCTTAGGCATATTACGGATCTAGCTCTAAAAAACTATGTCATTTAATATCACGCTCACTCAATGCACTCAAATGAAATAAAACAAGAGCTGCAATAAAACATATATTTCTTGCATACCTACTCGTTTTCAAATATAAAAACCGGCCGGAGTGCCATAGAAACAGGGTTTTCATCTGCTATAAAGAACCTAACAACTTCATCAAAGTAATTTTCAATTATTTTGTACAAAGTTTTCTTTCTATAAGTCGGTCGCCTATTAGGTACTTGTAAACTGGAAGCGTACTTAGTCGTGATAGTTTTCCTTACATGTGCCACTGTCTTAACCTCCTCAGTCCCGTGTCGACAAAATAACAATAGAAAACTATTGTTATTTTCACGGTTGGGACTGAGGAGGTTAAAAAAAATTCACACGTCTATAATCACCCGTTTACCAGGAAGAAGGATGAGGGAGGGGAGGGGACGCCCTAATCTGACAAAAAGTGCGCCTTAAAATTTAATAGTTTACAAACTAAACTGTGAGCTGAAAAAGGTCTTCCTACGCTCAAAATATTTTTAAACGACCAGCGATATCCCATTACGTATTAGGTGTAGGGGAAATAATTTCTAGGGAAACCCTGAAAATATTTTTTGAACATTTTATTCTACCGTCTACGTCAAATATTAGCTTCTAGTAGAAGGTCTATTAGCTTCTTCTTATCACGTCACGTCACGCTCTTTTCTGAGAAAGTTGACGAGACAGCACTACAGTAGGGAATTCCTCAATTTAGAAATTGGCCCTCAGATACCCGAGCTGCACTTGATGCACCCATTGTTACAAATTTACAATACATTGATTATACACTGATTACTGTCTCTAGCAAAAGGTCTACAGCCATTAAGACCCTTTGGGGAGATAATGTTGCTTCACCAATATTTAATATCGTAATTTCCTTTGTTTCATACACAGATAACTAGATACCCAGATACTCTATCTACTTTGTCTTGTAGGCACAGAAAATTAATCAGGGTTTCATTTAGAGCTACGTGTGGCAAGGTGTAGAAAAAAATCGTGATTGTACCAACTTACACATAAAGAAATACAGAATGTCTACTCAGTGGCGTAGCGTAGGTATTAGCCGCCCGGGGCGGAAAAACGTTTTGCCGCCCTCTTATTTAGATATTTCAATGGAACTATAAACAGTAATTTTAAAGAAATCTTCATCAAAGAGAGTCAACATTATTGTGTAATTTACAAAGAAGTTTTCGTTTATTGTTGAAAAGGGACCTTCATGTTCATACTGTCGTACATTTAGTACAGTCATTTAGTATTTTTACTTGGAAAGTTTTCCGGGAGTTTTGGAAATTGGCAATTTTATAGATTTTGACGTGCTCTTTCCGGATTTCTACTTTGCCACCTCGTATATTTGCCGCTCGCGGCGCCATATTGGAAAAATGGGGCCCAAAAGCAGTTTTTGATAGTAACTCCTTTCCGACGCATTATATAGAAAAAACATATCTATACAAAATAATTGTTGAGAAAATTTCCTACAATTTATGTCATAGCCTTTTTTCTACTAAAATCAATGGTTTCAGCGTACGAGCGCCGTAAAGTTTAGTTCAACACACGTTTCCGCAGAAATACTAATTTCTACACCACCATGAGGTAAAGAAAGCGGCGCGAGTTTTTATCGTGGTATCCCAGGAAAAGTGTTATGCCCATCTAAGAAGAATAGTAAAGAACCTACGAAAGTGTGCAGGTATGTTATATCTTCGGATTGCAGTGTGACGCTATGTGGCATGCATGCATGCATGCATGCAAACTTTGAACAGCATTGCTTCGGTGTACGAAGAGCAAAATCCGAGAAATTATAAAGTATCGATCGTCGTGAATCGCTCGTAGCCTGCGCTGCCTGAGTGATCTTGACCGATCACTAAGGTTAAGCAACATACGGCGCGTTCAGTCCATGAATGGGTCACCGTTTATGACTAACGCTAGTGGCATTTTTTCCGAGCGATTCCGTGCTTCGCAAGGTACGTTAAGCAGTTGGTGCCGGCTGCCGTCGATAGATGGCAGTCGTTAAGCCAAGTCAGAGGCCTTTAGGGGGGCGGCTTGAAAACTTCTGACAGTAAGACCAGCCACTAGTTTTACAAGCCTCCACCAATCCGGACTTGGCCCCCGTGGTAGAGTATGGCCTATACCTTCCTCAGGGAAGAGACCCGTGCCCCTCGGTGGGGACATAATGGGTTGATGATGATGATGATCGTCAAGATCCATAATTTTGAAATAAAAATACTGCTACTCCCATCTGAACCGACGATATAAAAGATTTCGGCCTTGCTGCAGCAATAATAGGATGTGCAAGAGCAATGCTTTGTTTCTTCCATAATATGGATATGACATATTATGTCAAGCGAGGCGCGTTTATTTTTTAAAATTATACCACCCAGGAAAATTCGCCAAGTTTCAGGTATATCTGACTACACTCTACGGCGCTCATACGCCGAAACTATTGATTTTAGGAAAAAAAGTTATGACATAGATTGTACGAAATGTTCTCTACAATTACTTTGTGTATATATTTTTTTCTCAAACATGCTTGGAAATTTGAGCATTATTTCGACATCCTTCTTCGAGATAAATCGAAATTGCTGTTCTGGCCAATTACACGCGAGCAGCGGCCGGAAAAAGTTCTATGAACATTCATAACTGTCGTGTTTTGCGGCCAAATAAATTACATACTAAACTCATATCTGTCGTGTTATTTAAAAATGGAACGATCTTTTACTCCGAACAATGACAACCAAGGAGGTAATTTATCAGCCTTTTTTTCTTAATTTCGAACTGGCTTGCGATAGAAAGCTGGATATACCTATTAAAAAAAAAGAACACTTTAACGCGGCAAAAATTATTGTTCTCGTTCGTGTTTCGTCTGATTTTGAAAGTTTATTGAATTTAATAGAATGAGTTCAAGTGATAAAAATGACTGCGATGGACTTATTTTAACGCCATCTGACATTCAAGATCGGTTTCGGCTTCGCCTCGGCCCACAATTCCACGTTCGTCCATCAATGCCTCTTTTGCTGGCCGCTGCAGTAATGTACTATTTCCTGTAAGACGCGTCGGCAAGGAGTTATTATCAAAAAAACTGATTTTGGGCCCTATTTTTCCAATATGGCGGCGCGAACGGCAAAGCTACGAGGTGGCAAAGTTGAAATTCGGAAAAAACACGTCAAAATCTATAAAATTGCCAATTTTCAAAACTCCCGGAAAACTTTCCAGGTAGGTAACCTCTAAGTATTTTTTCAACGAAATGACTGTAATAATTAAGCAAACACTATATTAAATTCACAAAATATACCATCACTACTTTTATAAACTACAGACTGTTTACATGGATCACCAGTTGGAAGGATCTGTTTAAATGCTCTCGCTCTAGTATTGCACGGTTCCTAGTATTTAGTGTGAAATTTTGCCGCCCCCTAAAGTTGCCGCTTGGGGCGGGCCGCCCCCCCCGCCCCTACTACGCTACGCCACTGTGTCTACTCCGGTAAGCTGAAGGCTCAAAGAAAGGTATTGAAAGGAGGTATGTATGGGGACTTAGGATGTGGCAGTAGGCGGGGCACATAGCACGCAGAACAGAACTGATGGCCGATGGGGCCGAAAAGTTCTGGAATGGAGACCACACATCGGCAAGCGCAGCGTAGGACGACCAGCCACAAGATGGACAGACGATCTCATCCAAGTGGCAGGAGACGCTGGATGCAAGCCCTTCCAGCCGGTTTTTTTGGAAATCCATGGAGGAGACCTATGTCCAGCAGTGGACTTCTTGTGGCTGAATGATGATGATAGGGACATCGAAGAAATTAAGGATTGCACACACAGTCACGGTAAGTATAGGACACGCAGTGCGAGTTGCATTGCAAAAGCAAAGCAAAATTCGACCAGCCCTAATATTAGGTACGTAACTTTCCACTCTATCGGGTTAAGCATTTAGACAACTCGAAAGAGTCAAAATAAGAATGTACCTATTATGACAGTTCGGAGTAGGGGTATGAGATACCTACTGGGAAAGTATCCCAGAATGTAACAGTGTGACACATAAGGTGGTGTGACATAGCGGGAATAGAGGGGGCTAAATCAGACAACTCCATACAGTGGAGTCTTATGTAATTGCACCCAGGTTCTACAAAATCATTTAATAAGGTTGTATAACGAAGTTTTTTACGTTTGTGGCGGGAGTTGGCCAAAAGCAAGGAGGAATGGAAGTGTCGGGGGGAGGGGGAATTAGGTCTTGCCCAGCAGTCATCGTCGGTCCAATTCATGGCTACATAAAAAAGTCAAGGCAAGTACTAGGATAGGAACTGCATAATATTAACATAAATCCATCCAACCAACATCCAAGGCCTGGAGTTTTTTTTTCTCCCCAGCCGGGGATCGAACCCGAGACCTCTCGCATGGTAAGCAGATGCGCAAACCACTACGCCACAGAGGTCGTCAAATATTTGGTCCTGCATGTTGTGGCAAGAATGGAAAAAAGTTTGTCTCAGTTTTGGTTATAAAACAACTCACATTTTTAATTCCTTTTCCTTTTATCGTAAAACTAATTCGTATGCCTTATTCGTATTCTGCTAATTGCAATTATTGTTATAGTTATCGATACTGAAGAAATGACTGTCAGGTTTTAGCTTATGGATTCATTACGATTTCATTATTTTCTTAATAGCGAGTGCTAATTGTCAATCCATCCATCCGTTGGTTTCCTCTCTTATACAAACCTATCTCATGAGCTTGAGGTCGGGCCCACGCCTTTGCTACTGAAGTAAGTAAGTAGATATGTATTGTTCTATGTATAATGAGTTCACTCGTTCTCAATAAGCAATAGGTTACCTAATAACATAATGACACCTTACGGGCGACCATGAATGGAAATGGACTTTGCTTTTACTTGGCGAAACGAATAACATTAATTTTGAATTTGAAATACTTAAATTTTAAATAGGTAGGTACTAAAAGAAGGCTCGGAATGATTATTGGGATTATTCAGTGTTACGCTCAGAAGGTACCTACACATATACTCACTGCAGTTTGAATAGATAATTTATACATCTCCGGTGCGTACCCACTGCTGGTTGGACATTTCTGATTACCGAGGTATTAATTAGTTGAAATATTCATTCATTTATTTACTCATTCACTCAACACCATCATGAATCATGAATGTTTACATGTTTGTGACGTCGCTGTTTCTGGTCCTCATGACACGGTATCCCAGTGTGGAGCCGGAAGCAATGTATATGCCTATATGTATATTTTACGTTGTGTCATGTTATCCATCCATTAATTATTAATTTATGCATTTCTTCATACATTAATGTATTGAAGAATAAGAAGAAGAGATAGATGACGTACTAAGCTTTCAACATGAGAAACTTTTTAGTGCAGTGTAACCAGACACCTAAGTGATACATCTGGAAGATCATAACGTTCTGCACAGTGTCCCAGTCTAAAGCATTACAACTTTCCATCTTCAGCGCCACGTGGGACAACTCCTAATTATTTTGATGGTCGAAGGAACTCACAAAATGATCCAGCTGGAAGTCAATAGCGTTTTGCACGGCCCGGCAGTCTGAGGCGGTGTGCGCGCGAATGTCTGGGTACGGCTGCAGTTCGACCCCGCGGCGCGTGCGCACGACCAGCCAGATGGTCGCCAAGACACCATGTTTCAGTCTGAAATGAATAAGCATGAACATAAAATGAGAAATATCATCACCACGATACAGGCTCAGCCTGGTGTGGGGACACGGTCACTACTACATAATGTTATCAAATGTTCATTTTAATTCCGTTGATGTAACATACTACATGCCTCCACCAATCCGGATTTGGCCCCGTGGTGGAGTATGGCCTATACCTTCCTCAGGAAAAAGACCCGTGCCCCTCGGTGGAGACATAATGGGTTGATGATGATGTAACATTAATTAATTTGGCAATTTTTTATTTATTTATTATTTTTATAGACCGTAGTAGAAGCCTTAAACGCTTATCGCAACAGTGTAGAGTTCATTGATGTAAGTTATACTCGTATAGGGGTTAATACACGTACAGCCGACAGAAAAACAATCGTTACATCATGTAAGCTGTTAACATAACGGAAATACGCAACAGTGTAGAGTTCACTGATGTAAGTTGCAGAGGGGTTAAGGGCGACTTTGAGTACGTCATGCTGTCGTTTAGTGGTAAGATGGTGATTTGTTGGAATTCAATAACTGGAGAACCATAAAAGTTTTTCGTATGAAATTTTCGATTTTAGGTACTTAATTGGGTGAATGAGCCCTGGGCAATAGGTGTGCGAAATTGGAAGTTGTGAGCAGCCTATATATGTCTCACGGTAGACAGAGAGAGAGGGAGAGAGAGAGAGAGAGAGAGAGAGACAGAGAGAAGGCTTTTGATTAAAGAGAGGAGAACTAGAGAAGAGAGGAGACTAAGGTTTTTGACTAAATTTATTTGTGTTTTGTCTGTTGCCTTACTTATTTTTATGTTACTTTTTGTTTCTTTTGTTTATGTGATGTCTTGTTGGTACAATAAACTTTCATTCTTTCTTAGTGATATTGCTTCTATACCGTCACAAATGTACCTACATAACTTAGAATACAAAGACATAGGTGCCCATACAGGGAATCGAACCTACGTCGCCCGCTTTCGGGTTCAATGTTCTGTTATCTATTAATTGTGAAACTAACAACTTTGACGTTCATAAAGTAAATATTTTGTTTGAATTTCGAATTTACCCACTGGGCTACCAGCGGTCTGCGAGTACCGAGTGGCTATTATGTAAGTTTTTTGTTAGTTCGTCGAAGTTTCGGATTTTTATAATTTCGTACGATGACATGTGTCGTAATATATAAAGTGCTCCCTACTTCGTTTCTCTTTTGATTCAAATAGAGCAGGCGTTGAATATTGCGATTATCTCCATCACCAAAAATCAGCTGGAAGAACATTATTAGTATTAAGCTCGTCTATGTACAGTCTGTTAGCTTTTAGAATATACCTCGGGCTCTAGAGTAGGCTTCGGTTTTCGCCGAAAGCACACGAGTGTAATACTACTGCCTGCCCTGTATAAAACTTATCTTCACTATTTTGAAAAGTTATGTAAAGTTATGAATAACAATACAAAATAAACCTTACCTTATTGCAATATAATCGGTTTGATCGATAGTAGCCGAGGTATATTCTAAAAGCTAACTGACTGTACAAATGTTTTTATTCCGCAAAAAATAATTTTCAATCATTATCCCAGGGTCGCTTAATAAATGAAAATTACTTTTAATTTCTTATTAACTATATTAAGAAACTATGTACCTATATTAAAAAAATATTCTGTGGCAGTCCCTGGTCTCTGCCTACCCCTCTGGGATACAGGCGTAAGCCTATGTGTGTATGTGTTTTGTAAAATATTTTTAACCACTAAAGAATATTCTTAATTGCAGGTACACTTAAATGACATTAAAAAATCAAATTCGTTAAAAAAAGTCGATAGCTGCTGAATATTTCGACGCCTTACTGCTAAAACCGACTATCTGCATGAAATGTTGTTTCGACAAAACTCGCTTTAAGTTTTGGATGTCGTTAACTATATTAAAACTTGTAATTGTGCATGCTTAGTTTGTGTTTTTGTTTACGTTATTTCGACCATTATTTAGATCGTGAAGTGTAGATTCTGATGGTTTACATAACTCAGTTTTAACAAAAAGGGCACTTTGTTGGTTTTGGCAGTCATAATTGTATTGCAGTCATCCGTAAAAACTAAGTAGAGGGCACGGATTCACAAATTGAAGGGTGTTTTGGAAAAACAACCATGTCAAAAAAAAACGGAAACGAGATTTTGATGTCTATGGATGTAGTGAACGAAATGCAAGTGGACCTTATTACAGGATTTTTGAAAAGCAACCTTAGTCACACGATATTCCCCAGAAATGGTTGTATGATTGTTTGGAATAACGACCTTTGTCACTCGGTTCTTGGAAAAAAAACCATAGTCACAAACGTCAGTTTTGACTTTGGCGGTTTTTCATGACAATCTGTCAGTTTCGCTTTGAGGTTTTCAATAAATTGGCGTGAATAAGATACCTAAGTGTTTAATTATTTTCAAAGTAAATATGGACACTATCCAAAGAGACAGCCAGTCAAATGTGCAGTGGGCCACAAAGCGAGTGAAAAAGATTCCAAAGCGCGAATCTATAAAGAGACGGAAAGTTGCTGGTGAACCGCATATCAATCACATCGGAAATTCAATAAGTGGCGCTACTACAGGACCCGATTGCCGGTAAATATTGTAAAATACACGTACTTATTTCGCGATGTAGGCTCAAGTTAATGTTATTTACCTAAACTGCAAAGCCTTGACTTGTAAATCATGTAGCTCTAAAATACTTACCTGCCTTTGCCTGCCTATTAAAAGTAAGTATGTGGTTTTCTACTTTACAGATGTTCGCGTCTGAAGTGCTTCTCTAAAATAACACCAGAACAGAGGCAGGAGATACTTCAACTTTTTTATAAATATCCTTGCAAGAATGACCAAGACGCACATCTCTCAGCTCTGATGAGCTATCAAAACATCAAACAACGAAGGCCTCGTACCGAACGAGATGATAGTGATTGTCTCTTTCAACATGAGTTGGCATATATATATAAAGTAAGAATTCATGGTGAAGAAGTACCTATATGTGCTAAAGCTTTTATAAGCTTTATGGTATTACACGTGGACGACTGCGAACCATTCAGACCAAATTATTATCTGGGCAGTTACCTAAAGACCAACGAGGCAAACATGAATCCAGGCCCCACAAAGTACCTGCTGAGATAACAGAATTAATTAAGCTGCACATTAAAAGCTTTAAAGCTCGTCAGTCCCACTATTCCTTACGGGATAATCCTAACTTAAGCTACTTACCTGAAGAGTTGTCTGTATGTAAAATGCATGAGTTATTCTTGAAGGAAGTGCAAGTAAATATACCTTACAGAGTATATTATAATGTTTTCAAGACACATTTTAACATCAAGTTTGGTTTTCCACGATCAGATACATGTAGTGTCTGCGATGAACTCAATTTAAGAATCAAATGTGCTTCTGATCCAGTAGCAAAGTCCGAACTCATCACTCAGAAACACTTGCATTTAAGCAAGGCTAAAAAATTCAGATCTCTAAAAAAATCTTACAAAGAAAAGGCACAAAGAGGAGAATGCATGCTGCTTTCCTTTGATTTCATGCAAAACTTACCATTTCCGCACATACAGACCAGTGATGTATTTTACTCTCGCCAAATGTGGTACTACTTATTCGGTATACACGATTTAGCTACTGATGCTGTATCTATGTACTGTTATACAGAAACAACTGCCAAGAAAGGTGCATCAGATGTGACATCCCTGTTATTACATTATTTAAATAACAGGGAGATAACATCTGAAAATCTTGTACTATTGAGCGATGGATGCAGTGGACAAAACAAAAACCACGTCATGGTATACTTCCAGTATTTTTTGGTCCACGTCTTGAAGCTTCTTAAAACCGTTACACACATTTTTCCTGTAAGAGGACATTCTTACCTGCCTAATGATGCAGACTTCGCCCTTATAGGCAACAAGAAAAAAAGACATTCCGCAGAGGATCCTTCAGATTGGGACAAGATAATCTGTGAGGCCAGAAAATATCCCACACCATTTAAACTTGTATGTGCCACACAAGATTATTTTTTTAACATGAAGGAGGCACTTATGCCATATTTCTTGAAGACCCCAAAACCAGCTCTCAAGCTGCGTCAAGCACGAATTATCAAGATAAGTGATAAGTACCAATATATAAAGGTGAAGAACACATTCTCAGGGCCTTCATTCAAGAGTGAAATATGTAAGCGTCTAAGCTTACCAAATGAGTTTGTCCTAGATCCCTTATATGTTTCTTTTATAGAAATGACTGCTGGTAAAAAGGCTAATTTGATATCTCTCAGTAAATACTTAAGTACCCCTGAGAACCGAGACTATTATAGGAATTTATGCTCTGATGCCAGTCACTGCCACGATGATAATATAGAGGTGGACGATGATGACAATAGTGATGGGTGTGATGAACAATAATAAAATATAATAAGAGCATATAATTAATTAAGGTGAACTAAGTAACTGTAAGAGCAACCAACTGACAAGAAAAGTTATGTAAAATACTAAGCTAAGAAATAAATTATCTATCCTAATAAATTATATTTTATTTCATTTACCTAGTACCTGAAGGAATAATTTTCTTAAGTTTTTGTGGAAAAACAACCTATGTCTCAATTTCTCATATAGATTTGTGGAAAAACTGCCTTTGTCAAACTAATTTTCATGGATATTTCTATTATACAGGCCAAAATATGATTAAATCTATGCATAATGCAAAGGGGTTATTCAAACCCAAAACATACAGTAATTAATGGAAGATTTAATAAGGGCATTATTATGAAAATCATTTTTTGCTTCTAACACAAAATTATATGATCATGACTATGGTTGTTTTTCCAAAACACCCTTCAATTCAGAAACGGAAATACTACGTTGTCTATTTTTAATATTAAGTGTTTAAAACGTCACTAGTACAGATAAATCTAAAGTGGGTGGGTATTCTCACCAGTTTTAGGTCTTAGGATTAATAGTAGCTCCTTGGCATCGCTATATATACTTTAATTGTCCTATTACCTTGCACCTATCAATATTGACCACTCCTAAAGTATTTCAAGGTGATCATGTGCATAAAAATCTTACCGTGGACTTTTTATAGAGTCATTTCGCATTGCGATACGGAGAATAAATTTTATTGTTTGAGTTACAAATGTTGTAGCTAAAGTGTCTGTATCTAGTGCTTAGGAAAATACCAGTACTGCCTAATGACAAACTTAGATGTAACAATTCACTAAGTGCCTATCAGTCAAAGGTAAGGCAACGAGAAACGTGAAAAAAATCGGGGCAGTATAATGCAAGCACAAATATGTACAAAGTTCAATATGAGTGGTTGACCAAAAAAAGGACCTGAAGGGATCGGAAACTGTTATTTATTTTATTTGATTTTTTTAATCTGTGGTATTTTAGCTTTGTTTAGGTCTAACCAGAATATTTTTAGGTGCCGTAGTTATTTTTTTATGATTTATTTTTTTGTGAGCCGAGCCGAGTCAAACGTGATTTTCTCGAAATGAATTATTTTCCCTTGAGGTCCCTTCCCTTTTTGGTCAACCACTCACATATTATAACGAACTTTGAAGAGACTATTACGGCAAAATAGGCTTTATAAGATAATGAAACTTTTAAAACAACTTTTAAAAGGAAAATTTCGTACAAATTTAATTGAAATTTGTTTTGATAAAGATTGTTGTTGTGTAGTTTAATAAAGTTGTTTGTTCTTGTGCTTTGATAAAGTAGTGAAAGGCAGGTTAAAACCCCTTTCTTTAACGGAACCTTGCACTGTCCGTGGTCTGATGCAAACGTGGCCGGTTTTTAAAGTGATTTGACAACCTCTGGCGCAGCGGTAGCGCCTCTGCCTACCACCCCGGGCCCCGGGTTTGAATCCCAGCTGGAGACAAAAAAACCCCAGGTGTTGGATGTTTTACATGTTTGTCAGTCGCAGTTTCTGGTTCCCACGACACAGGGTATGTTAGTGTGGGCCAGAAGTAATGTATGTTGTGCTTGTATGTTAATGTTTTTGTTTGTTTATTTAAATTATTTTAAATACCTTTCAAATGCGTGTAATTTTGACATGTCTGTATATATTATATACAAGAATATTGTCATTAACATTTTATTTCAGAATAAATCCAGATAACAGTCTCAGCCTACATTAGTAACTAAATCTAGGTAATAAAGATGCGTGATTTAGAATATTTCTAGAGTTAAAATCCAGTGTCTGAAAGTGTGGCAGTCAACTTTGTCTCCAATCATCATCATCATCATCAGGCTATATTAGTTCACTGCTGGACATAGCACTCCCCTAATGAGCGCCATAGCGCCCTGTCTTCAGCTTGCCGCATCCAGCATCTGCCTGTAGTTTTTCGCAGAGCGTCATCCCACCTGGTCGGAGGGCGTCCTACCCTACGTTTCCCAGTCGCGGTCTCCATTCAAGAACATGGCGAAATATGGCCAGCCCACTGTCTCCAATCACAGTGAGGTTATTCTTGCGCTCTAATTTGTTTTGACACGGCAAATATTGTTTGTGAATAGCATTACGTACTATTAACAGGTATCCTTAATCTTTACAAAGAAGGCCGTTTGGATATAAATTTAAAAATACTTGGGAACTTACTCCAAAAATGCAATGAATACCAAAGAGCTAGAGTACCAAATAAGGATATTAAATATCTTTAAAATGAAATGTTTGTATTTTTATATCAGAAATGTGCTTGAAATAAACTGTTGCTCGTAAAGTGTAAAAAAAATAAACTTCAATTTGCACCACTTCCTTAAATGTAGCTTACATAACATTTAACTAAAATTCTTCATCGGACAAAACACTTGAAATACATTAGCAAAAGAAAATAATAAAATGTCAGATTAAATTATAACTAATTACACACACAAAACAAATATAATTCAAATTCAAATTCGATTCAAATATTTAATGTGCCATGTAATTTAACTTACCTGAACTTTAATGATAAATTTTTCATACTAGATCTTACTAACTACTTACGGGCATTCGAAGAATGCCGATCAGATGTTTCTGTTGTTATTTGCAGTTATTGATAGGGGTGTTTGCTTGACGTGCGAGATCACAGCGGTCTAGCCTAATAACATTTCTCACGCCTGATAGCAATAAAATCGCATATCTAGATTTAAAAACCAAATGTAGTATAAATATGCCGCCTGCACCATTATGTAAGTACGGTGTATGTATGTAGCCTAAGAAGTATGTATGCAGCAGCAGAATCGCTCGTAGCCCGGCCGCCTGAGTGATCTTAAACGATCACGAAAGTTAAGCACATAGGGCGCGTTCAGTGCATGGATGGGTGACCGTTTTATGACTAACGCTAGTGGCATTTTTCCGAGCGCTTCGTTAAGCATTTGGTGCTAGCTGCCGTCGATAGATGGCAGTCGCTAAGCCAAGACAGAGGCCTTAGGGCGGATTAAAAACTTCTGAAAGTAAGACCAGCCACTAGTCTTACAAGCCTTCACCAATCCGGACTTGGCCCCCGTGGTGGAGTATGGCCTATACCTTCCCCAGGGAAGAGGCCCGTGCCCCTCGGTGGGGGCATAATGGGTTGATGATGATGATGCAGCCTATACACGTCCCAATGTAGGGCACAGGCCTTCTCTCAGAGAGAGAGAGAGAGAGAGAGAGAGAGAAACAGTTTACAAAGTTTTAGTGCTAGCTAGTACTAAAATTGCAAACAGTATCGAATTTTCTACCGCTAAAGGTTTTTAATTCAGAGTCGTTTAAAGTAAAAAAATAATGCCAAGTATAGATAAATGGATTATATGTGAATAGCTCAGACACTCAGGTCTCCCACAATCACGATGTTTTCCTACATAGTTAGCGAGTACAGTGCATAATAATATTTAACTTCTATGTCCTGTTAACTGTACCTAATATTTTCAAACGAGAGTAAAGCCTGTCACTTCTTTGGATTTCCAATTAAATAAATCACTTACAGAGTCCCCCATGATTTAAATCCTAATCGTATTTTGTGCAAAGAGAAAGCCGTAGTCCTCGCTGCACTGGCTCGTGTAACGTGAAATAAAATATCGATATATTTAAATGTTAAGGTCATATTCGTAGATAGTGCGGAAGGCGAATAATAATTGTATTAAAGTAGAGTCAGACACCACAAATATACTTTTATAGATATTTGCGCTTTATATTTTTGATCTTGTTTAATTATGTGTAATAGCCACAAAAAAACGTTGACTTCGGGAATTATTGATAAGATCTACTATTTTATTACTAACTCAGATAACTCTTGTACTAACTGTTGTACATAATTATTTGAATAGGGTATTCTTGTATTTATAGGGTACTGGCGTGCCCCGCGGTTTATTTGGGAAAATAAATGGTGTATTAACAGTAAAACAAATAACTATTCACATTTTATGGGATTTTACCATGGGAATAAGATATTTTCCCGCGGTAATACGTAGCCTGTACCTATGCTAATCCAGGATGTCAGCTAACTCTATACCAAATTTTATTGAAACTCTAGCCGTTTAGACTTGAAGAAGTAACAAATATTATAATAATACTAGCTGACCCCGCGAACTTTGTTCCGCCTTAGATACCATAAATGAGCAGATTATTTATTTTATTATATTGTTTATCAATAAAATAAGATTGACAGAAGAATCCGTTTTAAACGTCTTTTTTTTTCATCCTCTTTGACTATATTTGCAGCACGCATTCAGTCAATTCTATGTCAAATGTCTTAAGGTTACATTAAAAAAATTAATAATTTTATATGGTGGTTAAGTAATTTTAAATTTTCTAATTTTCCGCGCAATTTCCTTAATTTTTTCTTTTCATAAGAACCTTCTCCTGATAATAACGAACAGAACAAAAAAAGAATTAGCGAAATCGGTCCGGCCGTTCAGGCGTGATGCCGTGACCAAGGGAAATAGGGATTCATTTTTATATATATAGATTAGTGTTTATAATATTAGTGTGATAGTGTCATTAGACCCTAGGGTCTAATACTAGGATTAATCTAGAAGTGAAACATAAAAGACAGACCTTGACCATGTTTATGTGGGACCATCCCGGGCCTACCTTCTTCTTTCTAACAAAAAAAGCCGGACAAGTGCGAGTCGGACTCGCCCACTGAGGGTTTCGTACAAATTTGTAGGTAGGGGTTTCTGAGCTATTCCCGAACTTCTATTATTTTACAAAACAATTTTTTTAATGATTTTATCTGAAAAATATACCTACATTTGTAAATATATAGATTTCAGTTTTATTTTCCTGTAACTACTTACATAAAGTATATCACAATAAATATTACATGCCAAATTTCACAGCTCAACGGAAAGTACCATACAATTTTTTATTACCTTGAGTCTCGAAATATAATTTTTGTTTCGGCGTAGGCGGACGTATCTTTTTTAACTTTCATTTAGAAGTTTGATTTTCTCAAACTTTTAATGCACCGTAGACTTAAGTACAGATTATTAAATTAAACTCAATACCTTTACGCTTTCTTGACATAAAGGGTTTTGTTTTGATAGATAGACGGACCGACCGACGGACGGATGGACAACAAAGTGATCCTATAAGGGTTTTGTTTTTTCTTTTGGGGTATGAAACCCTAAAAATAAAAAATACCATAACATTTACATACAAGCACATACATTGCTTCTGACCCCACACTAGGATACCCTGTGTCGTGGGAACCAGAAACAGCGACGTCACAAACATGTAAACATCTAAGACCTGGGTTGCTTTTTTTTTGTCCCCAGCCGGGACTCGAACCCGGGACCTCTTTTCAAATTCAAATTCAAATTCAAAAATTTTTATTTCAACGTAAAGAATTTACATTCTGCTTGTTGAATGTCAATGTACATACAGTTATGTATAATGTTAGCCGCTGCCTTGGGGCCGTCTGTATATACCTCTCGCATGGTAGTTAGATGCGCTAACCACTCCGCCACAGAAACAAAGTGAATTCAGAAAATGTGGTAAAGACTTTATCGCTGAAGACGCATGAGACACGGATGAATTGAGATAACCTACTTCTTTTTTGTGTGAAATCGATTAAAAATAGTAATAAAATCCATAACTTTGTATGATGTTTCGTGAGCAATAAAGTGTTATATATAATCAGCTTCTACTCATCATGATTAACCTCTGCTAATAAGAGCGAAACCTGATCGGACTCTTCCTTTAATAATCAAGTCTTCCTATAAATGAATACGTAATCTAATAAAATAATACCTGGGTGTAAGCACGTAGACATCCTCGCCAAACGAGACAGCTTTGACTGCAATCACATTGTTTATCTCAAACTTTCCGGAGTTTGCAAAGAGATCGCCGCTATGCTCGCACTGAGAATGCAGGGGACCTCCGCTCCAAGCCAAGTCGTTGGAATGTAGAGACAGGACGGTTGGAATAAGAAAAGGTAGCGAAATAATAATCATGATGCACTCTTGTAAGGTATAAGTGTGACGTGACAGGCAAACGACTCACATATTTAAATGATTCGGTGATATTTTACGGGCACGCCACTTCTAAGGATGGGATTTTTCTGTGGTAAATGCCCGGCGAGTAAATACCCGCCGTAAAAATATCCGTTCATAGTTTTTGACAGTCGAATTTGCTTTAGGTAAATTCCAAACTACTTCTTCCCAAAATGAATAGTTATTTAATTATTTAGTTTAGAGGAATCGTGTTTTTATAAATATCATCACCTTCAACGTTTTATAAGGTGACATACGTTTATAATGTGACAGTTATAGTTTACAGCCATTGAAATGGTATAAAATGACATGGTTATACTGCTGGGCTACTAAATACAGTCGCTGACTGTACATGTATCTTGACTTAAACAATAAATAGGTAAATACCCGTAGGAATTTACCCGATGCGAATCGTTAACAACACTACAGTGTAAGTGGAATACATATGCGTCAGAACTTTCCGAGAAAAGAGTTAATGAAAACAATACATTCCCTACGGTTACAAAATTGAGGCAAGTTATTAGAACCACATGCTTAAGTAATTTTTGTTCGATGCTGAAACGTGCAATCGAAACCAAATTGCTAGGATTAGAATTCAGTCGCGCTCCAATTGTCGTTTAGGAACATGAACCAACGTTTCCGACAATCTGAGGGGCTGGGCTCGGGTTTCCTGTTGCTCTCACAATCGCCGTTCACCGGGCATATGCGCCGATTTGATCTAATTCGGCGGCGGCGTGGGTGCAAAAATTTGAAGGCTGTGGCGATGGCGGGCGGTATAATCAGCGACAACGACGCGACGTGTATGCAATTTATAGAGATTTTTTCTAAAAAATGGTCACACGCATGGATGTTAAAGAATATACAGGGTGGAATTTTGTAATGGCACCTGAAGGGGAAGTACTCTTAATACTGTAGATAGAAAATTTTACTCAAAGAAAACATTCCTTTATTTTTGAAAAGAAATAAAACTGCATTCAAAGATTTTTTAAATTTCGCTTTCCTCACCCGGTAATCGAACCTACTAAAATCTGTGAAAGTTGCACCCTGTACTTTTATGGCATCGATCGTTAGGGTCAATTATAAGGATGAAATCTCTCTAGCAAAGTTCATAAATTAAATGAAAGGAAAACAGTGAAATCTTAAATTATTAATTCAATGGGTCAAGTTAAAGCACTTTTACTCAAAGATCCGTTTCTTTATGTTTACTTATGTTATTAATTAATAATTATCATTGACGTCATTTATCCATTAAAATGACGAATACTATTTAGATAAGACGATTGCAATTTGCACGTGTTTGTAATGTAGACTCCTTTCTTAGATGCGACATAACTTAGATATGTAAAAAATCAAATTTACATTAAATCTTATGAGAATGTAAACGAGTTGAGAGTTGAAGTTCAGAATACGACTTATAATTATAACATTAACCACAACACTTTATTAAAGGTTACTAGAAATTAATTCGTTACAATAATAAATTTTTGTATCCAAGAAAATGGAGCCCATTTCGAGCAATTAATTAGTTAGTTTACCAGTAAATAATTATAACAATTTAAGATTTCATTGTTTTCTTTTCATTTAATTTATGAAGTTTGTTAGAGAGATTTCATCCTTATAATTGACCCTAACAATCGATGCAATAACAGTACAGGGTGCAACTTTCACAGATTTTAGTAGGTCCGATTACCGGGTGAGGCAAGCGAATTTTTAAACATCTTTTAATGCAGTTTTCTGTCTTTTCAAAAATAAAGGAATGTTTTCTTTGAGTAAAATTTTCTATCTACAGTATTAAGAGTACTTCCCCTTCAGGTGACATTACAAAATTCCACCCTGTATATGTAGCTACGTCGATATATATCTTTTTTATGTAATGTGTCACTGAAATAATGCAAACTGTTTCTTCTGTATCGATTAAATATATAACTCCAGTAAGTAAAAAAAATAATTATAAGCTTAATTTTATCAATTTTGACGACTTTTTATTTAAGTTAATTCAATAACTTAAATTAATAACCATACCAAAATATAACTACTTGCCTCTTTTCTGGAGGTGTATATGCAGTGGTTAGAGGATGCCATTTGCCACAATCCTGACAACATCTTCCCTATACCTAATACTTTTACACGAGACAATCGTTTATGATTAACTCTATGTTATAGATGTCGATATTTAATATTTTGCTTAAATAAATTATATAAATATATTTCAATAAACAATTTATAGTTCAATACAGTTTAAGCCACGTCAGCGTGAACACCCGCGGGGCGTGTCCAAAACCTCTGGTAGCGGCGGCGGCGCACATGACTACTGTTCACTTAATTGGCCGAGGACAAAAACCATTGATTGTACTAGGTACCTATCTACATATCTCTGTCTGGGAAACATGCTGAATATATGTACAAGAGCCTATGTTTAAACACATGGGCGCCATGAGAAACGACGTGAATTTGACGAAAAACAATTTTCCTTTGTCTTAGATAGTAAGCTTATAAAAATATCATCTGACTGCCTTCTTGCTGTAGTGGTTGGTCGCTTGGCTACCAAAACAGATTTTGTGGCTTCAATTCACGCTGGAGAATTCCGAAAATGATTTGTTCAAAATGTTCTCAGTGTGAGTGTTTCCATATTTGTGATATCATTGCTTGGTTACCATATCACATAGTTTACTAATTTGGGACCAGGACTAGAGATTGTGTTGCTTGGAAGTTATTTTAGGTATTGCTATATCATTTTTTTAAATGTTTGATCACGCGCAAATAATTTGTCTAGACTACTATTCCTTAACTTATTAATTAAATGTGTGTACTTGAACTGTCATCGCGCTCTTAGAGACGGGTGTGCCAAATTAAACTTTATTACACATGCTTAAGACGAAGAACAAAGCAATGTTTTAATTGAGCTGACACGCCCTCGGGATCGGCAACTCGATACTTTTACTCCGAAGGAGTTGCATGTAGCGGGGATACGTCCGCGGTACGTAGAGCTAGTGCCGATCGGAGGACTCGCTTAGTTGTTGCTGTAGTGAGTGGTGAGGCGGACTCACGTATTGGTTCGGGTAGTTGCCGACACGCGCTGTACTGTACCACTGTACCGACTACCGACCGGCCTATCAGGTACCTACAGTTTTGTGAAGTGATTGGAGGAACTGGTGGATGGTGCTTGTGAGTTTCAGTAGCTGCAGGAGATTTCGGGTTCCTTTGAGTTGTTTTCTAAGAATTTGAAGTTAGGGTGCGTAGACACGATATCTATACGTTTTCCTAACATCGAAAAAGAGTGCAAGTTTTGGTAAACTTTCGTATCAAAGGTAAAATAATGACGATAGAACCATAATTACAAAAGTGTACTTGGTAAATAAGCAAAGAAATTATAATAGTCGTGACATACCTTAATATCCACCTATAAATATCACTTATTATGGACCGAAAGTAAGATTAAATATGATATTGACATTTTCTATTGTAACCAGAATAGTGCTTCGAAAATGTGGAAAAACACCTCAACTAAAGACATTTGTGAAATCAAATCAAACGGTTTGTTTCAATAAATTGATTACCGGCATATAATGATGTCTGGTTCTAAATTACTTGATGTGATGTGAGTGAGACCTTTTTTGTCAGTTTAGTCAAATTGAGGTGCTCTGACTTATGTGCTCCTACTGACCCATTCTCACCTTTCAATTTTGTCCATCCTACGATTGTGAGAAATAGATCGCTTTTAGTGGTGATAAGACCACCGATTGTATACAATTAAGAACATTAAGAACACACATCGGCAAGTGCAGCGTAGGAAGACCAGCCACAAGATGGACAGACGATATCATACAAGTGGCAGGGAGACGCTGGATGCAAGCCGCTTCCAATCGGTCTTTTTTGGAAATGCATGGAGGAGGCCTATGTCCAGCAGTGGACTTCCTGTGGCTGAATGATGATGATGATGATGAAGAACATATGTTAACTTCCATTTCTCTGTAAATGTCTGTTCAGTGACTTTTTTCTCAGATGGATCTTTTTTGAAATGTCAGAGTTGGCATGACTTTGTATTGAAAACTTTACGTGCTCTACCATACGTATACCTGAGGCAAATAATTTGTCGATTTTATTTAATACAAACGTTTCTAATAATATATATAATAAATAAATATAAAATATATAATAAACTCACGCCCGTTATCCCCGAAGGGGTAGGCAGAGGCACCAGTCTCTAGAACTGGACCCACGTTTTGCCGAGTTTGTTTAATAATTTTCGATAAAATGGCACAATACCATTATGAAGTCACAAAATCGATTTTTGGCAATCGGAAATTGAAATTGAGAGAAATTTATTTAGAGTCGTAAATGAAAAACTGTATAGAAATGTTGATCTGAGGTCCTTCAGGATACATGTGTTTGTTTGTGTTTTACTAGCTGTGCCCCGCGGTGTGACCCACGGTTCATCGATTTTTCCATAGGAATAAGATATTTTCCCGCGGTAAAAGTAGCCTATGTGTTAATTCAGGGTGTCAGCTAACTCCGTACCAAATTTTATTAAAATCGCTCCAGCCGATTAGACGTGAAGAAGTAACAAACATGGACACTCACAAACTTTCGCCTTTATACTCGTAATATTAGTGTGATTAGTGTGAAGTGTGATTATGTTTTAATAATGGAGCTTATATACGACCTATTGAAGGGCGCAGGCCTTCTCTCAGAGAGAGAAGGAATGGTCCTACTTACATCGCGTGCCAACCGCGGCTTGACAATTTCAAACGCTGAGGCATGTGAACACTACAGATACTCAGGTTTCCTCACGATGTGTTAGCGAGTTGTATAGCTACTGATGTACTTAGAAAACAAAGTCATTGGTACATGCCGGGCTTCGAATCCACGACCTCGCGAATAAAAAGCCTGATTTGTATCGCTCCTCTACCACCGCTTATATATCGTGCTAAGCCGAGTGTCTTTATTACATAGATTACATAGGCGAGGCTTAGCCTTTGGCCAAAGTAGGCACCAGCCCTCGGGTCTCCAGAGGCATCAACTAGGCGTGACGAGATCTCCTTAAAGAGGCACAAATATATAGCCCTGGGCGTAGATTCAGTTAATGCATTGTAGTATAAAGACAACTGGATGAACATGGCGATTGTTTAATTGCAGCTTCAACTCTACGCTCGCATTCAAATCAAGCAATCTAGGCGTCAATGGTATGAAAAAACACGTCACGTGACCCGACCGTAAATCTGTCATCGAACTATAATCCACTAACAGAATCGAGGCCCTGATCTAGAGCTGCATATTCGGGCCTCTTGTTCATCATCATCATCAACCCATTATGTCCCCACCAAGGGGCACGGGTCTCTTCCCTGAGGAAGGTATAGGCCATACTCCACCACGGGGGCCAAGTCCGGATTGGTGGAGGTTTGTAAGACTAGTGGCTGGTCTTACTGTCAGAAGTTTTCAAGCCGCCTTGAGGCCTCTGACTTGACTTAACGACTGCCATCTATCGACGGCAGCCGGCACCAACTGCTTAATGTGCCTTGCGAAGCACGGAGCCGCTCGGAAAAATGCCACTAGCGTTAGTCATAGACGGTGACCCATCCATGGACTGAACGCGCCGTATGTTGCTTAACCTTAGTGATCGTTTAAGATCACTCAGGCAGCCCAGGCTACGAGCGATTCGACTCGGGTTAATTAGTGTCCCATTATTAAGGTTCGTTTTACTTACGACATTGTTACTTGTTTTAAATTGAGATACCTGCTTACCTAGAAATTTAAGATACCCTAGGTATTCAGAAATGAGACAATTGTTTTGTTGAGTTAACATTTAAAATGTTTACAAATTGGGTAATAATATCATCCGCCAAACACAATGAGCCATTGTCCTCTAATTGGACGATACTTGTTTACTAAATTCACCAAAACAATCCAAACATGAAACCATAGGTAGGTGCTAGAGTATAATTAATTGTGTACCCATCTAGGCCAAAGTTAGTACATAAATATGTTTAATAACTAGCTATAAACAATATTAATTAATTTTTATATTTTTGCTTAATAAACAATTAATTACCTAATTGCAAGCGTTGGTAGCGAGTCGGTAGAACGTTTGCCTCATATTTAATATGAACCAATAACTTTGTTTTCTAAATTGCATATACATTTGTGAAGTAAGTAGTAATAGTAATACAACTAGCAAACATAAAGAAAAATATTGTGACCAAACCTGAGTGTCCGAAGGCGCTTATGGTACTCGCCTATACTATCTCTCTATGACAGAAGGCCTGTGTCTTTAAGTGGGATGTATGTTACAAGCAATTTGCATTGTAAACCATCCTGATGAGTCACATTATTACAGTACAGTCTGTGAGCTCTTAGAATATACCTCGAGCTTCAGAATAAGCTTCGGTTTTTGCCGAAAGCACACGAGTGTAATTAATACTACTTCCTGCTCTATATAAAACTTTTATTTACTATTTTGAAAAATATGTAAAGTTATAAATAACAATACAAAATAATAGTAGATTAGTAGCTAAGGGCTGTAAGGCATCAATTGCAGCCCGAGATATTTAGGCGCACGAGCGCAGCGAAGGCGCCTATAGTTCGAGGGTGCAATTGATGCTTACACCCGAGCTAACTACTCTGCTTTACATCTCGATTGTGAGGTAAGTAGAAAAAAACCGGTATTACAAGAATAAAACATTTACTCTTTTTTTTTTCGCCACTTCATGAACTCGTCGTAAGTTTTCAAATATCTCTCTTTAGAACTTTCAGGCAAATTATTGTTAACTGCTGCTTCAGCTTCCATTTTCATTGAATCGGGAGTGCAGCTTATATCTTCATCACTTGCAGAACTCATGTTTTTTTCTTAATTAGCACGTAATTATAAAAAAAAATCCCAAAAACAAACAATATTTAAAGTAAAAGTTTTCTATTCCGCCTTTTTTCGTCTTTTTTTTAATTATTTTTTTCGATATTTAAAATTGATGTCTATTATACTCATACGAAGACAAGGCTGAATAGCGAAGCGACCTCTTTTGTCATTGGGCTGAATGCATGATGTCTATTGCCAGTATGATGGTTAAATGTACGCGAACTTTTTGAAAGAGTAAAGAGTTTTTTTTTATTACTTACCGCCCTAGGGCTTTTCTAGCAACATTATTACCCTAGAGCGCTAATTGGTCACCTACAAGCCCCATTTGGGGGTAATAAGAACCTACTTACCGAATATGAGAGATGTAAACCATATTATTGCAATATAATCGGTTTATCCGATTATAAAAGCTAATAGACTGTAGAGTGATATGACCTACAAAATTGTATAAAACGTAAATCGTGTATTTAAACAACACAGATAATATTTTCAACCAATTTTACCGGCATCGTAAATGTCGTATGTCATTAACGTCTCTTTTATTTATGTCGCAGGAACGATGCCGCTAAGTCCATTTTAAAGCAAGGGATTAGAGTGCACGTACTATGTAAAGTTTGATGTGCTGTCGACTGTAGTAACCTATTAGGTCAATGATTAAGTTCACTGTTTTTGCATTTAGAATTTTAAAGATTCACGAAGTGACATAATAACTTGGTGCCTACGAAAATAGTCCCAATCGATTCATATTTTACCTAACATAATTAGGTAAATTAATATGATAAAAAATGATATACGAAGAACTTTCTAAAAACCCAAAATATTATTAAAATATTTATGTGCTGCGGCAATTAAGATTCTTTCCGAATTGTGTAAGTGTTAAGATAAATTAATTACCTATGTTAATAACCATAATATACTCAGCACACTAGTGACAAGTTGAGATTGATATAGAATGTCCTCTAACTAAATTGTTAACACCTAGATAATTGCCAAATTACATGTGTCACACTACACGTTGCTTCTAGGCCGTTCGGCAAACAATGATCGATGTTTAACTCGATAGTCAAGTCGGTAATTGCACCACTGCGACACAAATTAACTCAAGAAAAATAACTTACGGTGTTGAGCTTACTAAATATGACCACAAAAAAAATATTCATGTGAATTAATGATCTGCAAAAGTGTGCCATTCTTTACCAGGACAGAAGCATTTCCTAAGTTGATAAGTACAGTCGACATCACAACAACTTTCACTTTCGTGAACTTTGTTCGCATACGTTATGAGTGACTTTGCAGTAAAATCATCAATCTTTTCCTTTTGTTGTCGACTGTACCCGTTGTACTCAGTACACAAGGCACTTTTACTTTTAGGCCGGTTTCTCTAGTGACCTTGCTTCGGTCGAGCATTGCGGTTTTCACATGATATGCAAATAGCCTATAATAGTAAGTGTAAGATGCGGTAATTGACCATCTCTCGGTTTTACGCAATACGAACCTGCTCGGATCTATTTCAAGTAGGTTGCTATTATATGAATTGACAAAACTCACTTTTTTTGCCACTGTGTCATAGTTTATTTAGTTATCTGGATAATCTAATGGGGGCAGTATAATTATGATTTTATCACAAGAGTTGCAGTTGTAATTTGTCGGAAAAAAACTTATTCGACTGTGACTTTGGTATTTATGTTTATTTAACTTTTTGTTCATTCTCTATTTATTTGAAAAAAAAACCGGCGGGGTACGTGTTGGGCCACGCGCATTGTAAGATTCTGTAGTTGGTCGTAAAAATATACGAAAAGAGGGGTATTAACGAGTATTAAGTAACATTTTATTTTCTTTGAGCTAAGTCGCGGTCGCTTGTTGACTACGGAACCCTAAAAAGGATACGATTGGTCAATGACCTTAATTAATACTGAAGTACTTACATACCTATTACGTTGGTCATGCCGAACCAACCAGTGTTTTTTTCCGTGTATGTGGGTAGATATTAGAGGTCTTTTGCAAATTAATTTTGTGAACTTTTTGAAATGCCTTAGATTTCTAATATAAACGCAAGTGAATAGTAGGTTCTGATTGAAATGGTGTGGTAACGTTTAAACCTTCAAAGAAAATTAAAATTGGCATTATTGTAAAGCAAAGGGAATTATTACCACGATTATTTAATTTAAATTTTCGATATATTCCCATGGATATGTACAACCACGAAATGTTTAAAAAGCACATTTCATGTTATTGTGTCGAGATGATAAAATATCCATTTCAATGAACTACAATTTAATGGTATCTATTACGATTTCCATAGCCGATTAACGAGTACGAACACTAATTAAACTAATCGGATATGCTATGTATGTACATCGCATCGTAATAAACTATTAATTCTAGGTTTAAAAAACTTCAGATTATGCAACGTTTAGATCAATTTATAGGTTTGAAGGTAAAGGGTAATCACATATTGATTCGTTTCATGATGTTTTAGAAGTTCCATTGACAAATGCTTTATGGTATAGCCAATTGAGTTTTAAATAATATCTTCTTTTGGTTCAACGTCATAAATCTTAATAGTTTTTACCAACTACGAGTATTTTTGAAAGCACAGCCAATAACCTATGAATTTGACCGATTTCCGCCATGAAAGAAAAAATATATGTTCATTGGTGGCGCCACTAAGCTCTAGATAGCCCCGTCCAATCAACCTGTCATCATCATTGTCGTTGAAACGTCAGTGTAACGTACTCTGACGTCAGTGACTACTAACAACTGAATTAAAGCGTGCTCTCTAAGCGTGCATAGCATTATTATAATCAACGCTCGCGTACCTACCAATAATTTCCATTTGGATATCGAACTTATAACACATTCCTTGGTTTAATGATTCAAATGAAAGTCCTTATTTGGAGGCGCTAGAGTTTATTTTTGTTTAACAAGTACACTACACCTTTTTCATAATTAGCACCTATCATCCAGCGCTAATTGTGGTTAATTGTCTGCTAAAGCCGACGAGTTGCGTCTATGATAGGCGCCTGGTAACATCGATAGAAATCGAGGTTATCTAATGTTATGTACTATTTCGATATTTTTTAGAGTTCCGTACCCAAAGGCTAGAACGGATCCTATTACTGAGTGTCCGTCCATCCGTCTGTCCGTCCGTCCGTGTCTCACCAGGCTGTATCTTATAAACAGTAGTATTTAGACGGTTGATATTTTCACAGATTATGTATTTCTATGGCCGCTACAGTGACAAGTACCAAAAAATAGAATTAAATTAATATTTAAGGAGAATCCCATACAACAACCGTGATTTTTTGCTCGTCTTGATAACGCCAACAGGTAGACGCTTGAAATATTCACAGAATATTTGTTACATATTAACTTTAAAAATGTAATATTAAAATTAAAATAAAAAAAATATTTAAGGGAGGCTTAAATGGGAAACGGGGAAGGTTTAAATGGTGAGAAAATATGGAAAAAACAAAAAATTTGGCGGTACGAAGTTTTCAGGACAGCTAGTATAGAAATAGAAACCGACTTCAGACCACCGCAGCACTAAAAACGCAGAAATAATAAAATGCGTAAAATGCGTGGAGAAGTATATTTTTGAAAACGAAACTCCGTGACAATCCACCACATTCTTCATGTAGTAACAAGACTTAAAAATCCAAAAATAATTTGCTAATAGGATCTTGGAGTCTACTTCCTCTTGAGTATATAATTTTCGTGATTGTTTATTGGTCCATAAAAGACAGTTGTAGGGGCGCTCTGGGTGAATGCAATAGCCTTGCAGCAGTTGCAGGCTTTAGCGTGGCGAGATAAATAGTAGATACATTAATCGCACGTCGCACAATGACTTCGAATAATGCAGAAGGACATTCCGGATAAGCGCTGCATGGAATCTAAAATAACGTATTTATATAATAAAATCCGTACAGTAATATCACTTGTCCCTAACGAGGATTACCATAAACGTTATACATAAAAGTTATACTTGGAAAATTATAATGATTAAAGCGTAGAAAAGAGTTCGACTCAAGTTCTCATTGATTTGTTTCAGGAACTCAACTAAGTATATACTTTTCTTTTTTGTTATGTTTTGTGGTATGCTTTGGAATACTCAACTCGTTAAATTTACCGCTTTTAAGCCTAGTCTACACTTTGGTACCTAACAATGTAGCACATTTAGTTGCGAAATAGGTTCGAGCGGAATGTAAAAGGTTGTGGAAAAATGCTCGTAGGCGTTGCCTCAATTGATACAAATGTTTTCTTATAACAACCTGAGTTTTTCAATGATTCAAGTTTATTATTACAAAAAGAGTTTTTTTTTTCAGATAGTTGTGAAAGTCAATTTACTCCTACATTGGGTCCTAACGAGTGTGTGCATGTAACGACTAATGAATGTCGCTGAAGTGAAGGTGATTTGTTGGGATCATGGCAAGTGATTTTATGTTTGTATGACCCTAATTTTTTTATTGCATTGTTTATTTGAAGATGTGCTAAAACGAAGAATCGTTTGCACAGAAGTGCAATTCCGAATCGTTGAATAAAACGTTACATCGCTCATCGCATCATTAGAGATTATAACAACCTCCCTATACTGCGAACACTGCAGGAAAACTGTCAAGCTTCCTTACAAATACAAAAGTTATTACAAATCATCTTCGCCTTTTTATGATATAAAACTGATTGAAGGTCAAAAGTCTTATTTTACTTCTTAAGTGCACCGTGTTTGAGCGGCCGTGGCAAAATTTTATAGCAAAAAGAAAATAATACAAGTTTCAGCCTGATCCTTCTTACTAAAAGTAGTTTTTTAATCAATTAAAAACACAGACGGAAAAAGAGATTCCTTCGACACTTAAGGGAGTCAAAATTCATAGCGTACTTGCCGTTGACCTAGAACTATAAAATTTGGCAATAATATTGTCTTATAAAAGTACTACAAATATGAGAAAAATATGAAACTAAGCAGTTTTCAGAAAACATAGGGTGGACGAGCCTGACTTGCTCTTGTCCGATGTTTTGAAATCCGTTAATGTTAATTGTAAAAACTTACTAAGTACCTACGTGGTGCCAACAATTCTACTCGATACACGGCTCTGTGCTGTCATGAAATGATTTGCAAAACGCTGACATCGCATTGTTCCAATTCCCATTTTGCCAAAGAATGGCTAATAAAATAATTCTGCACAAGTCACGGTAAGACTGGGTGACAGCTGAATCACATGTTGACAAGAGCCTACACACAGAATTGCATACGATTGCGTGAGACTTTGCGAGCACTTTCCACTCTGTTTACGACCTATTCTACCAATACTATGAAGGACGTCCTAGCGTTAAACGTGTCTGGTGTGGATTCCGATGATAGGACAAGTGATGTTACCTATATTTTATTTCATCCGGTTTTCGTACATATACAGAAATCATAAAGTACCTTTTTTGAAAAAAAAAATAGTGTACACCCTGTTTTTTTATTGAAACATAGATAGACAGATAGAATATATTTTATTGTATGTACATCAAGATTTTACATGAGATTTGACAATAACATAGTAGGTACTGTACAATTGGCGGCCTTGTTACTAAAAGTATTTTCTACCAGACAAGCATTGACGGAAAAAGATAGAGAAGTTAACTTACGGCGGAACTAGGCAATGTTGAACAACATAATTTATATTAAAAACATAAGAATCCTAATAAGTGGCGATTTATTATTATTTATTTACTTAGTTACTTATTTCTTTGTTAAGAACTGATGAGGTTCTCAATGACCTTTGGATGATTGGATAGCTGTTCGATCCGGATTATATAGTTTAGCTACGAGTTATTGTATTGTATACCTAAAATAAAATAACATTTTACGTTTAATATAACTTTTTTTCATCAAATATTAGTATTAATAATTAGACTGACTTCACAATACCATAAATAATACAACGTTATTAACTTAAACCTGTAGATAGATCGGCTCACTATACCAATGGTTATTAATTGTTATTTTCAAGGTCATAACGCAACTGATTAAGTAAAGATAAGGATAATAATTAGCACACAACACAATCCCTTGTTGGTCCCAAACTAGCATGCTCTGTGGTATGGTAACCGGGGCCTCAATTCGGCTAGTGCATTACACTTCAATGACAGATACTCGGCCGGGTCACGTGACGTGATTTTGTATACCATTGACCCCTAGAAGGATTGGTAAATGTGTGCGCGTAGATTAAAAGCGGCAATTAAATGAAAATCTTCATGCAGTTGTCACTGTGCTACAATGCATTAATATAATCTAGGCCCTGGCAAGATAATTATATACATAAACAGCACTTATGGGAATCAGGTACCTAATCACACTAATATTATAAACGTGAAAGTTTGTGTGTGTGTTTATATGTTTGTCAGTCTTTAGCGCTAAAACGGCTGGACGGATTTTAATAAAATTTGGTATGGAGTTAGCCGATACCCTGGATTAAAACATAGGCTACGTTTTACCGCGGGGAAATATCTTATTCCTACGGGAAAATCGATGAACCGCGGGTAACACCGCGGGGCACAGCTAGTAGTTAATAAAACTTTCTGAAAGCTTGTACGTTAAAATACTACCTATATAAAAGCTCGTTGTAGGAAAATAGCTTTCACTGTGTTTTCAAAGCAGGAAGGACTTATTCACGACTGTTTGCGATGTATAAACTGTTTTACGAGCGGAGTTCTTATGTATAAACGGAAATGAAAAGCGAATATTTACTAACTGAAAAGGATAGTAAATTATTAGATGATATTTCCCAACATGAAGTTATAACACGATACATAAAGTAATAAAACAAAACTATTTGCGTCTCGCATAACATAGGGCTGATTTTTGAATTGAGAATTTCGCTATGTAATTACTTGACTGTAGTTCTGTTTTCTTTAGAAATTTCTTTAGAAAAGTTCGTGACAGAACCTTAAGTATTTACGTAGTGTAAATACTCAATTCAGAAATCGGCCCATAGACTATTGAGCAAATGTGAGCAAAGGCCAATTTAAAAAAAAATTACATTAGTTTCTATAATAATATGGCCCATTTGCGCCCTGCTGTAGAGCGCAGGCTCTCCCTCAAATATAAAGGCTTAGTGACTACGGGAGCCCACTAAATGGAGACCCCTTAGGTGTTCAGATTTCCTCACGATATTTTCTTACACAGTTAGCGAGTTGTATTACTTCACAAGTGCATTTTACTATAATTTGTTATTACAGAACAAAAATAGAATCTTTAAAATAAAGTAACCGTAGCCAATTTCAAACTATCGCACACTGTTAAATTCACGCGCATAAAAGATTAAAATAATGCGTGAGAAGCCTCAAGCAAGACGTATCGACAACGCGTTGAAGTCTTTTCTAAGGCGAAGTCTTCTTTCGTGTACTCGACCTCTTTACGTAACTCATGCATGAGCAATAAATAGTGATCCAATTCACGTACAATCACGTACATACCATGTCCTCGTTAACACTGAACGTAACATTGTAAGCTCGACTGTACAGCTATAATCGATCATCAAACTTGCTATTCGGAATTAGGTAAATTACACATTTCAGGCAGTTTTGCTTGTAAGCATCATAATTGTTACCAGGGCGTCGTAATTATTAGGTAGTGGAACGATTTAAGTAGTTTAGGTCTTGCAATACCAAACGAGGTCGATCCGACAGTCAGATTAAAGTATCTTTAATACTATTGCTTCGTTGCACAAATGAAAGAGGCACAGAAGTTAGGGTGAAATTAATTTCATGCATCATTCTGTGTCAATCGTCGTTTAATAATGTAAAGAGTCACACAGTTGGTTTCTGGTCTTTCAGTACTTATTATTGTTATTCCGAATACACTTACTTGACTTTTTGTCTGAAGAGTCCAACCAGGTCTGTGACAGAGACGAGCAGCCGACGACTGATTAAGCTGTGCGAATCAGAGCGAAACCTGGTCGGACTCTTCCCAAAAAAGTCAAGTAAGTACGTAGATATACGACGAAGTTAACGACTTCTGTGGCGTAGCGGTTAGCGCATCTGCTTACCATACCAGAAGTTCCGGGTTCGAACCCCGGCTGGGGAGAAAAAAAAACTTCAGGTCTTGGATGTTTACATGTTTTTGACGTCGCTGTTTCTGGTTCTCACGACACAGGGTATCCTAGTGTGGGGCCAGAAGCAATGTATGTGCCTGTATGTAAATATTATGTTATGTTATAATCCAGAATAAAATAATCATGTATAGTCCATATGAAAGTTTTAGTTAAATAATATTTTTTTATTTATTTATATTTACAATGTTTTAAAAATACACATTTCATTAAACCAATACTGGTTTGTCTATAAGTTAGCGTTTTAGCAATTGTTTTCTATGTAAATTATATGATTCAATTCAGAAACGGTCGGTCTAATCGCCGGTTTCTGAATTGAGAATCTTAATTTGACCGGTGGATAAATCGGCGTATCAAATAAATACTTTACATACGTTTTTTGGGCTAAAACTTCCGCTGAGAATATTTTTTTATACTTTTTATAAAGACAACACACTAAAAATATATTATAATATGGATTAAATGAAATCAAAACAAAAATATAAGATAAATAAAGAGATCATGCATATAATGGTTTCTTCATTAAAATATGGTGTGAATTTATATATGCAACCTAGCTACGTTATAGGTAGTATGTCCAGAAATGTAATATTGTAATATCTTCATTGTACTAAATATCTTCAAGTATTACTTAATTGAGAACCTCCTACGAATTCCTGTTGAGTAAACCTTTTGTAATTAGTGTTCACGGCAGTGCGTGTTCGTTTCTATTGTTGTCGCTGGTTAGTTATTTATGGAGCAGTCACGAATTATCTTTGACCGCGAGGGCGTTTGACTCGGAAGCGACCCTGACCTCTGAGTAAAAGTTTCATTACGGCAAGTTACATTCTTTGTTCATTCATTCAGATGGTTTGATTTTTTTCGGCAGTTCTATAATTATATGTAGGCTTAGTTAGCGTAGTTTAAATTTTTTGCAATTGTATTCTCGATATCTAATTACTTAGTCACTAAATTATGCAAAAAACAAGATACATAGATTTTTGTGGAGCGTAGATTGGACGTAGCGACTGATGTTGTTGGAGCGAAAGATTTTTGTTTGGAATGTAGTGAGTGACAACTTCTGGTTCTGACTGCCTCATTATTTTAATTCGAGTCACTTGTTAGCCGCATTTAGCAGAACACAACGATGAGTAATCGATTACAAAGTTTCTGCTGAACGCACACAAAAATTCATCGAAAATTGTAATCGGACGCGTAATCGATCACTTAGCGATTACTCATCGATGTGATAGGCTAAATGCGGGCAATCTAAACAAATATTTGGACTTACTATAGAAGTAAATAATCTTTAATTGTCCACAGATAAAAAATGGGGGCCCGCACCGTGATACTATTCGCCTGGCTCGCCGCAGCCAGTGCATCCTTAGAAGTGGTCAATCAGTGGAGTCTCCTCCAGTTCGACTTTCCCCCGGACCCAGTCTTGCTTGAAAAGTTCCAACCAGAAAACACGGTGCCGACCGGCCTGGAGATCGGGTGGGATCGGCTCTACATAGGCATTCCCCGACTCAGGGCTGGCGTGCCGGCCACGCTTGCCTGGGTTCCCAGAAGTCTGCCGCCCGGTGTTAGTCCTGTGCTTCAGGTAACAATTTCACTCTAAACTGTATCACTAACTATTGCTTTGAGATTTTGTTTTACTTGCTTCGTTATAGCCACTTGTTAGGAGTATGTTTAATTTTAACACATTAAACATAGATTACCATTGTAGCAAGTTCCAGTCCCTAGTCTCTGCCTACCTTTCTGGAATACAGACGTGAGTTTATATGATATGAATATCCTTTATTGTACAATATTGAAGTTTCTTCATCACATAAGGATTTGGTATTTTATGTGTGTTTATTGGAATTTTAAAGCACTTTATGGTTCAAACACGTGAGTTGAATAGTCACTGATATTAACTGTGTTTTGCATGACATTTCATGCTTTGTACTCAATTTCTGTGGTTCATATAAAATGTCAACAGCTCGCACCTTGTTCAATTCAGGGTAAACTGCATATTGGTTTTTTACTCAATAACAAAAACATTGTAAAAGTGACCTTACTTTCGAAAATGCTTGGTTTCTGAATCACACTACCAGAACAAAACAATCTTGTAAAATAGGACAGACGTGATTTGAATAGTAGACGGTTTAAATAGTTCATGCATTCTAATGGGCAACATAATTTGTTAATTTGACTAGACATAGTTCTGCTGGCATTTATTTCCCGGGTCATAAGATCTTGTTAATTTATTCTATGAAGATGACTTTCAAACGTTTGACGACCTCTGTGGCGCAGTGGTTAGCGCATCTGACTACCATGCGAGAGGTACCGGGTTCAAATCCCGGCTGGGAACAAAAAAAAAAGAAACCCAGGTCTTGGATGTTTACATGTTTGTGACGTCGCTGTTTCTGATTCCTACGACACAGGGTATCCTAGTGTGGGGCCAAAAGCATTGTATGTGCATGTATGTAAATGGTAGTATATAGGTACTATATCCGACTTTTGCTGCCTTTCATCTGTAGTTGTCTTACTTAACTACAGTACTTCTGTCATAGGCCTTTTACTACCACTCTTTTATCACACTCTTTGCAAAAAAGCTTATTATAAAATCAACGATTATTTAGAAGACAAGGACGTATGGCATTAAATAGTAGTTTAATATTAAATTAAATCAGAGGATAAATGTGTCTAGTGTTCAACACATCCAAGATATTATTTTGTATGTTTTATTTGTATTAGCTTTAAGGTGATTTGAGAAAAGATGGTCAGAGTGGAGATTTTTTTTTCGCTGCCTTTTTCTCCACTACAGACGGCCCCAAGGCAGCGGCTAACGTTATACATAACTGTATGTACATTGACATTCAACAAGCAGAATGTAAATTCTTTACGTTGAAATAAATTCTTGATTCTTGATTCTTTACGACCTTGCAAGGTGGTTTGCAAAGTACAATTACAGAAATCGAGCTGAACATTAGCTTTTATTACCGCCGCGGTAAGAACTGGGTAAGTACAGTGTATTGTGCATCTACATACATCTCATCATCAACCCATTATGTCCCCACCGAGGGGCACGGGACTCTTCCCTGAGGAAGGTATAGGCCATTACTCCACCACGGGGGCCAAGTCCGGATTGGTGGAGGCTTGTAAGACTAGTGGCTGGTCTTACTGTCAGAAGTTTTCAAGCCGCCCTAAGGCCTCTGACTTGGCTTAACGACTGCCATCTGTCGACGGCAGCCGGCACCAACTGCTTAACGTGCCTTGCGAAGCACGGAACCGCTCGGAAAAATGCCACTAGCGTTAGTCATAGACAGAAACCCATCCATGGACTGAACGCGCCGTATGTTGCTTAACCTTAGTGATCGTTTAAGATCACTCAGGCAGCCCAGGCTACGAGCGATTCAGGCTACGATCTACATACATATCTTTTGACATTACACAACATCTGAGCTTGTTTGTCTTGTTGGTCTTCAACCTTTAAGGATTTCACTTTACTTTACAACAGAATTTAAGTACAAAATATTACGTAATCCGGATATTATACTATGCTCAGACCACTCTTCATTTTAAAAGTAGTTGCAATAGTTATAGTCCAAGTACGTGATAGAACAAAACTTTTTTAACAGTGCTATTTAAATTTCAACTTGCCACTTTTATAAATAGTCCAAGGACGTGAGAAATCAAAGCTCTTGAGGACTGTTCTAGCTCGAGCAATCGATTACATGCTAAGTATGTAATGACTATAATTAGAACACTGACCACCGCGCCTCCAATGATGGAGTATAAATCCACGTCTACGCTTTAAGTTGATGGGATGATTGCAGTCACACACCTCCAAATCACGCAGAAGGAAAGCGCAAAATGTATGCGGCCTTCGAAACGCTTGAGTGGTGGTCATTGTTGTTTTGGAAACGAGTGTTATAATTAACACATTCCGACCAGTATGACGCATAAATTTGCTCATTACATACAATACTCAATATCTAGGGTCTGTTACTTAAGGTAATAATAATTTTTCAGTAAATTGTAATAAATATACATACATAAGCTCACGCCTGTATCCCAGAGAAGTAAGCAGAGACCAGGGACTGCAAACGTATATCTGCAGATATTTTACTTAATAGACTAATGAAACGAAAAACTACCAAACTGCTTTGGAAGGCAGACGAAATTGTATGAGTAAAAATTTGGAAATATTAGCCAACCATGTCTAAATCTGATATACAAGATAATTTATACAAATCAGTCTGCGCACTGCTTAGGTAGTACACATAGTTTAAGATGTGAAATAAACGTTAAGCAGAAAAAAGAAAATAACATTCTATACAATATAGGGTTAATAAAATAAATGAACCTATCTAAAAATCAATAAGTACATCTGGTTTAAAAAATTCGCTACTCGTACAAGGAGGTGGCGATATAAAGTGAACGTCAACGCCGGACTTGGAAATGTTTACAGACGTCGACACAGGTACACTTAATGAATACTAACTAGCAAGGACCTCAGAACGGACAGACAAGGAATTCTTATTACGATACATTATTTTGTTTCCTATTTCAAAAACCTAAATGTTTAATAAAAGCAAAGGCGTAAAAAAACCTCCATATTTACCTTAACATGAACGTGACTTTAAAAAAGGAATATGATACCAGCCGTTCTTTAGCAAAGTTGGAGATCTCCATTTATCTTATAAAGTACAAAAGTTCATGGTAGATGTTTCTATAAATTTTTGCAGGTATTATTGTTTATTGTTTCAATTGGCAAAATAACTATTTTATTTATTATTTTTTAAGCTACCGTTAGTATGGCAAAATGCCTTCCATACATGTATAAAAAACTGATATTTAGTTGATGTTTTCTTCACAGCAAATATTGCTAAGGATTATATGGATGAATAAACGTAGAAACACCAATTTTCAAATAGTTTCCTATAAGAATTTCGATACACTCTGAAGAAGTAAAAGTACCTACAAATTCATTATTGAAAGATCTCAAATGAAACAAAAAAAGAACTTGATTGATTTAGATGAAATTTGCGAAACGAAATGCGTTTTACGCATACGAAATTCTGTTAACAGTTGTCAGTTGGTCTAAAAGCATTAAAAATCATCTATGAACAGTAGATTAAAAGGCTAGTACGAGAAACCGAGGGTAAGAATCAAAATTAGGATGATTTTCAACGAAATCCTACGCCAACGAGAAACGGGCACAGCTTGACCTTATCTTGGTGATTTACTTTTGATCTACTTCGTACCGCTCATTGCATTGTTTTATACGTGCTAGTCGAAATTAAGACTAAATTATAATGACACGTTTTGTTTCAATACCTTTGTTCTCTAGTTTCCATCATTACGCTCCAGCGTGATAGATATTATGGCGTCCCATGGTTTTACTCTCATTACCAACGTTATACTTGAGAGGGCGCCTTAGGGGCTCTAGTACCAAGTTTATGATCCTCGGTTTATTTTCGTGGATCCTAAAAATCACTACTAACATGGTTGAGAGATTGTGTAGACACTTGTTACGAAAACGATTAAAAACATTTTCCTCGTTGGGGCTAAGGTTGGAGCTTAAAATAACTATAAACTATTGTAATTTCTTATATAAATTTTGACGAGGAATAATTTCACGTGAATCTTCTCTCGCGAAGTTACGAAAACGAGGTGTACCTACTTAAAATAAAATGAGTTTTTTTGTTGTAAAAAGGGTTACCAAAAAATATTACATGCTCCTAAACGAGAAGCCTCTGTGTAATGGATATAAGAGAAGTTCTTGGTGGTGTATACTGCCCTCGTAAGGAAGAACGCAGTAATAGCCATTACTGCGTTTTTTCTTTGGATGCAAAATTTGGCTCCCTGGTGGTATATCTGTAGGTGAAAAAATAATGGTGGCTGTAGGTCTACTAGAAGCCTGAAATTTCAGTAAGAAAATATGCAGTAATGTATGAAATCCTTCTAATCCTAAGAAATAAATAGCTATTTACTCAAAACTGCGTTTACGATTACTTACGATTACTGCGTTCTTCCTTACGAGGGCAGTATAATAGTTGAACGTATCTATAGGTATACACATTGCTCATTTGAAATTACGATTGGTAGGCGTCCTCCTCAATTAAAAATACGTTGATGGATTAAAATACATTTTTTTTAAATAGAGTTTGATTTTCCAACAATTTTTGCTTATTATAAAGACATGTAGGTTGATGATAGGGCTGCCACCTTAATAATAGGTCTTTACTTATGAAATTGCCGTTCTGCGGTACTGGCCATTTCAAATCAAAATAATTTTTGTTTGGCTAAGAATTTTAATTTCAAATTAATTTTATTTTAAGAACATGGAATTCTTTTTCCAAAAGTAGTCATTTGTTTATTGATTAGTGTTACATTTTCATCGCATTTCAATCTTTTTCGTCATCATGGATACGTACAAAATTCGACTAATTATGGAATATGAGTACCGTTGTAGCAGCAACGCGGCACAAGCGGCACGCAACATCAACGACGTTTACGGAGCTAACACTACAAGCCAACACACCACCTGTTATTGGTTTGCTCGCTTCCGTTCTGGAAATTTCGACCTGAAAAATGAACCTCGACGTCGTCGGAAGACTTTGGTCGACAATGACGAATTAAAGGCGCTTGTGGAAGCTCATGATACACAATCTACGGCTGAATTAGCAGCAGCTTTCGACGTTAGCTACAAAACAATATTGGTCCATTTGTGTCAAATTGGCAAGGTAAAAAAGCTTGACAAATGGGTGCCGCACAAACTTAATGATCGCCAGCGCGAAGTACGCGTCGAGACATGCCTTGCACTGCTCAACAGATACACAAATGAAGGAATTTTGAACCGCATTGTTACCTGCGATGAAAAATTGATTCTGTTTGATAACCGCAAGTGCTCAGCAAGTTGGTTGGATCCTGGTTCAACACCTAAACAATGCCCTAAACGAAAACTCACCCCTAGAAAATTGATGGTCACTGTTTGGTGGTCTAGCGCCGCTGTGATTCATCACAGCTTCTTACCAAACGGGGTGAGCATTACTGCAGATGTGTACTGTGAAAAACTGAACACAATGATGGAGAAGCTGGCACATCTCCAACCAGCATTGGTCAATCGCTCGTCTCCGCTGCTCCTGCACGACAACGCGCGACCTCATACTGCACAGCAGACGGTCTCCAAGTTGCAAGAACTGGGGTTGGAATCTCTCCGTCATCCACCCTACTCACCAGACCTTGCGCCTACAGACTACTACTTTTTTCAGAATTTCGACATCTTCTTGGCGGGAAAAAAATTCAATACCCGAGAGCCAGTACAAAATGCCTTTGAAGAACTGATTTCTTTAAGAAGGGCATCAATAAACTGCCACTGCGTCGGCAAAGATGCATTGATTGCATGGGTGATTACTTCGATTAATACAATAAAAAATACATGCAAAAAAATAGTTTAAATTTTTTCATACAAAACGGCAATTTCATAGGTACAGAACTAATATTTCGCAAACAGAATCCTGAAAAAAATGGTCTTCTTACATTTACAATATTTTTGGGCAACTAATCCAAGTGTTCTCCATTAAAATTAATTAATTAATTCATTCATTCGTTCATTCAAGTTCTCCATGTCATTCTCCGAACAAAATTGCATCCCTAGGTGTAGGCTGTTGGTGTAAATTGGTTATTTTACCATAAAAGAGAAAAAATATTGTATTCTGCCGTATTGTCGGCGTGATTAATCTATGTATAATGTACATGTATGTCTATGCCCAAATTGTAACTTTCTGGTTCTAATCGCCTCTGCGCTAGGCCGCGGACACACCGACAGACAGGCGGACGGACATGGCGAGCCTAAAAGTATTCTTTCTCGCTTACGGAACCCAGAAAATAACTTTTTCGAAACCTCAGGGCATCACTTTTTTACCCCGTTTTCTCGTGGTCCTACTGATTTGTCCTACTAGTAGGACCACGAGGGAGACCTAATTCTGCCTGTCCTACTATTCGCCTTAGTAGACCCTAGACCAATATATTGTCGACACTGACTGTTTTTAAATAAATATATTCAAGATTAGGTAGGTACCTCTTGTTTTTTTTGTATCCCTCTTATGTTTAGGTTTAGTGTAAACCATCGCAAATCGGAACCATTGAATATACCTACAGATGGTTTAAATAATTAACAACAGCTACTAACTTCCGTACTCAGAGACGTCATTTAACGTAATAATCTTTAAAAAAATTAATGATCATCTTTATGCGTATTGAAATAAGTGTTATTTTTCTTTCTTAACTAATCATTAAAGTTAATGAATGTCTCTGAGTACGGCAGTAAGGCACATAGTAGGACAGACTGAAATAGGTCTCCCTCGTGGTCCTACTAGTAGGACAAATCAGTGGGACCACGAGAAAACGGGGCTTTTTTAAGATGGTGGCCTTACTTGATGGTGATGTTATCTTCCTTGCTCACAGGCGTACCCGGACTGGTCGTGGCACACGGCGGGGCGCGGCGACATCAACTGCACGGGGCTGGTCTCCGTGTACCGCATGCGCGCCGACCGATGCAACCGGCTGTGGGTCCTCGACGCCGGCGTCATCACCAGCCTCGATGACTTCCGCCGCGTCTGCCCGCCCAAGATACTCATCTTCGACATGGCGACAGATAGGCTGGTAGGTCTTGTGCTAAATTTGTTTACATTGTGCTCTGTTTAAACCTGTCTAAAGACATTTACATGCATTTCCACATTTACATTTACACCTAGGCACATGCATTGCTTCTGGCCCCACACTAGGATACCCTGTGTCGTGGGAACCAGAAACAGCGACGTCACAAACATGTAAACATCCAAGACCTGGGGTTTTTTTTTGTCCCCAGCCGGGATTCGAACCCGGGATCTCTCGCATGGTAGTCAGATGCGCTAACCGCTTCGCCACAGAGGTCGTCAAGGCAGTACCAATACCATTTCAATGCCAATACCAACCCAACTCGTGAATCGCTCGTAGTCCCGGCCGCCTGAGTGATATTAAACGATCACGAAGGTTAATCAACATAGGGCGCGTTCAGTGCATGGATGGGTGACCGTTCTATGACTAACGCTAGTGGCATTTTTGGTTCTTGGTCCCAGCTGCCGTCGATAGATGGCAGTCGATAAGCCAAGGCCTTAGATCGGCTTGAAAACTCCTGACAGTAAGACCAGCCACTATAGTCTTACAAGCCTCCACCAATCCGGACTCGGCCCCCGTGGAGGAGTATGGCCTATACCTTCCTCAGGGAAGAGACCCGTGCCCCTGGGTGGGGACATAATGAGTTGATGATGAAAAAGTCTCACTAAAACTCGAGAACGGCTGGACCGACTTGGCTGATTTTTGGTTTTTTATATTTGTGGAATTCCAGGGAAGGTTTAAATGGTGCAAAAATATGGAAAAATTACGAAAACTTTGGCAATACAAAGTTTGCCGGGATAGCTAGTAGTATATTTGATTCTCGTGTCACAGTGTTAGTGCCCATACTCCTCCGAAACGGCTTGAGCGATTTTGATGCAATTTTATATGTATATTCGGTAGGTTTAAGAATAAGTTGTTATTTAGTCCTAAGTGATAAGGGTGGTCCATCCCAATTTTTTTTATTATAATCCCTACACAATAATTAATATGGCGTAACAACGTTTGCCGGGTCACCTAGTAATTATGTTATTTTTTTACCTATTTAGCAACAAAAACCATAATTATAATTATTTCAATCACATTTATTGTAATGAATGAATGACAAGTAGGAATATAATTTATTTTTGAACGTGGACATGGTGTTCAGTAATAAATACGCCTGCTTGTACACAACTTGTAGTAGGAAGGAGGTGAGTGAGGTTCGTAGTCAGCTCGGTTAAACGGTCGTTCGGATAACCAACGTTCAACTGTAATTGAATTCGCAAGAACAGTTCGGTTGTCGATTAATGCTTTAAAACTCTAACTGGTACAAGGACGAAATATACACTTACGACGGCGGATATCGCGAGTCACGAGTGACATTATTTTTCAGACAAGAACAATCCACTTCATGGCCACCCCTACGCATTACAGCATCCGTCCTGCTTGACAGGCGTATCTGTGACGAAAAATGACAGTCACGACAATCGGATTTGCATACGGCAATCGAAACAACTTTTTAATTATTTAGAGTTACCTAGCTATAAAAAAATATCTAGGTCTGTAACCCGTTTGCCCATGGTCACATTGATTCGCGATCTATTGATTGAAATCCATTATTAATAGTAACTATCATAGATATAACTATACTATAATGCTTTCCACGAGTCGATCTCCTAAGAAACCAAATCATCATCACCATCATCAACCTATTATGCCCCCACCGAGGGGCACGGGTCTCTTCCTGAAGAAGGTATAGGCCATACTATAGATATATTTACCTAAGTTTATTTGTTGTTGGTGGCAAAAAAATCTTTTTTACTTTACTTTACTTACTTTACTTCCTCCACCACGGGGGCCAAGTCCGGATTGGTAGAGGCTTGTAAGACTATTGGCTGGCCTTACTGTCAGAAGTTTTCAAGCCGCCCGTAAGCCGCCGTAAGGCCTCTGACTTGGCCTAACGACTGCCATTTATCGACGGCAGCTGGTACCAAACCAACTGCCTTGCGAAGCACGGAACCACTCGGAAAAATGACACTAGTGTTAGACATAGACGGTCACCTATCCATGGACTGAACGCGCCCTATGTTTCTTAACCTTCGTGATAGCTTAAAATCACTCAGGCAGCTGGGGCTACGAGCGATTCCAGAATAGAGAAGAGACAAAATACTCGCATCTCATTGGTTAATGTGCACTCCTAGAGATAAGCGAAACAATAAGCGAAGGAGGTCCGCTTCAAAGGGTAAAGGCCTTTCTCCACTGCTCCGGTCCGGCAAACGTTAATTACCGATCCAATTTAGAAACACACAAGAATACTAATAAGCTTCTCCACTACTCCGGCATCCGGATTTTAACGACCCGATAATTTGCTAGATCGGAACGGTATTTTACCGGCCCGAAGTGATCGACGTACAAAAACTATAGGTACATGTTTTTGCACCGCGCATACACCCTAAAAATGTTCCCATACTATTTATTTACATTAGTAGAATGTGTGGATTAGTATGAATATTCTATGGTGTACAATATAGGGTATTAATTTATCTGCCCTATTAAACATTTCTCACTTATAAATAGGGCAGGGTGTAGAGGTGCGAGGCACTTGCTATCGTCTAACGTGCACACAAAATAAAACAAAAAAAAATAAAAATAAAAACAACTTACTAAAGAGAAATAGGCAGAGGCCACTAAACAGGTTAGAAAATCACATTATTTTGCTAGAATCGCAATCAGAGTACAGTATGTTAAACACGATTGTCTTGAATTGAGCTAACGAATTGTTGAATAGGTCAACCGACACCAGGCGTTTGTTGTAGGCATCACAGATTCTACGGAGTGGAGCCCTGAAACCGGCGTTCGTATTACTCTTGTCTGTTGAGCGAGTAGTTCGAGATGGGACTCTGAAGTTTAATCGTTCTAGAAGTTGTGGACAATTCAGATGGTTGTTACAGATTTTAAACAGTATGGTGGCTCCTAGGAATGGCCGTCTGTCGGCGAGGGACAGGAGGTGGTAATGCCGAAGTAGTTCATTGTAGTGCAACCGGGTATGAGATGTCCTATAATGAATTTTGTTTATGTATACAGCATATTTAATAAAGCACTGCGTCATGTCCATTGTCGATTATAGTCGGATAAAGTGGAGAAGCATAATCCGGCCTTCCGATATTTTTCTCATGACTGATTTCGGTTCTGACGCCGGACCGGAATAGTGGAAAAAGGCCCTACGGGCAGTGGCTATTGGAGGTCACGCGCATTCAGGGGCTCCTGAACGCACTAGGACAATTTCCTTTGGGAGCTCGTTCCGTGGAATGGAGTATAGCTGAACCTTATATTCACAGTTCCTGGATTTATAATAGTGTTAATATTCAAATTTGACTGCACAAAAAATATTACATCAACACCTAATTATTTTAATGGTTGGAAGTGTCACGCGCCGACGCACCGGATAATCAGTAGCAGAACATACTTACGTCTACATACATACATATACAGTGTGTCCCTGGATAAAGTGCAATCCCGAAAGGGGATGAAACTAGACCATGAATCATTGACTAGAAAAATATAAAAAAAAATTATAAAAACATATTGTAGGATTTATTGGTATTTTAAGATTTTCATGTTTCATTAAGGACTCTATGTACAAAAGTATTGATTTCTTCCAAAATAATGGGTCTATTTCTTTGAAATAAAAAAAAACAGTATGCCTAATACCTGGCGATGACCATGAAACAATAAATAGTCCGCAAAAAAGTAACTATCTTGGGTAAATAAATGTATTTTTATGAAAAAAATGATTTTTTTAGACGTTTATTTTAAAAAACTTCAAATTACTAAAAAAATGTGCCCTATAACTATGTAATTCTATAGCTTACTTTTAATCTTTACTATTTTAGCTTCCAAATAAAAAAAAAAAAACAATGTTCTAACTAAAAAAACACGCTATCTACGAACTTTTAAAGTGGAGCCTAATCGTGTTACCGTGCAGGTAGAGACCGTTTTTTCCATTGTTTCCGTCCTACTCTGTGCCCTTAAATAAACTTCCGTCCGTATCCTGATGGTAGATACTAGGGTTTGCCTTTTATCATGATCGTGTCAAACCGATTTCGCTTCATCAACATTCATTAGTAGGTGCATGCTTAAACAACTGTATGAAGTACGACGTTTGATGAAAACTAAAGCACCATAATTACTTCCGACAAAAAGGAAAATTAATGCTCTAAAATGTAGTGATTTCTATTCAAAAGGTAGCTGGCGTTAAAATGATGGCAACTGATTTAATTGCGCCGTGTGTGGTCGAGGCCTTAACATAGTTGACGCGTGAGCGATTAATGATAAATTGGTTGATAAGGTATTTTTAAGCCTTACGTGATAGGACTATAACTGAAATGCAATTTAACATACACTAGATACATATACGAAATTCAAGGATAGTTCTTTTTCGCTACTAAGGCCGTGTAGAGTATAAACTGGACTGAAAATTACTTCTGTGAAGTCATTGGTAGTGTAAAGTAACTAGTAAACATAAGTAAAATAAAATCGTACTGTCAGTAAAAAAATCCTTCTTCCACGGAACGGTTTTTTGGCTTTTTTCGGTAGAGTCAAGCATTTTGAGCAACTTTTGCAAAGGAATAATTTCTGAAACTGTTATTGTTATTATATGTCGGCCTTAATATTCATCATCATCAACCCGCTGTCCCCACCGAGGGGCACGGGTCTCTTCCCTGAGGAATGTATAGGCCATACTCCACCACGGGGGCCAAGTCCGGATTGGCCGGTAATAAAATTATATACTATTTATTCATTTCGTTATACATAGTTGAAGATTGTATGAATGAAATTTGTTAACGGTAAAATATTACAAAAAATGTCAGCGTCGTCGTCAGCTGATGAACCCCCAGTACTAATTTTCATTAAAATTGAATCAAGTTATCTATTTAGCCGCTCTTTTAACATTCGCATTAATTGCAAACAAGGTGATGGTGTATAAAAGTTAAGCAAGTGCGTGTCGAAATTAGGCTTAGTCGCCGGGCGGCGGCGGCGCGGCGCCCACCGGCCGTGGTTTTCTTTCTTTTGTGTTACGTTCAAGATCACGCCCCGTGATCTTGAAATGACTGCGGCCGTGGTTTAAATTGGATTTATTGTTCCGCTTAATGTTAGGTTACCCCATTCATAAAAATATTTTGATTTGGTAACTCACAATTCAATTTCGAGATTCGGTGTAGGATAAAAGTTATGTTGCCTTTAATGCTGTATTGTAGCGGTTAGCGCATCTGCCTACCATGGGAGAAGTCTCGAGTTGGAATCCCGGCTGGGGACTATAAAACCCCGCGGTCTTTGATGTCTACATGTTTTCAACGTCGCTGTTTCTAGTTCACACACAGTGATCTGTGAGTTCACACGACTCAGGATATCCTAGTGTGGGGCCAGAGGCAGTGTGTGTGCCAGTATGTAAGTGTTTAGGTTATGTTATTATATGTATTTTGGGCCATTGGCCGAGTATGCAGGATGGACTTGCGTGTAGAATAAACAAATAGTTTAACACTTTCCCGGACAATGGATGCCTTAGCATCCGATAACAATAAAAATAACAATAGATTACAAATTAACGTCCGCTAAGGAGTTAAAACTGCTGTCAAATCTCTAAGCCGCAAACACATACCAACTATGCGGATTTTTGATCACGTTATATACAAACGTGGGCCTAGTTCTAGTGATTGGTGCCTCTGCCTACCCCCTCGAGGATAACGGGCGTGAGTTTATTAATTTTATTTTTTCTTATTTTATATACAAACATTTTTGGTCATTATTATGAAGAATGTAGAATCGATAAAACGATGTGACAGTAGAAAAATAGATCGACGACTTCTAGTAGAGTAAAAGGCATTTCAGTAGTAAGGTAACAGACGAAGTCGAAAATAAATACAAACTAATCTTCTTAGTAGAGCTAATAATCCATTAAAAATCTACTAAGCAATACTCGGTTACTTTGCCAATAAACTATCTAACTGGCCCTATGCTGCCGATTCTATTATCTGGCCTATTATTATAAGCCGTAAAGGTTACTGTAGTGAAAGGTAAAGTCAGATTCCAGTGGCGCTACACTCGCTCGTTTAGCTGAGCCGGGTACTTAGTAAGCAGCCTATATAAAGGCGTGTAATGTACGTCACAGTAAGTACCAGGCGATATTAAAAACCCGATTCCTCTAATACAGTCCTCAAATGCGGTTTAACTAGTTCATAGTTATGTGTTAAGCACTTTACTCTTTCTGTGTACACCATTCTGTGTACTCATTCAGAGGAATAGTTCTCAGGCTAATTTACGGCACTGAATAAAAGATCGAATCAAGTAACAGTAGGTTATATTAGAAATTACCAGACACACTAGGTTATATTAGAAATTATAAGACACTAATGTGCCATGTGAGGGAGCGCGGGATTAACTGCCGAAGGGGGACGCTATTTGCTGGGCGCGCTCACTTTACACGTACATACAGTCTGTTAGCTTTTAGGATATACCTTTAGAATATAGGCTCTATAGTAGGCTTTGGTTTTCGCCGAAAACACACGAGTTCAATAAGTGTATAAGTGTTCCGATTTCGAAATTAACTGTCATATTAGTTCCGATTTCGTAATTAAGTGTCATATTAGTTCCGATATTTCTATTAAACGAATATATCCGATTCTATCTATCTATCTATCCGATAGTAGCCGAGGTATATTCTAAAAGCTAACAGACTGTACATTGTATTGTTGCATTGTTGTCACTACAATAGTAAAGTCTTTCCATTTACCACAGACTATTTAAATTGCGTTTGAAGAGTGTCTTTGGAAATCATGTTTTTTTTTCAATCAAGACCTTAACGGTGTTATTTTTATAAATAAGCACTACTCAAATTCAGATAAATTAGTCCGTGGTAGTCTTTCCCTTAACTACAAATCATTTAAACTGCATCCGTATAAGACTGGATAGGTATCTACTTTATAGTTTGGTTGTCTAGGAAGTGGAACCGGTGTCACAAGTAGGTACTTTGTTTAGAAAGGCTTAGGAGTTTATTCGTAACAAGCGACAAGCATTGTGGATAGTTGTTAGGTAATTATTAGGTTTCTGTCATGAAAGTACTTAGTATGCACTTACCATAGGTACTCAAAACGCATGTAAAGTCTATACACATGAAGTACATGCTACCGGTTTCTGAATTCTTCAGATTTCACAAAAAGTAATGACACAGTAGATTTTACCTACGTAGTAAATTTCTCAATTAACAAACTGGCGATAAGCTCCGCAAAAACCGTGGCTATTCCTACTACTTAGTGACGCGATATAAATCAGCTATTGCGATCATCGTGTAGATTTGATCCGGTAACAGAACGCTGGTGATTTTTGAATTGAATTGATTTGAATTTTAGATTACTCAATTCAGAAATCGGCCGCTATACAATAGGCTATTTGACCGATTTTTGAAAGCCATCTCATATTGTTTGTTGGTGTTCATGGAGTCCTCAGAAAGTCGTCATTTTAAATTCTTACGTGTATTTCTTCTAAAAAAAGCTAACGAATTTACTTTTAAAATAAGCCAACAAAACACTATCTTGGGAATATGGCGTCGCAGGAATTATGACGTCACTTGCCAGTAAACCAACTAATGAACGTAAGAAAGAATGAATGAATGATAGACGCCATTTTTTCTGGCATGTGACGTCATCATAGAATCGGCCAATCCAGGCCGTTTTCGATACAATGCAGATACATAAATTATCAAATTTTATTTTGTTTTTTTTTACAAATCTCAAATCAAATAATTGCTTTTTTAGTTAAAATGCCTTAAAACATTTTTAAGACTCTTAATTTATACGAATACGTATAAATAATACTGTTTTTTTCACACTGTCAAATAGCCTATTAGCACGGGATTCAAATTAGAAAGACTTTTAGGCGTTCGAAGAAGTTCGGGTATTCAGTGGCCTAAATATGTGCACCAAATTCTGAGCGACTCCAATCGTCGAACTGTCAAACCCCATACTAATTTGACAGCTGTTAATTTGTCTCACAAGTTAATTTAATTAGTAGGTATTGTGTATTACATTAGTGAAATGTACATTGTAACAAAAACAAGCGCGCGAATATAAAATATGCTCAGTGAAAAATGTTTATGAGACCTGTAATTAATTAATTAAATACAACGATTGAAAAACTAACTCTGTTGTTTCTCGTTACAAATGAACTGGTCCGGCTGGTCGCCGTCACAAACGTGCGGCTAGACGAATGATTAATGCGAGAGAGGCTGTATGTTCTGTGCCGGATTGCCGACTAGAAAGATTGCGAATTAAATAATCGCTCAAACATCGCTCTACTTTACATTGACATGTCAAGGTCATGTTACGAGTGTAAGGTTATTTTTTGTAGGGTGTTTCGTTTAGTACCAGTGTCTGTCTACTATCACAATCTTATAGCTTGCGGACATGTTGCTGTACCACGGCTTAAGTGTTCAGACTGATAATATTTTAATGGGTTTATTTTCATTTTGTGACGTAAATCAAATGAAAATGTATGAAATTGCTTCATTTCGTTTTGTATTTTATTTCCCTTGAATGTATATTCTTACATGATGCAAGCGTTAGCTATAAATTTGGTAGACATTTAATATATTTTAACAGACTTCAAAAAAGGAGAATGTTCTCAGTTCACCGGAATCTTTTTTTTTTAATATATTTTTTAAGTTTATTCCACTTTTACTCCCAGACGCGTGAACCGATTTGGAAAATCATTTTTTTGGTTGACAGAGTATCCCTTCACAGGTGTTTCCATATGCACCAAATCAAGATGTGACATGGAATTCTGGAGTTATCTAGAGGGAACTCTCCAAATTTCAAAGGCAGACTTTATGGGACTTGGCTGTTGTTTAGTGACATACTACGCCATATTTATATTATACAACATTGTGGAAGTATTCGTAAAATAGAGATCAGTTCCTTTACTACGCGCACCTATTCAAATAGTCTTTCAACTGTCAAATTCCATACTAGGTAATTGCCATCGCGTGCGTCAGAATTCCGACAGTATTTGTTGTGGATAATTACCTCTAGGCCTCTGAGCTTTCCTGGGCCTTGCATTTGAAATTGACATTGAAGAACGATTAATTATTATGACACTTATAGATTTGCAATCACGTATACATTATAACAAAAACAAAAACAGTTAGGTACGTGATAACGATGATTTTTCAGCCCGTCCCTGATCTTATTAACTAAAACACATTGGTCCTATCCTCAGGCACTAGGTTACATTGCATTTTTTTTATTTATAGAAGCTTTTTTGCACTCAAACAAAACGTTCGTCACGGCGTACTTACCCTAAGTTTCTGGTACGTTAACAATCTGTCAGTCCAGTTAGACAACTGGGGTCTGTTTCATCACATTATAATTCATGGTATACTACGACAATTCGATGTACATTGCAAAGTCAATTAAGCCACAGCTTAACAAAACGACTCTGCTACGTAATGTACCTCTAACGGTCATAATAAACTACGCATTGTAGTTTTATGAGACCCGGCTATAGCAGCTGTTAAAAGAAGATTAAGACAATTTTATTGTAGGACGTTAATTTTGAACGCTGATTTTATAAGTCGTTAAGCCAAATCAGAGGCCTTAGGGCGGCTTGAAAACTTCTGACAGTAAGACCGGCCACTAGTCTTACAAGTGGGGGTGGGTCCACCACGGGGGACCACGGGGGCCAAGTCCGCCATACTCCAGTATGGCCTATACCTTCCTCAGGGAAGAGACCCGTGCCCCTCGGGGGGGGCATAATGGGTTGATGATGATGATGATGATTATAAGTACGCCCTCATCTCCAGGTCCGCAGCGTGTACTTCCCGCGGGAGCTGCTGAGGCCTAGCTCGCTCCTCACCAATATGGTGCTGGACGACACCCGCTCCGGACCCCCGCGCCTCTCCACCACCTGCGACAATATATTCGCCTACATCAGTGACACCGTCGCTCCTGGTAAGTTGAAAGAAAAAGAAAGAAATAATTATAGTAGGTACAGTCACGAGCAATAATATGTACACACTGTTACATTTTGTACGACGTATACGTTTTGTTCTGTACTGTACGTGTGTACGAGAATTTGTCGTATATTATCTAACCATTGGTTACATAATTTAGGATAAATTGTCGTACACTTTTTTCTAGATTGTTTTAAGTTAAGGGGGGTTAGGCGGTCAGCGAAAATTTAGATTTCGCGACGATCCGCGTGTTTAATCAGCGGGGGCAGCGGCGGGCGCGCGGGGAGGCGCACGCGGTACAGACAGAAGCGAGTACAATAGGCAACAAATCGAGCTACCGTTCTCCGAATGTTGATGCTACTATTATAACCACTACCATGTTGCATAGGGCAGATTAGCTTGACAGTTGGCTTCTAGTTCTAATAGGTGTACATCGAATAAAGGTGGGTCCCCTAACAATCATTTATTAGAATATATAATATACCTTGGTATGAAATCATTTAGGTATCCAAGTTATAAAAAACCAAAAGCCAAGTAATGTTAGTGCCGTATAAGGTTTTATTTCGCTATCTTTATGCATTTACAAGATACAAAACATAGTCTACTTATCTATGTACTTGTAATATTGTAGGTAGGTACATTTTGAAAAATTGAAAATAGGGTAAACGTTAAACGTTAGGAATTATTGGAAGTAAATTATAAAAAGTCAACATACGTATGCAATACTAGGGTAAACGACCCAATAATCGAACGTTAAATGTTAAACGGTAGAAATCATTGTAAGTAAATTATAAAAAGTCAACATACGTATATAATACTAGGGTAAACGACCCAATTATTGAACCCGTCTGCAATTTGGATACAAACAACATTTGGGTACCTATTACATAAAACCAAATATGTTTGTAGGAAAAATAAAAAAAATGATGAAAGTAGGCATTAGCAGTCCTTCACTCAGAATCTGACCTTAACCGAGTGAAGGTTAGTAGCCAGCTACAATTAAATAAAAGAAGTAAGTGTTTTAATTTTTTAAATGTATTTTTATTTAGAAATAAACAGTTTTATAACTGATTCTAAATACTTCTTTTATTTGATTGTAGCTGACTAATAATATTAAAAGGGCAAAATAAAACAAAAATATTAAATTAGTTACATAATTATGTACCTAATTTAATATTTCTTTTATTTTTTTATTTTGCCTACGAACATATCGGGTCAAACAAAATAATATTTGTTATATTTATTCGCTTATTTTACGTTAATTATAATGGTGCAGAAGCAATTACATACTGAAAAAACATTTCAACCAAAAAATTAAAATTTTAACCTCCACCCGTGACACCTTTCGAAATGAAAAAAATATTTTTTAATCTGTTCACGGGTCTTCGAGTAATCGCTGACCATACATTAATTTTTTTTTATCCCGAAACATAATAGTGGAATCTTTCTAAATAAGTAAAAAGTCGGAGTGCGCATTGAAATTTGCTTGAGTTTTTTCGCAAAAAATTATTAGACACAATTCTTCGTCCATCCATTTAATTTGCTTATTGAGGAGCGGCTGCCAGTTTCAATTTCAAATTCAGCTTCTGTTACACTCTGTGGTACATTGAATCAATCTTTTGTATTCACTAAGCTAAAAAATACCAAATAAAAATTAATTCGTATATCGATACCTCAGTTTTCTAGGTATCAGCATAAGTATCTGTAACGAAATACTTTTGCACATATCCAGAAAACTGATTATTTGTGCCAAAAAGTGAATTTATCGATATGTCAAGCACAAAAAGTCTAATTTTGTAAGAGAAGTAATTAAATTGTTTAGCTATTATAAAATTTGGTGAGCCACAAAAAACAGCATTTAAATAATTTGGTCTGGATACTCTGGTAACAAGATTTTGTTTGCAATAAAAAAAAATCAGACAGCAATCCTGGCTCTGCAAATAGTTTTGATAATGGTAAAAATTAGATCGTAAATAGGCAGCTACAATACCATGATAAACATTCAGTCCGCAAAAAAACTACTTGATCAGCAAAATTTAATTATTGATCAGCAAAGAATAGGGAATGGATGAAAATATCAGAAGTGCTTGATGTTTTTTTTGGTGATAGGAATAACCTTCCTTAGCGCGAGAAATAAGTTACGATTTTTTTGGCCCCGTAGTTAATTTTTAAATATACTTAATATTTTTCCATTCGTAGTTCTGGGCTCAGTACGGCATATCAGACATATTCCTTGGTCCGCTACGTATGAAAAAAAAAAAACTGGTGACAACGACAGCTTTTCAAGGTGGATTTTTTTTTATACGTCGCGGACTAAGGAACATTTTTTTTTAGTGAAAATCACCTAAAGTCGCCGGTTTTGCGGCGCCGGCAGCGAGCGCGCGGGTGCACTCTCCTGCTTCACCCCCCAAAACCCCCGCCGGACCTGTCAAGTGCAAACGATAGAAGCTAATCCATATAACTTCAAGATATTTGGGTGATTTTCACAAAAGAGTAATTTTTTTAACACTTTTTTTTTGCTTCAGTATTATGTCAATAACCACTCCCGAGTCAGACGAAACTGGACAAATCAACACCCTGTATAATTAATATGCTGTACAATAGCTGATTGATTTTGAAATGATTGCTGGCAATGAGTTGCTGATCAATTAGCTATTTCTTCTCACAACAATAAATATACTATGCTAACCATTTAAATAAGACCCATTTAAATAGCAAAAAATTGAGCATTGATAATGACAATGCATAAAATAGATTTACGTAAGTAAAGTACGTAAAGTAAGTGCTTTCATCACAGTGTATTTAGTTGCTTTGTAAATTTCTTATAGTTTTACATGATATTTCTAAGTGTTTGGATGCTTCAGCTACATTCCGCAATGAGCCGTTTTCAGAAGAACTAAAAAAAAATCTAATGGCTGTCAAAGGAATGCAATTTTGGACCTCAGTCCAATAGCCATGTGTGATACATTATCAAATAGGTCTCAGCGAGATGAATATAAGTTACTATGACGCTTGGCTATTGGGCCAAGGTCCAAAATTGCATTCCTTTGACAGCTATTAGGTTTTTTTAGTTCTTCTGAAAAAGGCTCATTCAGTTGAAGTTTTTCTGTAACCAAGTCATTGATAAATGGGTAAATTGTGCAATGTGCGTTTTTCTTCTCTTTTTTTTAGTTCTATGAGATAATCTAGATGGCACCATTCGTTTCTACATACAAATTTGTGATTGGTGGCAGTCAATGTCAATGTCAGTTCACAGATTACTAAAAAAGAAAAGGAACCAGGTTTCCCATTCGTACGAAGTTTCTCGTAATGAAAAATAAAAACCCACAATCCACAGCAAAGACTCCAAAATATCTAAATAGAACGTAGGCGCACTTATCACCTAACTAAAACATGTTTTTTTTAGGTAATCATCCATCACAAATTCCACAGAACCATAGTATTTTTTGGCTTTGACGTTTATTACTAAGGTACGGCAGCGCCACCTAGTGAATCTTTTAAAACTAAATTTGACATAAGGAAAACGCTCATTAGGGTAAAAAGCAAAAATGTAGTTATATTTCGAGGAATTATGTAATTAGAGTATACTAAGATGATACAGACGTAGTTTGATCGCATAGGTTAAATCCCCCTGGTATGTCCGTTGTTGGTGCATTTACCCTGTTGTTATAAAACCAAAAAATATGAATAAGTATGCAGCTAGATAACTAAACCTAACTATGTTTCAAAAATACGAGACCCTAAATAGGGCATTTTACCCTATTTTTCAACAAGCCTAAAAATATATCGTATAGGCAATAGACATAACTAATCGTAATATTTATTAATCCCCCCAGTTCAAAATTTTATTTGTTTGCCATGCATCGTCGTTTTCTGAAATAATTGGGTAGCTAAATAAAAAATAAAAAAAAGAAAAAAAAACTCACGCCCGTTATCCCCGAGGGGGTAGGCAGAGGCACCAATCACTAAGAACTGCGCCACGTTTTGGCGAGTTTAAATATAAGTATATAGTTGTCTAAAGCATCAATCAAGTAACTATACTTGAGCCATTACAAACGTGGGAACTAATTCATAAGCATTTGTATCAGACCATTCAGACTTCTCCCTCACACATATAGGAGGCATATCAGGCAATTCAGGCATATCCGCATATCTGAACTCTCGCTCGCACTTTTATGACTCGGTTCGCACGTTTGTAATGGCTCAAGTATAGTACTTATTGCAGGTGTACACCCATGCGCTCTATTCCGTTGGCTTAAGGGCGACTTTGCAACTAAAATGTGAAGATTGACGTGCTGTCGACTGTACTTACTATTATGTAAGTCAATAGGCAGCGTAAGTATGTACCATAGCAACTCATTTATAGCTTTAGGCGACCTTTTTCTGTAAGTACTCAATTTTAAATTAGTTGTGTACTCGTGTTTTGGACTCGTAATTTTTGCGTGACAAGCGACACAGCCCCCACGTGCGAATGCCGAAGCGAAACTGGGCCTCGCGGAGGTGCGCCGTTCGGGGTGGACGTTTAGTATGGAATCAGCGAGTTCGAAACTAAACACCGTAAGCGCCATCCACATATTTGTCAAAAGTTAATAGAAATGTCTTGTGTTTTGGAAATCTACAACAGCCAAGAAATGGAAAAGGTAAATACTTATCTGTTTGTGATTTTACAGGAATTCGTATTGTAAAACACGTCCGTAATAAGCATTTACCTAAAATTTTAGACGTGACTTCTGGATTTTTTTCTATCGAGCAAAGCAATTTTCCAATCGCGTTTTGGAAACAGCCATCCCCTCACACATACGGTCTGTAATACACATTCCAAATTTCAATGCGAAAAATCGTAAAGTTTTTGAATTACAGCTAATAGAAAACATCGAATTTCGGCATATTCACTTACTAAGGGCCCTTAAGACTTTTAGAAAATGTGACAGTGTGTATATATTATTGCTCGTGACGGTACATTACTCCACCAATCCGGACCCTCCATCAATCCGGACTTGGCCCCCGTGGTGGAGTGTGGCCTATACCTTCCTTAGGGAAGAGACCCGCGCCCCTCGGTGGGGGCATAATGAGTTGATGATGATTGCAGCGGCTATACCTTTCTCAGGGAAGAGACCCGTGGTGCCTCTCGATGAGAACATAATGGGTTGATGATGATGATGGCTGCAGGCATTGTTGGACGAAGGTGTAAGCCGAGGCAAAGCCGAGGCACACATACGAAAGTCCATCAGTGCCCAATTGTGGCCAATGCTTGCATGTACTATACAATTTCCAAAATTAATGACGAACAACAATATTTATTCCCCGTTAAAGAGTTTAATTGGTTTTTTTTTTCAATAAACAGCTTTCTATTTGCAAGCCAGTTCGAAATTTAAATAAAACCTTTGATAGGTAAGTAAGTTATCTCATTGGTTGCCTAGTTTCGGAGTAAAAGATCGCTCCATTTTTAAATTACACGTACGACAGATTTTGGCAACATAGACTCAGTTTTAAATAGAATTTAATTTATTATAACTCAGCACAAAAACATAATAAACATGTGAAGTAATATGAACAACAACAACAAAAAATAGGAAATACGCAAAACAAAACCAGAAAATAATATTGATTTAGCCCGAGGTGTGTCTGAGATGCCTTAAAAGGGGGTAGGCTCAGCGTTGTGTTGAGAGGAAGAAGTTGATGGAAGGATTGACGAAATATATTTATCGAACAAATGTGTTTAAGCGCCAGTAAAAGACACCGCACGGCTGAAACTATTAAAACTACATAAAACTTCACCGGGACGTCTCCTCTACATGATACCCTCCCCTCGATGGTTAAATGATTGCTTTATTCGCAGTTCTCATGTGTAATTTCATGTGTAATTCCTGGTGTACATACAATAGAGAATATTCTATCTATCTATTTATTCTTAAATTCCAACCGAACTAATCTAAAATCTCAAAATATATATGTCGTAGGACGATTTGATAAATCGAATTTTTTCAAAAATTCTAGGGCTATCGCGAAAATTAGATAATGGCTTTGACATTTCGCAATGTTACTGAAAAAAGATAGGGCGTCAAAAACGCGGGCTTCTTCAGAAAGATTGCGAAAAGAGTCGTTGGCTATTATGACCTAAGCACACTGATTGGTCGATCGCATCGCTCAAAACAGCATCTTCTCTGATTGGTTGATGACTTGATGCTTCACCCGTTATTCTATTTTGTCACGGACTTTCATTGCGATGTTTTTATGATTTTGCATTTTTTTGCTCTTCAATTATATTTCAAAGCGAAAAATAAACGGTACGTTATCAAAACAAACAAATATAAAAACTATATAAAGAGAACTCTAATCTGTGCAAACGTAGAAGTTATGTTTTTTAAGTTAATGTGCACATACAGAGATTTTTTTAAAAGAAAATCTTCTTCCAGTCATGTGTGAAAACGTAAAGTTAACGTTACAAGATAAATAAAAAAAAAATTGTAACATTATTTAAAATTTCGTCTAATTTGTAACTATTCTCAATTTTTTAGGACAATGTCCATTGAGAAATCGCGATTTAGGGAGGTTATTCCCCTTTTTTTCTGAAGGAACTTTTTGTAACACTACATAAGTGCTTGATTTTAAGAAACACTACAATTGTTATCTCTAAAGAAAAGATTAACCGAGACAACGGTCGATAAAAAGAAAAAAAAAATACAATGTACTGAATAAAAAGTTGTATAGTTTTTATCGACAACCTTTTCAATGAAAACGAATGGTTTTGACTATACAAGTTAATATTTGGCTATAAACTCACTATACATACCAAGCTCTAATTGTAAATTGTGGTTAGAACCACCACACGGAAAATCGCTTTGAAATTACTAGCTGCTCATTGTCTAACAAGAGTAAAAGTGCCGATATTGCCTCACAGATATACCTAATAAGGTATTCAAATTGTCGTCGATTGCCGCAGGTATGTGACCCCAATACGGTCCATTGTTTTCCGAGGAAAATTGTTCTCATGTGAAAAATGTGTTTATTAGGAAACCTAGATGCTGAGGCGGTTAGACGATCACGGCTATTATTCCCATGTTATATTGTGTAAAGTCCCAGATGTTACGACACTATTCCTGTGTAAAAAGGAATTAAATTATGTTGCTTAATTGTATTTCTTGCTGACCAGTGAAATACTTCGCTAAAATCAGTTTAAACATGCACATAATTGCAACAAGGCTCCATTACAGCGGCATGGCACGAGCGCCATTTAAGTTAAATAGTGCTAACGTTCACGCTTGAACTAATTTAATATACTTACCAATCCTGAACTTGCTTAAATGCCTAGCTAATTTGTTTGTCTATTATTTTCTAGTCTTGCTGTGGGTCATATTTATTACGTAAAAGCAAAAGTGTGCTAGGTAGGACTTATCAAAGAGTTATCTGTGCTAATCCGTCTGTCACATTCGGCTAATTTTATAATTAGTTGTAACCATAATCGTGTGTCATGTTACAACTTATTATTCAGAACTGTCACTATAACCTCAATTACATAACTCAATTAATTGGCCTGGTAGAATCCTTCTCTCACGGTTGGGAACCGGATCGCTGGCACAAAAAAGAGTGTAAAGTAGAGCTTGGGGGTATTGTACCTACCTCTCATGTACAGGGTGATTCAACAGGATTCAGAGGGCCTTGTTAACAATTCCAAATTTGTATCATGTGAAATACAGGGTTATTTTAAAAAGCGTGATTTACGCTCTGCATTTTGTAAAAAATTCTGTTCGACTATTTTCGATTTTCTATAATTTTATTGTGTTTTTCGTTTTTCATTTTTTGTAACAACGAACTAACACTGTAACTAGCTCTCTAATACTGAATATAATAATGATCTCACAGGCTTCATTAATTAATATATTATAACTGCGAATTTAATTCCCAATTTTTTTTAATTGGGAATTATTATACTTATTTTCGCTATTTTTAGCTAGATATGGGAGATTTTGCTGTACCCTGTGTATATGTATATAGATGTAGACGTTTTACTGCAGGTCATAGAGCCGGGTTTCATAAAACAACAATTCGTAGTTTATTGTGAAAATTTGAGGTACTTTGCGTAGCAGGATCGTTTTATTAATCTGTTGTGCTAGAGGTAGTATATGGATCAACTCTGGTATTAGATACATTTCTTCCCCATGTTTAAACGTAGATTATATAGTTACGAATAATTGATACGTAGTGGGATTCGTATATGTGTGTGTGTACGAGTATATAGGACTGATTGAGTTCGGTCTTTATTTTTTTATTAAATAAGTGCTACGTCGTTATAACTTACACTCTTAATAAAACTCATTCGGTCAAACTTATTCTGAAATATGCATTGTGCTAGCGTCGCTCTTCGCGCTTTACTTCTAAAACCACTAAAGCCACTCGTATGTGCTTATTTGGCAAATATTAACTATATATTCCCGGGTGTCCTTACGAATCTCAAACACTGTTGTTTGTAAGCATGCAATGTATTTTAAACCATCAGCAAATACGCGAATACGGATAGCCAAGCGTAGTGCTAGCATAAAATAGTTGATAGTAGCATAGAATAGTTTAAAATGGTTCTAAAAGGCACCTACAATGTGTCATACGTCGAGCGGATGATGTATCGGCGTTATTAGATAATATTCCGTTCCGGCTAGTTTGCGCGCACGCAGGTGCGACGTCTCACGCCTGACGCTTTCACCGAAAACCACGCAACCACAGTTTAACATAGCTTATTGCCCGTTTACGTACTATTTATAAATTTTGTTTTTTCACCCGACTACGCACGGATTCCAAAAGGAGGGTAATCATTATGTGTTTAGCTCGTATGAATTCCTTTCATCATTAAAACAATCTTTAATTGTACATTGAATGTAATAATAACGGTAATATCATTCAGAACATTTTTTTATATAATCAATGTGAAAATATTCAGAATACTAGTTTGCGTTACCTACAAAGGCATCACTCAGTTTGAAGATCGTTTTCCTAACTGAAAAAAATGTTTAAAAAAAAAAAGCGAAAAATAATGTCCACGCACAGAGTTCAATTTTCTACCTCGGAAATTCAGATGTTCACCATATTAAAATGGGACCTCAAATCGAACAAAAAAATAAAACTCGAAATCGGTTAAGATATAATGTAGTCAAAAAAGGAATACAAGCGTCGAATCGAGAACTTCTTTTTTGAAAACAGTACAAATACAAATACAAATACAAAAATTTTTATTTCAACGTAAAGAATTTACATTCTGCTTGTTGAATGTCAATGTACATACAGTTATGTAAAATGTTAGCCGCTGCCTTAGGGCCGTCTGTAGTGGAGAAAAAGGCAGCGAAAAAAAACTCCACTCTGACCATCTTTTCTCAAATCAACTTAAAGCTAATACAAATTAGGTATGAGTGTTCGTATACCAAGAATCTCAAGATCCATGAGTGCAATAAATACTTGCAAAGTCAAACATCATTTAATATTCTTAAAAGGTAATAAAACACCAATGCTGCGGCCAGACACACGGACGGCACCCGTTCACGAGCGTAACGCAGAGGTCAGCCATCACCAGTCTCAACCATATTAGAGGGAGATAGGCGACCCGGCCACCGCGCCACCATTCGCATGGCCTTTGGCAAACTTGTGTGATAAAGTTCTTGTCAGTTAAATCTAATTAGGGGTTATTATTTAGTACTCGAATTTTTTTATCTAAGATTTCCTTTAGAGGGCTGCAGGTGCCCGGGCTTTTTTGCACAAATACCTAAATATTGTAGTTTCATACTTTGAAACTTTAGTATTTAACCCGCTGCCTCGGCGGGCGGCTACCTTTGCTAGCAGATACTGAGAAGCGAAATTAAACCTTATATTCATTAACCGTCGTTCTAAAGTCCCTTGTCCCTTTGTTCGCTTGACAGCTAACAGTTGAGCCAAAGGGTTAAGGTTTATTTTAGCTTGTTTCGGTGGGTCACTAGGAGAGCGACTATATCGCGAAATGACCACCTCGTGCTTAGACCACATCTCCCCGTCCCGATTTGATGTGGATAGTCCTTAGCAATTACGCAAAATAGGTTCATTCGTAGTCCAGTTGCGGAAACCCGAACCATCACCAATACCAATAGTCCTTAACAATTCGTGGCCAATTGCAGGTATAATCGTGTACGACGGCCGCCGGGACAACGCGTGGCGAGTGACCCACGCTTCCATGTACCCAGACCCAGATCTGGGCGAATACGACATCGGAGGCGAGCGCTTCACTCTCATGGACGGCGTGGTCGGCCTGGCCCACTCGCCGGCGCAAGGGTTACTCTACTATCAGCCCCTTGCTACTGACAGGTGGGTGGAATGCGTCAATTCAATCCATGGTTAATTAAAAACATAAGCAGCCTAAACACTTCCTGCTGTAGGTCCTCAGAGAAAGAGTTTGGCCCATTACGGCTTGTCGTATCTACTGACATTTGTTTTATTGTTTGCACTTTAGCTTTATTCTACGAATTCAGACGTCTGGTTTTTTCATACCTAATGTTGTTTTCCTTCAGACTTGGCTTGCTCTTAGTGCCCTGCCTCACTAAGATGCCATGGCGACGTCGCGAGCCGTCGTCACGGCGTCCTTGGACCGTATCCAAGCAGTTAATATTGAAATGTATAGTGCCTAACTCACTTGGCGACGTCGCCATTCAATACAAACTGCCTGGATACGTGGCTGGCGACGTGGCCATGGCGTCCTAGTGAAGCAGGGCAATTACAGAGCTAGTACTACAATTTCATAGAGGTACGTAACTAAGAAAACAAAGTTGTTTGGTATATTTTTGTCCGATAACGTTACCGTGGGCCTTAATTCTAATAGAAAAGTATATTAAATATTGTAATTTAGTAGCTGATACTGGAGCGGCGGCAGGGCATTGATTGACGCTGGCCTTACAATCGAGTGGTTGTGGGCTCGATACCGGCGCGTAATCTGTACGCTAACTTTGACAACATTGTAAGGAAATATCAGGGTCTGAGGAGTTGACGTAACTGAGTGCTTGAAATCGCCAATCCGCGGTAGGCACGGGTGCTGATGAAGCCAATAAATACTATTTAAGAGAAGGCCTTAGCCGTACTGGGACGTTTATAGGTTGCTCATGTTATGTAATATTAATATGACTGTACTTAAAATCTTAGGATACAATTTTTTATTCTATTGAATGTATCGAGGATAATCTCGATTCATATCGACTGGAAATTTCAATGGGAAATGGTGGGCAATAAAGTATTCTATATCTACAGCGTGTCCCAAAAATGACACGTCACAGTGACACTGGAGGTAGACCTGCTCAAGAGGCGTCGAACCAACCTAACATTAGTAAATTCGTGACCGAGTACAACGAGGGCTATCTAACCAGTGGCGGGGCAAGACCTAAATTTGATGTGGGCAAGACAGATTTCGCAAGGCCCTGTTCTGTGGCGACCTGAAGACGGATTTTATAAAATCACTAGCGACCCGCCCCAGCTTCGCACGGGTGCAAATAACAGTATTTGTCCACTATTTAATGGATGTTATTATACGAAATTATAACTTTTCTCTTCACTCTATCTATTAAAAAAAACCGCATCAAAAACCGTTGCATAGTTTTAAAGATTTAAGCATACATAGGGATATAGGGATAGAGAAAGCGACTTTGTTTTAAGAAACAATTAACACTGCCAAGTTTTTATTCATAAAAATACAAATTAGATTAATATTAATGAAAAAATACAAATCCTAAATACTTAGTCTGGCCATAAATACTGTTACAATTAAAAATAAACAAAATATTACATTTGAATTTGGAATCTGTCATTTTTATATGATTGTTCATTGTGTTTTCTCATTTTGGCGCCAATATATTGTACAATATTTTGCGATATTAGAATGGAGTGGGGTGATAAAGAGAACCGAATCGCTGTGATTGCCTTACACAAAGTAGGTATGGAGCCAAATGCAATTTTCAAAACTCTCCATACGCTTGGTATTAGTAAAATGTTTGTGTACCGGGCTATTAATAGGTACAATGAGACCTCCTCTGTCTGTGACAGAAAAAGATCTGGCCATCCACGTAGTGTTCGTACGAAAAAGGTGGTCAAAGCAGTAAGGGAAAGAATTCGAAGAAATCCTGTCCGAAAGCAAAAGATTTAATCTCGGGAGATGAAGATAGCACCTAGGACCATGTCGCGTATTTTAAAACATGACTTAGGACTTGCAGCCTATAAGAGACGTACTGGTCATTTCTTAACTGATCATTTAAAAAAGAATAGGGTGGTAAAGTCGAAACAACTTCTGAAGCGGTACGCAAAGGGAGGTCATAGAAAAATTTTGTTTACGGATGAGAATTTTTTTACAATTGAGCAACATTTTAACATACAAAATGACCGTATTTATGCTCAGAGCTCTAAGGAAGCTTCCCAATTAGTCGACAGAGTGCAACGTGGGCATTATCCGACTTCAGTGATGGTTTGGTGGGGTGTTAGCTATGAAGGAGTGACTGAGCCATACTTTTGTGAAAAAGGTATCAAAACATCGGCGCAAGTGTAACAAGATACCATTCTTGAAAAGGTAGTGAAGCCCCTTAACAACACCATGTTCAATAACCAAGAATGGTCCTTCCAGCAAGACTCGGCGCCGGGTCATAAAGCTCGGTCTACGCAATCCTGGTTGGAAACGAACGTTTCGGACTTCATCAGAGCTGAAGACTGGCCGTCGTCTAGTCCCGAACTTAATCCGCTGGATTATGATTTATGGTCCGTTTTAGAGAGTACGGCTTGCTCTAAGCGCCATGATAATTTGGAGTCCCTAAAACAATCCATAAGATGGCAGTGAAGAATTTTCCCATGGAAAGAGTGCGTGCTTCTCTTGATATCTGGCCTCAACGTTTAAAGGACTGTATTGCAGCCAATGGCAACCACTTCGAATAAGCTTTTTATATTTTAAATTGTTTTATATTTATGTATTAAACTAACAGACTGTAAAAGTAATAAATGTTATTTGCAAAAGAAAAAAAAAATTTTTGTTTGTTACAGTATTTATGGCAAGACTAGGTATATAGGTAGAGATGACAAAGTAAATCGGCTTTCAAAGGATGCTTCCAGTCGAAAAAACAATTAATTCAATTCCATTTTTTAAAAATTATGGCTCCATAGTGCTGACGATTATTCTGCCAGTGATATTTATGCAATCAGGACAGCAGTCAGGACATCATTTTATATTTTAAATATTTTCTTCATGCTGTATAAGGTACCACCATAGGGGTCAATGATCTATGCATCGGTAAAATATAATGTTAAAATATTTTAAAATATTGACAGTTTCTGATTTCTCGATTCAGTGATTATTTTTAAAGGGATATTGCGTAATGGCGCCAAAAAATTATGTTATTTAAAATTGGGTCATTTATTTATTACCAATTAATTATTTCTTACCTTATGTAAGGTTCTACAACAAGATACCCCAAGATATATTAGAGTTACCTCCAACGCGATTTAAGAATTGTGTTAAGCACACTCTTTGCAAAAAAGCTTATTATAAAATCAACGATTATTTAGAAGACAAGGACGTATGGCTTTAAATAGTAGTTTAATATTAAATTTAATCAGAGGATAAATGTGTCTAGTGTTCATCACATCCAAGATATTGTTTTGTAAGTTTTATTTGTATTAGCTTTAAGTTGATTTGAGAAAAGATGGTCAGAGGGGAGTTTTTTTTTTCGCTGCCTTTTTCTCCACTACAGACGGCCCCAAGGCAGCGGCTAACATTATACATAACTGTATGTACATTGACATTCAACAAGCAGAATGTAAATTCTTTACGTTGAAATAAATTTCTGATTCTGATTCTGTAAAATAGATATCGATGTAGAGTACAGGTATCGATGTGTTACACATCACAAAGAAAACAATAGTTATTTGTTATGGAAGGCAGCAAAATAGTTATTTGGAGCGAGTGTTGAAATTGAAAGCTGTGCAAGCGAAGGAATCTAAGATTGTGCCATGAGCGAAGCGAATGGTTCAAAAATAGATTCCTGAGCGTAGCGAGACTTTCAAGACACGAGACGACAAATAATTTTGCAGCCATGCGGAACATACAACTTTTCACCTCATTTCAGCGAGGAAAATGCGAGAGGCAAGAAAAACAATAAAAATAAATGCTTATCGCGCGATTTTTCAGGAAAAAACTCAACTCGGCATATTGTAAACATCCATTAATTCTGTATGTGTTTAAATCATATCGTCATCGCTGCTATAATCACTCATTTTTATAGTTCAAATAGCTTAGCACACACAGCACAGGACGAATCCGACAAATTTACGTGAATTTTGATAAGATAACTTTCAACTTTTTAATTTTTTCCTTTTTTTTCCGGTTGCGTTCAGAAATTACACTCTTATGTTTCAATTTCTATATCAAATAAACATAAAAATTGTGTTTTATGTAATCGATTAATTAGTCAAAATATGTAACTTAAACTGAAATACTATTAGTCTTTATAATTAAACCTATTCGACATAAAATAAAGTGTAGATAAAAATAAAGTTTAAAATCTGTAATAAAAAAACATTTTTCTGATTGCATTAGAAAATCAGTGACGCGTTGAAGGAGTTTTATATTTAAAAAAAATACTTTCCACGCTAGCGGATAAAATAGGCTTTTCCACGCAGATTTCGCGCTATAAAATGAGGTTTTCCAAGCGAGTGAGATGAGAAAATAATTTATTAAGTCACTGTTTTTTAATTTTGGCTCAGTTTACAGGAGCAATCAATATACCTACACATTATCTATTTATTCACTAAATACTATTAAAACATTGAACACACTATCTTTTTTTATTTCATGCTCGCTTTGAAGCAATGCATAAAAATTTTTAAGGCGCGAGGCCCCTTGTACCGCGCGCCCGTGGGCGGTGGCCCACGTCGCCCACGCCTTACGCCGCCTCTGTATATAACTTAATGCTAGCACTAAACTTGATAAAAAAAGTGAAAATTTCGAATAAGTTTAAATTGGCCATATCACGAAAACCGTGCAACTTTTACTGAAGTCATTTTAGGTTGGTTCGATGCCTTTTGAGCAGAGTGCGTATACTGAGTTTTTTCATTCACTTTCGATAGCGAGAGCGTTTGTGATTTGCATAGGAGTGACAAAGAGACAACTATGTGGCGCGCTTTGTCACTCCTATATAAATTGCAAACGCTCTCGCTATCGAAAGTGAAGGAAAAAACTCAGTATAAGCACTCAGGTCTTCTTCCGGTGTCACTGTGACGTGTCATTTTTGGGACACCGTATAATGGAAGCTTCTTCTTCCGGTTGTTTAATACAACCGGTTTTCACTAAGTAACCCTAAATAATACTTATATTATAGTTATGTATTCTATGTTCAAAGTGAGAAATGGCGAATCAATTTTAATAGCAGTTCTTTACAAAACATGTAATTTGTTCCGCTAAAGTGTCAAAACTCAACAGTATTACGTTACAAGTTTATATTTTCCCAATATGCTGGTAAATGTGGTTTGTGAAAACTATTATAAAAATAAAGAGTATCTACTAAACTTACATAAGAAAATTGCAACATACTTAATACATAATATATCCTCACGAACATCCTGGAAGTCGGTTACAGTAACTGTTTAATACAGCTTGAAGCCAATTAGACTAGTTTATATAAATTTAATGGGACCAATCTCGTGTAGAGTAGGTTAGGTGAAGCTCAATTTACTTTTCCGGCTGCTGTTTTGGCGTAGTCACAAGGAGGCTGGATGGCGAATGCCATGGCATACTATAAAAGACCACGAAGACACAAGGCATCTATGTTTTTTTCATAGAAATGCGTAGAAATGCATACACTGTTTTTTTCCTGTTCTATATATAATAAAGAATATTTTTATCTCATGTATGAAAATCAATAAAAAAAATGTTCCAAAAATTTTATACAAAAGATAAGAAAAAGCCCTAGTTCTCACACTCGAATTCCAGCTGTGGAAACTGTTGTCTTCCATTAAGCGGAAGTTACTACCTGGAAGACAATAAAAGAGTAGAAGTAGTAGGCCCGAATGTTTCTCTATGGCCGCATTGATATTAAGCGGCTGGATCATTTTAGCACAAGAAATGTCAAATGAAATGTATCAAAAACGTATAAAATATTTAAAATAAGTTTTTTTAATGTTGTAAATTGAATTGGTTGCCATTAAAGCATGAAAAAAGTTTTTCATAAGTTTTTTCATCCCATCTATTCGAAAATAACGACTTGCTTTGCTTTTAAGTGCACCCAAAAGTGGATTTTGCTCTAAGAAAGAAACTTTTACCAAGCAGTAATAATGAGTTTTTAATCCTCTTTAGTGCGCTGCAATTATTTTTGCCGTGCACTTTTTGAATTTGGAACATCTTAGTATAATAAATTCCTCTATGATCTTAGTATTCATCGCCAAAGAAATCGATCGCAAATATTGTTTAAATAAAGACTGGCTGGTATGTACGACCATAGTCGCGCCGCCGGCTGAATAAAAAAAAAGAAATCAAATTAAAAACGCGCGAACTACAACCCGCGTAATTTTCGTGAATTTTCGCGGATTGAATTGTTAGAAATTCATGGTTTTGTTTCGAAAAATGATTTCTTCAAGTGTCAGTGAAAGTATAGAATTAACTCCTGAAAGTATGTATTAGAACTGACGCAAGAAATGTGATAGATAAATCTATTACCTGCAAAATCCCGGGCGGGAAAAATAGCTATATTATTTAAGAATTTTTCAGAATCTCTTCCAGTAGGTACTTAGCCAAAACTAGTTTCAATTTCGTTGTTACTGTATGTTTTATGAAATAATAATATTGCAATAATATAATATGAGGCGCCTTTTATTTTCTCATAGTGGGTGATGAAAAGTAGAGTATATCACTTGGGGGCAAAATAAGTTTTTGGTTCGGGCGACGTACTTTGAATCCCTTGCTACGTTCAGGATTGCACTAAAGAACCCCTCACTTTGCTCTGGATTAAAAAAGCGCCCTCGCCGAGAAATTAATATTTTGCTCCCTTTTAATACGATCTACTATTTCCATTTCAGACTATTCAGCGTTTCGACAGCGGTGCTGGCCGCTGGGCCGCCGGCCGAGGGCACCGACCTACCGGTGAACCTGGTAGGGAGAAAGTCCTCGCAGGGGCTCGGCATTGCGGTGGACCCTCGCGACGACACCATCATCTTCAGCCCTATGACGGAGACCGCCATCGCTGTGTGGAACCCTATTAGTAACACGCACAAGTAAGAAAATATTACGTAGGGTAACTCCATAAGGTTTGTTATCTTAAAATAGGGAGCAAGGTCTTTGGTACTTTTTCCGTTAGTAAATAAGTTTAAAAAAAACCGGCCAAGCACAAGTCGGACTTTACGAAGAGTTCCGTACCATTATCTACAGAACATTTGAATATTTCAAGCGTCTAACAAACAACAAACAAACAAACAACGAACAAACAACAGCCAAAAATCACGGGAGCCCCACATAAATATTTGAAAATAATAAAACGACCGGCCAGTACATTAAGCTGGTGTCCTATTTAACTGATTACAAGCGAGAGGTCACATCATTACTTAGTGTTTTTGGAATGTATGTCACGATCTCAGATAGGTAAGACCTGGGGTTTTTTTTTCGTCCCCAGCCGGGGTGTCGAACCTGGGACCTCTTGCATGGTAGGTAGATGCGATAACCGCTGCGCCACAGAGGTCGTCATAGATAGGTACATACTTGTTCATTACGCTACCTCTCTGTTTTCATTGAAAGCTGTACGTCGTCGTAGGATCATGTCATGATTCCACCAAGCAATCTTTTGTAGATACGAATACTTGCGGTGTTCTGTTGAACAGGCGCACAACTCTACTGTTGCCAACCGAGACTTACCTACACGTCTTAACATGGCAAGTTGCGTGTAACGCTAGCTAAAATCTGTTTTTTAATTCAATGCCAAAAAAATGAGGCAGTATATTATAACCATTATTAAATATATCGTTGCATTTGGTAGAGTTTTTGTTTATTTATCAGTGTTGATACATGGCTCAATTTAACAAATCATTCGCCAAACTGAGTGACAGTATGTTGGCGAATTATAGCGCATTTAATTTTAAGGCTTAACTTCTATATTTGGCGACCCTCCTGCCCGCCCTACGCCCTTTTGTTTTGTTTTAATGTAAAAAAGTAGAGTCGCGTAAGAAAAAACCTAACTAATTGCATTAAAGACATATTCAGTCACTCACAAACGAAAATTATTTAAACACTGATGTAGGTCACACAACTTTAATTTGGAAGTAAAATGGGATTATTAGTACATATTGGCAACACTCGGATGTAGCTAATCTTGGGTGTGAAGCAAGGACCTGTGAAGTTTGACACATTCGTGAAAACGTATTTTGTTTTTTTCTCAGTTACTTGAATTTGTTTCTCGTGTTACTTTTTTATTGGCATAGATTTCATTGAATCCTCAGATTTGTAGCCTATAGCATAAAACATAGTACCTAATGCAATATTTTTTCCACACCATATCCAACATGCAATCCAGTTCCAAACACGAGTGTAGTCGGATTTAGTATAGAACACGACATTGCGCGATATTAATATAATATAAAATATGTATTTATCTACTCTGATACTATAATACAAAAATTATAAAACTGAAAACAAAACTCTTATGACAAACATTACGCATAGGCCAAAAATAAAATAAAAAAGTTTTATTACGATTCAGGTCTTGTATGGACACCTGTATCATAATATAACTTTTTAATCATAACGATACACCTATACAACCTCCAGCTGGACCAAGAAGGTTGAACCTCTGCTTTAAAAAAAAAAGGTTTCTATGAATGACTCCGCGGCGACCGCAACACGCATGCCCAATCGATATTTGCGCCTTGGCGCCAACATTTTACATTTAAAAAAAACTTTTCAATATAAACAAAGTTTGGATCTGTTTGTAAAATAAATTAGTTTTGTTATAAGAACCCTTCTTATTATGCAACAGTATCATAAACTACTATTAAAGCTATCGTTTTAAAAAATAAACTTGTTTTGATGTCCATATGGGTACGTCATCAAATGTAAGGGTTGTCATGGTTTACGATACTGGCACGTTGAATTTAAAAAAAACTTTAGATACCTATGAATCAACCCGCGAACGTACGGGATCGGTCAGACCTAGGGACGTTCCGATACAATCAAAGTATCGATACCTACTCATATGAGTAGTACTCATATCGTCTTGCGATACTGAGTACCTGAAAAGAATCGATACTTTTTCATATCGATACTTTTTTCTACCTTTTTTTAGGAATGAAACGTAAAGATATACATTTTAATATAATGTATACATTTCGTTGCTAAAAAAAGGAATCATAATAATGTGTTATATTATTTAAATAAATTATTTATTTTATGCACAAATTCAAACAAAACACATGAATGTATTAATCATCATCAATCTTTAATCTTAAACAAACAAATCAACTTGTGGAAGGTTTCCCAAAAAAGCAAAAGTACTTGTATCGAATCGAATGGCGCACGCGAAAAAAAAAAGCAAAAGCTGGAGCAAATATTTCAAGCAATTGGGTATTTGACAAAAAGTCAAATTAGTTACTTTTAAAACGGAATTTCGTATGAAAATACTTGCTTGTGACGTCTCATTTCAGAGCACTCTTTTCATGTTTCATCTATTTAAAAATTGTAATAACTAGTAAATGATTAAAAGAATACATTTTCCGAAACATTTTGTAATTTTTGTTTTAATCGAGCATCTCAAATAATTTATTGTTGATAGTGTCAAATACCGTATTGCTTGAAATATTTAGGAAGTAAATCATTTAAAAAATCAGCTTTGGAAAGATTTCCCAAAAAGAGCTCCTAATACTTAGGAGATAGCTTATTTCTATTTTTAGCCATTGTCGCACCAGCTTTTGCTTTTTTTTCGCGTGCGCTATTCGATTCGATACAAGTACTTTTTTTCCGATACCGAGTAAGTATCGAAAGGAGGGATTCGATGCCAAAAGTACTTGGTATCGAAACGAAAGTATCGAGTACTTACTCGTATTTACTTGTATCGGATCGTCCCTAGTCAGTCCGGCAGACTCCGGTTCAAATCCAATCCTCGTGTTCATCTTTCCACTTCCGCGTATCCATTAATATAGTAATAACATAAGTAGCCCGATGAAAAACCAAAGACTTCGATTCATATCGTTCGTTGCTTTAGGAGTTATGATATTGCAGGGTGCTGGCTCAAGACCCCGAGAAGTTGCAGTTTTGTGCGGAGGTGCGGTGGGCGGAGCGCGACAATGGTGCCATCTGGGCACTCTCCACGCGTTTCCATAAGTTCTTCAAGCGCACTGTTTCTAAGCACGAGGTGAGTCTTTCTTCGCAGTACAGGGTCTCAACCTTGGATTTTTATTTCTGCTGTTCGGATCCCTCCCTCCATATCGTCTTATGTGATAAGTGAAAAGTTCCTATAGGGGAAAGAAAGAAAGAAAGAATAGTAATTTAGGTGCTGATAAGCCTGAACATTCAATGGTGACAGAACATTGAACGTACTTATGTATATTTTTATGTATATTTTTTTCGAATTGTACAACGATCATGTTATTATTTGAACTTCATTGAAATTTTCTCTGTAATGAAACCTTCGCTATAATGCTCATTACAAGTGAACGATTCAGTTTATCACCACATTCATGGGAGCAATTGAACCTCTTAATAAATTGGGAAGTTTTTATATCTGTATTTCTTTCTATTTCAAACTAGTTGACCCGACGACGTACTTCGTACAGCACCAGAAACTATAATTTTTTTCGTGAATTTTTTTTTTGCCGTATCTTATTTCTGCTATTAGGAGCAGGCTCAATAATTTAATTTTTTATTTAATTTTATTGTGGCAACAAACAGTCATTAATTACAAAAAAATGTTTACACAATACTTCAAAATTAACTAAGAGACCTTATAGTGCCGAGATGTGTATATAATAAAAATTACAATGTTAATTTTTTTCTATAACTCAATTTTTGTAATTATTAATTATTAATAACCATTATTGATTTATCATTTATTTTATTTTGTTACTATTTATAATTAGCATTAGTAAATATTAATTTATTTCAGACAAATCGAAATACATAATATGCAAAATCACAATACATATAAACAGAACAAACAAAGACTCCATCTCGTTTCCGAGCCACTGGATGAACTCACACTTCACTTGTCTCAGATACCGATAGTCCATACCTATAGTCAGCAACCGCTCTCACCATACGGACAGTTAAAAAACTTAAAAAATAAAACACATTCAGACAAAGCCGTGGTGACAAACCCACTTAAGGGTGTAACAAGGGTAAATGTTGCAAAATTGGCTAGCTTTAACTGAAATGTTAGGCAAAACTACGCACTAAAAAATTCTGAATAAAATCTTTGGTAATAAAGGATATATCAGTGACTAATTCGTACGGAAAAAAAATTGCATTTAACCTGTCTAGATGGCAAAAAAAAAATGTTTTTTCCAAACGCTTTATTTTCCACAGAATCTAATTTCGCTGGAAAACGATAGTAGCTTTTCATTTAAATCTTTCATGCAAATATCGGCCACATCAATATTTGCAATTCTATCTGATCATATTTTTTAATGTTAATATTAAGCGCGATTAGTACAAAATTGTACGATTTCTTAATTAGCGCAGGGAACAATCGCCATCGAAAATCCGCCACATCTCTTATCTGTGTAATCTTTGGATTATGGATTAGCCTCTAAAGTATTCGCCGAAGAAGTACAACAAACATTCAAGAGATTGCGCTAGTTTATTATTTTACTAGCTTTCGCCCGCGACTCCGTCCGCGTGGACTTTAGTTCAAAATGTTGCAACCCCGTTCACTTCCGTTAAGGGTTAAATTTAGAAAAACCGTGAAACACGTGTTCAATCAATTGTGTTGAAGAGTATTTATTTCAAGTTTCAAGAAAATCTGACAACATTTTTTTATACCTCCATACAAACTTTAACACCGCCGTTTACCCCTTTAGAGGGTGAGTTTCAAAAAATCCTTTCTTAGTGCTCCCCTAGGCTCAGTGCTCTTAGTGCTCCCTAAGGAACTCCCATGCCAAATTTCAACCCCCTAGGTTCAGTAGTTTGGGCTCTGCGTTGATTCTAAGTCAGTCAGTCAGTCAGTTTTTCCTTTTATATATATATAGATAGATAGATAACTCAGAGGTCAAATGCTCAAAGTCATTCGCCCTTGTTACAGCCTTAATAAGTAATGGGACTAAGAGAAAGCACCCATTATTATAAAATTGTACGTTCCCAGATTAACATCCGGTTAGTGCGCGTGGTGGAGGGCGGCTTCGCGGGGCTTCCCCCGCACGCGCTGCGACGCTCCGTACGCGCCTTCAACGCCACGCGTACGCACTGACCGGACCTTAACCGACCCATCTTAGTTACCAGCCCTTAGCCGGTATTATGGCCGGGATACACGAGTCTAGTTTTTCAAGCTAGGATAGCAAGCTAGTACTGTCCTGGCTTGCTGACCTGGGTTGGAACATGGAAATAAGCTAGTTTTGTCTACACGAAGCCAGAGGTACTAGCTTGCTAGCTTACTGACACTAGCTTGCTATCCTAGCTTGGAAAACTAGCCTCGTGTATCCCGGCCATTACATTACGAAATTAGTGGCGTGAAATTAATTTCGTGACATTAGTTTCACGTGTAATTTAGGATTTTTGTAACGCATTCACTTCTTGAATGGAGACCTGTCAGAGACACATCGGCATCGGATGACCAGCCACAAGATGGACAGACGAATCCAAGTGGCAGGAAGACGCTGGATGCAAGCCGTTTCCAAACGGTCTTTTTGGAAATCAATGGATGAGGTCTATGTCCAGCAGTGGACTTCTTGTGGCTGAATGACGATGATGAATGCATTCATTAATTTCGGGGAAGCAAATGAGTTTCTTGAAATTACTTTCATGCAACTATGTCATCGTATAAACGCGAAGCGTAACTATAGTGTCGCGAAAACGCCTGCGCTTTGCGGACTTGTGTGTTTTGGCGCGCTTCAATTGATTGAAAATGGCAAACCGTCAGTGGATCAAAGAAGTATACAATTCTTCAATTAATATCAGCGACGAGAGCGTCTTTTTTTCTTGATAGTCTTTTAATAAGTTTTTAGAGAGCCATCTCTTTAGCTACATTGAATATAGAAAATATAGCTTTGATGCTGATGGGGCCATGGTTACTGCGATACTGTGGATTTCAAGACACTAATCATTTTACCAAATTACTTTCGCAGATATCGAAACCACTTTCGTGAAACTGATTTCAACATGCATGACACTAATTTTGTAATGTAAATTCGGCTTTACATCGCGTAACTTTCCAATCTATCGGGTTAAACATTTAGACGACTCCAAATTGTCAAATATGTACGTACAGTCGACAGCACATCATCGTATACACCCATGCACTCTACTCCGTTGCATTGCGGGCGATTTTGCAGCTAAAATGTGAAGGTTGATGTGCTGTCGACTGTACTTGACAGTTCGGAGTAGGCTAAATCAGACAACTTCGTACGGTGGAGGATTTGCGCGGTTGCACCCCAGGGGCGCGTTTTTCGACAGTTATAAAACTGTCGTATTAAATCATGAATCATGTACATAAGTAAATTCAAATTGTATAGCTGTCGGGTTGGACATCAGTCTTGTAAAACCATGACCAAACCACCAACCATACAAAACTCAGTCTCTGTGAAAACATACAATCTTGTAGAGTTGAGGAGCTTGACGTCGGAGACATTAAGTTTTTGCTTTGTTTCACAATTCTTGGCATTTGTATCCCCTCAGGATCTTTAGCTTCTATACCGGTAGAGTATTGGTGATATTTTGGAACCATTTGGCAGTATGGTGAACGGCTCCACAAACTCTACAAGCCTTGTGGCATTGACTTTAAATGTTTTGAGGTGTTTTTTCGTAATTAGTAAGCAGTAACGTAAATACGATGGCAAGAGTCTTGATCAGAGTTCTGGAAAGTTTGCCAAATGTCTGTCAAAACATGTACATATAACATTAAATTGCTTGGACGAGTAATTGAAATAATATAATAGGTAGCTTTTTCGAAAGCTGTTGCTTTATGAGACAATAAGATTGACCATGACAGAACACTTTTTTTCCAAAAGAAAATTGGTTGTTCTACGGAATATATCAATCGATGGTTTCATAGCAGCTCACATATGTGATCCAGGTATTATTATACTGGAATATTCGGCATTATTTATCGAAAAGGCAAAATGCTTGCTTTTAATGTCAATATAAGCCTTAAAATAGAAAATAAAGAAATATTTACTACTTAGTGGTAGATAAATTCCATCGAAGTATGGAGAACTTAATCTAAGTTGCTTAGGTACTATTTTTACCATCCAGAGCAATTAGAAGTTATCAGCTAGCTGTATATTGAAAATAACAAAGGTGATCTAAGTCCTAGATAGGTTTTGGGTAAAAAGTAAAAAAATCATGATGAGTAAATTGGACTACAAAAATATGGAACGATAACCTAGAGGAAATAGGCCTTTGGTATAATGTATTATGCCGGTCTACAATCTATGTTTATTCGATAAACTTATTTATAACCTTCGCTTTAGAGATGTTACACCAGTTGACTCGCTTCGCTGAGGAACCTTCATTCAATTTCTCATTCCGTAATAGCAGTGAGTACGATGTGGTAGGTAAATTGTATTTATAACGTAGCTTAGCAATGTTTATTTAAGTGAAGCGATACGATAACATATTATTATGTACTACTGGTTTATCTAAACTTTCAAGGCAAACAGTCTACTTAGTATGAACTTGATCCCTTGGTTACGAAATTAGCAAGTGTGAGCAGCGTCATAAATATACCATAGTCGAGATGACGCACCGTGCCGTTTATTGTATATAATAAACAGTGGATATAATACGTTATAAATTATAATTATGCTGAATTATGATCTCATCCTTGGACTATTTATTGTCTGGTGCAGCATCCTCCACACGTTCCAGTCACAAGTCAAGTCATTCTCTTACTTAGTTACATACTGTACTGTATCTTTGCTTATGTTTTGTAGTGTTTTCCTGGTACAATAAAGGATATTCTTATCTTATCTTACTACTAGCTGTGCCCCGCGGTGTTACCCGCGGTTCATCGATTTTCCCGTAGGAATAAGATATTATCCCGCGGTAAAACGTAGCCTATGTTTTAATCCAGGGTATCGGCTAACTCCATACCAAATTTTATTAAAATCCGTCCAGCCGTTTCAGCGCTAAAGACTGACAAACATATAAACACACACACAAACTTTCACGTTTATAATATTAGTGTGATAAATTCTCCGTGGCCTTTCTTTCTAATTCTATTCCACTTGTCTTGTTATTCTTTTAACAAAAATCACAATACACGACCACCGAGATGCGTTTTCTTGAACTTGATGTGTATACAATACATGTATATGTCATAGTGGTGACGAAGTAACTGCCCAAAATTTTATTCTCTTCGTTCGATCATCTTCAGCATCGAACTTCACTTCTTTCCCTCCAGTCAATGTTTATTTAGAAAATATACCGTACTGTATATTTTTCTTCTGCTGTGCTGCTTTTCATTCACGGGGCAAGTTCATGATATGTACGCTGTTCTTGATTGTACCTATTGTTTAAATTAAGATAACAACTGTTGATTTTCTCACCTGTACCTATCCTGTAGAATATTAGACAGCAGATTAACTTTGACATTTTGCATAATGGGCCATTCTCAAATGGTAAAAAGATACAAGCAAAAAGAATACAATAATGTCAACTCAAAAAGTATACAAATTAGCCCTTATCCATCAACCCATTATGTCCCCACTGAGGGGCACGGGTCTCTTCCCTGAAGAAGGTATAAGCCATTCTCCTCCACTCCACTCGTCAAAAGGTTAATTCAGATCCAAGGTAATGGTGGAAGGGTTGCCGATTGTATATACCTACCTAAGTAAATAATCGGGTGTACGCTGCAAATTGCTTTGATTGATTGTTTGATTAACTATTTAGTGACACAACCAGTTAAAGTTTCAACCATAGCTATACATATAGTAACCTTGATTACTTGATATGCGCGTACAGTACATTGAGAGTGCAATATAATGACTCCTTCCGTATACTAATGCGTTTGCCTAGATTTTGTAGTGCATCACAGATTTTCGCGTCGGCCAGGGTTCTGGATTTCTTCGCCATTGTCCGTAACAGAGTTGCCTCGTTTTGGAGCCGACTGCGGGCCTCCAAGAATGAGATTCTGTCGTGTCTGTGTGAGGATGTGGGCAGTTCACTGTACCAACATTGGCATTCCGTTCAGCGCGACAAAAATCGAAAATGATTTGTAATTACCTATACCTATTTCTTCTATTTTATTTTATTTTATTTCTGTATAGTATTATTATGATCTATGTATTTTGTAAGCTGGAACTGTATATTCTGAAATAAAATGTATTATTATTATTATACCTTAACCGTATAGTAATCAAGGTTACTAAACTTTGCAACTATTTCGCGTTAAGAACTGGGACCTATAATAGTCTAATTAATACACACCTAGTTTATCAATAGAATTATAAAAGCACGACGATAGTTGTTATTTGGCAGTATTTGGTAGTTTACTAAGCAATTCAAGTACGAGTACACTGCAAATTCAAATGGCATAACTCGCGCAAATTCTATGTACACTCTCGCGAAGAAGATCGAAGCGCGCGCCGAGTTAAGTTGGGTCATTCTTTACAATCGAAATGGGATTGGTTACTAGACTACCAATAGGTCAATAGTGTCAATGAAACAACATTTCTGAACTAATGTGACTGTGTTGAACAACTCCATTTTTACAACAGCAATTTAGAGACTCGCCGCCCAGGTTAGCAGAAGTTAACGTTAGCACTTTTACGTTTATTAGATTTTCGTTCAGCTATTTCCGTTTGACTTCTTTTTATTACGCGTTCACTCTCACGACTAGACTACACAATTACAACTTCTGTTAGAGCTTGTTTACCACCGAAGTTGACTATCACTTGTTTTTCTGATGCCATATAATATCATCTTACACATTTAAGTACCTACATGAAGTAATTGTAAAAAATGTAAACTATATTTTAAGATTTTTACCCTTCATATTGCCGGTGTCTAAATTGAGAATTTCACTAACTTAATATTTAAATTACTTAGTGTCGATTGTTTCTGAGAAATCAGAATAAATTTAGAGATACAACATTTTTGCAAAGTGCTATTCTCAATTCAAAAACTGGCGGTTAATCATTCATTGTAAATATAATATGTAAGATATAATAAACACAAATTGTCTGTAGTAACTTTAAATTAACAGATATAATGTAGATACTTAGTTTACACTTTCATGTAGCTTTTAGCTCCTATGATGGAACGTAAAAAATATGTAAAAAAAACCGGAAAAACGCATGTATTTAATTTTATATTTTTTATAAATAAAGAAATAGTTTGAATCTATTGAATGTTTAATTTAATTCAATGTAATAGCCACGTAGTAAAAAGAACCTCTGGTAAGCAGGTCTAGATACGTAAACTAATCTACTGTTACAAATACAGAATTTTTAAATAAATGATTAGTACCTAGTGTTTATATGCACGCACTATGGCTAACTGATAATAGTTAACAGTAGATTGTCAGGAAACAGGGAAACAGGGGCTACCCGCCCCGTTAGAAAGTAATTAAAGGTATTTCCAAGAGAAGTTCTTGGAAATACCCATCGCGATCCGTCCGACCTGTAAATTCCCTGAGAGAGTGATTGGGTAACTGACTGCAGTCAGCGACAATATTTCTTGCTGTTTGTGTACACTTTATCTGCTGTAAGCAATAAAAATAACAAAAGAGCACATCATGTCAGAGTCCGAAAATGTGCTGAAACGTTCTGATGAATGAAAATGTAATGTAGCCAGATCTCCTGGCTAACCAATTGGTTGTAAAAACGGGAGAAGATTCAAAATATACTTAATTTAAAAGGAAACCTATCACGGCTGAAGGTTTTACAAGTTAACGAGTAATGTGCCACCAATTTATAAAAGGAAAACTTAGTGCAAAAACTACTTTGTTAAACTTGTTTGTTCTGTAAAGCAAATAAAAACCCCTCTTTCTACGAGACCCTACATTTGCACATGACTCGATACCTATGCGATTTGCGATTGCGACACATACAACCAAGTATCAGTCGGACTCGCGCTCGAAAATACGCAAATATCGAGAAAAAAATGGCAAAAATATAAGTTTGGTGCATGGTAGCAACTAACATAGGTATTAAGAAAACCTAAACGTAGCTCAATAAATGTAATCATTATCTGAAGCTAGGGTGGATGACTTCTTTTCTATTAGATATTAGAAAACGAACTGCTTCAATACTGCCTAGAGTGCGGGGAAGCTCTAACGGCGCATCTTGAGTGTCTATAATATGTAAATTTTTCAAGGGTCTACCTGTTGCCCTTGTTAATATAAACATAAAACATAAACATAAACATTTACATACAGGCACATACATTGCTTCGGGCCCCACACTAGGATACCCTGTGTCGTGGGAACAAGAAACAGCGACGTCACAAACATGTAAACATCCAAGACCTGAAGTTATTTTTTTTTCTCTCCAGCCGGGGATCGAACCCGGGACCTCTCGCATGGTAAGCAGATGCGCTAACCGCTACACCACAATATCGAGGAAAACCGCCAAGAAATACATTGTTGTATGGGAGCCCCCCTTGAATATTTATTTTATTTTCATAGCGGCAACAGAACTACATGGTAAGAACTACGTGGAACAGGTAGACGTAAAGTAGTGCATCAACATTTTCATATCTCACGGGAAAACGCAGTTCTTTATTGTGAAAAACCTGAATTTGATCCTTTTTTAAGAATCGCTCGTAGCCCCGGCTGCCTGAGTGATTTTAAACGATCATGAAGGTTCAGCAATACAGGGCGCGTTCAGTGCATTGATGAGTGACCGTCTATGACTAACACTAGTGGCATTTTTCCGAGCGGTTCCGTGCTTCGCAAGGCACGTTAAGGACTTGGTGCTGTTACTTGGTTATTTGGAAAAACAGCCAATGTCGAAAACAAAATAAAGTAAGATTTTGATGTGTGTGGTTACATTCATACTTTCCTTACAAGATCCAAAGTATTATTTTAGATAAAACAACCCATGTCCAAAGCTATTCAAAAACATAATTCAATGCTCCGAGAAAATCAACCAATGTTTAATAAATTTTTTGGAAGAACACCTAAGTCAAACGATATTTGTTGTTTTTTGAAATGCTGGCAATAATATTCTGTGACATGATTTTCCTTCCTACAATATGAACCGTGGCCGCCTCTGATGATGATCATGATGTAGAAATAGTGGATGGTGACAACAGTGAAGGGTGTGATGTGATAAGTAATTTTAATTCCGTGTTTGCATCAAACTGATCATTATGATCAGTGTGATGCAAACACAGAATTATATAAACTTCTATCTTCTATCTATATAAATATATAAAATTCAAAGTCCTGACTGACTGACTCACTCATCAACGCCCAGCCCAAGCCGTTTGACCTAGGAAGCTGAAATTTTGCACAGAGGATCTATATATTAGGCAAAGAATAAGAACGGATTTTTTGAAATTCAACCCCTAAGGGGGCGAAAAGGGTTGCCAAAATTTGTATGGGAGGAATGTTGTCTGATTTTCTTGAAACTTGAAATAAATACTCTTCAATACAATTGATTAAATACGTGTTTCACCGTTTTTTCTAAATTTAACCCTTAAGGGAGTGAACGGGGTTGCAACATTTTTAACTAAAGTCCACGCGGACGGAGTCGCGGGCGAAAGCTAGTACCAGAAATAAAGATGTATGATTTCACTCATGAAGTCATAAGTCTCGAGCTTCTTAGGTAGATGGACATTCATATCAAATTTTTATTACATTTGGGTGATTTGAGAAAAGATCACAGGAAAAGATGGTCTTTTTCTCCCTGCCTTTTTCTCCTCCACACATTCGGTCCCAAGGTCGCTACCTTTTTGCATTCTGTATCTTTACATTCTGATTATAATGTTCATGTTAGCCGCTGCTAACATTAAGATCATAAGTACACATTCAACAAACAGAATGTAATTTTTTTGGGTTCCCTACGTAACACCGAATGACCAATAGTCGAATAACAGATGCCCGAAAACACATGCCCGATTTGTTAATTTACCGAAGCATCAATAGCCCTATAACTTCAAATCCCGATTGTTCATAAGCCCGAAAACCAAAAGGCCGACGACTCACTAACGCCCGAACAATATTGACCGAAAGAAAAAGTATAGGAACACGAAGTCTATTTTCCTTAAAAGTATTTTTTACCACATTGACCACAAATTCTTTACATTGAAATAAATTTCTGATTTCTGAAACATAAATTATTTTTTACACGTTTTACGTTCCACGATCCACGATGTACCTATTAACATTTGCAAGAGCAAATGTTAATAGGTACATCGTTTACGGAGCACTATACAAGATACTACCACAACATTCCTCAAAATATATTACATTTACATGCGACGCGGTTTAAAATATGTGTTAAGCACTGTGCAAAAAAAAGCTTACAAGGATTTGCAAGGATTCATCAGAATGATGGATGAGGCATCAAAGTCTGGCCTGGCATTAAGCAGTAGATTAATATTAAAGGGTTTTTATGCGACAATTGTGTCTAGTGTGTTTAACACATTCATAAGTAATAATTTTTAAGTTGAAAACTCTGTTTTCAAAACAGTTTCTTGTTTAGCATCTTCAACAGACAAACTTCAAAACAAACTTCTTTGTTTAGCTTCTTCTTCATGTAATTTATCAAATTATCAATTATTGTAGAACTAAAAACTTTGACGTTAATTAAGTAAATATTTGGATGTTATAATGAATACATAGAAATATTTGAATTTGTACATTTTACGAGTAAGAAATGTATGTCGTATAGTATGTAAATGAAAATTTTTCTTTCGTTTATTTTCTGATTTTTAATGAAAAACTAACCAATGTCAAAGATTAATTTACTGAACTTCAGGAAAACTTGAGGCCTATAAACTATTGTGATAGCCATATTTACACGACTTACAATCTACAATAAAACGCTAAGTATTTTACCAATTATTTGATTGTAAGTATTGTAAACAGTTTTGTATGTCTAAATTATAAAATTACATTGATATTGGCTATTTTTTTAACCCCTTTATTCCGTATCCTGAATAACAATTCAACGTTATACACACACACACATACTTCCTCTCGGGTTTATTGCTTAAATTAAAAATGTTGCTGTGATCTTTGTGACTTCGTGACGACCTCTGTGGCGTAGTGGTTAGCGCATCTGCGTACCATGCGAGAGGTACCGGGTTCGAGACCCGGCTGGGCACAAAAAAAAAAGAAACCCAGGTCTTGGATGTTTACATGTTTGTGACGTCGCTGTTTCTGGTTCCCACGACACAGGGTATCCTAGTGTGGGGCCAGAAGCAATGTATGTGCATGTATGTAAATGTTATGTTATGTATCCTACGAGAGCGAGGAGAACGACGAACTATTCCGTCGTCCGGCGCGGTCACGGTGGTATTGGTCTCTCTTTTGATAGAATTGACATTAGAATGAAATCTTCTTTTTCTGTACTTTTCTTTTTCATAAGTCTATTCCTTGTAAGTGAGATCAGCACACGTTTGCCAGTATTTTCTTCTTGGCATTTTAATTTTAAAAATCCCTATCTTATGTATGTACTGCTCGCACGGGACTGTGTCCATAGCGGGACAATCCTTGGCATGTGGTATTACCTAGGAATCATTGTTATGAATTAATATGCATATAGTTGTTCGATAATTATTACTTGCAATAAACAATAATTACGACTTGATAGTACGTACGCGCAAGAAAAACCACATGGGCAAATATTGATCCGATAGAGATACGTTACACACGATTCTGCGAAATATGAACACAGCTAACATAGAAATATTTTAAGCTATGAAGGGGGTCAAAAACTGTTTACCTGTTTCACCTCTTATTAACTGAGTTCAGCGATAAACGTAGTTCGATTTTTCATAAAGTCATTGTTCATAAGTCCTGATTACTCAATTAGTACCTAAACACTATGTATTTTGATACCTCTGTGAGAAGAAAATAAATAATTTACGTACGTACTGATTGATGGGTTTTGACTCTTTTAGATTAATATTATTCCCACCGCCCAAACAGAGTTTCGTCCGTCGTTTAAGAGGAAATTTGTTCTGGTCGGATTAGTGGTAAAGTCCGTTCAGTTTGAGCGTGAATTATGGGGTCGAGATATATTTATTTCAAGATTAGGACTCACCGACCTCCGGCCTCGATAAGAGATGTTTCGGTACACCCGCTACAGTGCGCGTCGAAGACCCGCTGTTCGAACACGCGCGCATCTCATTGCGAATATTTTATTTTGTTATTTAAGTTAGTGTTATTTTATTTCGACGTAAATTCCAGACGCTGGTCTAGTTCCCAGGTGTTTTGAGGTATGTGCTTCGTTGTTTTACGCAGGTGTTTCTATATCCTCGTTAATCACTTATTTGGGAATAATTCAATAAAATAAGAACTGGTTTAGTTAATGCGATTATTGTATCCTATCAGCTCTACCATTTGATGCATTATTCATTCTGTCTCAGTTAATGTTTATTACGTTTATTTTGTTAGGTCGCAAAAATGGAGTTTATGTCCTTCGTTTTAAGTACATTTTTGAATGTAAACACAGACAGTTTGTCATTCAGGATTGTTATTCCTAAAACAAACTTACCTACCTACCGAAGTTTATTTTAAATACAAGATTTTGCCAAGAGCAGGGAGTAAGTACTAATGATACTGAGACTAACGTATTCGCCGGTAGTATTAATGAAAAATAAGGTTAGGTACATCGACATTAAGCTTGAATAAATATATTTTTCGGTATTTGACACTATCAAAAATAAATTATTTGAGATGCTCGATTAAAACAAAAATTACAAAATGGTTCGGAAAATGTATTTCTTTTAATCATTTACTAGTTATTACAATTTTTAAATAGATGAAACATAAAAAGAGTGCTCTGAAATGTGACGTCACAAGCAAGTATTTTCATACAAAATTCCGTTTTAAAAGTAACTCATTTGACATCCTGTCAAATACCCAATTATGAAGTTCATATTTCAAACTTAAACACATCCAAATTATAGATTTGATCTTTGCAGCGGCAAAGGCATAAAATAACTGTCAAAGCAAATACAGTGGCTTGATACGGTCTCGTTTGGTGCAGTTTTGTACTTTGAGAGCCCGAGTCAAGGGTGGGTGAGGGCGGGCGTGTTCAGTATACAAAACAACATTCCTTGAGTTTTATTCTGCAAATTGGAGTTAGAACGGATTAGGTACAGTTGACAGCACCCCTTGCATTAAATTACATTTTTATTACTTATTACCTACGTTTATATTTTTCCATCGCTTATGTAGCGTAAGCTCGCTTTGCGTAGTGAAATAAAAAGAGACGAATCTGAATTGATGGTTTGGTGAAGATAAAAACATGTACCTATCGCGGTAACGTCGACGTGAGGTGGTCGACAAACTAATTTTTTTGCGTGTACAGATTACTGAACAAGACTTTGGTGTAAACGTAGATGTACTATCGACATAAGCGTATGTATTTTTTTCTGTGTTTATCCTGAGTCATCTTAAACGATCACGAAGGTTAAGCAACATACGGCGCGTTCAGTGCAGGGATGGGTGACCGTTCTATGACTAACGCTAGTGGCGTTTTCCCGAGCGATTCCGTGCTTCGCAAGGCACGTTAAGCAGTTGGTGCCGGCTGCCGTCCATAGATGGTAGTCGTTAAGCCAAGTCAGATGCCTTAAGGGTCTTGAAAACTTCTGACAGTAAGACCAGCCACTAGTCTTACAAGCCTCCACCAATCCGGACTTAGCCCTCGTGGTGGAGTATGGCCTATACCTTCCTCAGGGAAGAGACCAGTGCCCTCGGTGGGGACATGATGGGTTGATGATGATGTACCTCTTTAGGATTTATTTAAAGTACTTTTATAATATATGGTGCGTATTATAAGCTATGAATTGGCATAAGTTTTTGCCGTCTCTTATTATATTCTTTCTCTATGAAAGCATACAAAAAAGAATGAAAAATAAGCAAATTAATGTAAACCAGGCCTAAGAATACAGACTAGTGGCTGGTCTTACTGTCAGAAGTTTTCAAGCCGCCCTAAGGCCTCTGACTTGGCTTAACGACTGCCATCTATCGACGGCAGCCGGCACCAACTGGCACGGAATCGCTCGGAAAAATGCCACTAGCGTTAGTCATAGACGGTAACCCATCCATGGACTGAACGCGCCGTATGTTGCTTAACAATGTACAAATAACCAGTTTGTCAGACCTCGCATAACGGCTGTATACACAGCTCATAACCTTTATTAGTAAGGCCGATAGTATACAACAAACCATTACTGATTTATTATTTGCTTAAGTACTTATAAAATGAATAGGCGTCTCTATTCTAGTCTAGCTCTATGAATAGCATGCTAAAAACCATGAAAATAAAGCAAATGTAAACCAGGCCTTAAACTTCTGGTTGAACTGGCCACTTTCAGCTCCAAGCCCTGTGCGTTTGCTTTGGAATTCTGAGCTCGTATATTTTTTATTTAAAAACCATGAGGGAAGCATACGTCCAGCAGTGGATGTCAAATGGCTGATGATAATGGTGACTCGTGCTTGGAATTTAGTACCTAATTAATTTGTTTTCGCGCAATTTCCGTTTTCTTTGACGCCCTTCTGTTTCTGTATAACACGAGCAAATTTAAATGCCGCATTATTTACGAGGAATACAAATTTGACATTTCCTTTTATAAATCATGATTTATTCTACTCTCCATTGAACAGTGTTCTAATGGTATCATTCATCATCAACCCATTATTTCCCCACCGAGGGGCACGGTATCTTTCCTGACAAAGGTATAGCCCATACTTCACCACGGAGGCCTAGTCAAGATTGGTGGAGGCTTGTAAGACTAGTGGCAAGTTTCCAAGCCGCCTCTGACTTGGTTTGACGACTGCCATCTATCGACGGTAGCCGGCGCCGGCATAAAAAAATCCCACTCGTGTTAGTCATAGACGATCATCCATCCATGCACTGAACGAGCCTTATTTTGCTTAACAGTCGTGATATCGTTTAAGATCACTCAGGCAGCAGCCAAACTACGGGCGATTCGATAATGTCATCAACTTGTCATAAAATGTAAGGAAGAGTCTTGAAAGAGAACTATTCAAAAAGGTGTCGTTTTTTTACTGTGTTCACCTGGAAAAGTAGAGTACCCTTTTCTTTTTCTCACGAAAGTTGACAGTGACCAATTTCTAATATTTTTTCTAGCGGTTGCATGGCTCAATGGGCATTTCTATTAACATTGAGGCTTAACGCTCGTTGAACTCTTTGATTAGAAAAAGCTTGTCGGTTCCGTTACAAAAATACCATCGTTCAGAAAAGTATCTTCTTTTTGTAACAGAGTGTCCTAAAATCGTTTATGAAGTTATAAAAAGTATTATCTGTTTTTTTTTAAGCAACCATAACGGCTGTTAGCTCTGCAGAGTTTGTTTTTGACTACCGCAATAGACCAGTAGAGCACGGCTCTAACACGAGAATTAAAATTGCACGTAATTTAAATTGTAGTGTAGTATTATGTCATAACTAGAATTAGCTCTATATTAAATCTTGTCTAATCTAATCTAGCTCAATATTAAAAAAAATGTAAATATTAATAAAACGCACAGGTTAACCTCTTTAGTCGTGTCAGGACAGGACTAAAGAGGTTAATCTAGACGTATCGGTCTAGAAGCATGACGTCGGCTAAAGACGTAAACCTCACAACTCCATTTTTTTCAAAAAAAATTATGCAACCTTAGAAAGTAAATTTCTGGACGCATCTTATAGCAAATCTCTTCAATTATGAAAAAAAAGGAGTTTTGCGACTTTAGCCAACGATGAGATGTTTCACGAGTTTTTTGTAAATATACCTACGTACCTAAGCAAACATTAAGAAAATATTTTAAAATAATCATGAGGAGGTTAAGTAGGGCAATCAAGTTTGTATTATTTATGAATATTGTATTATTTGTTTTATTTTTCATGTTCAAAATATGGAAATGAATATTTACATACAGACACATACATCGCGAAAATGTAAACATCCAAGAACTGGGCTTTTTTGTCCCCATTCGGAGTTCGAATCTGGGACCTCTCGCAAGGTAGGCAGATGCGCTAATTGCTGCGGCACAGAGGTCGTCAAATTAGTTATCTAGGCTTAGGTTTACAAGAAGGCGACCAAGTGAAGAAGAAGAAAAACGTTTATTATACCAACAAGACACATCAGAAAATCAAAATAAACACATGAGTAACATAATATATGCCATGCAACAGACAAACAACCAAAGAAAATAAAACAATAGATGTAGTCATAAATGAAGGATTCCGTAGAAAGAGCAGAAAGAGCGTAGAACATTTACATACAGGCACATGCATTGTTTCTGGCTCCACACTAGGAAAAATAACATATTTATGAAAATAATTTTCAATGGTGAATTTTTAAAGCCTGTTTAGCTGTGATAATTTTTTTTAAGTTAATTATTATGTTTTACTACCCCAAATTTAGCTAAGACGCCCTACTCAGACCAAAATTTGCATTTTAAAACTTAATATTTTGCAAACGGGTCCCCAAATCGAGTAATAGTTTTCTTACATCCACAATATTTAAAAGCATATAACATTAAACGACCAATCCAACGATGTCAAACACTGCCATACAAGTTGGTTCCCTTAGTTACCCTTCCTATGTTTGTATGTCAAATAATAATAAGAACATTATTTTTGGCATAGGCCTAGCGGTTTCTCTACATTTACTATATCCTCGTGAGACCCAATGTCTTCGAGTGATCACGAAATCAATTGTTCTTTTCAAGGTCGGGTCTCACGAGGATATTATACTAATATAGGGATGAAAGTTTGTATGGAAGTTCGTTGCTTTTAAAGTTAGAAAATCCGGAAAATGTCCCGACGTTAGCGAGATTGAGATGGCGCCGATAAAGAGATCATTTATAAATCCATATCACAGCAGTGACTAGCGATATTCACATTGTATATTGACTATGACCGCTTGTCCGAATTCTTAACGGCACATCGCGTTTCCTTCTTCTAAACTTGTGCCCAAAATAGCCGATTTTTACATTAGACCAGTAACCGTAACGACATAATATCGTTGAACAAGTATTTACAACGTTCGTATAAAATGCCTTAGTAAATGAATGAAACAATGAAGATCGACGATATATTGCAGTTACAGATATTGTCCTATGTTAAACCGACCATTCCCTCCTTTCTCAATGTCAATGACGTCGACGGTGGACCATCGGCCTGAAGGAAAATTTTGATACGGCAAGTACGTGATAAAAAAAAACATTTCAAAAGAAAACTTAACAGTGTAGAATCAAATAAAATTTATTATTTAAAAAACAATATACATGTTTGTGCTCGAATTAGGTTAAAAAAATAACATGTATCTCAAGCATTGTAATGACAAAACTTAAAGGATCTAAATGTGTGAAATTGTAATAAAACTATTCTTACGTAAAATAATGAACGAATCATTCCTTAAAATTTCACAACTTCTGTGTGTATAACCAGTTTTAGATAGGTGAGGTACCCCAAAACTAATATTTGAGTAAAGTTGGGATAGTGTGTGAGATGTTGCCAACGGCACAGAAGGAAACGTAAACTTGTTTTCTTGTGTCTCCCAAAACTCGTTTAGATACTCTGTTTATAATGTATAGCACGGATAAAATTAAGATGACGTATCTCAATAATACGTCACATTTATTTTTTTAAAAAGATCATGTTAGGGTTAATTCGAGCCGATTAGGTGTGGGTAAGCCCTTATCAGTCTAGCTCATCAAATCATACTCATTTGGATACACGATCGAAATTAAAGCAAAAAATGGTGTAGTAAATTATGTGTATCTAGACAACAATTTTTTGTGTATAATTCGGAGGTTCCGCACGCTGAGTATTTTGGTTTGTTTAAATACCATTCACGGTGCAAATTTTCTGTCTTCATACTTATTATTTTGTGACTTCTCAATAATTTCATATAAGCCTTTTCTCAAGAGTTCAATCATTTTGTCTACTTCAAACTCGAAAGTCTCAAAAAGTAAATTTGACTGATTCGATCTAGTTAACTTAGTTAAAGATTTCTCTAATCTTAATTTCTTTAACACCTTATCAAATCGAATTGGACTAAGAACTGTCCGTCTCAGATTTGGAAGATAAGTACGCGCAAATATAATCTTACCTAGACGAAAACCCAGCCTTAATTTCCGATATAAATTTCTTTTCACATTTCTCTTAAATCTTATTAACCCAAACTATCACGTCTCTATCTCAAAATCAAAGAACCTTAGAGGTCACAACGGATAACAAAATACAAATCTGTGATAAAGTGCTATCACATCTTAACTGTTCAGTTGATAGCGGCGCTAGTGGATAATTTAGTAGTAGGTACTTAACATTTAAAAAAATTCAGAAACAACATTTAAAAAAAGCAATAAAGCATTTGAGTATTTGAGTAAAAATTTTACTTAGAAAAATGGGGTTATTCACCAACTGGACACACATGACTGGACACACCTGTGTCGAGTTGGTTAAACTCAAATTAGTATAATTTATTCTTTCGTCATCTGGACACACCAAGATTTTTACGCGTGTCCAGATGGTGAAACGTATTTAAATAATTTTAATGTTTTCGTCAACTGGACACACATCAAAATTCGAATTTTACCCGAATTTATGACGAAGTTCATGCGCAGAATGTTTTCTGTCACTATCATCATCCTTCTTCAAACGTTCCACCGCTGGAAACGGGCAATTTTACAATAATTTTACAGTAAATAGTACAAAAGTACTAGGGTAGCAGAAGTATGTAAGAGATTGCTTAGTTCATGGTGTTGCTTAAAACTGCGCAGTATTAAACAGGGTTGTTTACTACTACTACCTACTAACTTTTGTTACCCTAGTACTTTTAACCGCTCTGGACTATACCATAAGTGCGACGGGGCGTACTGGAAACCACTGTGAAGCAAGGAACGAAGAATCGAGATTCAGGGAATAAAACTTATGATGAAGTCCTATAGCAAGAAAAAAATTGAAACTATGAGCATGAACACTATGATCGCGACCAATGTTAGTGGTCAATAATTCCATGAGCGAGACGATTGTTAACCTGACTGTACCCTTTTCTGCAAAAAAACAGAGTGTGTCCAGTTGGTGAAAACATAAAAATTATTATTTTAGCTTTCACCATCTGGACACGCATAAAAATCTTTGTGTATCCAGATGACGAATGAATAAATTATACTAATTTGAGTTTAACCAACTCGACAGAGGTGTGTCCAGTCTTGTGTGTCCAGTTGGTGAATAACCCGAAAAATGAGAGTATTTTAACCCGTCTTTCAATTTTAATCAAAATATATATCTATAAATCTTAGTAAGTGGATAAATAAAATAAAAAATGGAGAACAGGATTTACAATTAATTAGTTTGTTACAATTTTGCCCACAGAGATAACTTGGTGGCGCTGTACCTGTGACGCGGGATGGATGACATCAACGTGACATTGAGGACATTGACATGTTTACTTCGCAACGTCATTATAATAGAACGATCATTCTTACGTTGAAAATACCTATCTACCTACTCGATAATTTGAATTTTCCGCCTATAAGTTATCGACTCAGATGGGCTATTTTTTACGCTCAATTATAGCATATATGATATGCATTTCGTTCCAGTCTCCGTAGACCGGTACGAAATTATTAATATAGATAACAACACAATAATTTGTTCTGGTTTCGAACTAGGATACCCTTTGCTATAATAACCGGAAAAAGACATAAAAAATATGACAATACACCCAGACTGAGGCCATCAAGTACGCCGGCCACAAGCGGAAATCAAACCCATCTTATATATTTTGGTAGTCAATCGTGTTAACTGATAGACCAACGAGGCAGGCAATAACTTAATTGTGATTACACGACATTTGCATTGTTGACGCTGAACAATACATTAAATTACATTTTCCCAACGGTTGGCCAATCAAGTTCCTGATGTCAGTACTACCGATCTCCCGACCTTGACTTTGACCGTTGTCTGTATGGTGTAAAAACATTTATCCGTGAAGAAAAGTAAAGCTTAGTAAACTTGAAATAAATGTTAATTTTCAATGTAAGAAATAATAAGAATCGAGACCAGCCACTGTATTACGCGCACCAAATCACGGACGATTCCAATCGTCTTACTAACACAAACGCAGTATCTTGTTCACAATAGGTCAACCTTTACATTTTCTTTCAAAGGCACCCTTAAAGTATCGGTTGCACATATATGAAAATGAATGAAAATGAAAAAATATTTATTTGTTCCAAAAACAATTTCATACAAAAGGATGAAGCCCTAGTTTCCACACTAGGATTCCCTGTGTTGTGAAAACTAGTCCCCTCCGCATAATGGTTGACAATAATAAGCTAGGAACGTATAGCATTAGGTACAAGTTAGTTCTTATTGGTCGTATAAGAGTAACAAAGATCAAATTTAAAGGTTGATGTGCTGTCGACTGTCCATTTTCTAAGCCATGAAACTACGTAATGTATTCGATACACGACGAGACAGGAGATCGTGTGTATCAGATAATTATGAATTTACGGTAGAGTCAGGAAGCATTTTGTATTACATAATTATAATAATAAGATTGAGGCGCCTTTGACCATCAATGTATGGAAAATGAGCATTATTAATATAAAATACAATGTCGCACATTATGTTTCAATTACATTCAGTAAGTTGCACACCTGCCTGCCTAATTGTACATAATAAGGAAGTATGGAAGATGCGCATGTTTTACAAGCACTGCCCACAACTTTGTTCGTACTTTATTGTACATAGTTATTTTGTATAAATACATATTTACGCAAAACATAAGTGACTAATAAAAATTTGTAGGATCAATTTTTTTAATGGAATTTTATTAGGACTGATTAGTCTGGAATTCTTATCTTGTATGTGAAGTTTGTCCAACAGTGTAACAAATACGCAAAAAAAGTTTCAAGTTTCAAGTCAATAATAGATTTGCACAAATTGATACAAATTCGAATTTGTTCAAAAATCTAAATGCAACACTAGTTCTTCAAGGTGTATGGACAACAGCAGAACTAAGTGACACATAAATCGCTTCAGATGAACTGCGGGAACGAAGGCAAATAAAATAGAAGTGTCTCATACTACCCAATCAAATCCCAGTCAGAAAAATTGCACCATCCCTGAATCATCTATTCCATTCCAATCAAGGGTTTGTCTTTTAAAACCACTTTTCACAATGACTATTTCTTTTTTTATGTATTGCTCATTGCTAGATTAAAAAAAATCTGAACTTTTTCAAAAAATCCGATTTTTTGTTTTCTGCAGGGCGTTACACTTATTTTAAGGTTCCTTAGTCGACAAGGAATCCTTATAAACTTGCCGTGTCCGTCGGTCTGCTGTCCTGTTGTGGCTTAGCTCAGCTAGCCTAGCTCTATTAGTAGGGACCAGAAAGCTGTATATTATATTAGCTGTTGCCCGCGACTACGTCCGCGTGGGCTTTAGTTGAGTAAAGTGTTTGCAATTAAGATAGGGATCCTTTTAGCGCATGCGAAAGAGCTTTCATACTACCTTCGCAACCCCCTCCTACCCCGTTAAGGGATGATTTTTGAAAAACTACTTTACACGTCATTCATGACTTTCAATGAAGGACCTTCATGCTGAATTTCATTCAAATAACTTCAAAAATGGCTAAGTTTCATACTAACTTTGCACCCCCATTTTACCCCCTTAGGGGGTGAATATTCAAAAATCCTTTCTTAGTGCTACCCTAAGTTGTAAAAGGAACCCCTGTGCAAAATTTCAAGTTTCTAACCCTTATAGTTTGGGCCCTGCGTTGATATGTTAGACAGTCAGTCAGTCAGTCAGTCAATCAGTCAGTCAGTCAGTCAGTCAGTCAGTCAGTCAGTCAGTCAGTCAGTCAGTCAGTCAGTCAGTCAGTCAGTCAGTCAGTCAGTCAGTCAGTCAGTCAGTCAGTCAGTCAGTCAGTCAGCTTCTCCTTTTATATATATATATATGTAGATGGACTAAACTGTAGAAAGATGTTCCATTTTTCAAATATTTTTTTAGGGCGTAGGATTTAAGTTAGGAATGCATTGTTTTTCCTTTTCTTCTTCTTTTTTCTGAATCTGGGTGTTAGTAGCATCAATGTGCCATTTTTACTTAGGGTTTCGTTTGCGAAATCTTAAGCATTAAAGCGCAGTTTTTTGTCTATGTCCGAGGGAGTGAAGCGAGTGAATTTTTTCATGTATCTAGAATCAATCGTTTAGGCTCCTCCTGGGCTCCTGGCTACACGATTGATTGTAAAAACATGAAAAAAAACGGGGCTGTAAAGATAAAAAGATAAAGATACGTTTATTTGCTACGAAGTGTCATTCAAGTTAGGTACTTAAATAGAATAAAAACATTCATTCACTTTGGATAGAAATATAAAATACATTATATTATTCTGCCGATACCAGCGCACAAATTTAAGTGGATGGAAAGTCTTAGATTTAGAATTAATTACATTAAATATGAAATCTACTATATGGTCAACCATTTTAATCATTTATTACGTTTACATTACATTGAGTCATTTATATTAAGGATTATGTCCATAAATTACAATTTACTATACAAAAAGTCTTGTACATTATAACATTTATTGATGAGTAGTAATTTCAGTTTTTTATTAAATAGATGTGTATTTAATTGTTGTAATTATAAAATTTTAAGTTTACAAAGCCTGACAAGTTAACGAGTTAACGACTAATAAAACGAAACTTTGTACAAAATTGATTGAACCCTACACTGCTCGTTGCCCGACACGCACTTGGCAACGAATTAGGTTGGCAACACTAATGCAACGGAGTAGAGTGCATGGGTGTATACCATGATGTGCTGTCGACTGTACAGAAAATTATTTTTGACCGATTGAACTTCATAAGCCCTTTTTCTAGCAAAAACTAAGCACTTACATGCTAAAATGGGCATCATCATCGGCCTACGGTTGTCCACTGCTGGAAATAGGCCTCTCCCATTGCACGCCATTGAGCACGGTCCTCGGCTACTCTCATCCAGCTCAAAATGGGCATGATTCAATACAATACGAAGAAATCAAGTCTCCTAACGAAGTTTTCTTTCACTATAACAAAGACCTATTAACTAAAACCTATTCTCTAAACTTTACACATTAAGGCTCACCTTCTTATGTATCAAGTACAAAAAAAAATCATACAAAACTCAGTTTAAACACTTTAGAAGTAGTATAAGTCGGCCTTAAGGAAGTTTCTTAATCTGAAGAAATGTATTGTGTATTATCAGTTAATTTTCTTAGAACAACAGTCGAGAAAGCATGCCTCTTGCATAATGCATAGTAAAGTTATACTCTACTCAGTTGCGTTACGGGTGACTTTGCAACAAAAATGTAAAAGTTGATCTGTTGTTGCATGTACCTATTGACTATGATTGTCAGGTTACAGGAAAACAATTTTATTGTGATACGATATAAATAAAACATAGCTCGGGTGGTAATTTCGAAATAATGCCATCTTCAGGTACCTGTAGGTATATTCTAGGTTATAAAGAGCTGCACAGTTTTAATTTCTACACTATCTGGGTTTTTCTTTATCTATAAATATCTCTTATTGTTTCACCTCTCGGTTTAATAAGATTATAATCTTATTTGATTTCATTGGATTATTAAGAACATTTTTTTAAAACAACAGGTTACACGAACAAGTTTGACGGCAGTGGCTAACGTTAAATTATTTTACCTCTCCTAATGTGCTTTTGTTTTTGTGGTTTTGTTTACATGTCGGTGTGTATACTTAGCTTTAATATCGAGGTATATTTACATATGCGACGTGACCAAAAATAAGTAATGACGGACGGACGGTTTTACGAGTACTTCGAACAGATAGAGCCAGTTTGTAAATTGAGAATTTCGCTAAGCAACTACCTACTTAACTATAGTGCTGTTTCGTCTTTCTCAGAAAAAAGCGTGACAGTATGTTACTTAAGTACCAAATAAGTGCCGAAATGCCCTAAAACAATACTTCTTGAGGTAATAAAATGTATTTGTAATAAAGAGTAACTAACCTCACAGATAAACCTACACAGGTTTGAGTGACGGTTTTTTGTATTATATATAATACTAGCTGACCTGGCAAACGTTGTTTTGCCAGAAAGGGGTATGAAAAATAAATAACAACCTATTCTCAGACGTACCGTATATACATGTAAAGTTTCATGAAAATCAGCGAAGCCGTTTCGGAGCAGTATGCGCACTAACATCGAGACATGAGAATTTTATACCTATATTAGAAGATGTATTTTTGTGAAATTTCTTGAATAAATAATTAAAAAAAAAGTAGTATTTACCTACTTAGTAAAATACTCAATTCAGAAACTGGTCTAGAGTTCGTTACGGACTCTCAGGGCATAGAACTAACCGAAAGTACGATGTGAATTCGTTGTGCAAGTTTTTATTGTTATCATGAGGGTATTGAAATGTTACTCACTCGGATTCGATCCGGTCTATGCTCTGTTCGATGAAACGAAACATCCTGTGGAATTGTGTCTAAAAGTGTCGAATTTCGTTTTCCCGAGGCTGAGTTTTCGCATTTTATCGTTGAAATTACGGTTACCAGCCGCGCCGCTCTGGACAGCCTCGGATCCAGATTTGTGAGATTTCCTCGGATTTGTCCGGCATTGGCATCTTCTTGAACCTCGTATTGCAATGCTTATAATGAATGCCCTTTCCCCCAACCACTCATCAAATGCAGTTTAATTTATCTGTGGTAAATTATATCCATTTACAAGATGACTTTAAAAAAAAACTCAAATATTTTATTCATAGTACAAATAGAATATTTACTTTAAGAACGTCAAAGTTGGTACTTTTGGGACTCGACTTGAGGGCTGTTTTAAGGTCACGTATTTTAACAACTGTGAGGTTGCAATACTGAGAACAGTCTGTGAGGCTGTAAGTTATGAACTGGAAAAGTTAAGGACTATTTACTTTGTTCTCCCAAAACTTTTCGGTTTTTTAAAAATTACTTGTCGGTAAATTTTCTATTTTACTCAAAAATAAAAGAATGGTATTTATGCATTGTAGAGCCGTTGTTTGATTTCTGAATAATACCGTAGATATGTCAAGCAAAATAGATATTCTTCTATCCAGGACAACGACTTAGAAAGCACGAATATAAAAAAATATATAAAGCCTGTTTGTTATTTCAGAAATAACGGATTTTAGAAATTACCCTGTAGGTACATAAAATATTATTATAATCGTTTTTGTTCTGTGGAATTAGTAGGTAAGTTGTTTAAACTTATTTAAATAAAATGGGAATGTTAAAAACGTTGACATCAAATATCGTCCTATACTTCTGCAAAATATTATCACGATTTTCGTTCCATAGAATATTGTCAGCATGTAGGTACTTCTTGGTGATTTAAACCAGTACTTTGCTTTGCAGTGAAGTATCATAAAGGCAAAGAAGTCGTTACTGCGGCAAGGGTCAAAAAGCTATTGGTGTGTGGTTCACATCCCGACGTCCGTGGCAGTCATTTCCGAAATTAGTGCCATCGCGCACGTAAAACCTGTTGACAAGCGGTACTACCAGACCTATCAAAACGTTGCGAAATTCTCGAGATAAAAAAATCTGTGGTGATTGTGATTTGTGTTTTCCAAAAAAAAACTAAATTGACGTCAAACACCTGCGAAAAATCCATCATACGGTTCAAAGAATTGAGCGTTTTATGTTCTGGAGATCTCCTTAATAGTCGATAGATTTTACCATATCATCGATCGTTTATACGTTTAAATAATTTGTTTAATTAATGCTACAACCATAAAAGGCCCTAAACTATTTAGTTTTGGTATTTACCCTGTTTGTTTCCTAGAACAGTTTGTGACCGAAAGTGTATCTGTTCTACTCCAGCGCTCTTATTGAGTCAGTATTAAGGGTCAATATTGAAAATTAAGTACACACATCGTTGATCTAGGTTTACTGTACAAAAGAATCTACTTGCTGGGTTTCTTAACTTGACATTTGTCAGCTAGGTATGAAGTGTTCCAATTCCCAGGCGAATTCTTTGATTGTTGTGTTTTTCCAGGGAGTTTATTTTTTAATCAAATCTGTAAATGGTAACGCACAAATGTTCTAAATACCTGTGTAGTATTTACAAGTTATTTAAAACGAAACCAATACGAAAAAACCGTCTCTTAGTATTTGACTGCTTGTCGTGAATTACGTGGATAAATAAGCACTCAAAGTTGCGAAGAAGTGAAATAAAATGTTGAAGTGAACGTAGGAAGGTTTTATGTGCATACTCATAAACTACCTACTGTGAAGATGAATCCGGTAACGGCACAACAGAGCCGGTTCTGTGGCGTGCTGCTGAATCAATATGGTACGATAAATATGATGGTATTCGTAAATCATAAATAACATATAAAAAAAAATATTACTGGTTGATTTTCAATTTTATGTCTGTGAATTATTTACTATTATCACTATTGTGTTCTACTTAAAAATACAATTATTCATAAATACTAGATTATTTGGAAGGATATTGAAAGAATGTGCGGTGTGCGCGTTATGTAGCGTTAGGGCCTTTCTCCACTTCTCCGGTCCGGCAAACGTTAATTACCGGTCCGATTTAGAAACACACAAGAATACTACTAAGCTTATCCACTACTCCGGAATCCGGCTTTTAACGGTCCGATAATTTGCTAGATCGGAACGGTATTTTACCGGGCCAAAGTGATCGACGTACAATACACGTTTTTGCACCGTGCATACAGCGCAAAAATGTTCCCATACTATTTAATTAGATTAATAGAATGTGTGGAAAACGTCCCCTGCCTTGCCTCGAATAGAAAAAACCCAAGGATTTTAATAAAGCACCGTGTCACGTGACACGTCCATTGCCGATTATAATCGGATGAAGTGGAGAAGCATGATCCGGCATCCGATATTTTCCTCATTACTGATTCCGGTTCCGACGCCGGACCGGAGCAGTGGAGAAAGGGCCTAAGTCACATAATGTTAATGAAGCGAAAATGGTTTTTGTAAAAGGATATTAGCCAGTGGTAAAACGTAAAACCTGGTCTTTGTCTACCTCACAGAGTACATTACTAAAGTCTACCTGTATGGGATACATCACTGAGTTTATGTGTGCGTTTGTCGATAACAGCTTCTGAAAACAAATATGCTTGTTTAAAAAAAGTTTTACTTATTCATTTAACTCGCAATTTCTAGGCGATTTATTGAATGAAACTTTATCGGGATTCTGAGGGTGACTGAACTGCTCCATCTGTATTTAAATCAGCAACGATATGATCGAGTGGTCATTGATTGTTCCAGATCCACAGGTGTTAGACGGATTCAAAGCAGAAATGGCGTTCGGATTTGAGCGGTTCTTCCTGCTGTCCTACTGTCTGGCGTGCTGCTGGCCAGGACTCGGTGCCAAGACAGATCTAAGAGTGGTGCGCCAGTGGATAGACTTAGAATTCACGTTTCCCAGTGAAGCAGATAGAAATAACGCGTTGCAAAGAAGATTCTTTGTACCAGGAAACTCAGTGCCTATTGACGTCGACGTACACCACAGACCAGGTACCTACGTAATATACATTATGTTGTAAACTTTTAGTCCGGATCTACTTACGGGTGTTGTTTTATCGGACGAGTCCGACCAGGTCCGGACTAAAAGTTTACAATGGGTTGTGCTTACGAAAGTTTTAGTTCAAAAATATAGGTATGTCTTGTTTTGTTTTTATTTAATTATTTTACATCCAGCTTGTACGTATTTTGTACATTCAAATGAAAATATCACACAATTGAAATGTAAATACAAAAAGTACTTCCAAGTTTTTTTGTTATTTTCCAGTGATTTGTTTTCATTTTTATTGATAAATGCTTTTGATTCCGCTTACCTAAGCCGTATCATGTCAATCGTCACTGCCGAAGTAATTTTTATCTCGCCAAGAAATGATAGGTACTAGCAAAAGTGGAGTAAATATTAATAAATACGATTTATTTTGGTCATAATTGTACGGTATTTAGTATACGTTATAATTCATTGCAAAGATTATCAAGAATTATATGTCTGAGAACTACGACAAAAACGTAGCCATGGTAGTACGTAGGTAGCCATGGTAATATGTGGAACAGTTCCCGATGTTGTATTTCTTTTTCACAATAAAACATAAACATTTACATACAGGCACATACATTGCTTCTGGCCCCACACTAGGATACCCTGTGTCGTGGGAACCAGAAACAGCGACGTCACAAACATGTAAACATCCATGACCTGGTTTTTTTTTCTCCCCAGCCGGGGATCAACCCCGGAACTTCTCGTATGGAAAGCAGATGCGCTAACCGTTACGCCACAGAGGTCGTTAATTTATTCGTCGTTTTATCAACGAAGCAAAGAAAACTAAAATTGAAACACCTTCTTTCAGCGCCTCTGAAATCTCGTATTTTCATAACAATCCCCCGGTTCGACGAGGGTAGGCCTATGACTCTGGGGCTGGTGGATGACCGCGGCGCGGTGTCCGCTTACCCCGATTACACCTGGCATGACCGTCAGGGAGAGAACTGCGATGGTATGACCTCCGTCTTCAGAACTGCTGTGAGTATTTTTATCTATAACCTAAAGTTTCTTTACATTAAGATCAGTGCATTGTTGTTTGACAAAGAAAGTAACTTTAGGCATTATTTACAGAAATTGATTTTTGTATGTTTCTAAGTATGTAGTAGTAGTATTTATTTATGTCATTTAAAACAAACAAATAAAAAGTACCCGAAACCGGCGTGCGTGCATCCAACGACTAATGAATGTCAATGAAGCGAGATTTTCTATTCTATTCTATTGTATTCTATTCTAAGCGAAAGTTATTTATGAAGATCGTGGCAGTCCCTGGTGTCTGTCTACCCATCTGGGAGACAAGCGTGAGCTTATGTATGTATGTATTTAAACAAAGCCGCTTGTACCGATTATGATCTGGGATATTTAAGTTTAATTTATTTTCACCCTGGATAGCTAAATAACATTAAAAATATGAGAGCGCAAAAATTGACGTATGTACGAAAATAAAACGAAAAAGCATTGATTCTGAGGCGGTACAAAATTCAACGTATTATACGTTGATAGATAAGATATCTTGATACAAGGAGGTCGAATAACTTGGTAATAACCATTTCTCCATTGCAGCGGACAGTTTTGAAACGAACTGTACCATCGTACATTTGTTTTAAAATTTTTCTCGAAAAATAGTAATTTTTTATTGAATGTATATTTTATATTTGGTATATTTTATGCGAATTTTTTTGTAGAACGGACATAGTACGATTTTTAGTATTGCCCCTCAATCCGTTGATAATTTACAAATGAACACCGTGTGTCTGCATCGGAAGTATCTTTCCGGCTCGATAATAGCTTAAACAGTTACAGAAGTATAAAATTCACTTTGTAGCTGCTCTGTAATGTTTTACTTTACTGTAAGGTGGAGTAGTAAAAGTAACCTAATAAAACATTTTTACTCCGATATCCTCGATGATCATTAAAATTAATTAAAAACGTCTGAAATTCACTTCCTCTAAAATATCAGCTTAATGTCCTTAATCTTATGGCACTTTAGCGAAATCGAAAAATATGAAGTGAAGGAATTTTCTTCATGCGATGACAAGACGCTCAGTCAGGAATTCAAAATGCACACAAAGGTAGAGCCGGTTAAACTATTGTTTGGTAACATCCCGGCTGTTAGCCGATGATTCTATGAATCACGCTCATTGTTTGAGCACGCCTGATTAGGTAAATACCTACGTTTTCCCCAATAGCTCATTTCTCACGGATTTTCCAGGCCAGATTTTCCACAAAACCGTGAGGGTTTTGTTCAAATATTGAACACAAGGTGAGAAAATGATAAATTGATTTTTCCTCTTGTGCAGGACGTCCGACCTTTACGTAGACTCTATTTAGCTACGTTTTGGAAAGTCATCAAAGTAAAAACAGTGTTTAAAGCCCTCCGTCCACTTGGATCCATTGCATTGCTCCCTTGATGGATGCTGGTACACTTTTTCTTCCACTTGAGTCCATCAAATGCCCTCCGTCCACTTGGATCCATTACGGGGCTCCCTTGATGGATCCTGGCACAATTTTTCCTCCACTTGCGTCCATCAAATGGTTCCATCTCGACGGAGGGATACTAAGACACTTCAAAGTGAACTTGGATCCTCCAAAAATTTTTATAAAACTATAAATACCGTAAAATGACGTGAATATCACTAGTGTTACTTTCTGGATCCTCTTAATAGCGCTAGAGCTAGCAAGGAAAAAGAATCCTTTTTTTTAATCTAATCCTTTTTTTTTTTATCTAATCTTTTTTTTAAAATATAATCTCTCAATTTTGTTAGTAGTGATTTTAGGACTCACGTTATGGAACCTGGGAGCAGTACCTGAGACTAGATAGCATTTATACCAAAAACGGCCTATTTTTTTCTTACATTCACTACAATTGTTCCTAAAAATTGATTTTGTCGCTAGTATCACTCCCTAAGGTCCGTTAACTAGTAACCAAACTGATGTTAATCTACTAGCTCAAATGGTCTGAATCGTATTGAAATCACCGAACGTTGATAGGCACGCTTGGTGGTTAAGCTAAATGCTTGTGAACATAAAGAAGGCTTCATTTTTAATTAAAGGTGGATCAATGCAACCGCCTCTGGGTTATGGACGCCGGGAAGATCGGCGACCACCAGTACTGCCCGCCGCAACTGCTTGCCTTCGACCTCAACACTGACCAGCTTGTTTACAGACACAAAGCTAACGCATCGAGCTATACGGAAAATTCGCTCTACATCACACCTGTGAGTATATTAGCCGTTATATTCGGGGTATATTTTATTGTATTTACAATAAAGGTTTATAACTAGAGCACAATTTGTGTTCTGTAAGTTAAATCTGTATCTCTATATTACTCCACTACTCTTTTTTAATCGTTTTTCCATCTATTTGAAAACTATTGGGATATATTTTTATTATAGGAGGTTTATTAAATTTATGTTTGCGTCAGAATTTTAACAACCACTCCATTATTTGAAAGAGTCTTTATCCTCTTGAGTCCTGACCTTGAAAATAACAATGGTTTTCAATTGTTATGGTGTGTATAGGTCTGTTATCTAAAGCTGGCACGTTCACAGTACTCACACTTATGCAATTTCACTATACAGGATGTTTAAAAATATATGATTTTGATTCAAAATGCGACTCTAGTTTAAGTGTAGACTAGAGACTAGTTAGGTTTTAGTAAGATAGGTGCGTTGTAGATAAATAAATACAAATATATGGGTTACTTGTTATAACATATTTTTAGCAAATTCGAGCAAAAAGTATTAAAAACAAGGTGGAATCAATGGTCACAATATAGTTTTAAATTTCAATAAATTTTCACATGAACAAAAATAATTTCACCTAAGAAAGTCTTTACCAAAACAGAAAATAATTATCCCAGAAATCCTCAACAATTTAATTATAATTTAATTATGTAACAAAGGGTAACGGACGCTCAGTGGTCAGTTACTGGATGAATTACCCTACCTTTTTTTCTAATTGCTTGCCACAGATAAAAACTTTATTACTGTTCTGTAATGTCATCAACTGGAAGGAATCTTTGATCAACTGAGCAACATCATTCGGTTTCTATTGTGGTTTACGCGAATGTTCTGTTCTCCTATTCTTCTTCTTTTTCTTCAACGTTTTTTCCATGATTTTAGCACCAGTAGCAGTTGTTCGAAGTCCAATCACAATCAAATGCAAGAACCAAAAGAAAAGAGGAAAGACCACAGAATAAACTGGCAATTCCCATTAGAAAAACAAAAACCCTCTCTTAAAAATGCCATCTACTGACTAATGAGCCGTTTTAAGAAGAAAAAAAAACGAATGGCTGTCAAAGAAATGCAGTTTTGGACCTCAGTCCAATAGCCATGTGTGATGTATACATGTTATTTTTTTGAAATTGAAAATGTTAGTTTTTTTTTCAATACAATATAACTCCGAAAGGACAAACATTTGGCTGTTGACGTCATAGAGTGCGACAAGTGAGTCCTGGCACAAGCCTTTGGCGGGAAATTTAAAAATCTTTTAGTTGATAACCCTGCATCTATATGCCATAAACCATCTTGATACTTTTGCTTAAGTTTATTATTTGTTTAATTAGTTTGGAATGTCCAATGAATTTTGTCCAAACATAAATAAATATAAGCAAAACGAAAACATTAACTACATCAAAACCAACATTTCCACTCCACCAAAAACAGGGATAATAAAGATGCACCACATAAACTTATAAACATTTATTAATGCTGAACCATAATCAAAATCTGATTCATATCTTTTTTCTCCAACATCTTTGAGTTCTTTGACTAAGTCCTTTGAGACCTTTGTTGTAAGGTCTGTCGGATGACGAAAATTTTAAACGTCAGATAATTCATGTTTGTTTTAAAACATTATTACTCGTAAATAATTCATGTTTGTTTTAAAACATTATTACTCGTATGTATATACTAAAACATAGGTAAAATTATGTTGAATAGAAACAAAAGTTCTTGTTTAAATCTAGGACGAGTATCAAACTGTTTGGGCTGTACTACTTGCAGCTGAAATACCTAAGTTTGACAGTCAGAGTGTGGCCATATGAAGAATTCGAAATAAATCGCGTCCCAGGACTCGCTTGTCAGACTCTAGTAACTTTTATTCAGCTCGCTGAGACCTATTCGATGATGTATCACACATGGCTATTGGACTGAGGTCCAAAATTGCATTCCTTTGACAGCCATTCGTTTTTTTTTTTAGTTATTCTGAAAGCGGCTCATTTGGAACTACTTTTCTTAGCTGTCAGAAAAATCCCTCATTGAAACGCACATACGGTTGAATACCAAAAAGATCACGCTGTATATATAAACAGTAGTAAAAGTAAAACTATAACTGTCCCCTTCACACTCATAAGCTAGACCGCGCGCAAGAGAGACGGGCAGACTTTTCATGATGCGCATGCAGTACACGTCACGCCGCGCGCTATTCACAGACACTACACAAGCGCAACGTGTAAATGTGTTGAACGTGCCAGCTTTACTTAACTGACCTATACCTCGGGTCTTAAGAGGTTATATGGGTTCTACCAAAATGAGATGCACTTGTCGGGGCAGCATCTTCTACGCAATAAATCTTACATATATATATATAATCAGAATATTGGAAACGGCTCCAACGATTTTCACGAAATTTTGTAGGCAGATGCTTTCGGGGGCGTTTAATTGATCTAACTAGGTTACATTTTTAGAAAACGTTGTTTTATCCGTGTTTTGAGGCAATTGAAATTTGCTATAATAACATACAAAGGAAAATTTCGCGTCCACCTGCAAGGTTGGGATAGTTCTGACGGGAAAACGGGCGACCCGTTTCGGGCCGATTTCAAGAGACTCGGTTCGAGACATGATGTTTTTTTTCCAAGTTCTTTTTTTGTTGAAAAAGGATTATTTTAATTTTACATTACATATTTTATATTACAAAAAAAGTACCGAGCAACGCTTGGTCACCCAGGTACTAGGAATTGAAGTACGGTGCTCTACATGCTTGTTTTTTGAATAATTAGTAACATTTTATGATCTTCTTAAAATAGCGTTAGTGTTTGTTTTAGTGTTACTTTTTTACTTCATTTGATTTTTTAATCAATATCTCTTCTTTTCAACTCATAGAACAAAAATCGTTGAAAGACAAACTCGAATTTGAACTCAAAACTGAGCTATTTTAGGAATTGCGCATTTTAATAATTAACTTGAATATTATTAAAATGGATGGGTATAAATCGTTGAGATCAATTTTGCTTCCATTCGATAATGCCTGTGTATGTACAACGCTCTTCCATAAAACAAGGTACCTACCTAAGAAAAGGTTGATTAGGTAGATACTGGAGCCAGTACTTATCGTTAGGCATTGTCATGCTTATTTCCAATGGGGGTAATGAGCACGTTTTAACGATAGTTTAGATACGTACCACAGTGACATCATGTTTTATGGTTATTACTGTTTTTGAAGTAAATATGAGTGTTTTTTAATGAGCCCAATGAGCTGTTTTCAGAAGAACTAAAAAAAAAATATTACGGCTATCAAATGAATGCAATTTTGGACCTCAGCCCAATAGCCATGTGTGATAGATACACGCACCTTGATTTCCTTAACGTCACTAAACAAAAATCATCAAAATCGAGATAAGTACCGCCACCTAATGTGCAATCTCAGGCCTACGTTTCCTGAAGACACTCTGGTTTGAATAGTTCACTAAAAACCCCCTAGATGCCATTGTGTCGTTAGGTACTTTCTCGCGGAACGAGGAGTTTTGACTGAAGAATTACACTTTCGCCATTACGCAACGGGATGTCAACGGATGACGATTAGTCAGTTCAAGGAAAGGTGACACTGCCGTTGTTGCTATTAGACCACCGGTAAGTTTTGTATGTTATAATGATATAATATTGTAAGTGACGTTAAGTCAGTAACAATAACCTAGTATTGTTAACAATATTGAATGACATACTGACACTATACTTAAAATGTCGTTACGACTTATGCAAAGTAGCATCACTTCTGTATGAATATTGACATGATACGCTTAACAGTAAGCGTCTGAGTAGTAAGCAACTTGTAGTAAAATATAGCTACCTCGCTTTTAGGAGTAAAGCCCATGTGTCTATATTTTACTAGAAGTCGAAATTGAACTAGAATAGTGTAGTGCTAATGAAATTTGAAATTGAACTGTTTGAATTTCACAATTTCTGAGCTTGGCAAAGATCAACTCACAGAATTTTTCGACTTTAAAGTAACAGCTGACAAAGGAATTAATAAAAATATAGATGGAGAAAAGGTGAAACTGTCAGACATAAAGATTGCAAAAATTATAAAAAATTTATGAAGGATCGGATAAAGTAATACAGTCTATGTAGGTATAAAAACTCTTAGGCTAAAAATGATCTAAAAGAGATGAAATTAGAAACAACCAAGGTCGGAACACGAAGAAAAGGGTCAGCATCAACGGATACTACAATATCAGAACTAAAACCGCTCTATATTTCTAGGATACCCTTAGCAGAAAGAAAAAAAAAATATTTAAAGTCTCTAATTAACAACAACTACATCCCTAAATGCTACGTCTCGTCTTATTTTGACCAATTTTTTTCCTACAAACCTTAGGTACTAAAAAACACTACATTTAATATTCATATTATGTTGCTATAATTGTAAATTTAGTGAAAACAAAATTTACAAAATATTTTTATTATAAATTTAGTTTATTCTGATCTCAAATGTTGTGATTTGATAATATTTTAAGACATATATTTATTCACTGTGTGCCAAAGTCTTATTGTAAAGATAAGTTATAGAACCTCAGATTAAAAAAACACATTTTGAGATACATTTTAACTTAAATTTAGGTAAAATTGTTGCCTTTTGAGTCATTAATATTTTATAAAAACTTTCAAAAGCGCCTGTGTGTCGCGCTGCATAACGACACTATAATTGTTTTTTAATTTTTTTGTTACTGAAAAATGGTTTGATTTATTTAAAATGTTTGTGATTAGTTCACCTTGTTGTATTCTTTAAGAAAAACCAAATATATTACCGATATAAGTCTCCTATTATAATTTAAACCGTTTTCAAAATTATCAAAACTTTAAACGCTTGGACTGAAAATGTGTGCATTTCGTTTAGTGACGTTAAGGAAATTAAGGTGCGACATCATAAAATAGGTCTCGAAAAAAATTATAGTTTTTTTTCCAATACAATAATAACTCCGAAAGGACAAACATTTGGCTGTTGGCCTCATAGTAACTTTTGTTCAGCTCGCTGAGACCTATTTTATGATGTATCACACATGGCTATTGGGCTGAGGTCCAAAATTGCATTCCTTTGACAGCCGTAATATTTTTTTTAGTTCTTCTGAAAACGGCTCATTTGTGAATACAAAATTATTGTTCCTTGTTGCTAGATAGCATCCTTTGCAGAAAAGGATTTGCTGGAGCTAAAAGCGGCGAGATTTAAAAAAATCTACAAGATTTCACAACCAATTAATCACTCGATTGTATAGACGCTTTTTACGAATTCGATCTGTAAAATAATATGTGATTTTTCCTCGGTGGCGCTAGTTTTCTCAGTGGATCGTAGTCGTAGAACAAAATTTGATGTTTAGGACAAACTTTAACTAGTTAACTAACTGTAGGAATTGGACATTTTTTTATATGTTTTTGTCACCCTCAGGTGGTGGACGTGCGGCCGCGCGGGCCGGGCGACTGCGCCGACACCTGGGTGTACGTGGCCGACGTCTCGGGCTTCGGATTGCTCGTCGTGGACGTCGCCAACGACCGCTCCTGGCGCGTCACACACCGCAACTTCTTCCCTTTCCCCTCTAGGGGGACGTTCACTATCGATGGTACGTAAAGGTACTCACAAACCAAAGCCGCCGTCGTCGCGGTGGCTGTCCTTTAAAACCTTACTGCATTAATTGTTTGGACGGACGTAATTAATTGATTAACCGTTGAACAAATGATGCTGGCTCTCGGAGGATAAGCCTTAGGATCTCTGGTGAAGAGGGCGTTGCACAATGTGATTCCCATATGAAAATAATTTGGCTTTTATTTACACACGACATCAAGCCATTCTGGAAGATGAAGCAGACCAAGGAAAATTGGAATAATCCATCTAATATCCGATCCCCAGAAAAATTAAAAACAGTTTGATACGCAATAATGACAAGACTGGTGGTTTGGTCACCGAGTTCACTGATGATGAAAAATACTGAGAGTTGCTTCACAAGTTCACAACACTAACAATAAATAGCCGATGGCTAGAAGGATGTTTGTTGGAGAGTGGGGCGTTTATGTACTATATTTGCTTTGGTGTTCCTCATTCTAGGCGAAAGCTTCGACCTGATGGACGGAGTGCTTGGTATGGCGCTGTCGCCGCTTAGCTGGCGCAAGGACCGCTACCTTTACTTCCACTCTCTGGCTGCCACGACCGAAAACGTGGTTCGAGTCGGGTTGCTCCGCAATGAGTCATTCCTTCACGACTCCAATGTGAACCCGCGTGCCATCAACGTGAGTTTTGTTTTTTGATTTGATCTTTTAACTCAATTTTTGCCCCAGTACCTAATCAATTTCTTGATTATTTCTCTATCACCGAGTGTTAATTTATGAACGCCCTTTCTGTTGACGTTCAGGAAAAAAATCCTGCATAAGTACGATCATATTTTCCTAAGGATATCGTTAATATTAACCAGGAGATTTTGAGGTTCAAAGTTGCACTTTTTTGTATATTATTGCAGAGATGTGCATCTATCGCATACCAAACATTTCTTCCCAATGAATATTATTGATTGGAAGACGGGTCTGTTACACCATGTAGACGTACTTGGGATATCACAGGAGGGATATCACATTCTTGGAAACTATGCCGGGATAGTGCATTCATTTTCCAATAAATTTTCACGACGTCTGAAAGTGGGAACAAAAAAAATTACAACTTTATTTGTTCTATTTGTTTATTTGTACTAGTTCCGTAACTGTTTAAATTAATTGAGCGCGTAATGTCATAATATCACTTCAAGCGACTTCAGCTTAGAGTTTACATAAAGAAAAAATACCTATGTAACGTTTGTTTTTATATTTTGCTATTTTTGCTATCCAGGTTTTCCCCGAGGAGCGCCCCAACCAGTCAGCAGCTGAATCAATGGACCAAAACGGAATCCTCTACTTCGGTTTGATGGAACCGCCAAGCCTGTGGTGTTGGAACTCAGCCACCGAGTTCGGCCCCAGGAACTTCCATCTAGTTGCTCAAAACAGGGAAACTCTGCAGTTCGCCAGTGGCGTCAAAGTTGTAAACAACTTCAAAGGCGAGCAAGAATTATGGGTCCTCACCAGCAGTTTCCAAAGAGTCATGACTGGCTCCCTAAACTCACAAAGGGTGAACTATAGGGTTCATGCGGAGAAGATCTCACGGTTGTTGGCTAACTCGCCCTGTGCGTTGCCCCCAAAGGATCAGAGCCATGGCTACCATGCGAATCTTATAACGCCATCGGAGATTGGCCACAGTCACGGTTCCTCCAGGTATGGCGCTGTATCTTATCTCTAGAGATACGCGCATTCTCTGATCATCTGCTCAGTGGTTTTATGTGGTATATGCCATACACAAGTGATTTTTATAATCGATAGAGTTTTAGTTATAAATAAGCGTGTAAGACTTTTTTAACTTTTATTTTAACTCAAGCCAATAAAATAATTTAGTTACCAATTGCCGAAGGAATACATACATAAACGTTTACATATTTAAATGGATTGTTTCAGTATATCGGTATACTTCTGAATCTTTCTTGAGATGCTCATATCGATATGTTTGTCTTCGACTCCGACGATCATGCCGCCCATTATAGAGGGGTCTACTGTTTCCTTAAGCGTTATAGTCTTGCCGTCCTTTATAAACTTCTTCAGAGCACTCATGAGGGCATTCCGAGAGCTCTCGTCCAGAGGCGCTGCAGTTATTACTTCACACTGGGCCTCCTTCCTGTGCGCTACCATTATAGTCAAAAATATATTTATCATCTTCCGGAGCATTTTCAGACGGCCATTTTCCGCTACGCAAGCTAAGAAGTTTATTCCGGTAGAAGGCATACCTTGTGATAAAAATTAAAATAATAATAATACATTCCACACAACTCAATCACTGGCCCTGGAACCAAGCTAGAATAATAATAATTTTACAATATAGAATGAATGAAGTTATAATTAATGGATTTATTGGATAAAATATTTGGACCGAAAATTGTTGAATACGTTATTATCTTACCAACTTGTTTGCCAACTTCTTCCAGCACCTTGGCCTTTCCAGCTCTGGATATAAAGCTGGTTTCGATGAAGTCTATCATATTGCGATTTTGCAATTCCTTCTGCAGATTCTTGAAGTGTTTTTCAACCTCTTCAAGTTGGTTCACCTGATGACCGGCACTGTAAAGAGCCGCCACGTATCGACCCTCTATGCCTGTTAATGTAAGTTTCCAGTGACAAGTATGTCACTTGTTGCTAATAGTTTAATGAAAGGCGGTGTAGCTGTAATAGAGCCAGGTCGTGCGGACCACCTGGGATCAGTTTCATAATTTATATTATGGATCGTAAAACTACGATAGATAGAAGTATATTAATGTGACAATTTATAGGTTTTATTCTGTATTTATTTATGGTGCAATAAAGTGTGGCATATGTAGGTATATTGAATAGCAGTCTTCGTACTTGTTAGTCTCTGAGCTCTGTGTTGTCGACTTTTCAAAGAAATAATTAATTCAATAGATAATTCTATTCTATTTTATTCTTCTTCTATTTTACCTAGTTCTATATTACAGGCCTCTAATGTTTGCCAGTAATTAATCGTCATTTATTTCGTTCGCGCTTCGATCGTTTACGCTAGAGCACGCAGTGTACAGGAGCTGTGCGTTCGTAAGGAAACGTTCCGCTTGCAAGCGTTCAATGTTCATCGATTCAGTTATTTAAGTCCTACATAATGTTTGATAGTAGGTTGGATAGTGGTTTGACATAATTTGCTTGTTTTTCTCAATCGGCATCAAGAAGATAATATGTCTTGTTAAACCAGGAATGGATGCAATAAAAGCTTGCATAACATGGGCCAAATGAAAAACTGTCTGCAAGTTTTACGTTTTACGAGATAACTTCTATGTACAGGTCAGTTATCTAAAGCTGGCACGTTCACAGTACTCACACTTATGCAATTTCACTATACAGTATGTTTAAAAATAAATTATTTTGATTCAAAATGCGACTCTAGTTTAAGTGTAGACTAGAGTTAGGTTTTAGTAAGATGGGTGCGTTGTAGATAAATAAATACAAATATACATATGTGTTGCTTGTTATAATATATTTTTAGCAAATTCGAGCGAAAAGTATTAAAAATAAGGTGGAATCAATGGTCACAAAATAGTTATAATTTTCAATAAATATTCACATGAACAAAAATAATTTCACCTAAGAAAATCTTTACCAAAACAGAAAATAAAGAAAACAAAACAGAAATCCTTAACAATTTAATTATAATTTAATTATGTAACAAAGGGTCACGGACGCTCAGTGGTCAGTTACTGGATGAATGAGCCGTTTTCAGATGAACTAAAAAAAAATCTAATGGCTGTCAAAGGAATGCAATTTTGGACCTCAGCCCAATAGTAAGGTGTGATACATCATCAAATAGGTCTCAGCGAGCTGAACAAAAGTTACTATGACGCCAACAGCCAAATGTTTGTCCTTTCGGAGTTATATTGTATTGAAAAAGAAACTATTTTATGATGTATCACACATGCTATTGCTATTGGGCTGAGGTCCATAATTGCATTCCTTTGACAGCCGATAGATTTTTTTTTTAGTTCTTCTGAAAACTGCTCATTACCCTACCTTTTTTCTGTACCAGTAGCAGTTGTCTGAAGTCCAATCACAATCAAATGCAAGAGCCAAAAAAAAGAGGAAAGCAATGAGCCGTTTTCAGAAGAACTAAAAAAAAAACGAATGGCTGTCAAAGGAGTGCAGTTTTGGACCTCGGCCCAATAGCCATGTGTGATACAGCATCGAATAGGTCTCAGCGAGCTGAATAAAAGTTACTATGACGCCAACAGCCAAATGTTTGTCCTTTCGGAGTTATATTGTACCTATTGAAAATGTTTTATTTTCAATACAATATACCTAACTCCGAAAGGACAAACATTTGGCTGTTGACTTCATAGTAACTTTTATTCAGCTCGCTGAGACCTGTTCGATGATGTATCACACATGGCTATTGGGCTGAGGTCAAAAATTGCATTCCTTTGACAGCCATTCGTTTTTTTTTTAGTTCTTCTGAAAACGGCTCATTTGGAACTACTTTTCTTAGCTGTCAGAAAAATCCCTCATTGAAACGCACATACGGTTGAATACCAAAAAGATCACGCTGTATTTATAAACAGTAGCAAAAGTGAAACTATAACTGTCCCCTTCACACTCATAAGCTAGACCACGCGCAAGAGAGACGGGCAGACTTTTCATGATGCGCATGCAGTACACGTCACGCCGCGCGCTATTCACAGACACTACACAAGCGCAACGTGTAAATGTGTTGAACGTGCCAGCTTTACTTAACTGACCTGTACTGTACACGAACAGTTTTTTTTGGTGTAAGCAATACGTACCAAAAACAGAAACTGGCGGTCTGATTCCCTTTGCTTCACTCATGGCTCTTACAAACACGAAAGATAGAATTTTCGCCATAATATCAAGTTTAAAATCTTTAGATAAACACACTCACTTTTTTCGTAGTAATTTATGTTAGGCCAATGTCAAACTCAATACAATTTCTGTCTCTTTAATCTGTGGTACAGATTGTAACTTAAAATGTACAGTCGACAGCACATCATGGTATACACCCATGCACTCTACTCCGTTGGCTTACGGGCGACTTTGCAACTAAAATGTGAAGATTGACGTGCTGTCGACTGTACCACGGAGGTTAATACAAAAGAGGTCAATACACAAGAGGTCTTTGTGACTTTGACAGGTAATAAAAAATTGTGCAGTAAAGCGCCACCAAGTTATCTGTTCAGGTGGCCAAAATTGTAACTAACTAATAGTAAATGCTGTTCCCAATTTTTTGTTTCATTTATTCACTTACAGAGATTTATAGATACATTCTCATTGAAATTGAATGACGGGTTAAAATAATCTCATTTTTCTAAGTAAATTTCTTAAATGTTACTACTAAATTCTCCACTAGCGCCGCTATCAACTGAACAGATAAGATGGTGGCACTGTAATATCTTTTCATGTAGCCTCCTTAGTCAATCGAGCACATCATACTGGAAGGCCTGGTCAGTTTCCAGCAGGGCTCGGACGTAGATGGTGAGCGCGCCCAGAGCCATCCCTGAAGTCAGCGAGTTGCAAGCACCGCCTTCTGAAGCAGACACCTTCTTTATTCTGTACTCCTCCTACAGATATTAAATTTTCATTTTCATTTAGGTAATACAGCTTTGTCATGAACTCGATGTGACTTTATGCCATGTTAATTTAGTTAAAGTGGTAAGAATACCATTCCACACATCGCCGTAACTTGTTCTGGTGTCAAACTAGGATACCCAGTGACATGTGAAAGGGTAACCAGAAATATCATACATTGTACATCAGTAACATTTTTTGTCCAGCTTTTCTTTCACTTTCATGTGTTTCAATCCAATTCGATCCGAAGACAGTGGGTAATTACATTGTTCATTGCCGTTCAACGAACATAATGTTAATATTTGTTGAAATTAAAAATTTAAAAGTACGTTGAAATAATATTTAACATAGTAACAAAATAGAAGTAACACATACCTCTCGTTCCTTATTTTCCGCAGATGTATGTTTAACGAACCCCGTGATACGTAAAAAGGGCTGGCGATCATCCGCGTAACATCCCTTGGGCTCCTGCCACGATATTATCTTGTTCATCCATCGTGGCTTAAGGAACTCCCCATACCCTTGCGAAGCACAGTACAGTACTGGAAATGTAAAACACAAGGAAATAAAATGGAATAGTTTTCTGAATTGAGAATATGCTTAAATGTTCTGTCACGCTCTTTTCTGAGAAATGTGACGAGACAGCACTACAGTTAGGTAGTTACTTAGCGAAATTCTCAATTCAGAAACTGGCCCTTAAAACATTTGGCCAATACTTCAAATAAAATCACTCTTCAACTTCTCCAACATGCATTAGTCGCTGCACAAACACACGCCAGTACATCCAGCATTCTACAGGTAGGCGTGAGTTTGTCTGTTTCTATCTACATAACTTGTAAATGTCATCTGTGTTCATCATCAATCCATTATGTCCCCACCGAGGGGCACGGGTCTCTTCCTTCAGGAAGCTATAGAGTGGAGTATGGGTCCACCACGGGGGCCAATTCTGGATTGGTCAGATTGATCTGTGTTATGTACGTATCCCCATGATGAAACCCTTACTTTGCTGCATAAACAAAGTCCTAGTTCCAGGCGGATGGTCCCAAGCCTCCAGCGACTTAGTTTCCTTGTACGTCTGCACACAGAGCTTGTAAATGTGTGCGGCGAGGTCAACACCCTCGATGCAGTTAAAGAGGCGAGCCAGCTGCGCCGCGCGGACGCGACTGACCTGTTGGTAAAAGAAGCGGTGGTAACGAAGCGATAGAATCACAGATCTAGCTATAATGTTATAAAGGGTGTCCTAAAACTCGACGTCAAGCCGGAATCGGGTGAAAAGGCAAGTCATATTGGCTATCAGAAAAATAAAAATCAAAATTGCATGTATACAAAATTATAGGCATTAAACAAAAATTGAAAAATCCTGTTGCCACAAATCTTTACTTTTTCATTTGTTTTTTGCTTTGTAACTCTGAATAATGCTTCTCTAAACTGTTAACAAAATTTCAAAACCAGCAGCTCCATCTTGGAAGACAAAAATATGTACTTAAAATATTGTCCAGTTTTAATTATTTTTGTGAAATTTCTTGATACCTAAATGATTTAAAAACCTAAATGATGAAAAATATTGACTGTACTGAAAATATTTTTTTTCTTTTTATATTTTTCTGATAAACAGTATGACTTGCCTTTTCACCCGGTTAAGGCTAGACGTCGAGTTTTGGGACACCCTGTATATTGTCCTGCCTCGTACGCCCGAATATTGTGAAATTCTCAAGATGCGGACGCTCAGTCGATCAGTCCGGTGATGACCTTCAGTATAATATCTAGTAAAAATGACAACTTGTGCGATAATAAGCTACAAAACACTTCAAGATTGCCTAATAAAGTGAATCGAGGTATTTCCTTTTCATAAAAAATCCTTTCTTGAATGATATACCTGTATTTGATTTAAAAACGATTATTATTGGTTTCGCCGTGCTTTCACCGTGATCATCATACATAGTTGCACAAAACTATTCCGCGGTCGTGTGATTCGTTATCCGTTGCGGCTTTATTTGAAAATTAAGATCAGTTGACACTTTCTTTGCAGTAAAGTTGAAGTCTGATGTGGTGCAGTGTTATAACACAGTCTCACCCATTTTCACTGTAAATATAAAGAAAATAGTGTTGTTCATCCAAGCAATTTCAGAAGGGTGTTTTGGAAAAACAACCAAGGTCACATTTTTGTAATTTTTTTGCTCTATGGACTACTTAGTTTAGTTTAGTTGGACTACTACGTTTTTGTACTTCATACTTTATTTTACGTACCTAAACAAAAAAAATCACAAAAATGCAACCTTGGTTGTATTTCCAAAACACCCTTCTTCTAACTCGTGATTATACTCGATTTATACCTACTACATAATACTTTGTTTAATATGTTTATACTCTATTAGGTGGTTTACAGAATCGGTTCATTCGATTATTCAATCAACACGCAGCGTGAGCACTTTGAAACCGGTGGACGGGGTCTAATACATTTTTTCATCATTACACTTGAGCGCACTTGTGGCGTCTATCGTGGTCTGTGGACAGAACGCAGGCGTCCTATTGTGGAGATCGTGGGCATGTACTCAGTTTTCAAAGACACGTACATTTGTAAAGTTGTAGTGGCAATACCACTCGCTACTGGCCAAAAATCCTGAGTAAACCGTACTGTCTAAGGTATTTATAAACTTTAGCGCTTTCTACGTACAATGGTCTTGCATTTCACTGAGATTGCATGTTCCAGTTGCGAAGACTAACTATAGACAAAACAGTTTCTTTGCACGAGCGAGAAATCTATTTAATTCCGTAAGTAATAGTTTAGACATAGATCTGTTTAATTCAAACATAACCACCTTCACCAAACATCATTTCGGTTCCCTTTCCGACACGTGAACAATGAGTAATCTTCTTGGAGATATCTAGTTGTTTGATTTGGTCTTATGGCAGTGGTGAATTTTCTTTTATCAATTAAAAAGCATTCAAGGGCACGTTCTTGGTGCTGTAGTGTAGTTTGAACTTAGGTTCAACTTCCACTCGTCACATTGTTACCGTATGCGGAAACTTATTTTAAAGCGTTTAGTTAAATCAAGTACCTATATACAGGGTGGCATTTTCACCGGTACAATAAATCAACATACGTAATACTACGTCCAAAATACAAATACCAACATTTTTTGTTACTACCCCGTTGGTAAAAAAAAAACAAAAATACCAATGTCTGAACTTATTCGCAAATTTTAAAGAAATATGGACTCATTACGCATGAGTACAACTAAACGCACGAACTGGCAACTGCGCGCGGCTTGCGGGAAGGAAAAGAAGAGGCGGCGGCGGCGCAGCCAGTAGGTATGACTTATGTATGACGTAGCAAAAAAAATCTTACTTGATTTCAATTCTTCCTTCATACTTGCACGGGCTTAGGACCGTCACTGGCGTGGAATGCTTGCACTGGTTGGTAGTGGTATGAATTTCCACACCACGTACTGGCTAACGCCGAAGTGCGCCGTGCGTACCGCGTCGTTGGTGCTCCTTCTGGGGTCTTCCTCGAAGAACGCGAATATCTGTTCCTCGATCTCCACGGCCAAGGGAGGTCTCCCTCCTCGGCCTTGAGCGTGCGCTGGTGCAGTGAACTGTCCGTATTCTAGCAAATGCTGCGTCACTCTCATGAATGTCCTGGTGTTGAGTATTTGAGGTTAAATAAAACCGGCATTTATCAGGCGGGGCAAACTTTCTTCAGCGTATACCCGCCGAGCTGCACTGTATTTTCCCCACTGAGAAAGTAACTACGAACCATTTCGTAATACTCGCGGTTTGTAAACATCGTGCGCGCGTAATTTTCGACTGCAGGAAGTGCGGAAACGGCGCACGTGCACTCACCTAGGTCAATGCTCGCGGACTGAATGAATGACCGGCCAAATCGTGCGCCGGCCAGCCCGCCACCTGCTCGCTCACCCCACCCCACCGCCCTCTGCCTCGCACCGCGATGACACCTTGTAATGGGTGTCCATGAGTTACAAATTGGATGAATGATAAATTAATGAAAATGAAAAAAAAAAAAATGGTAATTTTATTCGCGAAATATAATCTATTATCGATACCAATTATATGGTAAAATTTATTGACCGGTGAAAAAATCAGGCTGTATATTGTGATCATTTGTAACGTAAGCTGCAAGTTTCCCAAAAAAAAAAGGCCCAACTCTGAGGCTAAATGCGAATATCCCAGGTGTAACTACAACTGGACCTGCTGGTAGGCGTAGGCCGAGCCCTGGATCAGCTGCGCGTGGCACTCCGCCGACATCTCGCAGGCGCCGTCCGCCTGCGTGGTCTGTACCTCCATGGCCGATATCAGCAGCTGCATTGTGCACGCGTCTGAAACATCGTTTACACGTTTACTCTACTCAGTTACGTAACGGCTGTTAAGTAAGAGGTGTAATTTACAACAAAAAAGAACTTGAAATTGACATCGAAATGTTCAATGCCAATTTCATCGAGTCTCTGAAAATTTTGTTCAATTAATCGAAATACCTAAAGATGTGATCGACACAGTTGTGTAATCGCAGACTTGAGACGTCATCTTAAGATAGCTGACTTACCTTGGTTTCAATACTAATGTCATTATTTCGCAACTGTTACCTACGATTTAAATAACTAATTAAACAAAAAGGATTCATTAATATATGTAGATTATGCCTCTTGTGTTAGTTACTTTCGAGTGCATTGGACGTGTTGCTCAACGTATGCCTTAGAAAAGCTACGCAACAGTGTTTGATTGATACGAATATGCATTGTTAATGGCTTTCAGTCATTTATTCAAGCTATAATTAAGCGTGCCTATTGCGTGTGACCTTATATTTTAAAAGGTTAGGATACCTAAGTCATGACACGACCTTGTTGCAAAAATACTGTCTAAAACAATAATTGTTAGGCTTCATTATGTGACCTACTAAATTAAACTTCAATATGCTGGGTGACAATTAATCCAGCATAATATTTATTCTGCATCTCGATTCCTTAAACGTATCAAATTGGTCTTGGTTTTTACTTTTTTGCCATAGAAATTAGATACGTTGTTTTTCTGACATGTAACTTTCAGCGTTTTTATTGCACAGAGCAGAACTTAGCTAAGTATTGTATAAGCGACGCTGCGCCTGTTTGAGATCCCATGTTTTGAATACATTGCTCGTTGTAATAAAATAATAAAAAAAGCTTTTGAAATCGCAAAGGTTCCTGGGGAATTTATTTTAGGTAATAAGTAGGTATTGAAACGATACTTCATTATACATCGTCCGGTTTGATATTGGATAGAATAGAAATCGTTGCTATCAACTTTATTCCGGATACATTTACTTGACTTTTTGGCGGACTCTTCCGACAAGTATTCGAATTCAAAGTAATTCGAGAATATACTTAATAATGTTTAGTGCTTACGAAAGTTTTAGTTCCAAAATTTGTGACATTAGTGCTAGGATTGAGTCGAAGACTCGATTAAAAAGAATATTAAAACATTAAACATTTTGTTTTGTACGTTCGTGAAAAGTCACCTTGAATACGCATCTCAAGTGTGGAATCCTTTGTACGATGTGTAGGTTTGTCAAAAGTCTAGAAAACTTTCAAAAAAGATTTACACGATATTTGAATTTCAAAACAAACTCGAAAGTGCAGTAGAGTTGTGTCGTAGACATCACCTTTTACCTGTCCAAAAGCATCTCGAAATAGCTGATATAATCCTGCTGCACAGTATTACGTCTGGTGAAATCAACTGTCCACAGCCTGCTGCTTAGTCAACTGAATCTCTATGTACCTAATATATCAAGGCGAGTAATCCAGTATTTAATATAAAAAAGTGTCATTATCGTTTTGCCTATACAGGCAAAACTCATTTCTGTGGAGGGTTTGTAACGAATTTAAGAACTGACAAAAAATGGTGACCTGGATATGTATTATTCATGGGTTTATATTGCGGGTCTGGGTTCGAACCACGCATGTACCAATGACTTTTAGTTACGTACATTTGTTTGCACAGCAACACCATTCGCTGATAAATTGTGCCCGGATAACGGCGACAGGCTTGCCACTTGTCACGTTTGGGACCTAATAAAAACGGCAAAACGTGGGTCCAGTTCTAGAGACTGGTGCCTCTGCCTACCCCTTCGGGGATAACGGGCGTGAGTTTATTACTTTACTTTTACTTTTATATTGAGAGGGTAAAATTTAGTGCACATTTTCACACTTGTTTTAATAAATTTTATTTTCAGAATTTAGCATTAAGGTAGTTCGTTTGGTGTCGAAGCGAAATTGATTTGTCAGGATCGATTCAGGTGGCACGCCAGCGCCTAGATTCCACTAATGCATTATAGTACAATGACAGTTGCATGACTGCGTCGATTTAATTTTATTGCTGTTTCAAATCCACGCATTCGTAATTCTAGGCGTCAATGGAATTAAAAAACATGTCACGTGACACGACCATGTAACTATAATTAAACTGTAATGCACTAACAGAATCGAGACCCTGGTCTCTGCTTACCCCTCTGGGATTCAGGCGTAAGTTTATGTATGTGTAGTTCTTGAATTGTTAGCTGTCACTTGTGTATTTTCTTAAAGAGCACAAATTACTTCTAATGGAAACTTAGAATATTGTCTCGTGTATATTTAAGATTTTGTTACCCTTTGTTATGTGCTGTTAGTCTTCCTAATATTATAAATAAACAAATAAAACTAACAGACAATACCTACGTGGTTATCGCGACGAGAGTTACTTTAACAATGACTCCATAGAACCAAACACATTACCTGCAGCTTTTCGACTGGGCATCTTGTTCTTGGCCTCCTTCACGTAAGTCTCGAAGTCAAACCGGTATGGCTTCTGTGTGCCCATCGTCCCTAGTGTCAGCGGCTCCATAATGCTGCCCAGGACATCCATGTTCTCGAATATAGCTTTTGCTACTGTTAAAAAATACGAAACGATGAGTAAGTGGAAGCTACGTGCCAGTGGGTGTTTGAGAGATTCATCATCAACCTATTATGTCCCCACCGAGGGGCACGGGTCTCTTCCCTAAGGGAGGAATAGGCCATACTCCACCTCGGGGGACTAGTCCAGATTGGTGGAGGCTTGTAAGACTAGTGGCTGGTCTTACTGTCAGAAGTTTCCAAGCCGCCCTAAGGCCTCTGACTTGGCTTAATGACATCCATCTATCGACGGTAGCCGGCACCAACTGCTTAACGTGCCTTACCGCTCGGAAAAATGCTACTAGCGTTAGTCATAGAACGGTCACTTTGTTGCTTAACCGTCGTGATCGTTTAAGATCACTCAGGCGGCCGGGGCTACGAGCGATTCGCCTTCCATTCAAACGTTTGATAGATTATTTGGTTTCAATTTTCACTTCGCTTGACATGCAATAATATTTGTATAGTCTGGTTTTACAGTGAGACGAGCTGTAGCCTGTTTCATGGAACTAATTCATGGTTCACTAGGACAATTCGATGTATTTTGCAAAATCGGCTAAGTATACCGCAGGTTAACAAATAGACTCTGCTATGCAACGTACTTAGAATTGTCATAATAGTCAGAAAGTTTTTGTTTTATGAAACTAGGCCTTGGGTAATTTTATCAGCTTACACATATAACCCATGTTGTACACACTGTCGAGTGTACAAATCGGTTCTGCAACTAAACTGTAGATGTACGTTGATGTGCTGTGGACTTTCCTTATCTACTCTTTCTACCCTTGTGAGTGTGACATACATATACTTGAAAGGCATTCTGAATGTGTGCAAAAAGTAGACAACTGACATAACAGTATTAAGTCGCGAGACAGTATTAAGAAACTGGACGTGCCGTAAATAAGAATAAGCTTTTTCGCAATTTTCGTTTTTGGGTGCATGCAGTGGAGTTACTGTGGTAGTCACTACGAGTACGTGCAGCAGCAATGTTTACTTATGTAACAACTATATCGATAGATAGATGTACTTTATTGCACACGAAACATTAAACATAACATTACATTAAAAACAATATACACAAAGGCGAGCTTATCTCTGTAAGAGATTTTTTCCAGCAAACCTTAGCGAGTCGGAGCAGCGGTAAAAAACGGGTCTATATACTATACGTGTACAAGATAGACTACATAAACTACAAAAAATCCTAAATCGATTGTCTCAGTCCAAATCAGTGTTGATTTTATTCCTTAAAAATTGATCAAAAATATGAAATATGAAAGTAATTTTAACTGTAGGTATCCAACGGTCTGGATTAAACTAAGCAAATAATAATAATTAAGTGTCGTTTTTTTTTCTCCAGATTTTTCAAAAAAGAAATATACTTGTGTGAATTTCTTTATTCAGAAATCTGTGCAAGTAAGTGCTACAAGGACTCGCAGATGACTATTACGGGGCTACCCAGAGCTAACAGCCACCCAACTAACTACGAATGGAAAAAACATATCTTATTTTATAATAATTTTATGCCAAAATAGAACAACACAAATCTCAATAAGAGTGACAGCTGTTTTTATAGAACCCTCAACCTAGACTTAGGATAAAGAACCTAAAAAGAGCCCTTCTTTTGTCAAACGCAAGATATGATTCTTGCCGTTGGTGGCACTATATCACATAATACGAATGTAGATGCTGAAAAAGGAAGAAGAGTTTGCATATCTACTAGCCATATTCGTAATCCTTGTTTCGATAGACGAAAGTGGACCGATCAGTGGCTTGTTCAATCCGATCCATGCGCCTGCTGATGTTTTGTAGATTTTCCTTTAGCCTCTTCGGCACAGATTTGTCCAGTTCATTTATGGTATATTCTAGCTGTCCTGTAAAAATATACAGAACGTTTTATTGACGTGGACTGTTTTGACGGGATTTGAATGAGTTTGCGTCTTACCTCGGGCCAACGCAAGAGCTATGTGGAACTCAGGGTCTTTCGATGGTTTTTTCTCATAGTAATCCAACAGCCTATCGAGTGTGATACTGATCCTGAACACTTTAGGCACATTATAGATGAAATCCTGTGTATCAAAGTATGGGTAAATGGCGAAGGTGGGACCCAAAAGGCTTAGCAAGGCAATGCATCGCAAATACATTTTGAACGAGACTGGCAGATTGGGAGGTGTGGAAAATAATTGACATCGTAAAAAATGGATAAGGGCCACATGTATGCCGTTGATTGGGTGGACCTAGATGTAATTTTTAAAGCTTTACTTTTCAAATACGTAAGCTAATAGTATTGGCTGAGAGCTACACTAACCGATGGTGAATTGTAAAAACTACTCTTAATTTATGAACATTTCGTAAGCCTTACTATGGGAAGGCTTACGAAATGTTATGGTTTTGTCAAATCACCCCATTACTTGTGGTGTTGGTCACTAAGCATTGGCCTACTTGAGACTCAAGTGCATACATGCTTCAACACTTTCGTAAATTTTCTTTCGGCTTATACCAATTTGCTCTGTTAACTGGTTATTGTGGTAATCACAGAACACGCTACGGTGCAATTTACTTACATAGTACGTATTATTGCTTACCTATTACTTAGAAAGTAGTTTTTTTTGTTACTGTAAAGTAACTGCTTATGTAAATAAGCAATCAGTTTATTTTGATTGAGCATCTTCAATTATTTTACTGTCGAAGCGTGTTTAATTAATTTTTCATCTGCCGGTAAAATGTTAATGCAAATTAACGGCTTATCGGCCTGAGCTACAGAAAATTAGCACTATACTTCAAAAACGCTGGCATGAAAATTACCATAATCCTTAGCTCAATTAATGACTGGGTACCTAATGGGCATGAGAAATAAATTTACCATGGCAAATTACTTCGGCACGATCGTTAATGATATCGAACACGACTCACGAGCATTATTATAGAAGACAACAGTAAGTGACTGTGGTAGGTTACTGGGTACCGCGGGGGAAGTGCGCGCTTGCCTTCGCGTTCCGATAAAAACTACAGTCAGTGGTAGCACCGCAACCGTCCATGCTGCTTCACTAACAAAAGATCTCCGTGATACTAGTTACTTAGCTAAGCCCGGCTTCAAATGTTACTCATAAAACCATGGCTGTGTCTCATCAGTGGTTCTTCCAATGGACTCCTCCGTCGATGTTGTTTGCGGAGCTAGGTCAGCAGTTTGGATATCAGAAGCCGGACAGTGATGTTTATCAGTGGGATCAGTTTGGCACTGCACGGGGTACACCTGTGCGAGTGCCATTGCCTAGTGACAGTGAAGTTCCCGTGATGACCCCTCCACGGAAAGTTTTGAGACCTCCTCCCTCGAGTAGCGTTCATCATGTGTACAGCAGTGACACTTACCCTGCTCATAAACCTAATTTGAGATCGAAGGTGAATGGTAAGCACTTACGTATTTTATATGCTCTATCGACTCCGTCAAACAACTTTGACGTTCATAATAAGTAAACTTTTTTTTTATTTTGAATAAAATATTTGAATTAGAATTCGACAAGGAAATTGATTTCTGAATTTTTTGTAAAGACGTAACGTAACATTTTGTATAATCAACTTTGTCTTAAAAATACAATATCCCACTAATGTATGCTGTAAGAGATCGGGAAGCGATGTATGCCCATTACAAGTGCAATACTCCTATATATCCATGGTGAAAGTAAGAGTTCTATTAGGTGAAACTATATTTTGGTTTAAGTATAGTATCTAACTATATTTTGGTATTTCTCTAGCGCCAATAGGTAGCTAAAGTTTCTTATCTGTGTCGATACGTTATTGTAATCGGCCGGTATTGCACTGAGTATGTGTGGGTGAACTAATTTCAATGTAGCAATGTAAATTGGGTACGTTGTTATTCGGTTAGCTCAGCCACCATACGTGCAGCTTATCCGTGTAACAGCAATTAAACATTTCTGGTGGTATCAAACACGCTGTGAAATGGAATTATATGCACTTCCTCATTAATTTATTTTAGCGAGGATCAAAATGTGACGGACCACGTCTTAAATCGATTAGACAGGCGTTACGTGACGCTATCAGAGCATAGACATGGTACTGTTTCCGCGTAGTCTTGAGCTGTCTAGCCATCTCTCTCTATGCAAATAGAAACAGTAGTAGTAGGTACGCTTCAGCTTAGTTTGAGGTAGTTAATGATGGAAACCAAAGTACCGGCTAAGCATCAGTGATTTTCGTAGGCCTAGCCAAACTTTACTTCAAATCACAAATCGGTCCGTGAAAGCAACGAACGCTTATATCTTATGCAATTATAATATGATAACAGTCACTTTGATGATACGATCAGACAGTTTATTGTTGCCTTGTCGATTTCCTTATTGTTTATATCGATTCTCTTACACAATTTTGTAAACAACACCGTAAGTAGCAGGTACGGTGAAGTGAAATGGCAGAGTTTAACGCGATACTTATTGCTTTACAAGCCTTCCTTCTTCTTGTTTTAGCTCTTCTATTTAACTTAGACTTGGCAAATAGAAATAGTGGTCTTATTGCACCGTATCTTTTTCTGTACAATGTTTTGGAACCGGCATTCGTCGATGTAACAGCAAACAGAGTCAACCAGTGCTTGTTTGATAAACATAATTGAATCAAACCGTTCGTTTATTCAATTATAATACCACGGAGTGACAAAGCTGTTTGAATTAATGTGTAATGTTAACCGCTTTAAATCAGTAGAGATGGGAAGTCTCGACTGACGTGATTGCTTAATCGACTCTCCACTTTTAAAGTCATGTAACTGTTTAACTGGTATAACCCGAGGATTGCTTTAATTAAATTGTTGCACTACCGCATGCATCATAAGAGCATTAGGTGGTAGCGCAAGGATCTGACCTCACACTCGGGAGTACGTAGGATGGAATCCCGGCATGAACCAATCACTTTGTTTGTAAAATCGTGAAGCAAAACCTTGTGAAAAAACATGAAATTACAGTATACTTACACATTACAGTAGAGAACACGTTACACAAAAAAGGAATTAAGCTCAGCGCTTGTAAACGCAATTCTGCAGTAGTCGACTACTACGTAGCTCGAGCGTATACTTTTTTTCGCTGAAGTAATGACAACTTTTCGTCATCTTTACGACATTTTCCTTTACTAATAGTGAGTGATATTACTACTAAAAAATCATAAATTTAGTAAGCAATTTAAAAAAGAGACACGCGTAGGGACTGATTCACGTTGATACATGCCAGAATTGAACTCAAGACCTCTTGGATGTCAGGTAAGCATTCTAAAATAATGTTTCATTATTTAGCCGTATATGTCATAAATGTATATCTATTCTCATTGATAGATGCCAGAATCGAACCCAAGACCTCTTGGATGTCAGGTTAGCACTCTACAATGCTATTTCATTATTTAACTGTATTTGTCATAAATATCAATTCATATTAGTTATTTTTAGTTACGTACATTTGATTGTTTGTACAGCAACACCATTCGCTGATAAATTGTGCCCAGATAATGGCGACAGGCTTGCCACTTGTCACGTTGGGACCCAATAAACTCGGCAAAACGTGGGCCCAGTTCTAGTGATTGGTGCCTCTGCCTACACCCCCTCGGGGATAACGGGCGTGAGTTTTTTTTATCAATTCAGATTATATCTCTGATGTGTGAAATATTTTTATTATTAATTCTTTTTAGGTAAATAAAACAAAGAATGAATGAATTTATTATTTCTTCTATATCTTTCTTCTTCTTCTTCTTCTTCTACCTTTCTTCTAATATATAAAATTCTCGTATCACCGTGTTAGTGCGCATACTCCTCCGATACGGCTTGAACGAATTTGATAAAATTTTAGATATATGAACATCACTATATTTCCCGCATATTCTATCATTCATATGCGGAAAATATTCCGTTATAATGGTAACAGGGTTATTGTTACGATTATAGCACTGCCGAAATCAAATATCCCTACAGCGAAAAGTATGATGTGCTTTGCTTAGTGCTACGGAACGTATTTTTCAGATAAGAGTTTATGAAAATTCCATAGATTGTGGACCAGTGTTATAAGCATTAACAGTAGTTGGTAGAGAGCTGAGGAAGGTCAAGGTGTTTTCTGCGGTGGTCTACCAATATTTTTATCATCTAAGACACATTGTGCCTTTGTTAAGTTGAAGTAGCCATACCATTCGCCACTTTAAAGGAATACTTTGTAAGGAAACCTGCGAGCCTGAATTTTCCCGGATACCCTCAGCAGACTGGAATTGGCTAATCCACAGTACGCACGCGTGATAATTAAGCCGGCACTCTCTCTGAGACAAAGCATTTTAATGGTAATTCCAGAGCGCACGCGGTTGACGGGGCTAACGCTGTGGCTGTCGATGTTGGGTGCGGCGCGCGCGCAGTCAATGGTGGCCGACAATGACACGCCGCCCTTCAGCACGCTCTACAAATGGAAGCATATCGACTTCGTCTTCCCGAGTCCGAAGCATCGGCGCAATGCTATCGCCACCGGGTAAGTAGCCTTGTTGGTCGGAGCGATGTAAATTATGAAGACTCTAACAATGACTTTGGAACATAATAATAACAAATTGGGTGAACTGATGACAAAAAAAATACTATTAACATTATACAATATTTAAAATGCACAATTCCTGAAACCCATAATTTTGGGTTTTTAGTTCTGTACCCAATGGTTAAGGGTAATAACCACTCCACTGTTTATCTGTCAGCTCGAAAACTTCTGACAGTAAGATCACCCACTAGTCTTACAAACCTCCACCAATCCGGACTTGGCCCCCGTGGCCTATACCTTCCTCAGGGAAGAGACCCGTGCCCCTCGGTGGGGACATAATGGGTTGATGATGATGATCATATGTACGCAACATGGCCTAATTAAAGTCCAATCCGAGGGGACTCTTAGGCCCTGTTTCACAATGTTCAAATAAAGTTCCAAGTAAGCTATCCGCAACCAGGGCTGCCGTTTGTTCTAAATTGAAATAAATTTTCCTGTATTGCGTGTGTTTGTGACTTCAAATTTAGAACAAACGGCAGCCCTGGTTGCGGATAGCTTAACCGGAACTTTATTTGCAGATTGTGAAACAGACCCTTAGGCCCTGTTTCACAATGTTCAAAAAGAGTTCCAAATAAGCTATCCAGGGCTGCCGTTTGTTCTAAATTGAAATAAATTTTCCTGTATTGCGTGTGTTTGTGACTTCAAATTTAGAACAAACGGCAGCCCTGGTTGCGGATAGCTTTATCTGCAGATTGTGAAACAGACCCTTGGACTATTTAACTATTTATGTCTGTATTAATGTAAGTTTCCATGTTTCCAGCCAGTACATCCCGGAGAACGTGCTGCCGCTGGGGCTCGAGGCGTGGGGCTCGCGCGTGTGGCTCACGCTGCCGAGCTGGCGGCGCGGCGTGCCGGCCACCTTGGCTACGGTAGCGCGGCACGGCGGCGCCGTGTCGCCTCCGCTGCTGCCCTACCCCGATTGGAACTTCCACAGAGCTTTCAGTGAGTACCGTGCGCTGGAGGACAGGACGGGTGCGCTACGATGAGCCAGGGGCGTGCGAGAGCGCATTTGTGTAGATGGATGAGGATACACTTATTGTAGGTACATAAAAAAGGAAAAAGGACGGCCGCTGTGGAGCAGTGGTTAGTGGGTTAGTGCATCTGGCTACCATGCGAGAGGTCCCGGGTTCGAATCCCGGCTGGGTCTTGGATGTTTACATGTTTGTGATGTCGTTGTTTCTGGTTCCCACGACACAGGGTATCGTACTGTGGGGCCAAAAGCAATCTACGTGTCTGTATGTAAATGTTTATGTTTAATTACACAGGTATTTCTTAATCTAAGAGTACAGACGGCGGCGGTGTAATTCCCATTTTTAAAATGAAATGTCATATTTGCCGTGATGGACATTTTTAACTCCTGTAAATTAAATTACGACCTTGGGTGTTTGCAGGCTTAGCCAATAGTATCATTAACCTTAGGGTAGTAATTTGTTTATTTTTATATAAAACACATTTAAGAAAACAATATAGGTCTGGGTTGTTACTTTTTATTTTTTCTATTTGAGAATTACTCATCAGCCCGTAAACAAAACATGAGAACACATGTTGGGCATTGACCTCTTCTCTATCATGCCAACCCATACGCCGCTCCTTTGCTAATCTCGCCCAATGTTTCCCATCCGTTTTCACAAATGTCGTCAGTCGGCCCACCGGGCTGATGGTCTACTAGCTAAAATATTCTTCAACATAATAATAACTTACAAGTAACTACTTATAGTTTAGAAACTAAAAAGTATCCAAAAAGACCAAATCCGGGTTGGATTCTTTAATATTAGGGATGTCATAATTTATGTGTTAATTTCCAATCACTTCGGCAGTTCGACTCACATTTGGCCGCTTTTGATTATTTTGTGATTACTGTATTATAATTATAAGTATGTTAGTTGCTTCATAGCCTGTCATACTGTATGTACAGGCATTTGGCGTTATAGTTAGTTAAACACGCTATCATAATCGCATTGTAATGTTGTGTCTATAATGCTGTTCTGTACATCTTTACCAATAAATAAAAAATAATAATAATAACTTCCACATGACACAATCACTTGACCTGGTAGCAAACTAGGATACCTTGTACTATGGTAACCAGGCAAGGACATTACAAACATGGAAAAATATACCCTGACTGCGGCCATATGTACAAATGTACGCCGGCCCGCAGTGGGAATGAAACCTAAGACCTCTATTTTGGTAGGCGTACCTACCCTTAACCTTAACGGCTAGACCAACGAGGGAGTCAGCATTATATTATTCCTATATTATTACGGATCAGTATTTCAGTTCATTATCAGGTTTACATTAATTTACTCCGACTATGACCAAGTCATGACTATAATCCATTTATCTATACTTAGCATTTTTTTTTACTTTAAACGACACTGAATTAAAAACCTTTAGCGGTAAAAAATTCAATACCGTTTGCAAATTTAGTACTAGCTAGCACTAAATTTGTAAACTGTTTCGAGGCCTCTACCCTATAGCGGTAGAAAACTCGAAACAGTTTTTGATTTAGTGTCGTTTAAAGTCTGAAAAAAATGCCAAGTATAGATAAATGGATTATAGTCATCCGCAATATTTCCACTGCCGAGTTCATTGTACATTTTTTTACAATATGTCTGATTGTGACATTGTTGTTTTTTTCAGACACGCAAAACTGTACCGGACTAATTTCGGTATTTCGCATAAACATAGATCCTTGCGGAAGACTCTGGGTGCTGGACTCGGGACAAATCAACTCGCAGGACGAGCCAAAACAGATTTGCCCACCAAGCATAGTGGTATTTGACCTCAGGACGGATAAGCTCCTGGCACGATACACAATTCCTGAGAAATACGTTTTGCAAGACTCTTTGTTTTCAAACATAATAGTAGACACTCGGATGCCTGACTGTTCGGACTTGCACCTCTACATTACAGATACGTGGCGTTTCGGCCTTCTAGTCTTCAGAGAAATGGATGAACAATTTTGGCGGTTTTCTCATCACCTCTTCTTCCCTGACCCTATGGCTTCAAACTACACTTTACACGACGTAAACTTCCAATGGACGGACGGAATCTTCGGCTTAGCTCTTTCACCGATTGACCATAACAACGACCGCATACTCTTCTTTCACCCCATGTCAAGTTACGGGGAGTTCTACGTTTCAACGTCAGTTCTTCGAGATCACAGCCGTGTTAATAACAGCGCCCATGAATTCAACGTACTGGGTGAGAGTCGAGGTCTCTATGGGCAGTCTTCTGCCTCCGCTATTGACAGGCGAGGGGTGATGTTTTACGGGATGGTTAGTAGAGACAGCGTGGAATGCTGGGATGTAAGTAAGCCTTACGAAAGGAGAACTACTAGCACAGTAGCATCGAACGCTGACACTTTGGTGTTTCCAAATGACGTCAAAGTGGACCAGGAGGTGCAGCAGAGTGTGTGGGTGATATCGAACCGGCTGCCGATGTTCCAGGCGGGTCTTCTGGACAAGGATGACTATAATTATAGGTTGTTGTACGCAAGTACGGAAGAGGTGGTGCGTGGCTCGATTTGCGATCCTTCAGCAGTCCTACTCAATGACACAGACTACTTTATTTTGTAGAGTCAAATCACGCGTCATTCACAACGAACTGGAATTGAATTTATATATTGAAAATGTATATTCTTTCTCCACGCCATATCTAATTTAAGTCTATATCTGTATTTGTGAAAATAAATATAAATTAATGTTTTGTATAAAATATCGCTTCATTTTTGGTATTTAATATTTTTTATTAAATTAAATTAAATATAAAAAAAACGAAAGGCATTTTTATTACTGTTTTTATTTATTTATCTCTCCCATCGTGCAATAATAGAAATAATATCCACTAACCTATTTTATTTGTTTATTCTCTGGGGCAGTAACCAATGTAAGCAGGTACTAACAAAGTAGGGGAGACCGGGGATAATTGACTAATTTTTTACTAAATCATACATATTTTTTGTGTTTTCATCCATACAAACAAAAAAATCTCATTAATGGATAGAAGAACTATTAAACTAATAAAGAACAACAAAACATAGTTCATTATTAAATATCATCATCATATATTTAAATAAAAATAGAGCATTTTATAGAACATCAACTCTTAGTCAATCTACCCCGGAACCGGGGTAGATTGACAACATGCCCGGGGTAAGTAGACCTACGTGTCAATAAGCAACAAATTATGAGAAGAGTCAAGTAATAAAACACTATTTTCAATTTAATTGAACTCTTTATTCAAAAACAATTATTATCAGGTACAGACATCTTTTGTAAGTCTTTAACAAAACTATCAACTCTTAGTATTTAAACTTTTTAACCTAAAATCTTCTTCAGTTTCATTTTAAATCACACATAAATCTTTCCATAACTTCTTATGAATGTAACATATTAACTCTTATTTATGTAACAATTTAAAATATTCTTACGCCACAAATTAAATGCACATTTTTCATTGCTCTACTTAAATAATATCTAGTAATTGTTAAATACTTGTATTTTGTATTTAAAGTTTTATTAAACTAAACTCTTCTTCAGTCTCATTTTAAATCACATATCAATCTTTGTATACTTAAAAATATAAAAAAAACAGACAAGTTATCTGCCTTCATTATCAGAAATACAGTGTTTGCATTAAAAAAACATTAGATTACCTCTTACACACTTGGCATGAGCCCATAACTTAAAAGTAATGCACTGAATCCATTGTTCGCCACTATCGGCGTAGGATTCAGTGCATTCTAAACAAATCGTGCTCTCGTCATCTGAATCCACAGCATCGTTATTTCCATCGACGGTGTCATCAGCAACATTCATCTCATTTACTTTACCCGTTCCTTTTCCCTTACCCTTTCCTTTTCCTTTGCCCTTCCATTTTCCTTTACCCTTACCTTTGCTTGTTTCTTTTCCTTTTTCTATTCTGTTCTGTTTCTATTCTGAGTCCAAGGTTAATTCGGCTTTTGTCAAGTTCGGATTATGTTCCAATTTCTGCTTTAGTTTCGGCACATAACGGTGTAAGGTCTTATAGGGAATGTTATATTGTTGTGCAGTTGCATTAACACTTCCATTGTCAAAAATGACTCGATGACAAGCTCTTTCTACGACATCCTTCGGTGTATCAGCTCGTTCAGTTTATAGGTCCTCATCGTGCTGTAGCAATAAAAATAATATATTTAGTAAGAATCGAATAAATAAATAATTTTAAAGATATTTTAAACTCAAAATGTTATTGAGGTTGGTTGACTAATTATTCAACTAGCCCCGAAAGAAATTAGTCTACCAACCCCAAACGACATTTTAAGTTTCGATGGCATGGATAACCTACACACTGCCACCTAATTAAGAAATAACACATGAAATAATATCAATATGGACTCATAAAACACTCTGACTAATAGGCAAACGGTTAACATAAAATGTGTAGGTACCAAATCAAAAAATATGCAACACGAAAATATTACTTACATGATATGAAAACAAATCACGGGTCACTGCTCGAAAACGGCGTGTGCCGGCGACGCGGCGCTACCGACGACTGAGCGGAGGGCGGAGAGTGATACGCGGCTGCGCTGGGATGACGCAATACCCAAACCGTTGGCGAGTTTTTGGCGGTTAGTCTACCTACCCCTATAGTCAACCATCCCCGGTCTCCCCTAATATATAAAATTCTGGTATCATAGTGTTAGTGCGCATCATACCTTCCGAAACGGCTTGACCGATTTTGAGGAAATGTTATATGTACAGGGTGGTCCAAATATCATGGATCAAATGAAATGGGGAGTTAGCCAAGGTCATCTTCTACCAATAAAGTCCTATACAGGGTGGTAAAATTCTCAACGGTTTTGAACTTATGATTGATTTTCGGTTTTATTCTAGAAAAAAGTTCCTACTACTTATTAAGAGCAATAAAAAAAAAGTACTTACTTTTGATGGTTGTTTTTTTTTTGAGAGTGACGGTCCATGATGAGAATGTAACAAAAAAAAATTCATCGTCCCTGTCTTTATGGATCATGAGAAATTAATTATTTTTTTAAGGATCTCGTATCATAATTGTTTGATCCAACATTTTTGTCATTGATTTAAAAAAAAGTGTACTGCGCAAACCTGCCCCAGTAGTAGAAAAACTGGACCATTTCATGAGGATTGTAAAAAGATACAACTCAAAGCCCAATCTCTCCTGAGTCTTTTATTATTGACCTTTATTCTCAGCAAAGTTGCATTTTTTTAAATCAACTTTTGGTCCTAACTAATTTGAGTTACAAAGTACTGTTCTAGGACATAAAAATAAGTCGCAAAAGGATAAAAAAATTACACCAGATAATTAGAATAGACAGTTTAATCAAAAATAAAAAAATAAACTTTTTCATAGAAGATGTTCAAAATTTCTACCTCTCATTCGGAGGCAGAGTCGACATATTCTAATAAAATTTCTTTTTAACAATCTAAAGGCCCGGTGATTATTTTTCACCTGGTGGGTGGCCGCTGATATTCGTCGTCGAAGCTCCTGCTCCGTGTTGCACTCCTTTTCGTATACCACTTCCTTGAAGTAACCCCAAAGAAAAAAATCTATGGGGTTTAAATCGGGTGAGCGCGGTGGCCATTGAATAGTTCCACCGCGACCGATCCAGCGATTTGGAAATACTTCATTTTGGTGACTCCTCACGTCACAAGCAAAGTGCGGAGGTGCGCCGTCATGTTGCAGCCACATAGCGCTTCTTGTTTCAAGAGAAACGTCTTCTAATAATGGGTCGAGTTCCTCTTGTAAGAATGACAAATAAATTTGACCATTCACTCTTGCAGGCAGCTCGTGTGGTCCTATTAACTGTCCTTCGACGATCCCGGCCCACATGTTGACTCCGAATTTGTGTTGGAAGTGGTCTCGTTGAATAATGTGAGGATTCACATACTCGTAGTGGTGCAGGTTGTGAATATTAAAAACACCAGTGCGTTGAAACATACTTTCGTCCGACCACATAATTTTATTTAGAAATTCGGGATCTTCTCTGTTGCGCCGGAGCATCTCTGTGCAAAAAAGTTGTCTTTTTTCGTAATCAGCCGGCAGCAGTGCTTGCACGCGCTGGACATGATACGGATGCTTCATGTTCCGTTTTAAAACGCGTTGCACAGTCGTTTTCGGGACACCTAATTTTCTTGAAATTCGCCGTTGACTCGTCGACGGGTCATTCGATATTTCTTGAAGAATTTGATCTTCCATTTCCAAATCATGTACCATAGGGCGCCCGGTTCTCGTCGCGCTACTTCCAGGAATATGGCCCTCCACGTAAGCGTTGTGCACACGCTGGAATACTCTGTAGTCGGGATAGCGATCACGATTCAGAAAACGTCGCCGATATTCTCTTGCTGCTTCACGAGCGTTTCCGTCACAAAAACCGTACACAAAATGCATGTTAGCATAGTCACGGGCTGAGTAAGGCATTTTTAATAGTCCAAATTCACTAATACACAACTGAGTCCAGTAAGAAATGCCAAGTTCGTAGGAGAAAATCCAAAACAGAGTCCAGTAAGAAATGCCAAGTTTGTAGGTGAGTCCAGGGAGAATGCAAAGTTCGAAGCGATAAAAAAGAGCAGCGCAAAAAGTGACAACCGAATAACCGTGTTAAGTAGCGAACAGCAAGCAGAACACTAAGTAAAAGTTGCTGGAGGCGTGTAAAGGGTCACTAGCAGGTAGCTAGCGCAAGTAGTAAACCTCTCTCTGTTCCTGGGACCCCATGTCCAACCGGTAAATTCTCAGAATACAAACCAAGCTTTTGTTTAGTGTTATTTTATTAACTGGTGGTACCACAAGAAAAGTGACACTGACGGGACAAGAGCTACGAAAAAAGATCGTAACGACCTGTCCGTTGTTAGAACTTAATTTTTAAATACATTTGTGACTTATTTTTTGTCCGAGAACAGTGCTTTGTAACTCAAATTAGTTAGAACCAAAATTTGATTTAAAAAAATGCAACTTTGCTGAGAATAAAGGTCAATAATAAAAGACTCAGGAGAGATAGGGCTTTGAGTTGTATCTTTTTACAATCCTCATGAAATGGTCCAGTTTTGCTACTACTGGGGCAGGTTTCCGCAGTACACTTTTTTTTTTTAAATCAATGACGAAAATGTTGGATCAAACAATTATGATACGAGATCCGTAAAAAAATAATTAATTTCTCATGATCCATAAAGACAGGGACGATGAATTTTTTTTTGTTACAATATCATCATGGACGACGGTCCATCACTCTCAAAAAAAAAAACAACCACCAAAAGTAAGTACTTTTTTTTTATTGCTCTTAATAAGTAGTAGGAACTCTTTTCTTGAAAAAAACCGAAAATCAATCATATGTTCAAAACCGTTGAGAATTTTACCACCCTGTATAGGACCTTATTGGTAGAAGATGACCTTGGCTAACTTCCCATTTCCTTTGATCCATGATATTTGGACCACCCTGTATATTCGGTAGGTCTGAGAATAAACATAAACGTACAGGCACATACATTGATTCTGGCCCCACACTAGGATACCCTGTGCAGTGGCGTAGCTAGGTAACCAAGGGCCTTGGGGCAAATAAAACCTCAAGGTAGAGACCCGTGCTCTCGGTGGGGACTTAATGGGTTAATGATGATGATGACTGCTATCTCAACTGGTTTTATCAAGTAAAAATTTTAAATATACAAATACTTTAAAGATGCTAAGCTACTTTATCATAAGCTCTTTTTTGTGCACTGCAGGGTTGGTAATAAAAATATTAATCCATAACAACATAAATTACAATTAATACTTGGTAAGGTAAGGTAAATTTTCAAAAGTTCTGTTCGATCGAGATTTTCTGGCGAGGGCCCCCTGAACTTGAGGGCCCCGGGGCACTGCCCCGACTAGCCCCTAGGTAGCTACGCCACTGACCCTGTGTCGTGGGAACAGCGACGTCACAAACATAAGTAAAAAATAGGTTGTTAACTATTTTTCATACCCATGTTATGAGTGGTCCACTAGAAATATTTTAGCTGTCTAAACAACGTTTGCCGAGTGAGCTGGTAATACTATGAAATTTTGTAGGTTTTCGTACTGTTACGTTCAGTTCCCCGCTTCACCTAGATTTTGTACCCGTCAGCAGTACAGTGCCAAAAACAAATATCTGTATCCACCAAGACCAAAAATGATTTGCGCCCGTCTAGAACACTCTGCTTTTTACTACCATCTGAGAGGAATGAAAATGCAACTTGCGTTCCAATTTCCAATATTTGGCAATACGGTACTTAAAAGATTTGTAGCAAAGATTTTGGAAGTTCAGTAAGTAGTTCCAAACTCGGTTTTAAAACTTATTGCTTGGGTTAGAGCGAAATAGATATAGGACGAATCCTCAGGAGTGAAAGAGAAGTCCGACTTCTTAGTAAATGAGTGCATTAGTATAATTATAAATTCAAAACCCAATTTTGAGTCTATTTATTTTGATGCATCTTAGCTTGAACAACAATAGCGTGTTTTGGGTCCTGGCATCAAAATGCATCATTTTGAGCAGATGGAGTGAAAAAGCTTTTTCCGCGCACATCCCGTAGCAGTCATTAGCAGTCACAAGCAGTCATAGCAGTCTACATCACTCACGAGCTATAATAAAATTAGAATCCTTGTATCGAGCTGCAGTCCATTTTAGTAGGTAACTCTACTTTCAAATTATTATTCGTGATTCCGTTTCCTGTAACAGTGATTTGATTTTTGCGCCCCCAGAGGCTTGCGCTGCAGTCGATATAACAGTATGCATAACAACAGTATGTATGTAATTAATATACTAAAAAGCAAAAATCGTATCACACTACGGGGTATCCCAAAAATGACACGTCACAGTGACACCGGAGGTAGACCTGCTCAAAAGGCATCGAACCAACATGACCTCAGTAAAAGTTGCACGGTTTTTGAGATATGGCCAATTTAAACTTGTTCTAATTTTAACAAGTTTAGTGCTAGCATTAAGTTAGATAGCCCTCGTGTTTGATTTTTTTATTTGTACTCGGTCACGAACTTACTAACTTAGCGTAAGTGCTAGCATAGCACTAACGTAGTTAAAAAAAGTGAAAATTTAGAGTAAGTTTAAATTGAGCATATTATCTCGAAAACCGTGCAACTTTTACTGAGGTCATGTTAGGTTGGTTCGACGCCTCTTGAGCAGGTCTACCTCCAGTGTCACAGTGACGTATCATTTTTGGGACACGCTGTATATTAAAATATTGTTAAAAAAATGCACAACTATTCACAAAAACTTAACACAAAACTATAACTGCAACACAATATGGATTTGGATTGTTATGTCTCGGGAGATATACCAACCCAAATGGACCTATGACCCGTATGCCCCAGAATAATAACTTTAGGTCCGTTTCTGAATTGAGAATTTCACAAAGTAAATAATAGGTACTTAAGTAACCTTCTGTCACGCTCTTCTGAGAAATTTGACGAGACAGCTACCTCAGTTAATTAAGTAGTTACTTAGCGAAATTCTCAATTCAGAAACTGGTCCTTAGTCATAAACTATTTTATTAAAATGATCTAGTGTCTATGTACGTAATCTTAATATTATATTATTATTTACTTTTGTCACCGGACCTATGAATATCACATACACTTTTACTTAGGTACCTGCTAAACAAAGTGTACTTATATGCTTATGTTTAGTTGATGATGTTCGCTCTTTCGGTTGTGTTGCTTTGCAATTTGTAAAGGCGTTCCACAATCATAATGGAGATGGCAACACGAAACTAATTACAGATAGCGCCACTGAGATGTTCCCCAGATAATGTTTATTTTGTTATTAACTGTAGAATTTTTGGTGGGCTCACCATAAAAATGTTCTGATAATGAATAAGGGAAAGTCATAGTTTGAACCAAAACTGAAAAAGCAGAGTTTTGTATACCTAAAATCGAATACCGAGGTAATCTTAAAAATATTTTTTTCAATATTTCTTGCAGAAGTAAGATAGGATAAGATAATAATGTCTCTTTACTGGCTGATTTATTATTTTAAAGTGTAAAATGTTAAATTTACTTAGAAAGTCCCTCAAAAACATCGATAAAATCGGTGTAAAGTCTACTGCTTGAAGGTTCCTATCACCAACAATACCAACGATTACACTAATTTCGTCTTGTTATAAGTTGGTATTTATTCAAATATGCACAGTTAGATACTGTAAATATTTTAGTGGTGCTGCTTGCCTATTTTGATATACGTGTTCTATCCGTATTCTGCCCAACGAATAAACGCATAATTTTATTTTGATTTTAATTAATGAAAACAATATTTATAAGTATGCAGGAAAACTGTTTTTACTGTTAAACTGAAAACTGTTACAATTTCAGTAACAAATAGCTGGCTTTGCATTTGCTAAATGGGTTGAAACATTAATATAAATGCTTGGATTTAAGTACAAGTGTAACAGTCTAGGGTAACTAGTTAACTATAGATAGTGCTGTATCTATAAACTCATAAAAGTGGGTGACAGAACGTTACTTAATTATTTACTTAGTGAAACTCTCAATTCAAAAACCGGTCCTAGGTACCTAACAAAGCAATGCCTCCGTTTTTGACGAGTTTGAAACATGCTGACCTGAATATAAACACGAATGATAAAACATATCTTTTGAGTATGATTCTGAATATATTTTAAATTTGTATGATTTGTATTCACCTGCACAGAAATGTTTTTATGGTATTTCTTTACAAAAATTGTAACCTACAACTTTCTTGATAATTGTTAAACTTACTTGCTCCAAATGGTTTTTGAGCCACCATGTTTTTATTGCAAACTGAGTAGTAAACGCGTAGGTATTGATTATTCCGAAAAAAGTCGCAACACCTCTCCGGGGGGTTTGCGGTAGCTCAGTTAGGCGGTAGTTGGTGAACTATTTATTTTTGCTCTATCGGTAAAATTGTCTAACTTGGTGTGGTTCTAATGCAGCCACATAGTTTAATAAAAATTGTTATTCTAAAACAGCCAAGAGTAAGCCCTAAATCAAAACGACTTCTGCTGAGGGCCCCGAACTGAATTAAAAAGAAAATATTTTTTCCTAGTACGAGCGAACGAACCCTACGCGACGGTACATACTCGAGTCACTAGGCTAATTTTTTTTGAGAAATATTACTAACTAACATAGGTAGTGATTTTTTCTGAGCTATCAGAGTTTTTCGTTTAGCTTTAGTTACCGTCGTAGACAAATAAACGAGACTGGCAGGCGATCGGGAAAGTCGGCTTGACAGAGAAGAGGTCTATGCCCAGCATTGCCATGTGAACAATGCCGATAATCATCATCATCAACCCATTATGTCCCCACCGAGGGGCATGACTATCTTCCCGAGGAAGGTTTAGCCTCTTAAGGCCCGACCTTGAAAATAACAATTGTTTTCATACTTTTTTTAGTATATTGGGCCTTACGAGGATAGGCCATACTCCACCACGGGGGCTAAGTCCGGATTGGTGGAGGCTTGTAAGACTAGAGTGGCTGTTTTTACTGTCAGAAGTTTACAAGCCGCCCTATTAAGGCCTCTGACTTGGCTTAACGACTGCCATCTACCGACGCCAGCCGGCACCAACTGCTTAACGTGTCTTGCGAAGAACGGAACCGCTCGGAAAAATGCCACTAGCGTTAGTCATAGACGGTCACCCATCCATGGACTCAACGCGCCCAATGTTGCTTAACCTTCGTGATCGTTTCTCGTTGACTCAGGCAGTCGGGGCTTCGAGCAATGCCGATAATGTATGAGGCTGCGATTAGAGACGCTGATTGTGCGGGGTAGGTTTTCCGCTTCATTTTGTTCACTTTCCCTCAATGCAATGTTGATAATACGAGGGTGTGGCGGGTGCGGCTGTGGACTGGTATTTTCCTCCCATCATTACGACTGTTTCGGCCAAGCGAAACTCGAGCAATATAGAGTCGCGGCCTTGTGTACCGCCGACAGTCGAGTGAAATTAGTAAACATATCGGCACCGATCGGTGGCTGGTGAAGACGTTTACCTGTGTTTTTATTACAGTAGAGTTTAAAACTCAATGAAATACTAAAACCTAATTGGTTTGACGTACCAAGGTGAATGTACTTTGAAGGATTTTTTTAAGGTAAGATCGGTGGCAGTTTTACTTCATTCAGCTTTGGTCTTTAAGGAAGCAAACTGATAGAAATACGCCAAGCAATAATATCGCAATCACACAAATAATATTATGAACATTGATTAAAATTTGTTTGAAATCTGTTCAATTACCCTAATGATCAATTTAAGTTCGGTGTGAAAAGAAATCTTCTGTTGAGTGTCTTGTTTGTTTGTTTGTTCTTGTACAATCGTCTACGTTTCCATGGTTTTTTCCATATCCATGGATATGGATTAGTGATATGATTTTTATGAGACCGGTGTATGAAAGCATGCCGACAGTTTGTTCGGTTTATTTGATCAACATTCACTTGTCACTAACCCCCGGTTTCTCGAACGATAACACTCTGTTAATCTACTGTTAATATCAGTCGTTTTTTTTGTATGCACTTATGCCAACTGACAACTGTTAACAATAGATTAACAGACTGTCAGCGTTCGAGAAACCGGGGGTAAGTGACAGAGGTTTGTCAAGATGGTGACAAGTGGAAAACCAAGGTAGAGACCTAGTAATCAGAGGGTTACTCCTTCGGGATACAGGCGAGTTTATGTGTGTATGTATGTATACCCATGTGGGGTTAAGCAAAATACAAAACTTCCGTGTAAACGTATTTATAATAAATATAACCTTGAGGCCTGGTTTATATTTGCTTTATATTCATGCTTTTTAGCATGCTTTCCATGGAGCTAGAATAGAATAGAGACGCCCCAGTTCTTTTTATAAGTACATAAGCAAATAATAAATCAGTAATGGTTGGTTGTATACGATGTACATATTTAGGATTTATTGGAACAATTTTTTTAATTTATAACATTATGGTGCGTAATAAACGCTGAGAATCGGCATACGTTTTTGCTATCTCTATTTTATTGTTTCTCTATGGAAAGCATACTAAAAAAGCTCGAAAATAAAGCAAATGTAAACCAGGCCTAAGCTTTATCAAATTTTAGACCAAATTTGATTTGGGTGTGCACATAATGTTTCTAATTATGTAAATGTTTGTAATGTCCTTGCCTGGTTACCTAGGGGAAGTATCCTTATTTGGGACCAGGAAATGTGATTGTATTGTGTAGTAGTTATAATTATAAATATAAAGATCATAGTCAAAAGAGATAATTAAGGTCAATATATCATGAATTTATGAGACGAATGAATAATCTAACAAGCCAACAAGTTGAAAAGGTTCTCGTATTTTAATGATTTCTATCAACGGTTTGATCGAGAAACCAAATTAAAAAGTGTTTGATTTCAGTGATATTTTATGAATGGGATCCTTATCAGTATCACTTAGTATTTGATCCTAGAAATTATCGTAACTTATTTTTGGTATACTTAGGTACATTGGAGTAAGATTCCATCACTGGAGTGCTGAACAGTGCGGCGTCACTGTAATGCACAGTGTGCGAAACAAATGTTCATGGTGTTCGACTCACTCAAGCAAACAATAACAAATTGTGTGCGAACATTCTAGAAACGTTCGCGAACATCTGTAAAATTTTATGCACGCACACAATGCAAGCAGTAGATTTGCGTCGACGCGTATACACTTGCTGTCCGCGAACTTAGTGCAACCGCTGCTGGAGTGAAAACATTTATTTGTACGCGTAGATTGTTACACCGAGTTAAGGCTGCGTCCACAGTTGGCAAACAGTTTGCAGCCGACTGAGTTAGCAGCGTATCGGTTTAGTATGCCCTTCCATAATACATATGTGCGATATACTTTAAATGGAGTGTTCACAGTTTGCTTGTTTTGCGCTCAATCTACGCAATTTTCAGCGTTACGCAGGCTGACTATCTCAGTGGGCGGCTGACTCACAGAAAAGCCTGTTCCACTGGGTGGTGAAATAGTTTTAGTTCGCTTTGAGTATGCCGCTAAGTCCAATTTCAGTTGGGTACAAATTTGCGGCTCACTCAGTCGGCAGCGAACAGTTTGCCCACTGGGGACGAAGCCTAAATATGGCGGATTGGACGAATGACAAAATTATAAAATTTATTATTCGACTAATCAAGCGATCGAAACGTATCCTATTCGATGGGATTCCAGTCAGTGAACATGTTTGTGCACAAGTATGCTGCACTGTGCGCTTACAAAAGTTACGCACAGCATTACCGGTGGAGACATAGGCTAAACGCGATACCAGCTCAGTACGTGCAATGCTGGAGTTTTGCAGAAAATGTTCGTAAGCAAATGTGCTACCCACTATTTTGGTGAAATCGCACCATTATAGAGTCAAACAACTTGTTAACGAGGTACCTCAGTAGATACCTATAAACTACAAAATGTTATTTGTAGCAAGTACCTATATCAAGTATGAGGTCACATCTTCAGACCTTGTTCCAAAAAAATGTTGATATTCTTTTTTTTATTTTAAGGCAAAGCGTCAGGTAGGCGCCCATTAACATTTCCTGCTGTCGGAGATTGTAGACAAACCAGATACAAACCAAATAAAATCGTAATTGCTCTTTTAATAAAAAAAAAACATCTTCAATGAAAACACGCAATAAAAAAAAGAGTTCATTGACTTCATTCATTGAAATGCATAGATACCTATCATCAACAGATCTTCAAATTTATATTGGACCACCCTGGATATGAGTTCTCCATGAAAAATGAATGGAATCAGACAATGTACTTTACAACTATTACTGAATATATATTTACATAGGTATACAGACAAACAAATTAAAAAGTAACAATTTTTTAAGTCAGTTGATAAAATATGCACTATGATCTGTTTCTATACCAAGCCGATACGATTAATTCCAGGCCAACATGCTGTCCTCAAGGTTACTGTACGTAATATCAATAGTTGCGAGCTCAACTCATGCAAATGCGGATCCGAATAAGAAGGCCACTGGGACCTTGTACAGATGGAAGCAAATCGACTTCGAGTTCCCGACACCGCAGGAAAGGCAGGCCGCTATGCAAAATGGGTAATTACTACATAAGGTCCTAACAAATCAAGAGCAAAAATTATACTTTAAGGGGTAGTCATATACGGTGTAACAATACCTTTGAGCAAAACAAACATAACATCATTAAAGGATTTGCTTAATTTTTTTCTACAACAAAAATTAAAACTTCCAAGCAATTATTTTATATCAGACGTATCTGGCGAAGTAGGTATCTGGCGGTAAACAATTCAAATTTTAGTGCCACCATCTTATCTGTTCAGTTGATAGCGGCGCTAGTGCAGAATTTTTGTAACATTTAAGAAATTTACCTAGAAAAATGAGAACATTTTAATCCGTCTTTCTATTTTAATGAACATATATTTACAATTCTTAGTGAGTGCATAAATAAAACAAAAAAATGGGGAACACGATTTACAATTAATTTGTTAGTTACAATTTTGCCCACCTGAACAGATAACTTGGTGGCGCTGTAATGACATGTGAAATTTATGAAATGTGTACCTACGTAGTGCGGCGGCATTTATGTGAGCGTGTACTTTGTTTAAAAGGTGTTCATTTAGTATGGACAATTCTCCTTGGTATGGATGATCGATTTTTTATTCGATGTGTTATTTATAATAATAAATTATTTAATTGATGTATTGAACATTCTAAATTGTTATTTATCTTTTACTCTATCGGCCCTTAAAATACTTGCGCTTGATTTGTTAGGACCTTATATACTTAAGTAATTTGTTATTGAAAAAACGCAAAACAATAAAAACGTTTTATACTTTTCCATTATTAATAGTCCAGTCATTATTGACATTCGAAATCGAAAATTTAATTATAATTCCAAAAGTTTTCAAACTTCGGTCAAGTGAATGGTACATTGGGACGACAATAAATCTCATTTTGCAACCTTGTCCGCAGTCCGGAACATTGTTAAAATTGCAATTAAATTAATTTTTGCTGTATGGTCGTGAAAAAAATTCCAAAAGTTCTGCAAACTTGGGGAAGTTTTCGATATAATATTTCATATCACGTATTAAATTTGCAACCAACCTAAGTGTACGGAACATTTTTTGTTATTGAAAATTAATGTTTTTTTTTTATTAAACTGAATGAAAACGTTCCAAAAGTTCTGCAAACTTGACACATATATCGGAAAAATATACCGAACGGTTGTATAAATTTGCAACCTTTTTCGTTGACCGGAACATGTTTATTTATAATTCTTTTTAATTCGTGGTGATTTTTTCGAGTAAGTTGGTCTGGGAATAATTACAAAAGTTTTGAAACTTGGTTGCGAACTTCGAAAACATCTATTCTGATGCATTTACAAATTTGCAAATGCATCAGAACTTTATGCAATTTGCAAAAATGTATTTTTTATATTTTTTCACCTTCAAGAAAATTTCAAAAGTTCTGCAAATCGAGGGGACTGTTTAATTTTGGGATTAATGTCAGTATTTGAATTTGCAACCTCTCACGCAATCCGGAATCTTGTGTGATGTCGGAAATTTAACTTTATGGCATTTTTCAATTTCGAAAAAATTTCAAAAGTTCTGCTAATCGAGGGGACTGTTTAATTTTGGGATTAATGTTAGTATTAAAATTTGCAACCTGTCACGCAATCCGGAATCTTGTGTGATGTCGGAAATTTAACTTTATGGCATTTTTCATTTTCGAAAAAATTGCAAATGTTTTGCAAATCGAGCCAATGATTGTTTCTTTGAGGTGCATGTCAGTATTAAAATTTGCAAAAAATAGATTTTTCGCATTTTGTTATCCTTGAAAGAAATGCAAAAGTTTTGCAAATCGAGCGGATGGCCTTATTTTGGGATCGATACCACTATTCAAATTTGCAACTTCGCACGAAACCCGGAACCTTGTGTTATTTGCAAAAATCGACTTTTTTTAATTTTATTACCGTCGAAAAAATAAATAGACATAATAAGAATTTCAAAAGTATAGAAAAAAAGTATGAGGATATCAAATATTCGTAAAAAAGGTAAGTAAACATTAATGGACGACAATGCGTGTAACAGTGTATTTAATCCCCAGATTCGTTTTATTAATAAAAAAATACGTACCGGAAAAATCCTACGTCCGGTTTAAATTGTTTTCTAAATCGGTTTAAATAAGCCCAACGGAATTTATTTTTGGCATAATCACCTGTCATGTAAAAATAGTACTATACCAACATCTGTTAGAAACAAATTGTGTTACAAACAATTTCAATCATTAGCATGTGAATGGTATATTATTGATTTATTTGAAAGACGAATTTACATCAATAGAAAGATGAACTAGGAGGATCCATAATACCTTTAAAAGACAATGAAAAATTGAATAGTAGAAAAATTTGTTGATGAGACATGCTGAAAAATACTAAAGAAACTACCTGAAATAATTTCTGTATTACGTTTATAATTTCTCATATAAAACAAGTAAATGTCGACACTGACGATTGTTACATTCTAGCATTTAAGAAAAAACATTTCGAATAGATTGTCCGTAAATAATATCTTTTTTCAATATATGAGGTCAGTTAATAAGTGTTAAAACCTTACAAGTTAGCGATAAAACTTTGAATGCATGTGAATGTAACAATCTGTAATTGAAGATACTGAAAATCTGATTTATTGAATTTCGTAGAAATACATATCCGAAAAGAAATAATTATGAGCATTTGAATTTTTTTGTGTGGGATTCCTGGATCACCATAATATTCTTCGATTTCCGTGGTACATATTCCGATGACATTTCTTATCCGGTGCACCATCTTCTGCATCTTCCAACCGAAAAATCACAGCCTACTGACCGTTAGTACGTCCGCAGTGTGCCACGGCCACGTGGCCACGGTAGCCTTGTTACCATAGCAACGCGACCATTGGCCGCGTTACCATAGCAACGCAGGTATACGACGTCGCGGCGGCTTCGTATAGCACAAAGTTTAGGCCCTGAATATATAACAGCGATGTGTACGGAAATAATATTTTGCGTGAATGTGATTAAAAATATTTCCGTATTCCGGATATGGTTGCAAATTCAAATACTGACATTAATCCCAAAATTAAACAGTCCCCTCGATTTGCAGAACTTTTGAAATTTTCTTGAAGGTGAAAAAATACAAAAATTACATTTTTGCAAATTGCATAAAGTTCCGGATCGCGTATGAGGTTGCAAATTTGTAAATGCATCAGAATAGATGTTTTCGAAGTTTGCAACCAAGTTTCAAAACTTTTGTAATTATTCCGAGACCACCTTACTTGAAAAAATGACCACGAATGAAAAATAATTATAAATAAACATATTCCGGTCAACGTAAAAGGTTGCAAATTTATACAATCGTTCGGTATATTTTTCCGATATATCTGTCAAATTTGCAGAACTTTTGGAACATTTTCCTTCAGTTTAATAAAGAAAAACATTAATTTTAAAAAACAAAAAATGTTCCCTACACTTAAATTGGTTGCAAATTTGACACGTGATGTAAAATAATATATTTAACACCACTCCAACTTTGCAGAACTTTTGGAATTTTGGTCTCAAGAACTGAGCAAATTATCATTTATTGCATTTTTAACAATGTTCCGGACCGCAGAACAGGTTGCAAAATTTGCATCAAAATTTGAAAACTTTTGGAATTATAATGAACTAGCTTTTGCCCGCGACTCCGTCCGCGTGGACTTTAGTTCAAAATTTTGCAACCCCGTTCACTCCCCTTAAGGGTTAAATTTAGAAAAACGGGGAAACACGTGTTCAATCAATTGTGTTGAAGAGTATTTATTTTAAGTTTCCAGAAAATTAGACAACATTATTTGTACCTCCCATACAAATTTTGGCAACCCTTTTCGCCCACTTAGGGGTTGAATTTCGAAAAATCCTTATTCCTTGCCTACATTATATGCAGACCCTCTGTGCAAAATTTCAGTTTCCTAGGTCCAACGGCTTGGGCTGGGCGTTGATGAGTGAATGAATCAGTCAGTCAGGACTTTGAATTTTATATATATAGAAGATTAATTGTCTTGACTGACTGGACTATAAAGCACTTCCCAATCATTGTTTGCAAAGTTTGATAAATTTTCTCTTTACATTTACCACTTTTTACAACATTGGAAAAAAATTAGAATTTTTAACTTTTTCATGCGGTTTAATTACTTACTGATGAAACTATTATATTGAAATAAGATTTATATTGAACGTAACAAATCTAACATGCTTAGCAGCTTTTGTTTTACAATAAAAAGATACTTTTTTATGAGTTAGTCTGATTTGAACGCAATTTAAAAATGAGTTTCTGACGTAATGGCATTGGTATAGTGTAGTTTGTGTGTCACTGTAAAGTTCTTAGCACATGATGCTCTACTTGTCCCAAAAGTCCCTGCACCATTCACCGCCACCCACCCACCGATATCCGATTACATGTCATTACGCGAACGTTAACTGTTAACTAATCAGTGTCGTAACTGGCAACCCAGGCGATACCTGGCCGAGAACGTAATACCACTGGGCGTGGAGCGGTGGCGCGAGCGCGTGTTCGTGAGCACTCCGCGATGGAAGCGGGGGGTGCCCGCCACGCTCTCCGCTCTGCCTGTGGCCGCGCTTACCGAATCGCCGCTACTAAAGCCCTATCCTGACTGGGCATGGCACAACGCAGGTGAGGAAATCTCAGGTCTTGGATATTTGTGCTGTCGCTGTTTCTCGTCCCCACGACACGGGGCATCCTATGTGGGGGGATCCATCCTGTATGTAAAGGTTTATGTTTATGTTACATTCACACTTTATAGCACGATTATTTTAAGTAAGATAAAAAGTACCCGAAACTGGCGTGCGACTAATGAATGTCGATGAAGCGAAAGTGATTTGTCACGATCGTGGCAGGTGGCAGTCCCTGGTCTCGGCCTACATCCCACAGGCGTGAGCTTATGTACGTATGTATTTTAAGAAAAGAACTTTACTGTTATATTATTTTCCTCTCGCTCACGGAAGAAAAATAATATTACAGTATAGTTCTTTTCTTAAAAAGATGCAGTTGTCCTGTTCGTTTTTTTATTAAGAATAGTTTTTGTATACACGCGTATACAAGATGGACAGAGGATCTCATCTAGATCTCATCTTGTGGCTGAATGATGATAATGACACACGTATAATCAGCTATTAAAACCCGGCTACTGGCCTTTTCTCAGAGAATAAAAGGGAATTAATCTTCAAGTCCGTGAACGACTAATCGCTGAGTTAGTTATCTCCACGGTGGTCAATCTCATCGACCGCTGACCACATCGATCACGCTGCTAATATACCGTCACTATAAATCACGGTTGATATTTAAGGTCTTTTGAAATATAAAACACAGTTTAGGTATACACGCACAACATTCTCAATTTAAAACATTTAGAAACATGTCAACCCTGTTGTAGATATTTTTTTTTTTCAATTTCACAGAATGCTTCTGAGATGCATTCTTATTTTTATGGTGCCTCTAAGGCTAGCTAACGTTAGGACTTAGCTCCACATATTTATCTGTCTCTGTCTCTCGTAAGGCGGAAGTGGGCGCCAATAGTTGCCACATCGACCCCTTAAAAAAATTAAGCATGTGCTTGAAGAAAACATGTTGTATATTTTTTCAGGTAACTGCACCGGCTTCATCTCGGTTTTCCGCATGAACATCGACCACTGCGGCAGGATGTGGGTGCTGGACTCGGGCGGAGTGGAGGCGTTCGAGACACCCCGCCAGCTGTGCCCGCCCACGCTGTATGCCATCGACCTCGCCACCGATACAGTCGTTGAACGCTTCCCGATACCCGACCAATTCGTTCTACAGAACTCCCTCATTACCAACATATTAGTTGATTCTCGGGACGCACGCTGCAGAGACCTCCACATCTACATCGCTGATGCGTGGCGTTTCGGTTTGATAGTCTTTAGAGCGGACGACGCGGCTTTCTGGAGGTTCTCCCACTACTCGTTCTACCCGGAACCACTTCTCTCCAACTACACCCTCCACGGTCTCAACTACCAGTGGTCCGACGGTCTGTTTGGCATGTCTTTGGGCAAGTACGTCTTGGGAGATCGGCCTCTGTACTATCATTCTATGTCTAGTGCACTGGAATTCGTGGTGATGACATCCGTGTTGCGGGACCCGCGACGCGTGAGTGACTCCGTAAGCGAGTTCAAGTTGTTGGGCGAGAGCCGCGGCGACGCAGGTCAGGTGTCGGCCTCCGCGGTTGACCGCAGAGGTGTCATGTTCTATAACCTCATTTCACGAGACAGTATCGGGTGCTGGGATACACGAAAAGATTACACCAATGCCAACCTCGGCGTCGTTGCTTGCAACAACAAAACTCTAATATTTCCTAACGACTTGAGAATTGATCACGAGATACCACAGACTGTTTGGTTCATCACCAACCGGTTACCAATGTATCAGTTCAACCTTATCAAACCAGAAGAGTACAATTATCGTATTATGTACCTAGATCCAGAAAGTACTGTAGCAGGTACAGTTTGCGACTCTACAATACCACAAATATAAACACAAGTTTTCAGTAGGTAAAGTATTCGTATATATTGTAATTTTATAGTAATATACAATGTGTACAGTGACAATGACCTGTTTTAATAAGAGCTGTAGAGGGTGGCCAAGGTGAAATGCGGATGCGGCAGCCACTTTTATTTTGTGGCCTAGCATTAACTTTCCGATCATCAATGTAGTCAAACAACAAAAAAGTACCACTGTTCCTAAACTACACAACGTTACAATCACTTCAATCCTGTTTTATCGACTAAATGCACTGATTGCTCAGTTCAACTTCGCCAATGTCCGTGTTAGAGAAGACTATAGCTAATCACAAGTGAACGGGGCTCGTTCAGAATTTGTGTCCATCAGAACATGTCGAAAGGTTATGGAAAGCTTAAATCTACAATCTTAATGTATTGCGTTATGGTTTCACTTTTACTATATTTTTTTTCCAATTAAAGACAAGTCAGTTAACCGCATATCGGTAGCATCAGTGTTATCAGGGACGACAGTGTTATCAGGGACATCAATGTTTTCGGTGACGTCAGTTTCATCAGTTAAGTCAGTATTGGAGGGATTGTTACTAGGCGTACGCATTGTTGTGACACTTCTGTGCTCGTATTTCGCTACCCGAAGTTCTTTCGGTTGTACTGATTCCCTGTGAGAGCCCGAGGGAGGGAGTGTTATTGTTATGGAGTTGGTTTTTGTAACTTTTGTTCTTGTAATTGTTTTTGATTTGACTGTATGTAGGGCGTTAGCCCGAGGAATAAAAGCTTTATTCTGAGTTACACTCTTGTCTGTTCTTTTGCATTTTACCCCACTCAGCGTTTTATCAGCAGCTATTCTTGGTGATTTGCTTCTTGTATTCGGAGAATTCACTTGTCTACTGAGATTTTGACTGACAAATGTGTCGTTTGTTGGTTCTGAAGCTGGAGTTATGTTGTGCGTTGTTAAGTGCACAGGCATACTCTGAGGTTGGCTTAAATATTTGTTGGTGTATATTGGTACATTAGGTGTTTGATCACTAGCAGGCAAATATGAACCGGAATCTGGGCATATTGTATTTTTGAATAAGTGCGGATAATTTCTCATAAGCGTAGCTGTGTTTTCTTTAGTATTTCCAATAGTATCTTGCGGAGACTCGGTAAATAGTGGAGGGATTGACAAGTTGTTACTGTACTCATTTTTTGGGGGTACATCTGGTACAGATGAAGCGTTCAACAGCATAACTGGGTCAATTCCATTTTTGTTTAAGAAAGAGCCTATTTTTAACATCATTAATATAAATTGTTCTAAAATCCTGTCAGCATTACGAGGAACTACAAGATCGATTCCATCCGTTTCAGATATGAGTTCTGCCAACAACCGATTAGAAGGGACTGCATTTTGCACTTGAATGTTGCTTAACGGCTTAATATTATCAGTCGACGGGATAGAGCTTGTATCATTTGAAAAGGCTGCGCTGGATGGTAATGTTGCTAATGCTGGAATGCTTTCTTCGTTGTAACTATAACAAGATAATCATATAGGATGGATGGCCCCATCTCATAAAGAATATTCCTTGAATGTAGTAAAGGGATTTTTTTTTTTATACAAAGTCGGTAACCTAGGTAGTTGTTCTACTATTTGTGTTTTCCTTAAAAGTACTTACTAATTAGTAATCATTTTTTTGCGTAGTTGATCTTCATCCAGCAAAGACTTGGTACGTCTTCTGCGTACTGCTAGTTCCAACCCGAAATCTGCACCGTCCGTCTTGTGGACCGCGGAAAATGATTTGTAAGACCACGAATTCTTCAAGGAGTGATAATAACTGAAAACACAGAATTCAATGCAATTACACGAGCAAGATAGCGTGAAAGTTATAAGCGTATTAAGCAAATAGCTGAACACAATCCTCGAAGTAAATAAGAATTCGTAATAGTAAATTTGAATAGGGACATAGAAGATTGTGTAAATTCGAGTATGTATCAATATAAAGATTATATCCTAGAAATGTGTTTTTAGAAATAAGTCGCGGAAACAGCTAAATCTGCAACGAAACGCAGCGGATGATTTATATATTCAGGACATAGGGCCGATTTCTAAATTGAGAATTTACATTTACACTTAAGTAATGCTCTGTCACGCTCTTTTCTGAGAAATTTGACGAAACAGCACTACAGTTACCTACGTAGTTAATTAGCGAAATTCTCAATTCAGAAATCGGCCAATAGTCTATTTTCACTTTCGTCAAATCACGCATTTTCGGTATAATTTTCTGATCGTAATACCGAAGATTTGCTGTCGAACGTTTTAAAACGCAGCCCACTTCTATCGCTCGCAACCACATTATAGATACTTTCTCTCTCATTTGCACAGTTGCACATGCGTCAATTTGTTATGTTGAATACGTGACGGATAGTATAATCGATTAGGTACCTGAACATAAGCATCCACATGTAAAAGGAAGGCATGATGGAGACAAACTTGACGAGGACGAACCGAACGCAGGGCGGACGCGCGGGCCCTAGCAGCACGCACACGGCCAGGCCCATGGCGATGCTTAACAGCTCACACAGCAGCTTGCGGATTGCGGCCAGCAGGAGCCAAGGGAGCACCAGGTTTGGACGCTCTTCCTATGTTACAATGAATTTTAATGATACTTGTTTATCGTATGGATATTTTCATTGATCTTACTTCTCGATTAGATACAATGCATTTGTAATAGTTACAAGCATTGAATTTAGAAGGAAATTCAATGGTTACAAGACAGTATCAAGTCAAAGGATTTTAGGTTAAAATTTATGGTTACTAAGTTTTTGAAATTATTCTACAGCCCACTACATTTTCAGCTTACATTTGTAGAACTTATGGTCGTTAAAAAAATTGTTGAACACAATTTGCATTTACAGGCTGCACTATCCCGCATAAAAAAAAGGAGCTTATTGTCGAAGGCACGGCTCTTTAATCACGATACGGTTGTGATTGGCTATCGCACTTGGGATCGACCGATACGACCAGGGAGACTATTCTCTATGACCTTGACCTGACCTTGCACCAGCCGTATTTATGGGGATAAGGATAAGATATCACAACGATGGTGCTGTCCTCTCGCCTTGTGAATAGTGTGACCAAAAATTGTTATTAGAATTGATGTAGAGAGACAATAACGTACCCAAAGCTCTTGCTTTGGGTTCGTGATTGGGTAATTCTACGAACTGACCATTTTTGTGTTCGCGTCAAATAAATCCTAAAATAAGACATTTTAGACTGTTATATCTTGTTGGATAAAAGGACGCCATATATTTTATTACTATTTCTACAAATAATCTTCAAAATGCAATATTTTAATCAAAAAAGTTGGTCGACAGTATATGACAAATGTCACATTCTGTCGACTGTTCGCAAACGTCTTAGAAGATTTGACGATCAATTAAAAATATTTTTTGTACTGTAGTCGATGAAAATTTAATGCTGTATGCACCAAGAGCATCTTTAATTTAATCTCGATAAAAGGTCACAATTATAACTCACAAATTTAAAAAAATACAGACAATTCTACGACGGTTATAACTTTTCTGTCACAACTGTCGACATGTACAGAAAAATACGTTAAAAATAAATAATTATGTAATATGACCACATTATCTTCTTTTTGTGGCAACACTTAACCATATCTGTCACTACATTGAGAATGTTTTTCGCCTAGAGAGCTTTGCACTCATTTGTTGTCATTAGAAAAGTGGTTCTACAGTACGTAAAAGTTAAAGTGTCACCCCTGAACGCTGCATAAAAAAGGTTTGTTCCATAATTATTACATTTCAATTTCACGGCGTTGTATTACAATGGTTTTTTCTGACATTGCCCAAATCCGCTTGATCATAACCTCCAAACTAAGGTTGCTAGGCCAAAATTACGAAGTTTTGTCACTTCTGTCGATGTCACGCCTGTCGACGGATCAGTCGACAGAAGTGACGTTAGTCGACCGAAGTGACTTTTATTTACTTTTCTTTTAGTCAACTCCACGTTTTCTTCTTAACAATGAGTGAGCTTGTAAAATGCTTCATTTAATTATATTCTTATGGAGTTTTTGTGATAATTTGTAGGTACTTATTTCTGTAACTTCTTTGGAGGGTTTTTGATTGGAGGGATTCTGATATCATTGAAGACGTGAATGGATGAAGGTGATATATCGTATTTTCGACTGTCGGTTTTTTATGTGGGAAAACATTCTAGAGCAATTGTAGTAAAACTTTAAATTCAATTTACTCAGAATCTAAGAAATATGCATTTATCCACTCACGTCTTCAATCATAATGAGCTAAAATTAGGTTTTTCTATACCAGATGCCTAAAAAGAAGACGGAAAAGGAAAAGAAGGAACGGCGTAAACTGCAGCAAAGAGAATGGGTTAGAAAAAAAAGATCTCGATTGAATGAAGCAAAATTAGAAGAAAGACGGCAAAAGGACAGAGAAAGGTATAAATATAAAAAGGATGCTGGGTTGGTGAAATCTGTGCATGATTTTACTCCAAGAACCCAAAAGCAAATTCGGAAGCAATGGCGAGAACGTACACGGAAATGCCGTGAAAAGAAAAAAATGCTGAAAGAAAATGAAAAAAATAATAATAATGAGACCCCATCTTCATCACCGGCACCACAAAGCTCTAGGTCCTCAAGAAGTAATTTGGGTCGCCAAATTTCAGAAAGGAACCGAAGAAGAATCAATGCTGAAAACGCAATCTTGAGAAATAAGATCTCAATACTTGAAAAACGTTTAGCGCGTTGTAGAATGAGAATTTTGCGAAAAACTAGAGGGACAAATAAAGTGTCTGTTGAAGTGCCTGAAGAAGTTGTAACTAAAAAAAGAAAGAAGTTGTTGCATATAAAAGACGCCGTTTGCAAGTTTTTGGAGCAGGATAATGCTAGTCGCTTAACTGCCGGAAAAAAAGACACTATAACAAAAAATAAGAAGAAAAAACAAATACGGCTTTTAAATGACTCCATGCTCAACCTATACAAGGAATTTAAGGAGAATACTGAGCTAGTAATCTCCTATGCCTTGTTTTGTAGGAATCGTCCATTTTGGATTATGATTCCTGATGCAAGAAAAAGAAATACGTGCTTGTGCCAAATTCATGCAAATATGGATTTCATGGTAACAGCTCTTCACAAATATAAAATGATCGATCCCAGGACTCCCAATGAAATGCTAAAGGCTATTTGCTGTGAGGGCCATTTGCAAGTCAAATGCTTACTGCGACATTGCGAAGAATGCAACCAGAGAACCACCAAGTTTAACCACTTTAATGGTGAAGAAATGATAACCTTCGAGAGATGGCTAAGTAAAAAAACGCCATTCGTCATTAACAACACAACCAAGTTATGTCAAAGAACGGTGAAAGAAAATTTCATTACAACAAAATCAGATTTTATAAAGATCTTCCAGGGAAAGATACCGGCCTACATGAAACATATAGCAACGATTATAAACCAGTACAAGACAATAACCAAAATAAAAAAAGGTCTACCAGAAGATGAAGTTTTGCTGCACATCGACTTTGCAGAGAATTATTTGTGCAAGTATGCTGAAGAAATACAATCTGCGCATTTTAGCGCCTCAAAACCACAGATATCTTTACATACTTCGGTATTATACCTGCATGGCGATGGAAAAGAAGCAATTCAAGGTTTTTGCTCCGTATCAAAAAATTTAAGGCATGACCCTGTCTTAATTTGTGCCCATCTTAAACCAGTCATCGAATACCTAAAGGAAACGGTCCCAAACATTAAAACTATTCATTTTCAAAGCGACGGACCTACCACGCAGTACAAGAACAAGTCAATGTTCTTTTTAATAGCGAATTACATTGGTTTAGAACTGGGATTTCAAAATATAGTGTGGCATTTCAGCGAGAGTGGCCACGGCAAGGGAGCCCCAGACGGAATTGGTGCATGCTTAAAAAGAACAGCAGATGCCAAAGTCGCCGCTGGTCACGATGTGTCAGATTTTGATAAATTGGTGTCTTGTTTACAGGAAAATTGTAAAGGTGTTCGAATTCTTTTAATTGATGACGCTCATCTTGAACACATAACCAGTATTTTAAACCAAAGTACAACTGCGCCTTTCAAAGGCACCCTAGCTATTCGACAGTTAACGTGGAGTAAAGCTCATCCAGAAATATTACACGCACGCACTATGAGTTGTGATGTTTGCAAGCCTGATCAAATTTGCTCCCACTACGAAAAGGGGGTCATCTATTTGACTTACAAGACAACGAACCAACCAATTCTACAAAGTCTATCATCTGATAAGATGTCCTGCGATCCACCGGTATCTGGGCAAGCATGCCTGTCAAGTCCTCGCACGGTATCACCGGATTTATTATCAGTAGTTCCTCAACGAAATAGACAAAATAAATTCGACTTTTTCAAATTTTGCTATGAAAGTGACGAAAGTGACAATGACGCAATTCGAAGTCCCCTAAAAGATAACAAAGTGTACCCGACATCATCCAAACACACATGTCACACTAATGATAAAGGCATGGAAAATAAATGCACCGGATTGGTTGATTCAGAGGACGAAGATATTTTTTCGCTTAGCGACGTTTAGTAAATGACGTCGTGAAGTTAAAACAAACCTGAAGCCTTCTTTTTTTTGCCATATTTGTGTTATTACGAAAGTTTTTTATGTTGATTTTATGTTTTAAGAGTATTCTTAGTCTCTAATTTATAGGTTTTCACTATTTGCGGCCAAAAATGTCACTCCTGTTGACATCATGTCACTTCTGTCTATGGTCTAAAATTAAAATAGTGGTTTTTCTCCTAAATTATAACATAGTGATCTCATTTGTTATTTTTATAAAGATTCTATGGCCCTTGTCAAGATATTGAAATAAATGTTGATTAAAAAAAAACTTTTTACTTTTATTTTTATTTTTTTGTCCCTTCGTAGAATTACCCGATTACGTGATTAAAGCCTCTTGGCATTCTTTTCTTTAAAGCAAGAAAAACATCTCAACTACAGTTACCTACACAAACAGTAATTAAAACTTAAGATAAAACAAAACATGGACAGGAAAAAAATAATAAAAGACTCAAACGGGCGGAGAAAGGCGGAGTTAAATATGTCAAAGAATAAAATAGAGGTATGATAATAATTATTTACAGTAGCTGCAGTGTAAGAATGTTATGTACCAGGAAAACAGGGTACAGCAAGACGATGTATGCAGCCAGGAATACGTAGAGAGTGAAGCATTGCACCAACATGACACCGGAGATCATTGTCCGCAGCACGCGTTGCATCGGCAGCGTTAGTTCGCGCGGCATCGTCATCTGCCATACCTGGGTATGCAAGAAGGGTAATAGGTAGGTTTCACAATAACCTCAACTGCACTATTTCTGAAAGGCCTCGGTTAGTGTAATACAAACACAAACAAAAAAAATTCGATAACTTTTTTTCAAATCCATATTTTTCTGAATCATTTTCGGACATAAAAGAATGTCCATTTTATCATACACAACACATGTGTATGATAAAATGCGACAGTAAAAAGAAGAAAACTGTAAAACCACAAAATTGAAAAATTAAAACAAACTAAATCTCGATTCTGTTAGTGCTGATTGTAAAGTACCATAGTACGTATAGTACGATAACATATAGACGATCGAGTTAAGTGACGGGTTTCCTCATACCATTGACACCTTGATTGCTTGATTTGAGTGCGCGCGTAGACTGCGGCATTGATACTAAATCGCCATGTTCGTTCATGCAGTTATTATTGTACTACAATCATCATCATCACCAACCCATCATGTCCCCACCGAGGGGCACGGGTCTCTTCCCTGAGGAAGGTATAGGCCATACTCCACCACGGGGGCCAAGTCCGGATTGGTGGATTTTACTACAATGCATTAACCTAATCTGGGTCCTGTTCTCACGATGTTTTCCCCATGTTGATTCATAAATGGAAAGAAAACCTTGGCTCAAGCAGGATTCCTCACTGCGAGTCATGCGACCTTTGACTCACCGAGACCGTGGCGCTATCAACAGAGCTGACAATGACATTGAAAGAAACATGGTATGACCAACTTTGCAAATGACTGGTGGACGATATCTCAGTTGGTAGAGCAAACAACACGGTGAGCCAAATGATGGATGCTTGTAGAAATCAATTTGTTGAGTGTAATATTTTGCCGTTTGAATGAAATACCTATAGGGTGCTATGATTACATACTACTATTAGCTATTCGATGTAGCTAATCAAATAGCTAATAGTAGTATGTGAAGTATTTAATGATTGCATAGAACAATCAAGCAATGCGGCTATGCAATTCAAGAAAATGTTTGTAATGTCTAATTATTAATTACTGAAGAATGAGAGCGGACGTTTATATTCACGATACTGTACCAGTGTACCTACTTGCCAAAGCATTGTAAAAAATATAGAACAGTGCATTTCGTAAAATACGGTAGGCATCCGAACTGCGAAGGAAGAATTTTGATGACGTCATATAATGCGGCGCGTACGGCACTTGCGGTGCGTGCTGCCACTCAGTGTTGCCTCATTCGGATCCGAAGACCTAAATATGCTCCATATAAGTTCCTTTTTGAATTAATGGTGTGGTTGGTGGGTAAAGTTGGGGGCGGGGAGTAGGCGTTGGGGTGTATGCATGGGGGCACTATAGGAACCCAATTGGACGCAAAAACGAAAAACAAATCCTTATAAATTATTTTTTTTATTTTTTTATTCTTTGATTGTGTAGGGACAATATATGGGAGCAAAAAAGGTCCCACAACTTGGTACCGTAAAACGCACCGTTTTCGAGTTATGATTGAAAAACGAAAATCCACGTCTCGAAAATTTTACTAGTGTCGGAAAGCAGTAGCTGCCTTGGGTATAGCCAAAGTATAGCCTTGGGGAGCGATTTTTTTTTTTTGCCTGGGCATGGATAAGGGAGGTCTTGAGGAGCAAAAAAGGTCCCGTAACTTGGTACCGTAAAATGCACCGTTTTCGACGACATTGCCGACGCAATAAACTGTTATCTGTGTACCCAATGGTAGTAAATGGTACCTGGCTACTGCTTTCCGACACTTTTTCGACAAATTTTCGAGACGTGGATATTCGTTTTTCAATCATAACTCAAAAACAGTGCGTTTTACGGTACCAAGTTGTGGGACCGTTTTTGCTCCCATGGATCGTCCCTATACAATGAAAGAATAAAAAAAAAATTTTTGCAAAAATTTTCTAAGTCATAACTCGACAGCAAACAATCTTACTAAAAAAAGTCAATGAACAAAAACGTATTATTTTAGCGTTTTAAACCGATTGCAAAAAGGAAGAAAAAAGAAAAAAGAAAATTTTGCAAAATTTTTCTGTCCTCAGCCCATAGCGCCCCCAAGGCTACACCCCAACCCAACAATTTCTTCCATAGCAGAATGTCACCGCACCGTTTCACACCAGAGGCAAGAAAAAACTGCAAAAGTTGTTGGCAACACACAGAAATGCGGCGCGTGCGGCGCGTGCGGTGCTGACAAATGTGCGATCAACTTAAGCCGCCTGTTTTTCATGAGATTTTATTTTAGCCGCAATCTCTTACATACTTCTGCTACCCTAGTACTTTTGTACTATTTACAGTAAAATTATTGTACCTAAATTACCCGTTTCCAGCGGTGGAACGTTTGATGGACGATGATGATTGTGACAGAAAACATTCTGCGCGTAGTTACGCGCGAAGTTACGAAGTACAGTTGTACTTCGTCATAAATTCGGGTAAAATTCTAATGTGTGTCCAGTTGACGAAAACATTAAAATGATTTAAATACGTTTCACCATCTGGACACGCGTAAAAATCTTGGTGTGTCCAGATGACGAAAGATATATATATAGAGATAGTATCATTTATATACTAATTTGAGTTTAACCAACTCGACACAGTTGTGTCCAGTCATGTGTGTCCAGTTTGTGAATAATAATAATAATCTTAATCTATATATATAAAACGAGAAGCTGACTGACTGACTGACTGACTGACATATCAACGCAGGGCCTAAACTATAACGGTTAGAAACTTGAAATTTTGCACAGAGGTTGCTTTTGTAACGTAGGGGAGCAATAAGGATTTTTGAAAATTCATCCCCTAAGGGGGTAAAATGGGGGTTCAAAGTTAGTATAAAACTTTGCCGTTTTTGAAGTTATTCGAATGAAATTTGGTACGAAGGTTCTTCATTTAAAATTATGAAACACGTGTGAAATTTTTTTTTAAAAAAACATCCCTTAAGGGGGGGGGTACAAACTTAGTATGAAACTTTGCCGTTTTTGAAGATATTCGAATGAGATTCAATATGAAGGTCCTTCATTAAAAGTTATGAAAAACATTTAAAATAGTTTGTCGAAATCATCCCTTAAAGGGGTAAAAAGGGGGGGTGCAAAGTTAGTATGAAACTTTGCCGTTTTTGAAGTTATTCGAATGTAGTTCAGGATAAAAATTCTTCATTGAAAGTCATGAAAGACATCTAAAGTAGTTTTTCAAAAATCATCCCTTAAGGGGGTAAGAGGGAGTTGCGAAGTTAGTATGAAAGCTCTTTCGCATGCGCTAAAAGTATCCCTATCTTATTTGAAAACTCTTTACTCAGCTAAAGCCCACGCAGACGTAGTCGCGGGCAACAGCTAGTAATATATAATAATAAACTCACGCCCGCAATCCCCGAGGGGGTAGGCAGAGGCACCAATCACTAGAACTGGGCCCACGTTTTGCCGAGTTTATTAGGTCCCAAAACGTGACAAGTGGCAAGCCTATCGCCGTTTTCCGGGCACAATTTATCAGCGAATGGTGTTGCTGTACAAACAAACAAATGTAAGTAACTAAAAGTCATTGGTACATGCGTGGTTCGAAGCCAGACCCTCATGATCGAGAAGCAAGGGTCAACCACCACCGCTTTTTTTTTGTGAATAACCCGTTTCTTACTTATATAAGATCGATGGGGTTTCTATTTAAAGAGGGAGGAAGGCAAACTCGCGTTTAACCGTGTGAATCACAAAAAAATATTGAACGCAGTATTTTAGTGAACGAGGGACCTCTAAGGGAACGCAAAGATATTAAAAATAAATAAAATCCGGTAATAATTTTTATCTGTTTATTAATACGTTTATTGCACATAATAATGTGTAAATAAATGGTAATATGTGCGAGCATCTTAAAATTTAAATAGAATTAACCTTTCAGTCCAATTATTCAAAATTATTACAAACAAAAAAATATTCTGTGTTCCGTATGGATGCTTAGGAGAATTTATTATTTTTATTTTTTATTTTGAAGTAATTAAAACTACCTAGTACTCTAATTATTCAAAATTATTTCAAACAAAAAAAATATTTCTTATTCCGTATGGATGTCAATGAGAATTTATAACTACAAAAGAATTATAAACTTTGTTATTCACAAGTTTACAACTTGTTTGATAACTCTAGAATTGCCATTTTCGATTCCATTCCACAAGGCCCGAGCCCATTCCGATTGCGCGCGGATTATGTATGTACCATCCACAGTTGAGCTATAGACCTCCATTACTTGTTTCATTAGTGTATATTATGCAAAATAGATATATAAATAAAATAGGTACATGTTGGTTAGAGTGTCTCTTATCAGAAAAATGTTTTAAATTACCCTCTGCATTTTCAAGGATTAGGTTATTACAAATAACTTACGGCAGCTTTCTAATTGTATTACTTAAATAAAATAAATTATTGCAGTACTCGCTAACGTTCATGAAATACATTGCGTGGGAACCTGAATGTTCCCTACCCTCATTAGTCTAGCGATTAACGCGCTTGTCTACCAAAACAAAGGACGTGGGTTCGACTCTCACTGAATACCGATCAGTCTACGACCTATTCTCAGCCTTACGCAAAAAAATTAATGAAACACAACATTTACATAACAATTTTAGAAGAAGAACTAAAGACACCAAAAATGTCGTATCGTATTTCTGTAATGTCGTATCTTAGTTGAATAATCAGGGTATCCTGATCAACTAATAAGACCTCTGATGGTAACTAAGACCCGCACTAAATTGGTCAAGTGACTAAGACGTTGTAGCACTTGGAAAATTTTGTCATTTAGCTACCTATCAGATTTTCTATGTGTGTCATTTTTATTTTATTAAAATAAATGATTTGATTTAAATCTGTGAACATAGTATAGTAAGTTTATATCTAGCGCCAGTGATTGACCCACCTGCTTGAGGTTAGCGTTGACTTTGAAGAGAGTGGCGTCGAATATAGTCCGCAGTAGACCCAGCAGCGTCCAGAGACATAGCTCTGACTGCACGCTCATCCCCAAGTATGATAAAATATTTAGCATTCTTGCATCTGTTGTATAGGACTTTGAAAGTTCGCGAATTCAGTCCACAAACATTTTATTCTGATTTTTGGTAGAGTTCGTTGAATATTGGCTGGAAAAGCTGAGGAATTCAGCTACATGTTGCTAATTTGTGTTTTGCTTACTAGGTATCGGCGGTTTTTAGGAATCCAAGTTGTCACGTGGAATTGCACAGATTAGGCACAGAGATTAGGTTTTTTTCTGACTTTGACAAACAAATTATAGTGGAGCGGGCGTCTCGAGAATTAAGTCGTCTGCTTCACGAACACCGTTCATCGTGTTGCGAGCTGCATTCGAGAAGGTGGACATTTGTTCAGTTGTGTAAGGCAGTTGAGTGATGTAGGTTTGATTATTTCTCGAGTTATTTTGGAATTTGTCAAAATATTATGTCTGAATATTTTTGGAAACTCTTTTGAAGTTTTCTGTGGTTTTCATAATTTTAAACAGTATAAAGTTTTTAAATATTTGTTTAGATATTAATCATAAAAATCAGTAAAAAAAATTATGTATAGGACATAAATTAGCTTTTAAATGACAGATACAACAACAACACTTTTATGTTGTTACTGTCTTCATCAGTGCAGTATCCATATTAGGATAATCCGGTGAAACTTAAGGAGGTTCTTCTATGATGAAGGCAAACAACTTTTATTATGAAAGTTACTATGAAATAGCGACAAAACTATCAGTTCTTTCATACTGGAATTGACAACGCTTAGCTGTCTGTTCAGTTGACAGCGGCGCTAGTGGAGAATTTAGTAGTAACATTTAAAAAATTTACCTAGACAAATGAGAATATTTTAACCCGTCTTTCAATTTAAATGAAAATATATCTATAAATCTTAGTAAGTGAATAAATAAAACAAAAATTGGGGAACAGGATTTACAATTTATTAGTTAGTTACAATTTTGCCCACCTGAACAGATAACTTGGTGGCGCTGTAGGTAACATGACAGGTAACCTTGTCAAACCATTTTCTTTTTATTCATATAGATTTATTAATTTATGAAGTGAATATACAAATAAATATTCTGTAAATATTTCAACCGTCTACCTGTTGTTGTTATTAATACTGAGCGAAAACTCATGTTTGTTGTATGGGTGCCCCAATGAACTATTTATTTTATTTTATGTTAATAAGTTGTGTAAACGGCAAAAAACGACTCGTTTGTTGTATGGGAGCCCCACTTGAATATTTATTTTATTCTATTTTAGTATATTTGTTGTATAATTATCTGTTGTATATTCGTATTAATTATCCGAAAGACCAACAGAAGTATTAATTTGTAAAATCTGTTTTTCGTTGGAAGCAATTTTTATTTCCTTTTAATTAATTATTACACAGAAAAGTTTAACTGTCCATCCATCCACAGCAATTAGTTTAGAAATAATTAAAGCGAACCTCATGAAAATCATCAATCAATCAATTCCTGTAGTAAATAATAGACTCATTTATTGACAATACTTTTTATGATTTTCTTAAAAATATTTTTTGTTTTATTTTTCTTTCATTCTAAGCCCGATTGACAACCACCCCCTTGAATTTGGCTCGTAATTTTTTTTACACCCTGTACGAACGATGGCCGCTAACAGATAAATCGAAGTTTCCGAAAGAGGCTATATTATGAGAAGAAACATGTGATGACTTAATTTTAAAATAATTAACAAATTTAATAAATATTAACTTCTTTCAAAATTTATAAATATATTAGATTTTATACTTCCAAATAAAACACCTGCCCCAGGTCACAGTCCTGCGGCCTTGAGCCCAGAACTTTGGCGATATTGCCTCTTTGGAAGGGCAGCTTTATCCTCAGGCCGAGGCACGCGCCAGCGTTTGTACTGTACAGTCTGTTAGCTTTTAGAATATACCTCGGGCTCTAGAGTAGGCTTCGGTTTTCGCCGAAAGCATACGAGTGTAATACTACATACTTCCTGCTCTGTAGAAAACTTTTCTTCACTATTTTGAAAAGTTGTGTAAAGTTAAGTGTCATATTAGTTCCGATATTTCTATTACACGAATATATCCGATTCCATTCGATAGTAGCCGAGGTATATTCTAAAAGCAAATAGACTCTAAATTTTGTGCTATGAACCTGTAATTGGCTGTCGTTTCCAATTATGTCAGATTCTATGTTATGGTAATATCTGATCAGTCTGATCACCATCTAGATCTATCATCTAAATAAATAAATAAATACTTAAATAAATGTAGAGTCGGTAGGTAGAGCATGTTTCTTCTTAGCAACCTTTTACAAAACCCTAATCGTAGTAGATAGCGTAGAACTTGCTACAGCAGGCGTTCCGAACATAATATTGTACAATACACGCCGCAGCTTGGCGTCATCGCCGCACGCCTCGGTGCCTCATCGCTCGCTGCAGCGACTGAGTGAATTGAGTCGAGTAGTGTCAGTCAGATCCCGGTTGAGGACAGACCGCCCGCAGACGCGCCGTCCCGATTCTACCACGTACTGAGCCACAAATATTACGACTGAGCTCAAGTTTTCCCGCGCTTGTGCATCGAAGGAAAAATAAAGTTTTTTGTGACCTTGGATTCATAAGCTACTGGCGCGGGCTACTTGCTACATGTGACAAAAACATTCGACGGTTCCAGCATTTATCAAAGGTAAACATTTGATTAGGGTCGGAAACACGACAAAGTTAATTTATGTGCAGTTTTTAACGGTTGGGTTTTAATGAGAATATTTATGAGTTTTCGCCGATCGGTTTCCGGCCTTGATTCAGTTTCAGACGGTTCCAATAGTGTAGGTAGGTGCGAGGCGTCCTTACCTTGAGCGGGCGAGGCACGAGTTATTTTTAATAATTCCGTAAGTCGCCGCATCCCGTCTTAATCTACGTAAATAACTTTGCATCCTCGATGAAGCATGAAATTAGGCCAATATGGTTACAACATATCGATGGTTTTGATAAAAGAGCAATAATTTCTAAGAAAAAAAGAAAATTTATGGGATTGCACAAGAGTATATCAAGGAAACTTGATGAAAACTAGTTTTTGATCAGGTTTTCTCTTTATCTACAGACTGACACCACAGTTGACAAACTAGCTATCAAGCAATACAATTTAATATACATAGAGATCGAATCTGCGCGTACGACATTGTCAACCAGTCAAGGTTGCCTCTGTGTGTAAGATGAGAATGATGTCATACATACCTACCGCGATACGGGAGTCTTACATTGCACTGCACATTCATTCAATGAAGAAATCGCATATGAAGTCTTAATTCATCATCATGAATCATAGAGTGACCAAGCGGAGAAATAAAATGACCAAACCATGAATAGGGCGCCGCCGCCGGTCACATTTACCAAACCATAAGCACCGTTGGTTGGGTTGTTAATGGCACTATCTATAGCAGTCTGGTAGGTGTCAGCCACCCACGAGCCTTCCGGGCGTGAGACCCGCCTGAGGTATTAATATTATGTGCAGTACAAGTATCTGAGCCCAAACTGAGCCCACGCTAACACTAAAGCGTCGACGGTTAATCAAATATTGTTCGTCGAGTTTTCGGGTCACTGTTGCTTGTTTGACTTTTTTGTGCCTTTAATTGCACCTTAAAATTCTTCAGAAAGTTCGATAAAGAGTATTCTTAACGCACACAGAAATAATACACAGAAATATATGTATAGTATCCACAGTGAAAAAAGCGACCATATTCGTATAGCAATTTCTTACCTTGTATAGGAGTAAACGGTTTTGATGGAATACGCAAAAATCAAGTTATTGTCACAGTTGTTTCTTTAATGAGACCACATCCGGATATCTACTAGGGGTATCTTGACACAATCTCAATTTACAACCAAGGACATTCACTATTCTACTACGGTAATAGGTTTCATTATCGCTTAGCAGGCCCATACCTGTATACGTGAGAACACGCGATTCAAATACTCTCCATGTTTCCCTTTATGGTGGTGACAGTTGTATCTCGGTGCAACGCCATCCACCCTACTTTTCCCGTACTTTCTCGGAATATCTTCTTTATTACAGTATTATCGTCCTCTATCACACAAGTCTATGATATTACATCTAATATAAAAATCTTGTGTCGCAGTTCAGTATTTGCGAACTCCTCCGAAACGGCTTCACCGATTTGTTTGTATGAAATGTTTTGTGTGTATTTGGTAGGTTCTTGGTTTTGTTTGGTCTTTGCTTTTGGTAGGCTAATGCCTACGATCTATACGCCCGATCACCAGATCAAACACACGTAAGGGTCGGCGACATAAGTCCAAAATAGAAATTTTTCAGGCAGTGGAAAAATTGTAGTTAGTCTATAGCATTTTTACAGTTTTTATTAGATTAACGGAGGGCTGTCATGAAACAATGAATTGAACATGTTCGCTTTTTTACTAAAAATAAACAAAATACCTAGGTACTATTTTAGTTTATATTGTAAAGAATAATAATTTAATGGCAATTTGACTTATGTGCTTTAGTCTGCAGACTCTAGTATAATACGGCTAAACAACGTTTGTCAGGTCAGCTAGTTATGTATAATAATTTAAAAGGAGGATATTCTATTTTTTAAATTCTGTAATTGTTTTGTTAGTTACTAATGGAGGTATCTATATTAATAATTTCGTTCGGGTCTACGGTAGACTCGAACGATATGCACACCAAATGAAAGAGCGTAAAAAAATAGTTGATCTGAGTCGACAACATATGGGCGGAAAATTCGTATTATCGAGCAGCATCAATATAAAAATTATTAAATTCAATAATGGCGTTGCTAAGTAAACATGTCAATGTCATCATTGTTGTGTTAGTGTCACAAGTTTTCATTGTGAACTGTTATGGCCGGTTTACATTATTTTAGTATTTAGGAGAGTGCTATAATACAATTAGAGAGGCAAGTGCATTAGTACATTACTAGACGTTCGAGTGTACGTTTATATTTCTTCCAGTAGAGTGTCACTTCGTCGACGTCGCGAAATATGCGCTATCCTACTCAAAATACTATGAGTTTTAATGGAACACATAAGTAAGTTTGATAATTCGAGTTAATGAAAACAACACGCACCCGTCACGGGTCACTTGCGCACTCTCCTAAAGTTCTCACTAAATTTTTAGTTTATACACAGATAAGTAACGAGGATAGTAACGCGCTCAGGTGTCACTGGTTAGAACAATAGAAACCAATTTTATTTTGATTCTAATTGAAAGGCAACTAGAACCGTACTATACCGTAACACGTACTAAAGCAAGTGGCGCTTACACGTTTCTACAAAAGCACTCTCCTTAAGAAAGAAAGAAATAAAGAAAGAAAGAAAGAAAGAAAGCAAGAAAATTTATTTATTTGAAACCAAACAAAAAAACACACACACACACACACAGAATGAGTACAATAATAAAAAAAATAACACAAAAAGCATAAAAAGCGTAAAAATAAATAAACTGTACAACATGAAAATAATAATAAAATACATTAAAGGTTGAGCCCCCAAAATGGGCCCGATTCAGCATAATGTTGCAACAGAGTGTAAAGTAAAGCACTCTCCTAAACACTAAGATAATCTAAACCGGCCCTTTGATCTAATTTGTTAACTCCATGGTGTGTGGAATACCGTGACATCCAAGAAGGTTATTATAATCTGTGCCAACTGAGAAGGTGTAGTAAGTAATCTGTGGTGTTTTTCATTGGCGGGAAGACAATAATTGACATTGAGTTTTGGAAGGGTCTGAAAAATAATTGAAAAAGGAAATCAAAGTCATAAATTGATCTTTATTGTTTTGCTTAGTTATAGGTACCAATAAACTCATTGAAATGAAAAGGCCACTAGATAAGAAAAATACCAAAAATTAAAATGATGAAGAAAAACATGTGGTCATACAAAACTAAAAGCTGTAAAGCCAAAGAGGGGGAGCTGTGTTTAGTTGATTAGCCAAGTGGATTCTACGTCTCATTGAATACGTCATTAGATTCACTAGCTGTTAAGTTTATGAAGGAATCTAATTTAGTTAGTAATTTGTGATGAGGTACCCATGACAAAGTTATGATAAGTATCCGATTTTCGCCTTGCATTCCTTCGTGAGTAGCCAGAACATGTCCAAAAGAGCAAGATTGGCTATCCGTAATAGTGTGCTGGTTCCAATACTGATGTAAGCATGGTAGCGAGATTTGGGTATGGCAGAAAAATCATGAAAGTAGGATTAGTGCAGTACAAATGAGATCCTTAAGAAATATGTGTGGTGTTACTTTGAATGACAGAATACGCAATAGTGATCAGAGACCGAGGATGAAGAGAAAGAGTATGTAGTGAGTGACTAGAATTGAAAAAAGGAATGTTGCGCTGGTTTGGAGATGTGGAGAGGATGAACGAAGAAAGACTGACAAAGCAAATATATCGGGCGAATGTGAGTGGAAGGGCCGGTAAGAGACGCCCCAGTTGGACATACTTCAACCAAATAGGGGATGTATTAGCAAAGGGCAAGATTAATAGTACCCGAAACCGATGTGGGTACATGCAACGACTAATGGATGTCGATGAAGCGAAAGTGATTTGTCAGGATAGTGGCAGGTGACAGTCCGTGGTCTCTGCCTACCCCTCTGGGATACAGGTGTGAGCTTATGTATCTGAATGTATTAAGAGATTTATATCTACTGGTGGTTGATAAATACAGAGGCGTCACCATATAAAAAAAACATAGTGGAATATTATTTTGCGTCTACATTTTACCCGAGCGAAGCCGGGTTTTCGTCTAGTAAAAATATAAATCCAGTTATTGTTTACGCCTTAAAAATACTTTCGGCAAAATTAACATAGTATTATTTAGTATTATCTAACGAATAGAATTACTTAATAAAATGTTACCCCACCTATCGATGTGATGTGAGTAACATCAATGAGTAAGAATTTTACCTATATAAAGTCAGAGCAGGTCTACGGTTACCAAGATATTTTTGAGTAGAAAGTTCGAAAACACTTAGGAAACGCTTATTAGCGGGAAAAAACGTAAATCACTTAGATAGCTCCGGCTTACAAAACGTAACAAAGCTACACTAATGAAAGAACGGTACTAATGAAAGAACGGTACTAATGAAAGAACGGTACCAATTAAGGAATGAGTTCAGTTTACAAGAGTAAACTGAACTATATTCTTGACTGCTTCAGCGATAAGCGTACAAAACTTTTGACTATTTTGAACACTTACAGCTGTTTTCTGAAATAAAAATTCCACTTAGTAAACAGTATGTCTCTTCGGTATTAACTTTATTCTGGATACACTTACATGACTTTTTGTCGGAAGAGTCCGACCAGGCTTCGGCCATGTCTCTACAGTTTTAAAATATACAATCACGATCCTGAATTTAGGTGAGTCACTGAAATTCAGTGAACAATGAATATGATTAGATGTGCCAATTATCTTGGATAAGAACTCTCTTACGTCACCCACATAATCATACTGCAGGTGCGAGAGCTTATTTTCATATTTTTTCCGCAATAGATATCTTTTTAGGATACCTATCAATAATTTTATTGAACTCCCTATCATGTCTCTACCACTATGGTAGCCTCCGGTAAATCAGTGCCCTACATAATTCTAAGGATTTCCGTTCTATTTAACGCATGTGGCTTTAATCTATTATTATCTGTCAGACAAAGCCACTGCAATAAAAAAAGGAGCTGTACCATTTTTTTTTAAAGAAACTCTGAATAAGCCACATACCTCTACATGTATAAAAGGCTTTACTTAATTGATGTTAGCCTTGGTGTGAGGTCTATGACCATATTTGGTTTTTGTTAATGATAAGCGTTCCGCGAACTGACTCCAACACTGGCATTGACTTTGAGCACGCATAGTTGAATCATAAGCGACTTCGATGAAGGAAATTATTTTTCTTGAAATGGAAAGATTTTTATGACTGCCTGTAGATTTACGGTTGAAAGACTGACGTGTATCGAAGAGTCTCTAAGTATATCTGGTTCGGACTCCAAGTTTTAGATTATTACTCCGAAATTTAATAAAACTCGGAGGGTTCCGCCCCCATACTGCTGAATACCTTGATTATTGGCATAGCAAAGGTCAGAATACGTCGGTATTTGGTGCGCACAGTGACAGTTTTTTATTCGTAAGATAATTTGCGTAATAACTATGTGATTTTTTATAGAATACTAGTTGCCCCGGCAAACGTTGATTCGCCTTTTTTTCACTTATGGATATAAAAAATAGATAACAACCTATTCTCAGACCTACCGATTGTATGTATAACATTTCATCGAAATCGGCCAAGCCGTTTCGGAGGAGTGTGCGCACTAACATTGAGACAGGAGAATTTTACATATTAGAAAGAAAGATAGAAGATATAGATATACAAAATATAAAATATCAAACTTATTGGCATTTCTCAAACTAGCCAGTTACGACAACTTTCAGTGTTATTTCTTTAAATAAACCTTGTTTGCCGTTAAGCTGTACTAATTTTTAAAGCATTACGTCATAGGTGCAGGCGCGTGCTTTGTCTACGATAATAACAAACAAAGGAACAAAGAAATTAAATCAATTAATGCTGATTTAAATGATACAAATATGTATAATTATTTAGTCTCCAGATTATTTCCGGCACTTGTAGTGTAAGGGACTTCACACACGGCAGCTATAATATACATTACATCCCAGCGGGCGTAGCATGAATGCCAATTTGTCTATTCTCGACTGTCATTTTAAACCCTCCCATAGTATTAAAATGACGTAACAGGCGGTTTCTCTACGCAGAGGGGTCAACCGGTACCGGTACTATAAAGGCATCGTAGGAGCAAATTTGATATAGATTGTATTTTTATTATTATTATGCATAATTTATAATGACACACATAACAGTTGACGTATATACAATTTTTCGTTAAAAAAAATTTCATTAACTTGTCTCTTTACTTCTGGGACAACCCAGTAATCATGGTGAGCAGAGACAGAGCTCGCGTCGTCGGTTGCTCGTCTCTGACATGTCCTCGTCAAGTAAGTGTGTCCGGAATAAAGTCTAGTACTTACGAAAGTTTTAGTTTTATATGTTGGTCGATTATTTCCCGTTAAATTCTAAAGCCTACTAATTATGCTAATGAGTAGCTGTAAACGTTTTTTTTTAAGATAAGATAAGAATATGCTCTATTGCACACCGGAAAAGATAAAAAACATAAAATTTTACTACTTACCTATATTTTTTAATTTTTTGTTTTTCTATTTATTTCTAAACTAAATATAAAGTATTTATTTATATTATTATTTTACTTGGTTACAATTTAATACATCCCTGATTTTTTTTCACGTTTCTACAAACGACCGTACAACCTGGAGAAGAGATGGGTACGCTTACGCTACTCTAGCAAAAAAACGATACAGAAAACAGACTGACAAAACTACGAGTTCCGTGTTGACTACGGAACCATACAAATACATAGTAAGCATACCTCTACATTTACACTGCTACGTTAACTGTCCCACCTTTTCATTGCCTATGTCACTGTGTCTTACGAAGAACTCGAGCAAGGCCTCCGTTATTTACGCAGCCAGTTCAGTTCGTATTCACCTGACTATTCATTAACAAGGTTTGGCCTTCATTAAGGATTTTTACTGTAAGTTAGTAACATTAGTGGAAATTTCTCAGTGAGTTTCGTCTTCTGAAATAATGATTCTGAAACTGACATCAATACTTTATACCTACTAGTTAATGTTCTCCAATAGTTTTTAGCCTAAAATATTATCTGATGGAACATCAGTAGGTATCATCAATTACTTGGAATAAGACAATAAACGCTGCAGTAGATTGTAAGTGGGTTGAATCGTGTATCATGTATGTACTTTACTGAACCATCTAGAGTCAAGCAAGATCATTCTATTGCATTTATAGAAGAGAAACAAATCTTACCATGAAGAAGAACAGTAGCTTGACAACGAACAAATCTGGAGGACTAACATAACTAGGTACATAAATATGAAGGTGGTTGTACCTACATAGTTTTATCATTCGTAGTTAAGTAGCGTTAGAGTAGCAGGTCTGTGTTTGTAAAATTACGTGGGACGAAATTCAGGGCTGGAATCGTATGCAAATAGTACTCGTATAATAATTATCTACTTACTACTTAGACTACCTACCTACACGTAACTGATACTACGGGTATTGAATTTACACTATTTTGCTGTATTGAAGGGTCGTACTGTTGGGAATAAACCAGATAACGTAAGAAATCCGTCTACAATACGAAGAACTATTCAGTGAGAGAGTGTTTTTGTTAATTTAAAAATAGTGACGTTAACCTTCTCCCGTTTAATGACCGATGCACTCAAGACCACAACTAAAGAGTGTGCCAAGTTCTCACACACTACGAACATAAACATCTGTGTCGTACAAACTATTTTATGTGTTTTGATAGTTAGTTCTCATTCAGAACCGGCAAAATAATGAAGCAAAGGAAGAAATGAAGCATAAAAGACTGCTGTACACGAGTAGAGTAAACGGTAGAGTAGAGCGGTAGAGTACTAACTATGCTACTAACTCTACCAATGTAAACATCATTGGTATAGAGGCTTAGTAGGATCCCACTCTATTCTAATGCTCTACTCTACCGTTTACTCTACCCGTGTACAGCAGCCTTTGGCAGCCTAAAGGGATTGTCAAGATCGTGCAAGTGGCAACCTGGATCTCGATTCTGTTAATGCATTGCAGTACACTGGCGAACGTGGCGATTTAGTTTCATTGCCGCTTCAAGTCTACGCGCGCACACATATCAAACCTTATAGGCGTCAATGATATAAAAAAAACACGTCACGTGACCCGACAGTACACGTGTCATCGTACTATAATGCACTAAGAGAATCGAGGGCCTGGGCCCTTAGTGCGAGTTTTTTCATTCACTTTCGATAGCGAGAGCGTTTGCAATTTGTATAGGAGTGACAGAGAGACAACTAGGTGGCGCGGTTTGTCACTACTCCTATAGAATATGAGTTTACGTTAACGCGATCGGGTAGTTAAAAAAACTCGCACTAAGCACACAGTTCTTCGCCTACTCCTCTGGGATACAAGCGTGATTTTTTTCCCTTTGACATAGAAATATTCACGTACCTACATATAAAAGATTGTACTAGTACACATTAGTTACTAGATTACTCCAGCATTCACCTCACGTCCTGTTTTCCGTTAGGTCAGATACAACTGTACAAGTTGATCGGGTGTGTTAGCGACGTGTTTGTTTTATTTTAACAAGAATGTGTAGATAATGCTGCGATCAATCTACCGCTGCTGTAGTAGAGGTAGGTTATAAAAGGATAATAATAATAAAGGAACCATAAGAGTGTTCAATCAGTTTTAAAGCAAGAATTGAAAAAGCGGTGACTAGCCGTGAAGGAAATAATCGTGAGGGAATCTGGGTGAGGTGCTCACACAAATATCACTGATGTTGCCAATCCGCGGTCGTCAAGTGTGCTAATAACCTATACTGTCTCTCTTTCTGAGAAAAGATTGCAAGTGTCCGACAGTGAGACCTACAGCTAGAACAGAAAATAACTTTTTTATTTTTATAACGATTGACCTATGATTATTCACATGTTTATTGACTAAAACTTTCGTAAGCACAACACATTGTAAACTCTTCCGATATAACAACACCCGTAAGTAGATCCGGACTAAAAGTTTACAATGTTTATTGACAATTATTTACAACTGTAACAAGATAAACGAGGTGTTCCTCGACTTCCTCGATAGAACGATAGAACGAGGAAAACGTTATGAGTGTAAATTAATATTTATGAATGAATGAATGAATGTTTTATTGACACAGACATGCTTACGAAATAATCAATATTAATAATTATTATTATACATGTTACGTACACCGTGTGACAAAGATGCTATTTCACCGTTTGCTATTTCTCTTCGACACAGCGCTGAGTAAGTTAGTTTTAGATAACAAGTAGGTATTAAGCGTACTGATATCTTAAACGCTCTTTTACAAATTATTTCATACTATTTTAAATAAAAAATAAATAAACTCACGCCCGTTATCCCCGAAGGGGTAGGCAGAGGCACCAGTCTCTAGAACTGGACCCACGTTTTGCCGAGTTTATTAGGTCCCAAACGTGACAAGTGGCAAGCCTGTCACCGTTATCCGGGCACAATTTATCAGCGAATGGTGTTGCTGTACAAACAAATGTACGTAACTAAAAGTCATTGGTACATGCGTGGTTCGAACCCAGACCCTCATGATCGAGAAGCAAGGGTCAACCCCACTACGCCACCACCGCTTTTTTACTATTTTAAATACGCCTTATCTCTGCATGTTCTTCATCTAAATACTTAGTGTAGATCAAATTGAACTCTATAGAATGAAATTTGATGTTATCCTTCGGTGCATGACAGTCAGGCCTTTCAACTTCAAAGAGCACGAAACCTCAACCCTAATATCATACCTTAACTCTCATGCCATATTTAGAAAAGGTGAATGCACTATCTGTGTCGGGTGTAACCCCAGAAGCCACACATGCATGACATCTGTAATCCCCATTTACACGCGCTGCCACTTCTTCGCAACACTTTCAAGCTTGTAAGCTCACACATCGAAAATAAGGATAAGTCTTGCTTGCCCCTAGCGAGTTAAACGGTTTGGTGCATGCAAGCAGTGATAGTTACAAACACGATGATGTTCAATAGGCTATTTAATTTTGACAGTGTGAAAAAAACAGTATTATTTATACGTATTCGTATAAATGATGTATCTAAGAACCGCTTTTAATCATTTTACTAAAAAAAACAATTATGATTTGTAAAAAAACACAAAGTAAAATTTGATAATTTGTATCTGCCGCCATTGTATCGAAAACGCCCTGGATTGGCCGATTCTATGATGACGTCACAATTCAATAAAAATGGTGTCGGTCATTCACTCTTACTTACGTTCATTGGTTGGTTTATTGGGAAGTGACGTCATAATACCAGTGCGGCGCCATATTGCCCAAGATAGCGTTTTGGCGGCTTATTTAGAAAGTAAATTTTCGTTTGGCTTTTTTAGAAGAAATACACGAAAGAATTTAAAATAACCACTTTCTGAGGACTCCATGAAGACCAACAAACATTATGAGATGCCTTTCAGAAATCGGTCAAATAGCCTATTGTGTTACCAGACAGAGCGAGTTCAGTATTACCCCGCAAATTATCTATCTACCGGCCACCCTCAGACCGCCATCTTCCGAAGTACCTAGATATTTTGACGGGTTATACGTGAATGAAGACAATTATTGTTTCACATTGTCAAAAAAAATTACTATGAGAATGTTCTAAAAAGTGCTATAGAAAGTTATGAGTAAAACTAATCGTGAAAACAATACAACTAAGACTAATCGCGAGGACGGGAGCCTGCGGTGGCTTGAATCCCGCTTTAGCTTAGAGGTTTTCTTCCACTTGTGAAATATGTTTATCGAGATAAGAAGTGTTCACATTAGAGTAGTGCGAGGAAGGAGTAATCCCAGTGACGGGAAGAGGAATGTACACATGGAGTGACATCTGTTGTGGGCTGTGGCCGGTGACCATCAAGCGCGTCGCTTGCGCAATAACTGCTTTTGGTCAAAGCTACCGCCGCTGAGTTGCGGCCAGATATTGTGACAACACTTACTCGTTTGTTATTTTATTACCAGCGAAGTAACTAGGTACAGTCGACAGCACATCAACCTTCACATTTTAGTTGCAAAGTCGCCCGCAATGCAACGGAGTACAGTGCATGGGCGTATACGATGATGTGCTGTCGACTGTACTATCAGGACATCAAAACTTTATAATACAAACTTTGTAGAGTTAGCAAAACGCAAAATCTATGCTATTTATTCCTAACTAAAATTTAAAATCGTCCCGTAACATGGGATACATACTTTTCGTCTGAGATTCGTCGTTGACTTGTATCCTGTTTAATGTTCTGCCTCTTCGAACAAATAAAACAAAGCCAGAAGATTACTTCTTTATTAGTTCCTCGTCTTATCAACCCATTTTGCTACTGCGTGTCTACGAAATACGGCGATGACGCTGCGCGCATGCCGCACAATCGCTATACGATCGCGCCGAGCTCGCTGCGCAATCGCATCACTTTCAAATTGCTTGCAAATAGATAAATGTTATGCGTAATGTCTTATTCAATACTTTGGGGTCACAAACAAACAGCGCTGGTTTATAGTTAAAGCCGGCGCGGCGCTGTACCAAATACCAAAACATCTTTAATTTCTTGATGATAGATAACCCAAAACAATATTCATTTCTCAGCCAAATTGTATAAACTTGTCTAAAGTAAGTAAAGTAAAGAAAAAATATTACCAAATTAATTATGTTACACGCATGCATAATTATTATTATTTTTCAAAGATCATGACATACCTGTGTAATCTCGTTTTTATTTACAATAGAGTGTTATCTATCTATCTATCTATTTATCTAATAGATTCTTCATATCTTAATCTTAGTTTGTTTTGCTGTCCAGAATTCGGATCAGGTGTAATTTTTTAACAATGTAAATATGCAAATAATTCTATGATAATTTAGTTGTTTATGTCAAATGAACCAAAATCGGTAGAGTCGAATCATCCATAAAAACAAAACCTTTAAATTGCCCACACTGTCACAACGTATGTATGATCCATTTGTCTATACTTGGCATTTTTTTCAGACTTTAAACGACAATAAATCAAAAACCTTCAGCGGAAGAAGACTCGAAACAGTTTGCAAATTTAGTGCTAGCTAGTACTAAATTTGCAAACGGTATTGAGTTTTCTGACTCTAAAGGTATTTGATTTAGTGTCGTTTAAAGTCTGAGAAAAATGCCAAGTATAGACAAACGGATCATAACAGGTTTAATGGCTTAAGCATTTTGTGGTGGCGAGGAGCCATGCTGAGTAGTGACACACAAGCCATCCTGCCATAATGTGTTTTGCTCTTAGTAATGAAGCAAATAAAACCATAAGGCATAAGCAAGACCTAAATAGCAACCGTTATGTGTATAAGGTTAACTACAAAGACCCAGAAACATAATATTTTCACGGCCACGTAGAAACTCTACAAATTAACTCTATGAAACAAAGCGCAGAGGTGTGCCCTTTAGTTCGCTAGTGGGGTTGGTGGGATGTTTGCAGCTCTAATGGTCGAAGGCACTTTGTGTTAACCCGGTACATGTAGAGCTAGAAACGTTACAGAAATGGGTCAGGCCAATGCCATGCGAGGGTTACGCTCCGGCTGTAGATTTGATAGCAGCAATTTGCGAATTAGTTCACCCAATCCGTACCTAGATATACATACGTATGTAGTTGAATTTCTCACGTTGAGTTCTGATTCTCAAATACTGAGTTAAAAGCATTATGTACTCATTACTCAAAGATATTTGTATCAATAATTTGATGGTTGTATTACCACATTAAGAGTTGGCTGGAAGATATTTTTGCTGAAAGAAGCACGCTACACCTTAGTTTTTTTTATAACATAAAATGTTGTGTTATAATGTCGTTTATGTGTGCAATAAGGTGTAAATAAATGAAGTATACAGGTCAACGAAGTATGGTGCTCGGCACTGGCGGACAAAAGAGTAAGGAGGCACCAAATTCGTACTGACCCTACTTCGGACCTTTCCTATGTCCTACATGCGGTAGGGGCTGCCGCTCCCGAATCAGACTTTTTAGTAACTCAAAAAAGTGTCAAAGCCTTTAGGCACTGCTTACATTGTCCGTAACGGACGCGAAGGCTTATGATGATAACAGTGTGATTTATGATACCAACCGAAGGTGAAAAATCTAATGAGATACAGTGTTTAAAAGGGTCAGCTAAATGTTTTTGTTTTGATCTATCTTGTGTAAAATAAAGATAACTTTAACTAGGTTAGTACCAAGTATTTGGGTTATCTACAACACAGTGTAATTAAAGTAACATAAAACTTCCAAACTTATTTGGTTCAAAACGTAAATGATCCTCAATGCGGCAAAGATCCAAGCATAATAGATGAGTTAATGACTAAAGGCAAGTAGAGCATTAAAGCGCTACTTCCCGATCTCAATGGGCGTGGGCAAAGCGGGAATAATGGATCAATTGTTTGAAGCTGATTCCGTGACTCCGGCGGTTGATGGCTTGGCCACGCTGTCCTCAATAAAGCCATACAACGCGTCTTATCATAAATCTTCGCTTGGATTTCAGAATAAACAAGAGATGGGATGCTCTTTGAGTTAGTATAAATAGAGCCGTATTGTTCTGTAGCAGATAAATCAATGCTTCCGAGGGCGGATAAAGAAGAATGAGAAATATAATTAAATAAAGATAGCATAAAGTCCAACCTATATCCCAGAGGGTAGGCAGAGGCCAGAGTTTGCTACTGTATGGTCGCTTGCACTTGTATAGTCGTAGTATGTTCATTTGACCCTTTACATCCACATACGCGCAGAAAATTTGTGTTGTCAAAGTTTATTTTTTTAATTTAAATAACTTCTTTAAAAAAAAGTGGATGTCATTATCGTTGAAAATTACCTTTTTGTGTATTGGGTTAGGAGGTGTTAGTGCTAACTTTGCAGTGACATATACTCGGATGAATAATAAATGACTAATACTCCGTAGATCTGATCTAAAATTAGTCACTTGTTAGAGTGTCAGTGGGTAGTCATTGCTACAAAACGCGCCCTACAAATTGGGCTCAAGCTATGACGACAATGAGGACTAAGTAGCAATTTATTTCGTAAAATTATATTTTTATAAGTGAATATTTTTTCTAAAAGGGACAAAATCTAATTTAATCTAGTTTTTTGTTACTTGACCAACTTATTTTTCCACAGCTTGTGAAACTTTTCAGGGGTCCACCATTAAATTAATCTATAGCACTAAATTTGTACCTATAGGTACTGTTTCGGGTTTTCTACCGCTAAAGGTTTTTGATTTAGTGACGTTTAAAGTCTGAAAAAATGCCAAGTATAGATAAATGGATTTTATGGCATAGGTAATAAAAGCGTGTTTAAAGACAATGCCACTCCAATATAAGTTTAAGGCAAATTCCCCATTGACCTAAAATGTTCCTTAGTGGCAATTGAAACGGTTGCGTTGCCCAATCATGTTATGCGGAAATGTTCTGGAAATGAGAATCGATTCTATAGCCGAATTGATTGACCAATGCCCATCCTCTGGGGAATGCATGGAACAGCCACAAGGGCGTACCCAGGTAGGGGCAGGGGGGGTAGCTGCCCCCCCTAGAAGATGAATTAAATGTAAATTTTTTTGGCAAATAGAAATTAAAAACGTGTTACCTACTCTGCGCAAAATGAAGTGTTGGAAACAAAATATCTTTTCAGCCAGATTTGTTTTTTTCTATAGTTAAATATTCTACAACATTCGAATTCATTCGATATAGAGTATGTATAGTGAGTCGTGTCAGTCGTCTCACAACGTATTTATTAGAATATTTTTCAACACACTTGCTCATAATGTGGCTCTTATTACACAGTAATTAGACTCATAATGCTTCAAATTACACACGCGTGCGTTTTTGTCTTATCATTACCGCACGCGTGTTTTTGATTATATTTAGTTTTAAATTGTCGCTGTTCATCCAATTATCCCAATGGGGACAAGCTAAGGACTGTGCAGTCCATGCAGCCTAGTCTTATGTGCATCCTTTTTGAAAAAACTTTTGTTCCGAAAATGTTAATTATTTGCAAATAAATTAAACAATCTTATTCAAATAGATAATAATTCTTTTTACCAATGATTTATACGAATAAATACTGTTTTCCTATACGCTATTATTTATTATCCGCTTTATAATTTCATATATCTACTCATTTTATCGTGTTTGGCTGTTTGCGACTTTTTTATTTGTGCGCGCACCAAGTTCGCGCTGAATAAAAAAAGTTCTTCCGCCATCTTTTATTTACAGCTGATGATAAAACTGAAATAAAATGTTTTCCAACACATTTGAGAATTTATTATTATTCGCAAGTGTGTTTTGAAAAACGTCGTATGATACTCGTGTGCGTTGGTAATTACAGTTCTCGGCTCTATTAAGCCTTCGCCTTCGGCTCAGGCTTAAAAACCTCCTCGGTAGGGGAACACATAAGGACATATCAAGTATCAAAAATATCAAGGACATTCTCAGAAATGACCGCGAGTTTCCTGATAGAATAAGTAATGAAATACTTCAAAAAGCAGGAGCTGTTGCAATGGATTTGAAAATAGAAATTTCGGTTCCACGTCTTGCTCACAAGCAAACACATTGAAGTAATCCGCCATCAGACAATGATAACGAATATTGGCGGCGTTCCCTGATAATACCATACATGATTCACTCATTTCATCATTGAATATTCGATTCTCCCAAGAAAATACTCCGGCGTTTGCTTTAAGCAGGCTACATCCCTTGTATATGACAAAAACCAGCATTACAGACCTACACAAAAATGCAGAATCATTCCAAGAATTTTATAACCTGGATATCACCGGAGAACTGAACCTTTGGCATAATTTATGGGTGACGAAGGCTTTATCAGATGATCAATTAAGGGACATAGAAGTAGTTGATCTGTTCAACGAAGGCAAAAAATTTTACCCTGCTGTCAGAAAGGCGTTAATTATTTTAAGCACTATCCCATGCACCACGGCGACCGTAGAACGGTCCTTCAGTACGCTGCGAAGAGTTAAAACGTGGCTTAGAAGCACCATGGGTGAAGAAAGGCTTACGGGTTTATGTTTGATGAGCGTACATCGCAATTATTTAAAAGACAACAGTGAGTTTATTGAAAAGACTGTCATAGACAAATTTTCGGCAAATCCGAGAAGATTACTGTTACATTAATATATACATCCATAATATATATACTATACATAATATATAGTATTCATCATCAACCCATTATGTCCCCACCGAGGGGCACGGGTCTCTTCCCTGAGGAAGGTATAGGCCATATTCCACCACGGGGGCCAAGTCCGGATTGGTGGAGGCTTGTAAGACTAGTGGCTGGTCTTACTGTCAGAAGTTTTCAAGCCGCCCCTAAAGGCCTCTGACTTGGCTTAACGACTGCCATCTATCGACGGCAGCCGGCACCAACTGCTTAACGTACCTTGCGAAGCACGGAATCGCTCGGAAAAAATGCCACTAGCGTTAGTCATAGACGGTGACCATCCATGGACTGAACGCGCCGTATGTTGCTTAACCTTAGTGATCGTTTAAGATCACTCAGGCAGCCCAGGCTACGAGCGATTCGTAATTATATAGTATAATTATGTATAATATTTTGTTTTGTGTCATCATCAAAATTAATGAAAAAAAGGCAATTTTCATGATTTTTTGTTTCAATATACCCGACCGACGATCTTTTCTAAGCAGGTATAAGCAGCCCCCTGCCCCCTCCTAGCTGAAATCCTGGGTACGCCCTTGAACAGCCACCGTATTGCACAGATTCTATATTGGCGTTGGTAATTTGGTAACAGCAAGGCCAATAGGCGAAATTCATTCCACACTTTGTGGGCGAGGTGTGAGTCGAAACACCGACCAATGTATTTTTAAACATCAATAAAAAGCGCATAGGTTCACTAATGCTCAGCGTATCCCGTCGTTTAGCGAGTAAACGGACGTTTAGCTATATCGGTCCTTTTTTTCCTGGTCAACATGGTCTGAAAGGGCATAATATTAAGCTACTTTAGGGTTCTTCCTTACCTAATATTTTTCGTCATAGCCCGGTACAGTTTTTCTATGTACTGGGCTATGAAATCCTCTAAGTTTCAATTAGTAGTATAGCTGTACATCATCAACCCAATATGTCCCCACCGAGGCACGGGTCTCTTCCCTGAGGAAGGTATAGGCCATACTCCACCACAGGAGCCAAGTCCGGATTGGTCCAGGCTTGTAAGACTAGCGGCTGGTCTTACTGTCAGACGTTTTCAACCCGCCCTAAGGCCATCAGTCTATCGACGCGGCAGCCGGCACCAACTGCTTAGCGTGCCTTGCTAAGCACGGAACCGCTCAGAAAAATGCCATTATCGTTACTCATAGAACGATCACCCATCCATGCACTGAAGGCGCCCTATTTTGCTTAACTTTCGTGGTCGTTTAAGACCACTCAGGCGGCCGGGGCTACGAGCAATTACATAGATACTACACACAAAAGAAGTAAGCGTTAGTTAAATAAAGAATAGTTTTTTTCCTTATACATAATCTTACGACCAGTTTATCTTTATGTGCATAATGCGATGAATCGCATAATATGATTGAATTCTTCATCAGGTTATGGTAAATTAATGAGTTGAGAGTCACAAAAGGATTAGTTAATAATCGTGGCAATTGGCTGATCATTGGCTACAGGTGTGAAGGTGCGATACATAAACATGTATGAATGTAAGAGTTGGATTGTAAATAGGGCATCCAAGTGCTGAATAGCAAATTAGGCAGTTAACTATAACAATTTGTAATATTTTTCACTTAATTAATACGAAAACGATTTATTCGCGTTTTGTAAGAAATGGTATTTTTTAGTATCTTTTTATTTTATGAATTAAGGTAAAACTAGCTGTTTCACTCCCATCTCGTAACTCTATAATTCATTTTTCTATACTTGGCATTTTTTTTGGACTTTAAACGACACTGAGTTAAAAACTTTTAGCGGTAGAAAATTCGATACCGTTTGCAAATTTAGTACTAGCTACCACTAAATTTGTAAACTGTTTCGAGTTTTCTACCGCTAAAGGTTTTTGATTTAGTGTCGTTTAAAGTCTGAAAAAAATGCCAAGTGTAGATAAATGGATTAAAGGTACCTACTTTTAATGTTATCTCCATAAATTAAACATTCAGGAAGCGTATGTAGACACACCTGCATTAAGCAACTTATTGCAACGCTATAACCGTCAAGTCAGTCAGAGTTAAGAATACTCATTTTTCAATGGATCCCTAAAATCCCTCCAGTTATAAAGTGTCGCATGGGTTAATGAGCGCCCCACGTGTGAGAGCAGAAATAACTCGAGGCAGTTAGAGTTCGTCGTCGCTTGAAAAAAAAACAAATGCACCGTCTGCGTTACCGCTACCGGCCGTTAATATGCACGCGGAAGCAGACGCATTATCTCATCCATTCATACCATCCCGTACTAACTACAGGGTGACATCGAGTTTGTCCGATTTTTTTAAGGGGACTTTTAACATAATTTAAAACATCTTTCAGCGTTATACTTTCTATCACTTTTATTTGGTTTCACAGTTTCGAACCTCTGGCTCATCACCCATAGCACAGGGAATCTTAGTTTGGGAGCCTGTAACCATTTTTTGTAACCGTTTTACTATAAAGTTTTCTTCATTTCATTTAATGTTCAAGGGCCAAATATTACAAGTGTTAAAAATACCTAATACTAAGCTTTTATACACTTTTAGTATTACTGCTAGTAAATATAGTAATTAGATATAAGAATATTTTATTTGGTGGTGGTTTAATTAAAACGGGAACGATGGGACTGCCATCGTCACTTTGTGTACAAAAGTCCCTAAAATAAATAAAGATTAAAAAAAATTATATATATTACAAGTGTTAAAAATACCTAATACAATTACCTACCTACTGTTAATTCATTTATAATATCATCATCATCATCATCATCATTAATCTATATATATGAATTCCACCAGTCCACTGCTGGACATGGGCCTCCTCCATGGATTTCCAAAAAGACCGGTTGGAAGTGGCTTGCATCCAGCGTCTTTAATGGTTTATGATAATGAACATTTTCGGTAAAAATGTTGCTAACGATTTCAAAGCACGCTGTAATTTTTTACTACGTTGCTCATAATAATGTGGTGGCTGAAATAACAAACTGAGGATGTAAGCGGAGCTCTGACGTGTAGAGATTCGGTCGAACACGCCTCAAAGGGGACCCACCGATACGCTGCGTGCAATGTTCTATCATGCTTCCTTTCCATTCTTTCAGAAGACATGCAGAGCCAACTCCGATAAAGTCAGCCGCGGAGTCAGCATCTGGTTGTCGAGATTCGTTCATCTTAAAACGTGAAGACAAGAGGGTTCAAAATGAAGCGGCTCCAGACATGTTGCTGTTGCGCTTCCACGCGCACCGGCACGATGATCATCGCCGTGCTGGGCGTGCTGTTGTCCATCGCCACAATCGTGCTCATGTGGACCACGGAGCACAAGGTCACATTCAGCACCTTCATATTCCAATGGGACCAGTATGACAGTAAGTATGGACTTGATCACTTCTTGATATGAATGTAGAGTCGTTGCAAAAAGACCGGCACAGAATTGATCGCGAACCTCTGAGGTGTTTCGTGTACAGTCGACAGCATGTCAATCTTCACATTTTAGTTGTAAAGTTGCCGTTAATGCAACGGAGTAGAGTGCATGGGTGTATACCATGATGTGCTGTCGACTGTACAATCATGATTAAGTACTCTTAATAATGAGTGATATGACTGAAGTAAAGCTTGTTACCTTTTTCTCAATTCGGCGCGAAAATTAATTTTTTTGGCTGTTACCACATAACTTCGTCATGTGTTCAATTCGATTTGTTATAGCAATCTATTAGTTTCATTTTAATTTGGTGAAGATCTGGTGTAGACTTTCAGAGATAGAGAAAGGAAATCTTCAATGGACAATAGAAAATGAAGTATATTGAGGACAACACCTAAATAGTATGTAAATGTTTCACAACACATTCCGTAAATAGTACCAGGAAAATTTGATAATTCACAAAAAAACGTAAAATACAAAATAAAAACGGACTTCAACACTCTACACCACAAAAAACGCAGAAATAATGAAATACGTATGTAAGTAATGCAGAAGTATATTTAGGAGTCAGTGCCCAATTTAAATATAACCACGAAACCAACACCATAGTGACTCTGACCGGACAATATACTCGTAATTTACTTACCAAAACGAGTACCTACTACACTACGCGTTACAGGAAGATCCTAGAAAGTGTTTATTTTATATCTGATTAGTTAGTTGCACAATAAAAGTTGTTTGTATTGGTGGTAGAAAACGGACGCACCACCCATTAGGTTAGAGGTCTACAGCTCATAACTTTTACATCCGTGCACTCCGGCCTCCCACATAAAAGTTACAAACTTAGTTAGTAATCAAAGGTCGAAGTGATCTCGATTAGACTATTGTAACCAATATTATAATAATAGTGCTAATATTATTTATTTTTCTTTATTTCAGTTCCAAGGATCATCGTGACAGTAAACCTCTGCTTCACCATACTGATTTGTATACTACTCCTTGTAGCCGTTAAAAAGGTACCTAACGAACCTTACAATTTTTATCTCAATGTATTGTTTTAAATTGCAACTAATGTTCCGTTTTTCTTAATTTCATGCTGTGCAGAAATCAGATAAGGTGGGACAAGGCAAATCAATGGTTTATTGTATGCTCATACTTGCATTTGTGTCGTAAAAATATGCACGGGCGTTACCAACCTAGACATACACATTACATTCACTTGAGACTTTTCAGTTATATTATTAGCACAAGATCACATAGGTATTAAAATATATCTACCATAAAATAAAACAATTCACATTGCACAAAAGCATGATTGTAAAATTCTAAGTTCTATTATTGACGCAAGGGCCAACGTTACATTTTATCATCATGGTCTAAGAGCATGTCATCCTTGTACCACAAAATTTAATTTAATGTTTATGTATGTTTACCTAGTTCTACTCAGGCATGTATCTGAACCAGATTTGGCATCACAAAGCCAAATAAAAAAACCATTAACTTTAAGCCATAGAAAGAAAAGCAGGTAACTTGATGATTTTCAGATTTAACCAATTTTCAACTTACTTCGTCGATAAACTATACAGTACAACCTGAGCCGAGCTAATACGAGAACATAACAAAACAGCAACAGTTAGGTTCACTATTAGGGGCACTAATCACTGCATCAACTGTCAATCACACTATCTGATACAGAAATCCTACATAGGATTAATGCTATAATAAATTTGGTATGCAATCTAATAAAAGTAAATTCTGTAATTCAAAATGGGGCAAATATTAAGGCGAATATACAGACGGTAATTTATCGGTTAAAAATAACTGATCTGCAAATCAGCAGATCTAGCCTAAGGGCCATTGCGGTCAAATAAAGTGAGGGCAAGTGCGAGTTGGACTCGCCCAACGAGGGTTTCGTACAAATTTATAGGTAGTAAAAACGACGACTAATGAATGTCGATGAAGCAAAGGTGATTTGTCAGGGTCGTGGCAGGTGGCAGTTCCTGGTCTACCTGGCCAGCTCCTCTGGGATACAGGCGTGAGCTTATTCAGGAGTCACGCAGTATTTCCTGAACTGTACCGCCATTTTTTTAATGATTTCATTACAAATGTATAGTTTTTATAATTTTCCCTGCACTTGATATTACTCACCAAACATAATTTTAAAATTTATTAACAATTACGTTTGTTGTACTTGCATTTAAAAAAGTAATATAGTACAATGAGTAGTAGGAATAGATTCCCCTGTGTGTCGAATAATTACACTTTTTTGCGGCATAGAAGGCCGCATCTTTTTTTCGTTAGCTTTGAAGTTTGATTTTTTTACATCTTCAAGGCACTATACTATAGTAAGGTTTTAATTCTCAATCCCTTACCTACACGTTTTCCCGAGATAAAGGGTCTTGACTTCACAGACAGACGGACGGACAACAAAGTGTTTCTTTAATGCTGGGGCCGCACCTGCGTCTATCGTGACAAAGCTTCGCGCCACGGGCATATCAGTCCCTATTTTCTACAGAGTACTGGCGCGAAGCTTTGTCACGATAGACGCAGGTGCGACCCCAGCATAAGAGTTCCGCTTCGTCCTCCTAAGGAACCGTAAAAAACAAATAAAATAAGGCGCTACTGTGAAACACACCTGTATAGACACCATCCCCATTGCTGGTAAAAAAGGAAAACAAAACATTAACATAACATTTTGCACGTTTCAGTTTCACGTTCTTAGCTTATCAATGCTAAATGTGGTTCGCTATGTGGTATCATTTTGCTCGGAGTTCGTTCTTTTGGAGGCTCATTTTAAGCATCACGTTCCTAATAATAAGTCTCCTGGGGGGCGAGTCTATTAAATACATATTTGTTCAATGAGGTGATATTAGTACGGCAATGTTTGTTTCATAATATAGTATTGATAGTTTACTAACCAATCGCATTCCTATGGTACAACCCGTGCGTCTTAACTCCGCGCCTTGCACGATTGGCAGACACGATTGGGTTATTCGCGGGAGATGCTTATTTGATTTGCGCGGGTTGTACTACTGGAGTGACATTGTACTGCTATTGATAAGTAGGAAAGTATATTGTTGTCCTGATGTCGTATTGTATTGAACATTTATGTGTTTATAAGGCTCTAGGTCTTATTTTAACCATCTCTGTTGCCCCATCCAGCGGCGGTCTTGGATGATGCTCCCGTGGGTGGTACTGGGCATCGTGCTGGCCATCGGGCTGCTGATCTCAATCCTGCACACTTCCATTACCTTCTACCTGCACGACGGCGAGAACCGAGAGGGCTATAACTACACACAAATGGCCACTATCATACTTGTTGGCGGACTACTCTACTTGGGTACGTGTTTATTTTGAGAGCTCCCAAAACATTAGATCCTCCTTTTTTACTTTTAGACACGGATGACCGATTTCGATTGCGGTGAAGAATGAGACTGATGAGACGCGCGAGTCAAATAAAAGTCTGTGTCTGAACGTAGAAATTTAGTCGGGATCTTCAATGGCGAGGAAACTCTACTTTATAGGGACTATTTACCCGACAGGACAGGAAATTCGCTTCACCATAAGGACCGATAAAGGAATTGCCTTTATGATTGCCTGCCGTTCAACAAATTAATGGTCCTTTCTTTTATTCAATCTGCCAATCTTTCAAATCACAACCAACAGTTGAGGAGCTCCGGAACAAAGCCGATAATTCCATTTTACGACTTATGTTCTTAATTTTCGATAATTACATTATTGTTGAATCAAAACCCGATAATTTCATATTTTAAAATAAAACTATGAGAAAACTGTCAATATTATATTTTTTTAATCATACTTATTCGAAAGCCTTTGCAACATTCTTATGTGATATGTGTGAAAATGCGAAAAGTAGATTTATCGGCTTTTGTTCCAGAGCTCCTCAGTTAATATGTGAGATAAATTGTATGAAAAACCTGTCAGTAGCTTTGTCCCCGTAAAAATGATCAGAGCTGTTCGATTTAGGCAGCAAATAGAGCTTCAAAGTTGAACACCTTTAATCAGTTGCGTTACGACCTTGAAAAAAATAATTAAAAACCGTTGTTATGGTTTTTAATTGCCGATAGGCCTATCAAAAACTCCACAGGTTAATACATACCTATAACACATAGCGGTATCGCCTCATATATAGAAATCTGCTTCATACCACCTTAAGAAGTCAATATAACACTAACTTTGTTTTCTTTTTGTCTGCCCACAGCTCTCTACCTGTACCTGTGGGTGGTAGTGTTCAGCCATTATTTGGACACACGTGACGAGGAGGAGCGCGGCCGCTACCGCAAGGCACCCTATCGACGATAAACAGATTTCATAAGGCGCCCTACCGACCATAACCAGCGTTTATAAAATGCCCAACCGATGATAAGCTGAATGGGAAAGGAGGATAACGATAATCTGATTTAATAACACCCTACCGACGCATAACCTGATTTTTTAAGTTACTGTACTGTCCATTACTTGATTTCGTAAGGTGTCCTACTAATATTAGGGGATTCATCATCATCATTATCAACCCATTATGTCCCCACCGAGAGGCACGGGTGGCTTCCCTGAGGAAAGTATAGGCCATACTCCACAACGGGGGCCAAGTCCGGATTGGTGTAGTCCGACCAAATGGTGAACTGATATCGACCAAATTTAGATGCCCAATAAGGCACTATTTTGATGATAGATTGATCTCACAAAGCACCCTACTGACGCTGATCAGATAAAACGCCCTACCGAAATGAGCTGACCCCACGAGGTGCCATACTTATATTAAGCTGTTCCGCTATGATGACCAAACGAATAACGAGCTTATTCCTTAAGGCGCCTTACCGAAGTTTGATTAAGATAATTTGATTCTTATTTCGGTAGGCTCCAACTAAACCTAAATGCCATTTTGAAAAAACTGCAATAAGGAAGTAATTGCTTTCTGGTTTGCCAAGGTAACATTAAAATTATTTTACTAAGATCTGATGCATTGTCTTGTGACCTAAGTAAACAAACTTATTCATTTTATAACGTTAATTCTCTACCTGATAGTTATATTTCTGTAAAAGGGTATTAAAATAGGTAGCTAACTGATTAAAGCTGATAACAGAGCTTATTTATAAAGAGCTTGATCTGAATATTATATAGGACTTGTTTCTCAAAATCTGAACGAATCTCGAGTAACTTTCCAGCAATAATAAATGATTCGTTTTACATAAAAACTGACGTACCATGTAACATGACCAACACTGGAACTATCGAACGGTCGGCCTATCCAGATATTGTAAAACAGTTTCCATAAAACAGCAACAACATCCGAGGTTTAATAGGTTTAAAAATTCAATGAATACTCTACTCGTTTGTGATTTTGACTACTAATATCAAGTTACGGTAGCTCTATATAGATGTAGGATGTTAATGACATTTACATAATAATATCTTACTAGATTAGGTATCTGGCCATGGAATGCCGATGACGTCACATAATTTTATATCGAGTGACGCTGGTATTTGCCAGCTGAGCGATGCTAGCTCCATCTGGCGTCAGGCATGTCCTAAGGCTAGATGAAGCAGGCGCTGACTTCGCAAATCCAGCGGACACCTCCACTAGATGCACAGTGTGACGGCCTGAATGTAACCACCTGCCTTATTCATGTGCCTTTATACTTATACTATCAAAATAACGTAACGTGGCATTTTGGAAAATACATTATGATATGTTTTATCATTGAGATCCAATTATATAAGTAAAAAGATATGTATAATATAAGTAAGTTACCGAATAAACACATTTGAATGAATTGCTTTATTCTGGTTGCTTTTATTGCCTAGTTACTTTATAGTTTAGTTAAGAACTTAACTTATTTTTGTATAAACTAAATCATAATAAATAGGGATTAAAATACAAAGACTACCTTATTTCGATGTAAGTTTCTGGAGGTTTTATTCTTACTTTTTGGGGTTTTATATCCAAAGGGTTCCAACGGGACGCTGATACCTACTTAATAAAATATGCTTACGACGCCTTAATGTCTGTCTGACCTTTAAAGGGCACTATGTCTCGAATCAAAATAGGTTAACAGGTAGGTAATGTGTTACTATAGCGGGATGCCCAACAAATTTTTTTTAAAGCACTCCACTGTCACACTAATCACACAGAATTTGACAATTGTGTGAATTAACGTTAGTTTAAAAACATAAACATTTACATACAGGCACATACATTGCTTCTGGCCCCACACTAGGATACCCTGTGTCGTGGGAACCAGACACAGCGACGTCACAAACGTATAAACATCCAAGACCTGGGGTTTTTTTTTCTCCCCAGCCGGGGATCCAAAAACAAAAAGAAAATGGTAAAAAGACTTATGTGTACCTAATGCACACGACATAATTATCAAGGGTAAGTGCCACCAAGGGGCCCTCAATGAAAGAAAATCCATTTTAGCTAACTAAGACAAATATATTTCTGGTGAGTGCACGGAAACGCACTTGCCCGGTAGTTTTGTCGCAAGTTTCTAGACTTTTGTCAAGCGATGCATAACGTACCTAATGCCCATGCTTAGCACAACCATCGATAACGCCATAGGGTGATGATGGCATGTTTGCTTCAGCACTGCCCGGGCGTAGCGTATTCTCCTGGGGTTCTTCGTCGCTTCCATAAATCGAGTGCGATTTACTTGGAAATTTCTAAACTCGACAGTGCAACCTCGGTCGTCCACCCAGCTTGCTGCCTTGCGGAACCAAGTGGTACGATAGAACTCTTCATAGCCCAATATGGTGCAGAGTGCAATGTGTTCCAGGAACATGTCCCGGGCGAAGTAACCGCGGCGTGCTATGTACACCGCCTCGCGGTACATGAACGAGCACAGGATTTCTAGGTGCATTAAATCAAACTCCTCCGAGTGAAGGTAGCAGCGACGGTGCACGCGCCGGAGCAGCAAATTCAGCATCCTTAAACGAAAATGTATGTTGTGAAATATATAAAACAACAGTATTGTTTGTGGTAGAAGGCCCGGCTCCTATTTGGGTGTTCCTGGGTTTAAATTTTGGATTTAGCGATGACTTTGTTTTCTAAGTTACACACAAATAAATATTTAGGTCTCCTATATAAAATCCTCATTCGACCTTCATTGCGCCTTATAGCAATAGGTACAACACAATCATAATGCACAAAATGTTATAGGAATGTTTTCCTGGTTGTCAGATCAACTTCTTTTGCAAGAAGCAAAAGTAACATCTTTTTTATCTTTCACTGTGAGTGTTGTTTCTAACGTAAAATGCGTGCTTTTTCACCTGTGACTCAGCGCATAAGCTATAGAAGGCGAACTATGTATTGCGTCCTCACAAAAGGGGTCAGCACGACATCGCTGAAGTGGTCCGGCGATGGGTACGGGATACGGCAGTTCCGAAATACGGGATATACATTCATCTGAAATTTTGTCAGATCTAGTTCAGTCTATGTATGCTTTATTAATCTCAAAGTAGGTGCATGCATCTTCATAATATTGCACAGTGTTTTATGGACCCAAAAAAATTTCCTCTTCCGTTTTTCACATACATCGGTGAAATATTGTCTAATTAATGCATGACTACAACTCTCAGTTGTCTATCTCTAATAGTTTTTTTTTAATTATTCGTCAAAGTTTTAAACTTCAAAATGATAAAAATAGTTTTATGAGAAAACCATTCAGTATATTTAAAGAAAACAAAAATGGGATGATGAGGCATGATTAGAAGAATATTTACGGTAACAATTTATTTTTATATATGCACAGGATATCGAGTAAGAGATATTTTTCTAATTATAATTTTTATTTTTTTTCTCCATAAAAACGCAAAAGTGTTACCTGGGACCAGCACAGAAAAATTGTCCTAGACAAGGCCTACGACCGATGAAAAAACTAGCTTCCATTATGGAAGCGTTTAGAAAATATGTTCCATTTTGTTTTGAGGTCAAATTTCGTTAATCAGGGTTGTCACAAAGGTCATTGAAAATATTATAGCAATTGAATTTGTTTTTTACAAGTATTTTTTTTTGTGAGCAAGCAATTTTAATTTCGTTTGTTTCAATTGTTTTTATTAAGCACCAGTTGGTTGCCCGTGACGCACAGTGGTGTATTCCGAGGGACAACAGACTTTTTTTCGGAAATCTCACATTTTAAATACTTTAACAGATTGATCTCATCGTTTTAAAGAAAAAATGCCTCTTGGCATTTTTTCTCTAAAGTAGATACTTTGGCGAGAAAAAAACATAAACCCTAAATTTTCATCCTGACACACTCGGCCGGATTTAAGGCTTAGTCAAATAAAACAGTTTCATTTATTAAAATGAGGTTATTATCATTTGTAATTTGATCGTGGTTTGAAAAGTCCTCATCTCTATCTTCCTCATCTGTGTCTTCCTCTACTGCCTGCAAATCTTCTGCATTAACTGGTTTTAAGAGGTCGCGAGCACCTGCTGGCAGAGGAACCTTCTTTATGAATCGTTTTCGTTGACTGACATAAGCCATGGATATTAACGGATCAGATGATTCTAGTGCACGGTGAAAGAGATCGGCTATTGTATTTTGCCGGTTCATTTTGAATGTCTGAACGCCAGAATTTATTCCGGGATTCGGCTGCTTGCTCTGAAAGCATCCCCACCGGAAGTGAACTAGTTTCAATAATCTCTTCACCGTGCAATAGAATCTTGTGCACTGTCACAGTCATTGGATGCCAACTATATGTACTAACGTATTTTTTAGCAAGCGAATGACAAAAGGTGCCAAATTTTTTCGCATCTATGGCAAACTCGGAAGTTATAGTTACCAAAATAATGTAGAAATCATCTATCAACCAAGTTTCGAGACCCAAAATTTCGGCAAAAATCGCGCGATATTTGTCCGAAAATGCTGTCCGTGCTGTATTGCCGTCGTTTGTAGTTCCGGCATTAGGTTTAACAACATCTACTAATAAACCCGTCCTCCTCCTTATATCAGCCTGAATTTGTCTTTTTCTCTGTTCTACTACTTTACCTTCTTCGGAGTCTTTTTTAATACGCCACTTCCTAACTAATGGGTCATTTTTGTAGCCCAGGTGCAATAAGAATTCAAAAATACGAATCCAAGCATGGAGAGGATTAATGCCATGTTGCATTGTTTTCTTTACGGTAGGTGTTGCTCTGACAATCTCCAAATTATTAAATTGACTTGCTGTGCTTTTACAAAATGGGCATCTTAATTGGGACGATGTCCCAGTTATGATATTGAGCACCTTTCCGTCTATAACACTCAAGGTCAAGTTATAATTAATAAACGTAATGCATTGACCTTTTGAAGTTTGCACCATTATAGGTGACAGATTTTGTATTTGTTGTTCCACCCAGTTTTTTTCTGATAGAATTAGAGCAGAAGTTTCTTTTTTATACTGAATATGTAATGGTCTACAAAACCGATATGACTGGGGAGCAGGATTTTGCCATGCTATAAAATTATTATCTGCTACTATACGTAAAGGTATTAAAGTTGTAGCAAAAAGACTATGTTCGTCAATAATGTCGTCTTCATTTGTATGGGGGAAACTTTGCTTATACAAAGCTTGCCCCGTACTCCCATCAAAACCCCAAGAAGCCTCAAACACACATGACATGTCATTTGTACCTTTTTGACTGCAATACTCAATAAATGTGTCATCACTGCTAAGCACGATACGTTGAATAGTATGTGTTAATAGTCCTTTTAAAGAAACTGACGCTTCAACATCATTCGCATCAATTGCCTCTGCAGGATAACAACATTTCCTAGCAGCCAAAACTTGGTAATAAGGTGGATATGCGTGGAATCCTCTGCTGTTAAGATTTAACCTCATCTGTTTATAGGTGTCTACACTCAACTGTCTTTCTACTATTTCACCAACAGCTTCAACCGGTGAGTATGCTTGTGGCTGTGACATAATTTTTGTTTTGACCTCTGAAGCTCCTGTAGACGATGAAAGGCAGATTTTGATTACTGTCTCAAGATCTTTGGCTACCTTAGGAGCAAGTTTATTCCCTTTGTTGTCTATGGGAATGTTAGAAGCAAATACTTTTATCACCTTGCTAGGCGACTCATTTTCAAGTGACTTTGTAATTCGTTTTCTAGCTTTAAGATCGTCTTTATACTGTGTCGATGCAACCGGTAGATGACATGGGCTGGGTGTTACTGTTACACAGTGAGTGGTTTCAACCTGTTGATCAGGACCGGGCATTATAGAAGCTTCTTTACACCTTCTGAATTCTTCAGGTATCTCAGTCAAAAATGACGCATTCAGGAAATTATAGTGTTTTTTGATGAATCCCGACTTGTTTTGTTTGACTTTTTTGTACAATCCTAACGTTTTTGTGATAAATGGTTTTATCTTTGTGCTAATTAACTGTTTCTCTTCAACGGGAGACAGAACCTTGAGATCTTGACTCATTTCTTTTGTCGTGATATCGACCAACTCCGAGTATGTTAAATTTTCAGGTGAAAAGTTGTTTCTATATTTTTTACATTCCATAAGAAAGCACTCAAACATTTTTAATCGAGTTGGACATCCCTTAGCAGGTTGGGTAACATCCATTATTGAAAATTGACCACAACTTGCCAATCAAACCAAAAAACCACCAGCAACGACCAACAACGACCAAAAACGACCGACAACGACCAACAACAACTAACAATGACCAACAGACGGATAACAATCAATTCGATTTAAGTCACCAGCGAAACGAACGACGACAATGAATTTCGAGAAACTGTATATATATGCACCATAAAAAAAATTCTGATTGCGCGATGTAGCTTTATAGCGCAACGCCATCTAGTGGTGAGTTTAATAAATAATCATTTTATTATGAAAAAAGGTATGAAGTTGCCGGAATATTAAGGGACTCCACACACAGCGGCTATAAGGTAAAGATGTATATTATAGCACGATATATCTCCTTACATCTTTCCATAGAAATCGTCAGGAGACCACACACGACAGCTATAATATACATATTTACATCTTCGTATCTTAAAGGTACTGAGCGGTCTCTAAGTTAAACATCCTGGGATGTAATGTATATTATAGCTGCCGTGTGTGAAGTGTGAATGAAAAATATTACAGGACGCTACTTTTGCCAATAATGAAACGTCAAAAAAATAAATGCTGAGGTATACTAAAGATAAATGCTGAGGTATACTAAAGCTACGTTGCATATCTAATACGTATTTACAAACCTTTTTATACTTAATAAACACAATTTTTACATGAAAAAATTAAAATATTTGATCCGGGTCAATTGAAGCGACAACCCTAGTACAAATATTGTAAAATGAATATCTTCTAAACGCGTCCATTTTTTATGAGGTTTAGACCTTGATTTAAAAAGTTGTTCTATTGTAGCCCCAGGTTCCACTTTTGAGTTGATGGAGAGAAAAAAAATAAAAACCAAAATAATAAAACAAAAAGAATACTCAGAGTCCAGTGCACACATTTGAAAAAATATTCCACATTATTATGCGCTTATCAAAGTACTATCAACAAATAATATCTTTATAAAATATACGCTAAAACACTAATTTTAAAGTAATAAATTCAGTTTCCTTTTTCAAAGGTCACGTAAAGTTCATGATTTTTTTTCTCAAAAAATACTTTAGATTGACGTCTGGGTGTTTTATTCTGGCATTTATATTGCATAACTTTTTTCATTTCTGCAATAACCAGAAGAGGAATTTTTTTTGGGTCCATAAAACACCTTTGGGTCAATCGTCGAATCCAACTCGGCTAGCCAGCATTCGGGAAACTTAAAAAAGTATTTTCCTCCAATATACCTCAATCACTCAAAACAAAATTATACAACCAGAGTCTGTTACCAGTAATTACTTATGGCACTGAAACGTGGTCTTTCACTATGGGCCTCATAAGAAAGCTCAATCACGCAACGAGCTATGGAAAGGGCTATGCTCGGAATTTCTCTACGAGACCGAATCAGAAATGACGAGGTCCGTAGACAAACGAAAGTCGTCGACATAGCCCACCGGATGAGTAAGTTGAAGTGGCAGTGGGCGGGGCACATAGCACGAAACCGATGGCCAATGGGGCCGAAAGGTTCTTGAATAGAGACCACACATCGGCAAGCGCAGCAAAGGACGAGCAACAACAAGATGGACAGACGATCTCATCCAAGTGGTAGGGAGACGCTGGATGGAAGCCGCTACCAACCGGTCTTTTTGGAAATCCATGGAGGAGGCCTATGTCCAGCAGTAGACTTCTTGTGGCTGATGATAATGATGGTGATATGCACTAACGTAATAAACACAATTTTCACATGAGAAAATTAAAATCTTTGATCAAGGTCAATTGAAGCGACAACCCTAGTACAAATGTTGTAAAATAAATATCTTCTAAACGCTTCCATTGGGGAACCTGGTTTTTTTATGAGGTTTAGACGTTGATTTAAGGAGTTGTTCCATTGTAGCCCCAGGTTCCACTTTTGAGGTAATAAAGAGAAAAAAAATAAAAACCAAAATAATAAAAAAAAAGATTACTCAGAGTCCAATGCACATATTTGAAAAAACATTTCATATTATTATGCGCTTATCAAAGTACTATCAACAAATAATATCTTTATAAAATATACGCTAAAACACTAATTTTAAAGTAATAAATTCAGTTTCCTCAGTCAAAGGTCACGAAAAGTTCATGATTTTTTTTCTCAAAAACTGCTTTAGATTGACGTCTGGGTGTTTTATTCTGGCATTTCTATTGCATAACTTTTTTCATTTCTGCAATAACCAGAAGAGGAAATTTTTTTGGGTCCATAAAACACTGTGTATTGGTGAGAATACATTATCCTGTAATTTACGTAACAGGAGAAAATAACTTTTCCTTCAGCTTTAACAAGCTGGTCTCTATTCTAGACTGCTTGAGTCCGCAATATAAATATCAGCGTCGTATAAAACAATACTTTGAAGAATTGATTATTATTCATTGACCAATTTCTTTGTCTAACATTGATCAGTCTTACAGTCTTACCTGATTCATCGAGATTCACATGATAAAGATGCATGGATTCAATCAAAGCTAGATACTGCTCCTTAGATAGAGTCAGTTCGTCCAACTCCTGTAAGTAATGATGCATCTGACTCCCATCGTACAAGATCCATTCCTTCATTAATAGTCCAGTTTTAAAATGCTCTATGCCCAGGCTTTCTATTATTACGGAGTCATCTCTCAATATTTGTATAACTACAACAAATTGTTGCCATTTCGATGAACATTGCGTGACGGACAATTAGTTTTCCTATTTATTATTATGTTATGGCTAAGCAGCGCCGCAATTTACATCGAGCTGTTATAGTTAACCATGAATAGTAGTTCTAGGGGCATCAAACCCAGCATGTGCACGAGTCTTCAAAAGTCGCGACGTTCCAGTAAGTACAGTAATAAGCATTGTCTTAGATTTTGATAATAGTTACAAATAATGCTTTTATTTTAAAGATATAAATTTAATAAATATAGTGCTATGATTATTAATTACTATTATTTAATATTTTTTTGTATTTCGTGTTAGACCATTCGAGTCGTTGAAATCGACCATTCGTTGCAAGTCAGCCTATAAGGCTAAACTATACAACATGATAACACCTCCACCATTCAATATTTGAGGCTGCTCAATTATAACATAAAATTAATATGAACATACCTTTATATTCCTGATCTCCCGGATAATCATTCAAGTGAAGGTGTAAGTAATGGGAAAATATATTTTCTGCTGCTCTTATTACATATTTTATGTTATCATGCAGTTCTTTGTTGATCTTGTCGCTGTAGATCTTTATGCAATGCTTTAGGATAGCTATAAAATTATAATAAATTAAATTAATTGTTATGGAATACTGACAATAGAATCAATAGTAGTGTATACATCCGTAATAACAAATGCACGAAATATAATAATAATTTTCACACCAACCACCAGTTAGGTACAATCCAAGCCCTACATTAACATCAGTTTTATTTAGCAGCGTTGTAAAGTGGTTCACGGTTCTATTTAGACTATTGAGGTAAACGTTTAAAGATTCAATAGTTATCTCGGCCGCATCAGTCTCCAAATATTTCTTTGGAAAGCTTTCACCATGGTATAAAGACATTTTTAGTTTTTTCAATTCAACTTTTATTTTCGTTTTAATATTGTCCACTTTCCTTTGAATAGGGACTTCGGGGTCAAATACATTATAATCTTTCATTTCCAATTTAGGTTTTTCTATTTGATCTGTGGGAACCTCTTCTGTTGTTTTAATTGCTTCATCTTTTATTCTTAAAGTTGTTTCTGATATTTTTGATTTGGTATTCTCTACTTTTAAAAAGTCGTCATTTTCCACGAACTTTATTTGTATATCTACATAGTTGATTTTGATACTATTTGTATCATTGTTGTTTCCTAACGAGTTGTCTGGTATTTCTGTGGACTCCTTATTTATTGTATTTGCCTCGTTATATAATTCTGCAAAAATATTTGCTAATTGGTAACATAGAATCGTCAACCTCAGCATTGTAGCCCATATTAACATCAATATTGTCTTTTGCCAAATATTACCGTTATATTCGTCGTCACGTGGGCCAATTTTAAAAACAATTCAAAACTAAAAATAGTGTTAATGAAACACAGATCATCATGCCCATTAAGATTTTCATTTCTGTGCCGAATTGAAGTTAACTGATTGGATTGAAACTAGTATTAGGTAGGTACTGTAGTGTTCTACACAGTAAGTTTCAATTACCAGGTATTTCAATATTTATTTCAATTACCAGGTAGGAGATTTGCTTGTCCCAATTAAATACGTCCAATGTTTGATTTCCCTCTACGAATAAAAACCTCATTAGCTGCGCTGCTAGCTAACTTTAGTTTCAGTCAGTCATAGATAACTGTTATTTTTAGGTATTTTTAAAACACTCAGCTAACGCAATAATTGTACACTTAAAATCTCCTAATACTCCTAAAAATATATGAAATTAATAATATCATAATTAAATTCTGTTAATTAAAGTTAAGTGTGTACGCGTGGTATAAAGAATAAAAAGAAGAATAATAAAAAAAAATTCATAACGAACTTCAAAGTACACACTTATTGTAACAGCTTCATACGAGTAACATAGGCACTTAGGTACTTTAAATATTCTGCTTATTTATTTAAGCTGTATTTTTTTTTCGAAGATAACGGGCGTGAGTTTATTTATTTATTTTCATTTAAAAGCCACAATAGTTACAAGGTATATGTAACTTAGAAAACCAAGTCTACTACATGCCGGAATCTGATTCTTCTCGCACATTTTACTTCAGTTTATAATTTGACACGTTGTCAAAGTGATTAGAAAAGAAGTTTTTTTTATCAGCGAAGTTACTGAAGTATTGTCGAAACTGTGTCCATCCAACCTGCAGGCTGGGCCACGTTTCATAGCACTGAAATTTGTAATGTTTTTAGTATTATAATAATTCTTAAGATGTAATGAGCCGTTTTCAGAAGAACTAAAAAAAAAATCTAATGGCTGTCAAAGGAATGCAATTTTGGACCTCAGCCCAATAGCCATGTGTGGATACATCATCAAATAGGTATGTAGGTCTCAGCGAGCTGAACAAAAGTTACTATGATGCCAACAGCCAAATGTTTGTCCTTTCGGAGTTATATTGTATTGAAAAATTTTTGAAACATTTTCAATAAAATATAACTCCGAAAGGAGCCATGGATTTTAGTTTTTTGACGACATTTTATATGCATATTCTGTATGTCTAAGAATAGGTTGTTATCTATTTTTCATAGCCCTAAGTGAAAAAAAAAATTTAATGCGAACAACGTTTGCCGGGGCAGCTGGTAATAATAATATAGATACTAGCATGACATTAAATATACAATTACATTAACATGCATTTCATTAGGTATATGAATTCAAGTATAACATAAATTTAAAAATAATCATAAACTTTCATCAAATATTAAAAAAAATAAACAATTTACAAAATTTCATTGGATAATAGCATAAACAATTAATTATTAACTTTCTATTTTATCAAATTATAAAAAACAAATTAATACATATTAAATATACAATTACATTAACTTCAAGTATAGTAATATCAATATAAAAATAATCATAAAAAATATACAATTTACAAAATTTCATTGGATAATAGCATAAACAATTAATTATTAACTTTCAATTTTATCAAATTATAAAAACAAATTAATTCATATTAAAAACATGTCGTCGTGTCAATAAAATATTACCTACTCAATAAAAATGTCATCTCAGCCTTGAATTTTGGGAGCGAGCATATAAATATGTCTGTGCTTGTTTTTCTGTTAAAACCATTGAGTAATCAATCGGATTGCCATCGCTACTGGCGCCTCGCTCATTAACATGGTTTTCGCCGTTGGCTCATGAAAAAGCTGGTGCCTTCTTGCCCGGTTGTAATAGGGAATGGATGAAAATATCAGAAGTGCTTGATATTTTTTTCGGTGATAGGAATAACCTTCCTCAACGCGAGAAAAAAGTTTCAATTTTTTTGGCTTCGTAGTTAATTTTTAAATAATCTTAATATTTTTCCATTCGTAGTTCTGGGCTCAGTACGGCTTAACAGACATATTCCTTGGTCCGCTATGTATTAAAAAAAATCTGTGGTGACATTGACAGCTTTTCAAGGTGGATTTTTTTTTCATACGTAGCGGACTAAGGAATATGTGTGATATGCCGTACTAAGCCAGAACGACGAATGGAAAAATATTAAGTATATTTAAAAATTAACTACGGGGCCAAAAAAATTTAAACTTTTTTCCCGCGTTAAGGAAGGTTATTCCTATCACCAAAAAAAATATCAAGCACTTCTGATATTTTCATCCATTCCCTATTGTCAGGTACGCGCAAACCTATTAGATTTAAAATATCCGGGTTGTTCTGGTATCCGACCAGAAGTATGAACAATCCAACCGTCCCTTTTGCAAATCGTTGGGAGATTCTAATGTCCAGCAGTGGACGTCCAATGGCTGAAATGATGATGATGATGTATGAACAATATGTGGAATAAATAACTAAAATAAACCGCCATTGTGGGCTTAGGATAGTCTTGTCTCAATTGTGCGCAGGACCTAAGACTGTTTATGCTTATCAGAAATTATCTCTTTGTCCCCCATTAGGCTCCTTAAACATTGCGACTTTTTGCAGCGATATAGTCGCGATTTAGACGATTTGCTAGTGCATGGATACACTCGCAAATTGTCCATCGTTACACACACACACGCTATCTGCAAAAAGTTGCGGTATGTAAACGCCTGCATAATTGGCTAAAAGCATAAATAATCTGTGGCATAAAGCACAAACTTCTTCCGTAGGAACGAACCTCAGAATAAGGGAGGAACGAACTGATAATGACCTATGCTTATAATTAAAACTAAAAGGTGTCAATGCCAATCCAAAATAACACAAAACCACCAAAGTTGTCATAACCTCAAAACATGGGCTCAAAATTAAGATTTCTCGAAACTCCCATCTAATATTTTCATAATATGTATCCTGCATGTTAAGAAAAGTTATTAATTAGATACAGCGACATCCTATTTTATTATATGTAGATCTAAATTTGTAGTGCCCTCCTTCATCCCTTAAGGACCTAAAGAAACTTCCCTTGTTTAGCCCCCTTCCATTACACCCTGACTGACAGACATGGCTTGGTACGAAAGCGCCGCCTCGCGACTAGAAGCGGAACTGTTGCCCTTGGATCGCCGCGACGCGCGCACGTTCCTGTGTTTTATGTGCTTTTTGCGGAAATAGTGCTTTCCCCTGGACTTTTCTCTCAACCTTCAACGCTTCCACTGCTTGTGCTGTGCCTACTGAACTTGGTGCCATCCTGGATTCACGCTGAGCTGATACGCTGAGCTGATGCGCGCTGCTGAATAAATGTAAGTACCTAGCCAGACTGACCAAAACCTATCTTAGCGCACCTTTTATAGGTTCCTCTTCTGGGAATCATCCCCCAACCCTTAAGGTTAGTAGTATTATATTACTTTGCGAACCCCCTAACACCTTCCGTGTACATTTCTGGTAGCAGAGCGTGGTTACTTTCCCCTCTTTTTTTCTTGTTCAACCCCTAATTTTTGAGATTTCACCCCTTGCGGTTCGACCTCCCCACTATTCTTAGTGCAACCCCATTGTTTTCGCGGTTTAATTCCCGATAGTTTCAATGCTATAAGCAAATATTTATTGCATACCTATTGCATTCAATTACGTAGATTTCTAAATCGTCTAAAACTGTGCATCGGTGATAAGACAGCCGTGTCCGACCGGTTTCTTCTTTTGTTCTCGCGAAGCGGCCGGCTCGAGTTTTTTATACTATTGAATTTTGTCCTGTATGTTTATATGCCTATTTTGCAAGTGTGATTCCGCTATTGTAATAGTAAAACACCTTGTTTACGGTGATTTCGCCTGCCTATCACATTTTATTGAGTATTGAGTGACTTGTTATCACTACATAATGCCGGATAGGTATGAGAATGTTTCGTTTACTGACACTGAGGAGTACAGAACGAGTATGGGGACGGTTCGATTTTTCGTGAGTTGGATTTCTGCAACCCACGATATCCTAAATACTGCTGCTCCAGCTAAACTTATATTTAGACTGGGTGACCTGGAAGCAAACTTTACGAAATTTATCGATTGTTGTAGCCGTTTGTTAGGTGGTCTCGACCCGACCATTGATACCCAGGAAGCTGAGTATGTTCAGACCCAGATGCGGTCTATGTGTGACACGGTCGATGATTTGCGCTTGAAATATTCGGAGCTCAAGCCCAAGGAGACGGCCCTCCCCTCCCATTTCTCTAATTTAACCAATGTCTCCCGGTTGTCAGACGGTCAACCGCGACAAAAATTACCTGATTTGCCGATCCCTAGATTCAGTGGGCGCCCCGATTCGTGGGTCAGTTTTTTAGACCAGTTTGACAGTGTTGTGGACTGTCAACCTGACCTTACCCCTACCCAAAAGCTACATTACCTAGTAGGTGCCCTGAGTGACGAGCCCCGCCGTTTGATCCAACATTTACGCATCGAAGCGGGCAACTACGAGGTTGCGCGTGACCTACTTAAACGGCGTTACCATAACACCCGTGTCCTCGCTGATACACACATTGCCCAAATATTGCACCTACAAGAAATTAGCCCTAAGCTGACTGGGTTACGTGCCTCCTTTCTTAACCCACTTTTGACAGCATATAGGTGCCTCAAACGACTTGGTTTACCTGTAGGAGAATGGTCTTACCTGCTGGTCCATATTTCTTTGACCAAACTGCCTTCGGACCTGAAGTCCCGCTTTGAGCGCCGTTATGGCGATAACAAAAGAGACCTTCCTACTTTCGACCAACTAGTGTCCTTCCTAGAGGACGAATGTAGGCACCACGATAATGTTGGGAATACGGCCCTTATTGATAACGATCGTTCCGTGTCCGTGCCTACCCCGCATTCTCCTCCGCCAAGGCAGTCGCGTGCCCCTATTTACCGTCGCATTTATTCAGCCGCAGTTTCCTCTCCTAAATCTCAAGCCGTAAGCACTTGTGCCATGTGCGCCTCGTCCTCGCATTACCTACGTGAATGTGACCAGTTTATCCGCTTGTCTCCACGTGAGCGTTCCTCATTTGTGCGACAGGCCGGCCTTTGCTATCGCTGCTTGGATAAGCATTCGATCGCTATGTGCCCTCGTGACTATCATTGCCGTACTTGTCGTCGCTCGACCCATCACACTCTGCTGTGTTTTAATGACTCACGAAACCCTGAATACCCTCGCCGTAACAATGTTACATTCCGTGAGTCTCCTCTACGCCGCTCCTCTCCTACGGAGAATTTACGTTCCTCACCTCCGCGTATGGGCGGGGGCCCCCACCGCAATGTAGGGGGCACCCGTCGTATGGTCGGGGGCACCAAATACTATGGCGATTCCGGCCGTCCCTCCTCGCGGTCTCCTGTTCCTGCGTTGGAACAGAACTCTCCACGTTCCCAGACGCCGCCATCTCAACGTCGTTCTTATAATTTACCTCCTACTCCTCGTGAGTCTTACGGAACGCCGTCTTCCTCTAGGACATACAACCGCTCTCCCTCTATTGATCGCCAGCGCCAATGACTAGCTTGCCCACAGATCCGACCACCTTCTCATGTTGTTATTCCTGCCTCGTTAGTCCTCCTCCCTACCGCTGTCATACATGTGCGTTCCGCTTCCGGTTATTATGTCGAAGCGCGTGCACTCTGTGACACTGGTGCCCAAGGCTGTTTGCTAACTACTGATTTAGTAGTGGATAAGCTAAACAAGCCAGTGTGTCCCACCATATCTCCAGTGCGAGGTATTGGTAATGTCGAATCTGTAAGAGTTCGAGGTGGTGTCTCCTTCACATTCAAACCTGCGGAGTCTACCTTTCCTGAGATCACCGCCTCGGCTATGGTCATCGATGTTATTGCCGGTATACATCCTGAACTAGAGTTGTCCTCTAGTTTAGTATCATGTGTTTCCTCATTGCCTCTAGCCGATCCTTCCTTTTATAGCCCCGGCCCTATAGATGTGCTCCTAGGTGCTGACGTGTTTGGATCTTTACTGTGTCTCGATTTGCCTGTTTCATACCCTGCTGGTCTCACTGCGGTCCCAACTGTCTTGGGATACATTCTTTCTGGCCCCATTCCCAATTCAACTCCCCCTGATGTTCCTTTGACCGGTGTTACCCTTTCCCAGATGGTTGAAAGGTTTTGGAAGGTAGAAGAACCACCTGAGCCAGCAATAAATCTTGTAGACAATGAATGTGAGCAAATATTTAAGTCTACTACTCGACGTGAACCTGATGGTCGTTTCATGGTTCGTCTCCCCTTTTTGCTTGACCGTCCTCACCTTGGCGACTCGAAGTCCATTGCCCTCAAACGTTTTTTGTGCCTTGAAAAACGCCTACAAATGAACCAAAACCTCAAAGAAAAATATGTACTTTTTATGCGAGAGTATTTAGAACTCGGCCACATGTCACCTTCCTCCTTTCACCAGTCTTCTGCGGAACATTATTTTATTCCTCATCACGGGGTGTTTAAAAGCGGCGACGAATCTAAAATTCGTGTAGTTTTTGACGGAAGCTCCCCTACCTCCTCTGGCGTGTCATTAAACCAGTGTCTCCATTCTGGTCCTAAGTTACAACGGGACATTACCTGCATTCTCCTTAATTTCAGGCGACATGACGTCGTATTTGTAGCGGATATCCGAATGATGTTTAGAATGACATGGGTTCATCCAGAAGACAGAAAATATCAGCTCATATTGTGGCGTGAATCTCCCAATCTCCCTTTATGCACGTATGAGCTCAATACAAATACTTATGGTCTCAGGTCAAGTCCCTTCATTGCCATCCGAGCCCTCCTTGAGTTAGCTGAACAAGAAAGGTCTAAATTCCCCCTCGCAGCCTCTGTCTTAGAAAATGACGTTTATGTGGATGATTGCCTTACTGGGGCTGCCTCCCTTGATGAAGCCCGTGTCCTTATGAGTGAGATGAATAGCATAATGACATCTGGTGGTTACGAGTTGAGAAAGTGGATCTCAAACCGCCCTGAACTCCTTGCGGACCTACCAACAGAATATTTGCAAGCACCCCATTCTTTTCAAGATCCTGAGCATCCCCAAACGATTGCAGTCCTTGGCGTTCAGTATGATCCCGCAGCTGACGTATTTACATATCGTTTCTCCCCTTACACTGAGACCCAAACTACAAAACGTAAAGTGCTGTCGCTAATAGCCCGGACCTACGACCCGTGTGGTTGGATTACACCCGTGATTTTTAAAGCTAAGGCGTTTATGCAACGGCTTTGGCTATCTGGTCTTTCTTGGGATGACCCTTTGACCCCGCCTCTTGCAGCAGAGTGGCGTAAGTTTTCTGAAGACCTAAAAAATGTGAACCTTGTTACCCTATCGCGTCCTATTATGCCTGTCGGTGCCAATTCCTTTTCCCTTCATGGTTTTTGTGATGCCTCCGAAGCAGGTTACGCTGCAGTTGTGTACTTACGCGTTGAGGACTCTTCTGGCTCGTGTTCTATTCATTTACTTTTGGCGAAAAGTAAAGTCGCCCCTGTTAGAACTCGTTTTACGATTCCCAAGTTGGAGCTTCTTGGAGCGACTCTTCTGTCCAAGATCCTTCATCACGTAGCCTCTTGCTTGCAAAAGTCTATAGTACTGGATGGTATTTACAGCTGGTCAGATAGCCGTGTAGTCTTAGCGTGGATAAAAACACCCCTTCATCACTTACAGACCTTCGAAGCCAATCGTGTCTCCCAAATAGAAAATTCACCTACTCCTTCCATTTGGCGACACGTCCCTGGTGACCTCAACCCTGCTGATTGTGCTTCCCGCGGAATTTCTACTTCCTCCCTGATCAAACACCCACTGTGGTGGTCGCCTTCATGGTTATTGAAACCTCCATCTCAATGGCCCACATCTGAAACCCCTCCTCTTAGAGATCTACCTGGAATACGCTGTTTGCTTGTGACTACGCCTAATCCTTCTCCAGAACCATCATTTATTTTCGATAGGTTCAGTTCCTTGCCTAAGCTCGTAGGCGTCATTGGGTATATTTTGCGTTTCCTGAAACGGACTAGACATCCTGAAATTCTTGTTCTCCAACCCTACCTTACTGCGGATGAACGCAAAGAAGCCTTACTTTACCTTGTTAGACTAGTGCAGCTTACCTCCTTTTCCAAAGAATTGGACCTACTCCATCGCGGGGGTCTGCTCCGATCTCCCCTTCGGCGCCTAAGTCTCTTCCTGGATGACCGCGGCCTAATCCGTGTCGGAGGTCGTCTTAGAAACTCGGATCTTCCTTACGACGCCCGGCACCCCCTCCTCCTCCCGAAGTCTGGTCATTTTGTCCAGCTTCTTGTGTCACACTACCATGTGAGTAATTCTCACGCCGGTCCTAATGCCCTCTTAGCCCTACTGACCCGTGAATTTTGGATCTTGTCTGCTCGGCGATTAGTAAATCACGTGATATTTAAATGCCTATCCTGCTATCGCTTAAAAGCAGCGGTTACCCAGCCTTCTATGGGTGATTTGCCACGAGATAGAGTGGTTGCAGCGAGGCCTTTTGATGGTGTTGGCACAGATTTTGCTGGTCCCTTTTATACCAAAGTGCAAACCATTAGAAACAGAAAAATTGTAAAGTCGTACCTGTGCGTTTTTGTTTGCCTTTCCACTAAAGCGGTCCATTTAGAGGTCGTATCGGACCTGACCACAGAAGCCTTCATTGCGGCCCTTACACGTTTTGTTTCTCGTCGTGGTCTGCCTTCCCTTATCCGTTCTGATAACGGTCGGAACTATCTTGGTGCCAATAACTACCTCGGTGACTTGCATGCCTTCCTTGCTGAGCACCAGTCCGAATTGGCTGACCAGTCCTCTAAAAGAGGTATCAACTGGGTTTTCGATCCTCCTTTGTGCCCTCATTGGGGTGGTATATTTGAAGCGGCTGTTAAATCAGCGAAGACGCACCTAAAACGGGTTATAGGTGAGACCACTCTAACCTTCGAGGAATTGACTACAGTGTTTGCGAAAATCGAAGCCGTCCTCAATTCTCGCCCTCTGTGCCCATTGGCTTCAAGTCCGGATCTTGAGGTGTTAACTCCTGGTCACTTCCTGATCGGGCAACCCTTGGTGGCTGTACCTGAGTACCCCTTCAAAGATGTGAAAATCAGTCGCCTTACCCGCTTTCAGTTAGTGCAACAAGTCACTCAACATTTTTGGTCCCGTTGGCACGCGGAATATCTGTCCACTTTGCAGAGTAGACATAAATGGACGACTCCTTCAGATCCTCCTGTAGTCGGCGAGCTTGTTCTCCTCAAGGAGGAGAATACCCCCCCTTTACAGTGGCGACGTGGCCGCATCATTAATGTTTACCCCGGTCAAGATAGTGTCGTACGTGTAGTGGATGTACAAACCCCTTCCGGAGTGAAAAAACGCTCTCTCACCAAACTTGTACGCCTTCCTGTAGATATCATCCCCTTCACCCCTCAGTCGTAAACATTTGTGATGTTTAGGGCGGGGGTTATGTTAAGAAAAGTTATTAATTAGATACAGCGACATCCTATTTTATTATATGTAGATCTAAATTTGTAGTGCCCTCCTTCATCCCTTAAGGACCTAAAGAAACTTCCCTTGTTTAGCCCCCTTCCATTACACCCTGACTGACAGACATGGCTTGGTACGAAAGCGCCGCCTCGCGACTAGAAGCGGAACTGTTGCCCTTGGATCGCCGCGACGCGCGCACGTTCCTGTGTTTTATGTGCTTTTTGCGGAAATAGTGCTTTCCCCTGGACTTTTCTCTCAACCTTCAACGCTTCCACTGCTTGTGCTGTGCCTACTGAACTTGGTGCCATCCTGGATTCACGCTGAGCTGATACGCTGAGCTGATGCGCGCTGCTGAATAAATGTAAGTACCTAGCCAGACTGACCAAAACCTATCTTAGCGCACCTTTTATAGGTTCCTCTTCTGGGAATCATCCCCCAACCCTTAAGGTTAGTAGTATTATATTACTTTGCGAACCCCCTAACACCTTTCGTGTACACTGCATAATCCAGACCTAATTTCTTATAGTTTACCGTTGGTTTCATCAATGTGCAAGAAGACGCAAAAATAGACGAACTCCTATAGTAAATTGATCATTCTCCTTTAATCAAAATCCGTCAAGCCGTTTCGGAGGAGTATGCGCACTAACATTGTGATATGAGAATTTTATATATTAGAAGAAAGAAAGATGTAAATATTGTTTAACAAAATACTACACAATATTTCAAAATAATGTTTGCTTATCTACGTTAGTTGGCTCTTAGACAGGTAATAGACAGCGTGTCTTATAGCTAATCCAAGTACGCCCACAAGTAGAGCCATGGGGTGATGGTGGCACTTATTACGGAGCGTCCAGTTCAGTGCATCGCGTATCGCGTTATTCCTTTCCGTAGTATGGGACCTCGATAGATACATTTTCGTGCGATTTATCTCAAAGTTACTGAACTCCGTCATACAACCGTTTTCGTCGACCCAACTCGCGCTTTTGCGAAACCAAGATGTGCGGAAAAACTCTTCGTAGCCTCCCAATCCGCACAAGAGAACTGAAATAGTAAGTGTTCATTTTATCTTAAGTACGAAAGTAAGAGTGAAATCTCAAATTGACCCATATGATATGGGTGTTTTTGGAAAAAAATAAGGAAAATAATGGTTGGTGGGTCGACAACATTGTTAAAAGTGGCTGTGAAACAATAGAGGATACTAGCAATTGACCGGATAGGTCTTTGTTAAAGAGAAGAGGCCTATGTAAACATAGTATGATTGGAGGGACAGTAATAATTACTATCCCCTACCTCGCATCTCTTACTAGACTGCTTCGTTGGTATAGCGGTATTACATCTAATTACCATGCCGGAGGTCGTGGGTTCGATTCGCACTAAGGGCCGCCTTTTATTCACATGGGCATTCGTCGTTTCCTGGTTGCCATAGAACAGGGTATCCTTTTTTTTTTTTGTTGACGGGGGGGAAATATTCAAAAAGATACCCGACTTCCTGGGGGGAAAGTCGAGTTATGTGGGGTTTTACCCACTAAAACCCCCCCGGTGGCATTCATCCGTGCTTTGTGGGGAGCACCGGGTACTAACTAAAACACTTCCAGTGCTCCCCTGCACCGTGCGTGCCGACGACTCTGAGGTCCCCTTTTAGTCGCCTCTTACGACAGGCAGAGGCTACCGTAGTCCAATTCGTCACCCGGAACTACAGGGTTTGGACCTGGCTAACGGCGCCTGTTGCCACCGCCTCTTCGACCTCGTCTCCGAGCGGGATCGACTCTCTCCCGCTCCCGCTCAGCGTCCTCCTTCTACCATGGATGCTACCACAGAGGGCAGGGATAGGTCTCCCCCGATCTTGGCCACCAGATCGCTGCGCTCGGACCGCCACGCTGGGCACACCTCAAGCGTGTGCTGCGCGTCATCGTAGTCCGCAGCGCAGTGGTGACACCTCGGCGATTGCTCGCGCCCAATTCTGTTAAGGTAGAAACTGAAGCAGCCATGCCCAGTGAGCACCTGCGTGAGCCGAAAGTAGACGCTCCCGTGCTCTCTGTGGTACCATCTGCCGAAGTTCGGCAGAATCGCACTGACCACCCTCTGACACGCACTTTGCGGCCCTCGGAGCCGCTCCCGCCACTCGTGCCGTGCTTGCCGGTGCGCTTCCTGCCGGAGCCTTCCGACCACCCGAGGCAGTAAAGTTTCCCCCCCCTTGGCGAATTTTGCGGAGTCGTTGGTACACCCTCGCGTTCATGTCAGCCAGTATATCCAGGGGAAAAGAGGGTATCCTAGTCTGGGATCAGGGGCGACCTACCTATGAAGTTTTCCGATATACGCTTTTCGGAACTGTCAAATACATACATACCTAATATCTTGATATACCTTGGAATCGTAAAATAGGTTAACTTGATAGAAGGGCAGAACATGTTGTCGTGTTAGATGGAAGTTATTTAAATCACTGACTGTGCTCCAAGAAGGTGTCCCTGGAGAAAAAGCCACGACGCGCCGTGTAAACGGCCTCGCGGTACATGAATGAACAGAGGTATTCCAGGTGAGCTCGGTCGAACTCCTCCGACTGCATGTAGCAGCGGCGCGACAGCAGACGCATCATTATGTTCAAATGTCTGAAAAGTAACAATGAACTCCCTGAAGATAGAGCCATCATCATCATCAACTCATTATGTCCCCACCGAGGGGAACAAGTCTCTTCCCTGAAGAAGGTACAGGTCATACTCCATCACGGGAGCCAAGTCCGTATTGGTTGAGGCTTGTAAGACTAGTGGCTGGTCTTACTGTCAGAAGTTTTTCAAGCCGCCCTAAGGCCTCTGACTTGGCTTAACGACTAACGGTAGAGCCATACTGAACCTAAATACGCTACGCCTGCGACGCGACGTGCGAAGTACAGCGTACAGCGGAAGCGTATTCGGTATCAGAGGCTGTTTTTAATTCTTGATGGGGGGACTTTTATCCTATACCTAAAAAGAAAAGAGTGCCACATTCAGATCTAGAACCATAGGTACTTGTTTACGCATCCGATAGCATAGCGACATCTCCTCCACTTTTCAATGCCGATGAAAGCAGACAGATAGAACGTGGCGTCACCTACATATTTAGCGTGTGTAGGATTAGTGTAGAGTGTAGGATTATTAAGGCCGCACGTTGCGTGAACGTTGCAAAAATACTTGTCTAACGATGTAGTGTCGTCACGATTATCGTCAAATTCCCATTGGTTTTACAGCTAGGTATATCTCGAACCTGTGACTCAGCGAGTAGGCAACGGACGGGCTGCCGTGCAGGACATCCTCACAGAACGGGTCGGGCCGACAGCGGCTGAATGGTGAGCTCGCACTGGTAGGCTCCTGAGTGTATGCTATATTCGACAGGCACAAGTCTGGAATAATAGTTAACTTATGGTGGCTTACAAGCGGTGGTTGCCTAGTGGATGGAACAATGGACACAGAAGCGAGCGACCCAGGATCGTGCTGACCTATGAGTTTGTTTTCTAAATTACGTACTTTTTTGAAGTTATAGAACAATACCACTCGCTATTTGTGAAGGAAATCATCGTGGGTAAACCTGTCTGAGATATTCACGTCTCTCGGTGCTTGAAATCGCCAATCCGCGGTGGGCCCGCGAGATGGTTAAGCCTATACTTTGTCTCTGAGAGAAGGTCTGTGGCCTGCAGTAGGATGGATATAGGCTGCTTACTTGTTGTGGTGGCTTCCCATCTACCCTTCAGTTGGTAAAGTTTATTCGCAAACTTGACAGTTAATGTTTTACACAAATTATGCAGGCATAAAAACATCATATAAATTTAAAACCAGACTGCTAAATAGTACAGTAAAAGAGGCATTGATGGACAAACGTGGAAAGTGAGTCCATCAATGCTTAGTTGTGGCCAAGGCTTGTATATGATTTTTCTCTAATAATGCGCTGAAATTAAAACTATGAACTCATACTGTTAAATTCAACAAACTTTAAAAATCAGACGAACCACGAACGAACAAAAATAAATTGTTGCCGCGTTAATAGTAGATTAGTAGCCAAGGGCTGTAAGGGCGTAAGGATGCTTACGCCCGAGCTAACTACTCTGCTTTACATCTCGATTGTGAGTTAAGTAGAAAAAAATAGGCAATACAAGAATAAAACATTTTTCTTTTCGCCATTTCATGAACTCGTCGTAGGTTTTCAAATATCTCTCTTTAGAACTTTCAGGCAAAATATTGTTAATTGCTGCTTCAGCTTCCATTTTCATTGAATCGGGAGTGCATTTTCATTGAATCGGGAGTGCAGCTTATATCTTCATCACTTGCAGAACTCATGTTTTTTTCCTAATTAGCACGTAATTATAAAAAAAATCCCAAAAACAAACAATATATAAAGTAAAAGTTTTTTATTCCCGCCTTTTTTCATTTTTTTTTAATTATTTTTTTCAAGAACGAAATTGAGCTTCGCCGTTCGATATTTAAAATTGATGACTATTATACTCATACGAAGACAAAGCTGAATAGCGAAGCGACCTCTTTTGTCATTGGGCTGAATCCATGATGTCTGTTGCCAGTATGATGTACGCGAACTTTTTGAAAGAGTGAAGAGTTTTTTTTAAATTAATTACCGCCCTAGGGCTTTTCTAGCTACATTATTACCCTAGAGCGCTAATTGGTCACCTACAAGCATTTGGGGGTAATAAGGACCTACTTAGCGAATATGAGAGATGTAAAGTGTTTTTTTTTTTAATAAGTATATCCAAGCCAGTTCGAAATTTAAATAAAACCTCTGACCACTTACCTCCTTGGTTGTCATTGTTCGGAGTAAAAAATCGTTCAATTTTTAACTAAGTAACACGAAAGATATGAACTTAGTACCTATGTAATTTATTTGGCCGCAAAACACGACAGTTATGAATTTTAATAGAACTTTTTCCGGCCGCTGCTCGCGTGTAATTGGCCAGTGCAGCAATTTCGATTGATCTCGAAGAAGGTTGTCGAAATAATGCTCAAATTTTCAAGCATGTTTTAGAAAATATTTTAAACAAGGCCTTGATGAGTCTAGGTATGGGTGATTTTAAAATCGTTGACTATATTCTGAGAGAAAAAGAGAAACTGCGAATCCAAGTTCAAAGTGGTAGGAAGAGTCATGACGTAGATTTTTTTATTTTATTGCTAAAAAAACTGATCTGACAAAAAATTCAGACAGATCGGATCGGACTCATAATCCGACAGAACTTATTTCTAATATGTTAAACATTTATATGGCCGGCGCCGACCATAAGACTCAACCCATAGTTTGTTTAATTCCATTTTTAAACTTTTTCGTCATGACGATATGAGCCTGCCATTTGTCTATGCTTAAGTGAAGTAATTTTATGTAACTACAAAAAATGTTTTTGACTTCCCATTTGTTTCAGAACTGACGCCATATGTTTCCAAATCGTGGTTAGGTTTAGCGCATCATAAAAAATATAATGAAATCCCCTTCTCATTCATCATTCTCATTTGTCAAAATCGCTACCAGGCGTTGGTCCTTTGAATAAAATATTATAATCAATAGGCAGCATAGATAAGAGTTGTTGACGATTGATAATAACAAATTGAAGCCGGTAAACTTATGTTTATGTTCATACCCGTACGTAAGAGACGAGAGAGTCTATATTGCCTGTAGACTTTAACGTATTAACTGGCAGTTAGCTTGTAGTATTTTTCGCGTCGTTTTTTTAAATTTCAACCTTAATCAAGGAGTAAACAATATTGTGTCGTCTTTATTTCATATCTCATACTTACATTTTTTTCAATACCTTTTGAGGTCGCAATGATACTCGACCTTATGAACAAATCTTACCTGACTCGTCTATAGTAACGTAATATCTATCCATAGATACGATCAGATCAATGTAGGTGGATTTTTCAAGTGACGCATTATCGATTGCTTCTAAATGCTCATTTAAATCATTATTGGTGAAAATATATTTATCAAACTTGTTTCTGTTGAAATTGCCCATAGAGTGAACCAGAGCATCGTCGAATCTTAAAACAGTTGAGACTGGAAACCAAATATCTAAATTAATAAAGCACATTGATAATAATGTTTTAATACTAAAGTAGGATACTCTGTGATTTACATATTACTAGGTCATAGAAGTCACAATCTGCAGATAAAGTTCCGGATAAGCTATCCGCAACCAGGGCTGCCGTTTGTCCTAAATTTGAAGCCATAAGCAAACACACGCAATATAAGAATTTTTTTTGAAATTTAGAACAAACGGCAACCCTGGTTGGGGATAGCTTATCCGGAACTTTATCTGCAGATTGTGAAACAGACCCATGTAGCAAGTATGCACGAATATTCTAGGTATACTTCAAGAGACGGATAGTACAGAAATGTTTAAAACATTTTTCTAATTAAGTACCTATTAAGCTATTATCTCAGGATGTTATTGGATTTTTTTTTTCTGAGAGCAGTGAGAATTCGTGATTTTATAAATAAGACGGCTAATTTTTTAACTAAAACTTTCGTAAGCACTACTCATTGTAAATTTTTGGTCCGGATTAACTTACGTTAATTTTTATCGGACGAGTCCGACCAGGTTTCGCTCCGATTCGCAGAGCTTAATCATGGTGAGCAGAGACGGAGCTTGCGTCTTCGGTTGCTCGTCTCACACTGCGTCCAAGCGCGCGATAAAAATAAACGTAAGTCAATCCGGACTAAAAATTTACAAGACGGCTAATCTTTTCACTTACTTCGATAAAAAGCTCTGTCCAGCTCGTTCAAGTTGATGTACGACCTTTGATCGACCACAACTTCCGCTTTTCTTATCAAATCTTTAACTCTGGAAAGCTCTCCGATATCTACTAGCTTGTCGCCGTGATCTAAAATGGCCCTTTTCAACCCGGCTAAAATTTCAGTAAAATATTTCCTTATTCAACATAAAAATATATACAGGGTTATTTCTAAAATGCGTAATACCTGAATCATGTCTGTTAAAGTTACCACAACTTTTGTTCTACGACTTTTAATGTTGTTTAAGATTTTCTGGTTCGGGAAACTGTATCACATCTTCGCGTCCAAAATACAACAGTGTCTCAAAACAAAGGCGTACAACCAATGTGTGTTGCCAGTGATGACTTATGGATGTGAGACCTAGTCGTTGACTATAGCCCTCATAAGAACGCTCAAGGTCATGAGGAATATTCACTGCGTTATCGAATCAAGAATGAGGACATCCGAAGAAGAACCCTATTTAATAATATAGCTCGAGGAATTGCCCAGTTGAAGCAAGAAACTTCCTTCACTTCAGGAAGTTGAAGTGGCAGTTGGCGGGGCATGAGACTCGGAGTACTGATGACATGTCTTTGGGGCGGAAATTTCTGACCGGAAATGGTCGTGGCGGAAATGATCATTCCGAAAACGGAATGGTCTAACGACCTGGTCACGGTGGTCAGGGGGTCACTGGATGCAAGCGGCGCAAAAACGGGAAACTTGGTAAGCCGTGATGGAGGCCTATATAGGCCTTATCTACAATATTCTGCACTGGGCATCAAATGGCTGATGATGATAATTTTTTCTAATAATAAAAAGTTAAATGTTACAATTTTACACTGGTTTATAATGGTGCTGTTTGAAAGATTATGCTTGAAACCGTATTAAATTAAAATTGTACAACATGTAAATAAATTGTATAACATTTAAATATACACCTTGTATAAATAAATCGTATAAAATTTTAATACAGATGAAACTTTTGATCTACACGAGTTTGTACGTACCTTTGCAGAAATAAGAGCCAACAGCAATATTTACATCGCTGTCATTAAGTTTAATAAAATATGCAAGTGTTCTATCAAGAACGTCAAGGTAAACATTCAAATCTGCCAGGGAAGGCTGTATTGGATCAGGATCCAAATATTTTAATGGAAACTTTTGACCCTTATATTCAGTGTTGGGGTTGGTATCATTTCTTTTTGTATCACTTGCAGCTGTTGACACGATCCGTGAAAATAATACGGCAACTGAGATTATACTTATCGCTATCATGACTGGTTCACCTAGTGTAACTAACGTAACTTACCTATCTGAATAATTGCTAAATTTTTCATTAGTTTTACGCAAGTTATAGGTACCTGGGCATATTCACAATCTTGATCATTCTTCGTCCATGTTCTCATTATTCGCACCGTGTAGCATATTGATAAAATGTTATCGTACAGGGTACAACAAAATACCTATATACCATTTATAGGTACTCAAAATAAGTGGTTCTACTTACTCGTCAAAACCAACAACCTTTGCTGTAAGTAAAACTACAAATTCAAGAAAAAAAAGCCTAAGAGAAAAATCCATACAAAAATTAGTATATTGTGACGTGGCACTGGCACATTACAATGAAGGCAACAGATATTTTTGGGCATCTATATTTTCTATCACCAAAATTTATATTTGTCATCAAGTTGTATCACCTAATAAATAGATCTATCGCCACGAAATATTTTCGTTCTCAGATAAACAAAAATTGTTCCCAGGTATGAATTATCAAATTAATGTTAATATATGTGTAAAATAAGAGATCGATAACCAATAAAATTATATTGCATTACATGAATATAAACTTCGTTCTTATAATAACAGTTTTGTTAATTAAATAATAGCTTTGTGCTCAGAATGGTAGATCTGTCACCAAATAAATCGTGTAAAGAATACGTGACAACAGAAATATAGGTGCGACGACGCGCGTAGCGAAGCGGAGCGCGTCGGAGCGTTAGGTTCTCTATGTAAGATCGAAAACAGACTCGACTTTGATGCGTTCTTACCTTGCCTCTTGTTGCCTCTTTAACATAATATGATTTATTGGTGATATCTTTAAATTAGTTTGCTTAAATACTTATTAGGACACACCTATTATAATACATACAAAAACATTTATTTGGTACTAGACCTTATATCTCAGGATTTTAGGTGATTTATTGTGGAACTGATTTTGCATTGTTTGGTGACTACATTTTGGTGACAGATCTACTATTTTGAGGACAAACCCTATTATTTAAGAAACACAAAACTAATTAAATTGGTGATAGCTTAAATGATACCCATATTTTTGTAATGATTTTAAGATGCTATACTATACATAGTTACACCTGTAATCACGTTTTACCCTTTTACTCTTGAAAAGTCACCCGGAATATTATTATAGCGAACTCGCGTAGTGTGATTTTTCATTGTACCTATATTGTGCAGATATTAGGCGACAGAAAACACCCAGCCCGTTATCAGCTTGACTACAGAAAAACAATGATAAGAAAGGACTCCCTCTTCGCTTGTTAAGACGTTAAGTATTTTTGAGAAGTTAATTAGGTAGAGTCATTTCAGTCTGTATTAGAGAGTCCATTATCAAAAGAAATTGTTTACGTTTATAACTTTCTATATTCTTCTTCTTCTTCTTGTATTTGATGACCTCTGTGGCGCAGCGGTTAGCGCATCTACCTATCATGCGAGAGGTCCCGGGCTCAAGTCCCGGCGGGGGACAAAAAAAGACACCCTGGTCTTGGATGTGTACATGTTTGTGACGTCGCTGTTTCTGGTTCCTACGACACAAGGGTATCCTAGTGTGGGGCCAGAAGCAATGTATAGCCTGTATGTAAATGTTATGTTATTATATTGTGATTTATTGACCAAGCAGTTTCATAATACACAGAAATGCGTTTTGTATCAAGTCCTATAATGCTACAATTTTTATTATTTATTATGTTTATGGTGTGTCTAGACTTAGTATTCAAAGAGTCATAAAAGTGCGAGCGAGAGTTCCGATATGCCTGATATGCCTCCTATATGTATGAGAGAGAGGTCTGATACAAACGTTATGACTCAATTCAAACTAGATAACGTCAACAGCACATCAACCTTGATGAATTGGCACAATAAATTGTGTTCTCTACTAAGATACATTGCAGGCAACTATACAACAAAACAGTTGACAGGTCGACCTGCTGCCCACTGTACAATAGTTAAGACGATATTTTTGTCCATTCTAATAGCAAACTGTCTGATAATACTGAACGAAAACACTCTTATTATCGGAGAGTATCTACGGCATATTAAAATGATGTGTGTCTGTGTAGCAGCCTGGGTCAGTGATAAACTAATCAAGGTCGTTCAATGCCAAACTCAGGCGTATTTCTTCGCGAAAGCGCATTAGGTACTTATAAAGCATACACAAAAACGAAACAAAACCACCTAATTGACTAAAATTTGTTTTATTCGGTTCGCAAAACGCGTTCGACTTGATTACCTACGTGCGCGTTCACCTCTAAAGTCAAATCACTCGTAGTTTACCCTGATTATGTCATGTATTATCAGTATTCAGTCGCCACATTGGAAACACTAGCCGGAGGTCACGCACGTTTATTCCATTTGTCAATATAAAAAAATGGAAGTCTCTTTCAAAAACAAACGCGTTCTTGTGACTGGAGCAGGACAGGGTGAGTACGACATTTTAGTGCTACAAATACAATAATAAGATGTAGTAACCTCCATAATGACGAGGAGCGTTTCCAAATATTAAATTCAAATTTAAATAAGAGTTCCGCAGTTGGTTACAGTTTAGTCAAAGAGCCCACATAGTATCGCCCTTATTAAGTCCGTCCGTCTGTCTGTCAGTCCGAAACGAAACTAGTCGGCTTTACAAGTTAACCTATAATAGTCGACCAATATGTAAAAAGAAAAACTTCTTAAAAACTATTTATGTGTAATACTCGTAGACCCATCGTTTCTTTTAGTGAATGAACTACAGATAGAGGAATGAATCCGTCCCCTATATAAATTAATCAAACTCGCCTCTGTGTGTGCCAGGTATCGGCCGTGGCATCGCTGTAGAGCTATGGAAGTGTGGCGCCCAAGTGGTAGCCGTCTCCCGCACCAAGTCATACCTGGACTCTCTGCAGCAAGAGTATCCGTCCATCCAGACCGTTGCCGTGGACCTAGCCGACTGGAACCAATCTCGCAAGGTCATCGACGGTCTTGGCCACTTCGACGCCCTCGTGAACAATGCTGCTCTTGGGCTTACTGAAGATTTCCTCACCACCACACCTGAAAACTTTGATCTGTTAGTATTAACCATTTTTAAAATATTATGCTAGTTATTTCAGAAAGGTCCGGTGAAACTTAAGGGGATCCACCGAGTAAAACTAGCGCCACCGAGGGATAAAACTAGGGTTGATAAGGATTCCTCTTCCTCAAAATGAGGAATTTCCTCATATTTTTGAGGTTCCTCATCCTCTTCCTCAAAATTGATTTTAGAAAAAATCCTCTTCCTCATGAGAAATTTAAGAGGAAGGAGAGTTTTATAGATTTCATTGTTATCCTTTCATTTAATTTATGAAGTTTGTTAGAGAGATTTCATCCTTATAATTGACCCTAACGATCGATGCAATAAAAGTACAGGGTGCAACTTTCACATATTTTAGTAGGTTCGATTACTGGCAAGCGATTTTTTTAAAATCTTTGAATGCAGTTTTCTTTCTTTTCAAAAATAAAGGAATGTTTTCTTTGAGTAAAATTTTCTATCTACAGTATTAAGAGTACTTCCCCTTCAGGTGGCATTACAAAATTCCACCCTGTAGAGTTTTGCTTATTCATCAGTTATTTTTAGTGATCATAATCCCGCATCTTGTAACTTACATAACTGCCTTCGAAGGTAAAAGGGTGTCAAAAAGGCATTGAATGTGGCTCGGTGGCTCGTATGGGTTCATGTAAATATATGTATAGAGAGGACCGACCAAGAACATGACTTGGGGCACCCACATAATACACAACCGACACCAGTAACATCTACCGTGCTCAATCCACAGGGCCGATGAAACATGAGACCTCGAGAGTACTTATCGTTATCTTAGCCTTCCAATCTTTAATTTGCAGATTGATGAATGTGAACGTGAAATCCTTGCTCAATGTAAGCCAAGTCGTGGCCAAGAAGATGATTGAGGCCAAATCTGGTGGATCTATCGTGAACCTTTCTTCGCAAGCATCCAAGGTAGGTCCAGTAATGTAGGTCCGGACATCACAGAATTGATTTATTGGGGAACGATTTTGCAGAGCGCCTACAAGGAGACCTACAGACCTAACTATGTATGAATATGTCTGATCTGAAATAGTACACTAATGGTACCGGCTTCAGTAATTTACGTAACAACCTGTGAACTTTATCTTATAATAGAATTTTATAGTCGAAACTTTTTAAGTAATAAGAAGTCGATTCTATTAGAACAGTTATGACGGAGTTGAAACCAGTTTGTAATAGGAAATCCTGTCATCAAAGAAATAATATACAAAGATTTATAGAAATCTCTCCAGAACTCTACATTGTATCTAACTCAAAAAACTCCTTTTGGTAGGCAAACTTCGTTACAACTTCGTTAAAACTCCTACTTGACATGGACATAACTAGGAATGGACCAATGAGGGACCAATGTCTAAGTTTTTTTTTTTAAAGATAATGATTTTAAGATATGACTGAGACGCCGTTTAAGGCGCTATACCGTGGCTAAACGGAACTAAGAAGGGCGTGGCTTAGCTACATGCGCGCGCGCGCGGTGGATGGGAGTAGATAGTCGTAAATATTCTTTTAACTCCTGACGCGAAAAGAGAGGTTCATAAAATTTGACCGCAATGAGTGTGTAAGTCTGTTTGTGTCACCGGTGAACCGATTTGGCAACGGTTTTTTTTATTTGGAAGTAAGTTTTCTAGCGATGGTTCTTTTGCATGAGTTTTATCAACATTCTGTTCTGTTCTTGCAATAAATGGTTTTCTACTTTTAAATTGGTTGTATTGGTTATGAGCAAGTCGTACTTACTTATATGAAATTAATTTATTTCGGATTTTAGAGTTATCATTATTATTATTATTGATACGTTTATTGCACAAAAGTAAAAATTACAACGGACTTAATGCTATCATATCACGTAAAGTCTAATTCCTTGGATAGCAATGAACCAGATCAGATAGGTACCTATGGTCACCTATGCCATATCGCCAGCCGCCCGCCGGCCGAGTGCAGCGTACACACGCAAGTGAACTTAGAGTTTACATACATGCTCTTTAGGTAGTGGCAAGTGATTTGAAGTGCGAGTATTATTTATAATGGTTTTTTTATCACTATCTAAGCGAATAGACTAGACATATTTAATATGACTGTGTATGAATTTTGGTAAGGAAAAATACTATAAAAAGGGGTTTTGTACAAAATTTTATCAGCATCACGGGTAGGTGTAATTGAATAAAAATACAAAAAATATACTAAGATATTTTATTAGATGATTATTTAGAACTAAAAAAATAACGGCATCGAAACAAATGTGTTAATTAAACTAAAATTGTTATTAAAAGATAAAATGTGGATGGCCTATGTATAGGGCCTACCTAAGAAACCAATTGTTCTCCAGATAATCTATTTATTGTGAAACTTACAACTTTGACGTGAATTTGAATTAGCATTTTCAGTTTCAGTTGATTCTCTTTTACAAAGTATACGTAATTTATTGTGAGTGCTGATGCTAACCCGGACCGTTTTTCTGACGTTATGGTTGTAGATTTGAGCCCACACTCAAACAATGATTCGTGCTCGGATAATGTAACGAGTTTATTGAATAAGTGATTGACATCAACCACTTTGTGTCCACTGACATTGGTTGTCTATTATTATATGTCCTGAAACAAAAATAACTTAAGTAAATTAACAGAAAAGAATTGATTTCATTAATTGCTAATTTGTAGCAAATTCAGTAGAACTGCATTATGTTTAAGTTACTCTGTTTTATTGCACTTAGGTAATTTTTGACACCTAATTGGTATGATAGTTTTTTTCTCATTAGTCTGAAGAGGCCCAGCACCTGTCTGATCTTCTGCAATATGCTTACGCTTCCTAGTCACATTCTTTGGTCTGAAATTAGAAATATCTATAAATCAAAATAATAAAGTTTGGAAATCATGTTCCAGATATCTTATCTGCTCATCCATGCCCTGAGGTGCCCGTTAAGAATAAAAGCCACAAGCCTAAAATTATGCTATAAGTTTCGTTATACTGACAACAGGCACCTTGGTTTTTCTTCTCCTCTTACCTTTCTTTTGGAAAAGATTAGGTGGTCAAAACTTTTTGTTTGCATAAATCTAAAATTGTCAACTGCGACTCCGTCTGTCTACTTTGCTCCGTGGCTACAGATCCGTTCTCTCAGTATTGGCAATTTCTCTTAGTGTAATGATATTTTCTCGATTTTGTGAACTGTTTTTTTTGTACTAAAATAAAATAAAATATTTAATGCACTTAAATCCAAACAGTTGACATATTTTCATCACAAATACGTACAGATGTTATTATGATTTTTAAAAGATATCACAAAGATAGGAGACACGTATTTTTTTATTTTCTGAAATACGCCCGTTTTCTTATATTTTTTTAATTTTAAAGTTTAAAATATTTTTACCGGAAGTGACGAAACAACGAGGCTCACAGATATGTTTTCCTTTGCATAACATCCTAAAAAAACATAGTTACATTTTTTTTAAGAAGATTTAAACATAGTTACAAAAGTCAATTTAGTATTGCCAGGACTATGTTAAAAAACAGTTTCTGTATTTTTTATGTCTGCGAATATATTTTTATTTTATTCAAATAAATCAGCTTAATTCAATTTTCCATTACTTTTGTGTATACCTAGAGTTTCCTTTTTTAAATGCAATTTGTGTTTTTAATGCCTTAATCTGCGTTCGGAGTTTTTTGTTACCAGTTTATCACTTTTGTACCTACTTTTTCAAGGTTACTGATAATGGTAAGTATGGTAACCCTGACTTATGTGAATGTGTTGCGTATGCCGTAATTTTTTTTTATTGTGGCAAAGGTGTGTTTACTGAAAGCCACGGTGTGACGTCATCAGCGTATGTTTGTGTTTTTACGATTTTCTCGGAAATACAACCACAGAAAATGCTGAAAGTAATTTTTACGTCCTTTACAAAGCCAAACCTTGAAATGGTTTTTGAATTAGAGCGCCATACAATTTTGAAAAGATGTCAATTACTTGTGTAAAATTTAAAACTTCCATCATACTCGAATATTAACGTTACGATACGTTTTACTTTCACTAGTTGACTCCGGCAGAAAGCAGCCGGAAACAGCCCTAAATGCGTATCATGGCTATGTGGCATCAGTTCTCAGATACTGCATTATCCTGTGGGGCAATTCTGTTGAGATCGAAAGAGCTTTCAAAGCACAGAAAAAATGTATCAGGGCACTTACAGGGGCGGGTTGTCTTGATAGTTGTAAGCCACTCTTCAAATCCCTTAATATACTTCCGCTTCCATGTCTGTACATTCAGGAAATATGCATTTTTGTAAAAAAAATACCCTCATATCTTTAAAAAGAACCACGAAATATTCAACGGAAGAGGTAGAAATGGTGAAAAATTACATGTACCGTCCCAAACACTAACACTACACTCTCGCAACTCTTATTGCATGGCCATAAAGATATATAATCACTTGCCTCAAAACATTTCAAACCTGCCTCTTACCAAATTTAAAACACAATTATTCAAATTCCTATTACACTATTGGCCTCATAAGAAAGTTCAAGGTCACGCAACGAGCTATGGAAAGGGCTACACTCGGAGTTTTTCTACGAGACCGAATCAGAAATGATGAGGTCCGTAGACAAAAGAAAGTCGTCGACATAGCCCACCGGATGAGTAAGTTGAAGTGACAGTAGGCGGGGCATATAGCACGAAAAACTAATGGTGAATGGAGCCGAAAGGTTCTTGAATGGAGACCACACATCGGCAAGCGCAGCGTAGGACGACCAGCCACAAGATGGACAGACAATCACATCCAAGTGGCAGGGAGACGCAAGCCGCTTCCAACCGGTCTTTTTGGAAATCCATGGAGGAGGCTTATGTCCAGCAGTGGACTTCTTGTGGCTTAATGACGATGATGATAGCATTTCTGCGAAACTGCCTTTATCTGAGCATCCCAGCACAACTTCTGGTCAATGACGAGGCCGAGATCCTTTTGGGAAAAGGCTATTGAACATATGATGCATCCATTGACCTGCAAAGAGGGAAGCGAGACAGAATCTATCTTTGCAAGCTGACTCGAGCCGCCAATAACTTTACTAATTATATATATGAAAGTATTTATTTATTTATTTATTTTATCCATAATAATAGTACATAATTTAGTGTGCAGTTTGAAGTTTACAAATTTGTAATTAAGTAATTTCTTTTTTTAAAGACTTCTCTAGCACTACCCCTTTCCACATCACCCATGGTTAGCTGGAAAAAATACTTTATAGTATTAAGCTCGCCTTTGTACAGATATTGTTTCTTGTGCAATAAAGAATTTTCAATCAATCAATCAATAACGATCGCTGGGCATTTAGAGGGGTTAACAGCGATGCCGAAGCACTCGGACCACCTCTGAATCCAACATAAATCCTCATTGAGACCCGAAACTGCTGGACTTAGATCATCAGTGCTGGACAGTCTATAAAGTTGGAGGTCGTCCGCGTAAATATGGTAGCGGCAAGAAAGATTGGGAGTGACTAGATTGATAAATAATATAAGATTAAAAGATTAATAGATAAAATCCTTTTTTTTCAGCTTTAGCACTTAATTTTTTGGTTTAAAGCAAAACGAAAAGTTGGACCACTAAAACGGCCATATAATAATATATCGGGTGACCCGAAATTCAACGTCAAGCCGGAATCGGGTGACAAGGCAAGTCATATTAGTTATCAGAAAAAATAATTAAAAATCCTGTTGCCACAAATCTTTACTTTATTCATTATTTTTTTTTATTTCGTAACTCTGATTAATATAATGCTTCTTCAAACCGTTAACAAAATTTCAAAACAAGCTGCTCCAGCTTGGAAGAAAAAGAGACTTTTAAGAAAAAATTACTTAAAAAACTGTCCGATTTTAGTTTTCATTATGTTTGTCAAATTTCTTGAAAAATAATAATAAAAAAAAATTGTATTTAAAATTAAAAAAAAAAATTTTTCTTATATTTTTCTGATTCCCAGTTACGCTTTATTGCACTGGCTTTATTGCCTTTTCACCCGGGCTTGACGTTGAGTTTTGGGACACCAGATATACAGGGTGGCCGGGGGAATGACGTCAAAAAAAAAATTAGGTCCCTCGTGTCATGGGGTATCCGAATCACCCCCATGTATGTTCCGCGATTTTTCATAGTTTCGGAGTTATGATTTTTTTTCTGAATTTTTATGAATTTTCGCCTTATCAATTTTGAAAATTTCTAAAAAAAAAACTAGAAACTTTTTTCAATTACTTTTTACAGTAACTGAATCTTCACAAGTTGTTCTTCTATGCATAAAATAATCAGCTTCGTAACTTTGATAAAAGTTATTAAAGTGTTGGTCTAAAGTCAAAAATTTATGTTCGGTAAATTATGACTTGAATTTTCAAAAATAAATTAAAAATCCAAACAGATGTTTTAATGGTTTCTTAGTTAGCCTCAGAAATGCGCAAGACTCTCAGATTTCATAATCATTAAAAAAAAGTACTGCTTAACGAGCTACTTTGTGTACATTCGGCCTTCGAAGACAGCGAGGTGAAGAATTATTAAAATTAACATATTTTTTTTCTGCCATTTCGTCTTTTCTTAGGTTATTAATGAACGAGTCGTCATCATCATGATGAATAAAAGTGGTTTTGTCAATAAAACACAGATTAAAAAATTTGGAGGCATTTTCCGTTTTACAGTAATTAATTTTGCGCGGTCCGTTCTCGTGGGTCATGGGTTGTAAATGCAGACGCAACTTTTTACCTGTAATAACAATAGTCTTTGAGGATAGGAGGCCGCCGAACTATTGCTATCTCTCTCACTCTCAGCGGTAAGAGTGAGAGGGGCAGCGCAGCAGAAGCGAACACAAAACAAGTTTGTACCTCAGTCGTTCTCACTTTGTGTTTACTGCTACACGTGTCTTCATTTTGTTTTACCTCACTGTCTCGCTTTGTCCGCGGATTCCGCTGCCTACTTATTTGACTACTTTGCTCGTTAATTGGACTGTGTCTTGCATACTGATTTTGGAAGTGTAAAAGATGAGTTACACGTTAAGTGAATACGCAGAAATGCACTATTTTTATGGAGTTGCACAAGGAAACGGCCTTGAAGCAGCGCGACTGTATCGCGAACAACTTCAACGTCGTGGTGGGCCGCAACCTGAGCTTTATCCCGACCATCGCGTTTTTATTAACACGCACAATACCTTAATGGCAGGCCGCATTCCTGGCCAACGAGGCGATAGGGAAGGAATCCTTAGAGTTGACCCGGATCGCAGAGAAGTTGTGCTCGAAGAAGTTCAACGAAATCCTTCCACTAGTACCAGAGCTATGGCTCGTACTCTGAACATCCCAAGAACTTCTATCCAAGACATACTTCACGATGAAGGATATCATGCGTTCCATATCCGACGAGTCCAAGCTTTACTGCCTACAGACTACCAATTGCGCATTGATTTCTGCCAAACAATGCTACAAAAAGAACAACAAGATCCTGGATTTTTCAATAAAGTTTTATGGTCAGATGAGTCACGTTTTGAGCGCACTGGAATTTTCAATATTCATTATTACCACACGTGGGCGGTTGAAAATCCACACGAAATGAGAGCGTCGACGTTTCAACATCGTTTCAGCGTTAACTTGTGGTCTGGTATTCTCAATGGCGAACTGATTGGTCCATTTGAATTGCCGTCCAGATTAAATGGAGAAAGATACCGACACTTTCTGGAACATGAACTTCCATTGTTGCTAGAAGACGTGAATATTGAACTAAGACGAACCATGGTTCTTCAAACTGACGGCGCTTCATGTCACTACGCAACGCAAGTCCGAAATTATTTAAATGAGGCGTACCCCAATAGATGGATCGGACGCGGCGGACCAATATCGTGGCCTCCACGCTCACCTGACCTCAACCCCATGGATTTTTTTATTTGGGGCTATTTTAAGGAAATAGCATACGCCAGACAAAGTGGGAGTGAACAAGAGCTGAGGCAGAAATTAACAGAAGCCGAATGTGTTGTAAAGGAAAACAAAGCAGCTTTTAGACGATTAAAAGATAATTTCCTACGTAGGTGTAGAATGTGTATTGCTGCTGGAGGTGGCAACTTTGAAAACCTATTATAATAAAAAAATTTTTTACATTTTAATCTGTGTTTTATTGACAAAACCACTTTTATTCATCATGATGATGACGACTCGTTCATTAATAAACTAAGAAAAGACGAAATGGCAGAAAAAAATTGTTAATTTTTATTAAAATTAATTACTGTAAAACGGAATTAATTACTGTAAAACGGAAAATGCCTCCAAATTTTTTAATCTGTGTTTTATTGACAAAACCACTTTTACTCACCATGATGATGACGACTCGTTCATTAATAACCTAAGAAAAGACGAAATGGCAGAAAAAAAAAAATGTTAATTTTAATAATTCTTCACCTCGCTGTCTTCGAAGGCCGAATGTACACAAAGTAGCTTGTTAAGCAGTACTTTTTTTTAATGATTATGAAATCTGAGAGTCTTGCGCATTTCTGAGGCTAACTAAGAAACCATTAAAACATCTGTTTGGATTTTTTATTTATTTTTGAAAATTCAAGTCATAATTTACCGAACGTAAATTTTTGACTTTAGACCAACACTTTAATAACTTTTATCAAAGTTACGAAGCTGATTATTTTATGCATAGAAGAACAACTTGTGAAGATTCAGTTACAAAAAAAAGTAATTGAAAAAAGTTTCTAGTTTTTTTTTAGAAATTTTCAAAATTGATAAGGCGAAAATTCATGAAAATTCAGAAAAAAAATCATAACTACGAAACTATGAAAAATCGCGGAACATACATGGGGGTGATTCGGATACCCCATGACAAGAGGGACCTAATTTTTTTTTTTGACGTCAATCCCCCGGCCACCCTGTATATAAAATCAATCTCTGTGCAAGCTTGACCTTTTTATAACAGATTTTATGTTTTGTACGGCATAGTACACTGGTGTTACCGTTTGTGACGCTTATCTATCATTTGGAAATGACTCGGTGGTCAAAATTGCATTGTCAATGGCGAGTCCGTCTGTCTGTTTTGTTCCGCGGCTACTAATCAATACTTTCACAGAAATAATTTTACTGACCGTTCTGGCGGTGCGGTATCACCGCGTTTTCACGAAGTTTCAAACTTGTTTTCTCTCTAAAACATTCAGTAAATACAATACTTACCCCCGGTTTCCCGAACGCTAATAGTCTGTTAATCTATTGTTAACAGCTGTCAGTTGTCAAAAGTGCATACAAAAAAAACAAATGACATCTGTTAACAGTAGATTAACAGACTGTTAGCGTTCGAGAAACCGAGGATTAGTCTTTTAGATAGGCGGACTCCAATTTCATTTGCGGGTGTACGCTATTTTGTTTACGCTTTGTTTATATTAGGTAGTTGTTTTTTAACAGTAACCAAAAGTGCCTACGGGTGTACTTTTACTCTGGTAAATGTAGAAGAATAGAAATTTGAAACTTTGAAATCAATACAAAAAAATATATATGGAGCCAAATAAATCTACGACTAGCAAAGCGCACAATACATCACTTGTTTTATTTTATACGTTTAGTGCAGTACCTAGGTATAAGTCAACAGCATTTAATACGCTTACACTTTCGTTGCAAAATCGCTCGTAACGTAACTGTGTAAAGTGCACACGTATAACGCGCTAAGCACATTGAACTGGCGCGCGGACATTTACTTTTCTATTCGAATACCGTATTAAATTTTCGGTGATAAAGTCGTTATTTCAACACACATCCACGGGCGCGGGGCGCCGAAATGGCATGCTAAAGCGCGTCCGATTTTCCGACATTTAATACGGTATTCGAATAGAAAAGTAAATGTCTGCGCCATATCCGTACCCGCGCGTCAGATCAATGTGCTTTGCGCCTAGGGGTCTACGTGCTGTCGACTGTACCTACCTAAAGTACCTACCTAACGAATGTATTTGACAACCTCTGCGGCGCAGCGGTTAGCGCATCTGACTACCATGCGAGAGCTCCAGAGTTCGAATCCCAGCTGGGGACAAAAAAAAAAGAAACTCAGGTCTTGGATTTTTAAATGTTTGTGACGTTGCTGTTTCTGGTTACGACACAAGGTATCCTAGTGTGGGGCCAGAAGCAATGTATGTGCCTTATGTAAATGTTATGTTACGTTATGTATGGAAGAGCTGATAAAATAATGTAGATTAATCAAAAATATTTTACATATTGAAATAAATAAAAAAACCTTACTTAGATAATTTTTTTAACCATTTTAAGCACAACCGAGCTTTTTCTTTCAGGTGTCTAATTTGTTTAATTTTACTTTTTTTTTTGTAAAGTTGTGGCTCATTGCGATACAATTTAAGTCACAGTTTTCAAATGTTTATGTTACTAAAATGAATACTACGCTGTCCTAAGAGTAATATTTACGACTTTTAAGTTGCAAAAATGCACCGCCAAGCGTGGCACAGACCTCCTTCTCTCATTAGAGCTGGGCGGGCACCACTGAGCAGAGTGAGCAGAGTGAGCAGTGACCGACAGTGACAGACTTATGCGCTGCACGGAGGAAAACGCGATAACAATAGTTCCCGCAAATCTCACCCTTAGCTTCATTTTGACGCGTAAACTTAATTAATTTCTTAAAAATAAACTACGACAGTAAATGAAAAACTGGTCTACAGAAAAGTGCATCTCTAAATTGCTTATTCAGAGAAATAAACACAGCTGATATAGGTAAAGCGTTGCCGAGTACTGACGAAAAAACGCAAAAGTAAGACTGTACTTTGGAATTAATTTCTATCGAGGAAACTTTATCCAATTGTGTTTTCCATCTGACAAAAGCTAGAAAATATAGTCTAGAATCATATACTCTGAAATCAAATCTATAAACCTTGTAGCAATGTCATACGGGCAAATTAAAAACTCGTTATATCAGCGAACTGGTCGCCTTAAACAATCACTTTATGTTACTCTTCGCTTTGCAGGCAGCTCTTTGGGGTCACGTGACGTACAGTGCAACCAAGGGCGCAGTAGACGCCATGACGCGCGTGATGGCACTTGAGTTGGGCCCACACAACATCCGCGTCAACGCCGTCAACCCCACCGTCATCATGACGGAGATGGGCCGCCTCGGCTGGTCCGAACCTGCTAAGGCAAAGGCCATGCTCTCCAAAATCCCGCTTGGAAGGTGAATTTATGATCCAAACGAAACGTTCCAGGTTAAGAACGAGAATCCAAAGACACAATATCAAAAAATATATCAAGCTACTGTCTTTGATAGATGTTTTCAGATCAGCAAAGGTAGTATGAGGACGCGAGTCGCGCGCGACAACGTCAAAAGTCGCGACTTTCCAGTACATTAACTGTCAAATTCTCGCGACTTTTGGCGTTGTCGCGCGCGACTCGCGTCCTCGTACTACCTTTGCTGATACTTCGTAAATGTGTCGCTAGCTAGAATCATTGAAAAAAGTAACAGAGTCTGAAGCATTGTGCTGTGGCGCTGCGGCGGAAAAAAATATTTTCACAGTTTATTTTTAGTTAACTTTAAACTATTCCGGCAATAAACTGTGTCATCATCATCATCCCATCATGTCCCCACCGAGGGGCACGGGTGTCTTCCCTGAGGAAGGTTTAGGCCATACTCCACCACGGGGGCCAAGTCCGGATTGGTGGAGGCTTGTAATACTAGTGGCTGGTCTTACTGTCAGAAGTTTTCAAGCCGCCCTTCGGCCTCTGACTTGGCTTAACTATCTTGGCTTGACTTGACCTAACTATTAATCTATCGACGGCAGCCGACACCAACTGCTTAACGTGCCTTGCTAAGCACGGAATCGCTCGGAAAAATGCCACTAGCGTTAGTCATAGACGGTGACCCATCCATGGACTGAACGCGCCGTATGTTGCTTAACCTTAGTGATCGTTTAAGATCACTCAGGCAGCCCAGGCTACCAACGAATAAACTGTGTGCTCTCTAATATTATTCATAAACGAACAAGAATGATTATGTAGCTTTGGGCTGGTATGCGAATAACCTAATGGTAATTATTGCCAATAATCAGTTTAAAGTAGTAAATTAGCTGAATGATTTTCTTAGTCTGAAAAATTCATAATAATTTTTAATTTTAATATTTTTTTCATCTCCTTTTTTAATCCTGAAAAACAAGATGTTGAATTACCTATAACTTGTGAACCAATTCGCCATACGGAAAAAAACAATTCCTACCTTCATGCAAAATAAGTTTAGTGATTTTTTTTGTGTAGGAGTTTACACACATTTTCAATAAGTACCTTTTATATTTATCTACGAAACAATGTACCTAAGACATACATAATTATTTGGGTAGGTAAGTCTAATCATGTCATACAAAGTAATATTGGCTCATTACACAAAGGATTACGGCCTTAGCCCTGTGCTGAGCTAAATAAGTTTTATTGCAATGAACTCTTTAACTAGGTATCTTCAAGAGTTTGACGTTTCGAATAATGTAAATTTACTCCTAGCAAAAGTGTAAAGCGTACAATTAAATAAATACAAATGTGTCGGTTGATATCAAAAATAATTATATCCTGACTTAGCGTTTTTGAACAAAGACCGTTATTTTGAAACTAATTATTGCTATTTGACTAAATTGTTAACTGGACTAGATATACATAGGTTGTACGTAGGTAATAAAAAGTATTCATGTAATTTTATATAATACCTAGATCCCTGAGTGGATGTTGCCGAGTTTGATATGCACTCGAACTTCTGACAGCAATTAGTATAGTAATACGATGAATTTAGCCATTTTTGAAATATGCATCTTGCGCTGTACTAAGTACAGTCGACAGCACGTCAATCTTCCCATTTAAGTTGCAAAGTCGCCCGTAACGCGACGGAGTAGAGTGCATGGGTGTATACCATGATGTGCTGTCGACTGTACTAACATCTTAACTATGTTGCCATAAAAAAAAACTTTTAGCCATTTTGGATTTAACCAATTTTGATATCAACCGACACAAATACAAATAAGGATCTCGTCTCAATTTTCAGGTTCGGTGAGGTGTCGGAGGTGGTGAACGCGGTAGTTTTCCTGTTGAGCGACAAAGCCAGCATGATCAATGGCGTCGAGCTGCCCATCGATGGTGGCTTCCTGGCTTGTTAAAAAGAGAAATTAAATAAGTTTATTTAAAAAAAGGAATATGTTTCAGTTTTTTATTTAATGATATTACTGCCATTCATATGACGACCTCTGTGGCGCAGCGGTTAGCACATCTGCCTACCATGCGAGAGGTCCCGGGTTCGACTCCCGGCTGGGTAAAAAAAAACCCAGTGCTTGGATGTTTACGTGTTTGTGATGTTCTAGTGTGGGGCCACAAGCAATGTACGTTCCTGTATGTAAACGTTTATGTTTTTTTATACTAAGTTATACGAGACTTCCCCCGGTTTCTCGAACGCTAACAATCTATTAATCTAGGGTGAAGTGGGGTAAATGCGAGTGCCATAGCTAGAAAACTGTACTTAACCATAGATCACGGTTCACTCCTAAATGATCTATTAGTATAACTTACTGTGTGTACGGAGCATATATCAGGCTATTGTTTCACGTAGTTAGTTAAGTTTATATAATTTCAATAACATGAAAGTAACCCATGTTAAAGTAAAATGGGTCGCCTATTACATTTACCCAGTGTTCAGGGGCAAATGTAATAAATAATGTTGATTCTAGTATAAGATAGTTAGCTTTACATCTGGGGTAAAAGCAATAAAATACAAACATTTCAATAAATTTAGGTTTTTATTTGACGGAGATCGGGCAAAAAGTTACAGAGTAATAACCTTTTTTTTTAGAAATTATGCTGTTATTTTTAAATAAGTCAAAGTATTCTAAGAAACAAAATTAGGAAATAGTCATATTTTGGAATTTAAAGTCAAAGTTTATTAGGCCGCGTTTTGTGATCTCAGGAGATGGTAATATCCTGACGATGGAATCATTTGTGATCACGTCAATATCTTCCATTAACGGCCATGCAAAGCTACTTTTCTTACGTCGTGCAAACTTTACCTCCCAACGGTTGCCCAACTTTTTTTGCACGAGGCCCACATAAAACCTTAGTCCTTTTTTTAAGGCGTATTTTACAATACCCCATTTGTTTATTTCAATATTTTTTTGTTCAATTGTTTCGTTGATATTATTTTCTTTGTCTGATTCTATCTCTCCTTCCACCTCCTCTTCCATCCATGCACTTTCATCAGTTGCATAAGGTACAGTTTCAGAACCTGGATCGGTACTATCACTATCTGAATCTTCAGTATTTTTCTTTCTATTTCCTTTCTTTGTTGATTTTTTTATAATTTTTTCACTCTCATTTTCTGAACCTGCTTCCGTACTATCACTATCTGAATCATTCGTCTTTTTCTCTCCTTTTCCTTTCTTTGCTCGTTTTTTAGGTTTTTCTTTAGCTTCATTTTCTGAATTTGCATCGGTACTATCCTCAGTCTTTTTCTTCCCTTTTCCTGTTTTTCTTGGTTTAGTAGTAACTTTTGTTTTTTTGTCTGTCTTTGTATTTTCTTTCTTTTTCAATAATTCAAGCATTTCAGTTGACGTAACCACTTCAGCACCTGAAGCAACTTTACGTCTTTTCTGTTTATTGGGCAGATGTTTTTGGTGTATATTTGCAAGAATGATCTGTTCCATTGTCAATGGTGCGATAGACTCGGTGCTGGGGGGTTGTTTCTCCTTAGGATGTGGAGTTAGAACGATTGAATTTTGTAAATCTGGCAAATTTACAGTTGACGATAGTGATGTTGTTGGAGTGGCCTCTACAGAAGCTGATGGATTTAAAATTGATGGCGACGAACTACGTGAGCGTTCTGGATGCTTTTTGTGCTCAAATTCATCCGCAAGCTTAACAATATCTTCTCTATTTCCTTCGGCTTCTAGTTGGGGCCTCTCCCAGCGTTCCAAGGCTTCAACAGAAAAATTGCTTCTAGGGATGGCGTCAGAATTGAATGGGAAAATGCCTGCTTTTCTAAACCCACTCATGATTACATCTTCACTGACTTTTACCCAAGTTTCTCCCAAAAATTTTGAAAACAGCGATTTTGGTAGTTTTTGACCAACATGCTGTCGCTGCCACATGACAAGAGTTTGGTCCCATTTTTGCTTGAACGATTTAAACACAGAAACGTCTAATGGCTGCAGTAGGTCACTAGTGTGAGCCGGCAGTTTTAGAATTGTTATGTCTTTCGCGATAGCCAGTTTGACGAGGTCAAGCGAAACATGTGTGGTATGACCATCGTATATGACCAAGACAGGTCGTTCCTCACCCAGAGCTGGTATAAGGACTTTCTCGAAATAGTTTTTAAATATTTCTGTCTCCATCCAACCATTTGGAGTGGCAGCATAAGCCGTACCGGGGTATTCATCATCTGGTGGAGCCTTCCATTGGTCCCAGATATTTTTCCCTTTGAAGATGATTAAAGGTGGTGCTCGACGACCGGAAGCACTCGCAGCCAGCACAAACGTCGTGTTTTTTTTTCTTCCAGAGGTGCTAGTGACTCTGGATGAGCTTTCGCCTCTTTCTCCAACGACTTTTGATTTAGATGGATCTATACTCAAGCTACTTTCGTCCAGATTCCAGATCTGTTCTGGTTTATTTTCCAATTGCAGCTCAGTCAGAATCTTTTTTAAAAGATTGAAATAACCATATATTATAAATGGGTCTGTGGCGGCCTTTTTTCGCGCATACTCAAATGCTTCAGGTTTTCGAATTGACAAATTATGTCGTCTTTTGAAACTGAGGAACCAGTCTTCTCCCGGCGTGTCTTCTTTGAAAGGTGTTTTTATTTTATTTGCTTTAACGAACTGACGTACGAGCTCTATAATTTCTTTCCGACTGAGACCAAAGCCCCATCTAGCCAATTTCTTTACAGACATTGCCAGATCGTTTTCGACATTTTCGGGAAGGGCGTCCTTTAGATTTCTTAATGGCACCTCGTGTACCCTTCACCCGACAGTACAATGTTGTAAACGGAATTCCATATATAACGGAAGCCTTATGTACTGTTAGCGTTTTTGCCTGTATTTCATGAAGAGCTCTTTGTAATTTTTCTTCGGAATATTTGGGTTCAACGCCTTTCTTTTTAACATAGTTTCGCACCATCTGGAACAAATAAGAATAAATGGGGTAAATGTGATAGAATATCACATTTGCCCCAAGCCTCAAATTTCAAGGGGCAAATGTAATAACGGTCCTGACATAATAACCAGTAGCAATAATTTGGAAATACATGCTTAGTTAAATTGTTTAGACTCAATATAATCACCCTAAAACAAATATACTCAAAAACTTACCTTTGGCCCGAAGATGAAAAACGATTTGAAAATTAGGTTATTAATTTGTGTAACACGCGGCACTGACGTCTCCCAGGAAATGAAATGTCACTCACTCATCTGTCGATAAAACAGTTCCGAAAAATGGTTGGCGCATACTGCTTTAAATGCTCAGACCTAATCAGAGATGGCACCACCAGTATATTTAGAAACAAAGCTATCAACATACCTTATTACATTTTCCCTGTTATTGCATTTACCCCACATCACCCTACTGTTAACAGGTCTCGGTTGTTTTTTTTTTGTATGCACTTTTGACAACTGACAGCTGTTAACAATAGAATAACAGACAGCGTTTGAGAAATCGGCGCGGTCGGTCTCGGAAGCGAGAGAGCCAGATGCTATTCCTAGTGAGGGCATGTAGCAATGACTTTGTTTTCTAAGTTATGTAGGTACATTTTGTGAAGTTATAGTAGAAACATCGTGAGGAAACCTGAGTCCCAAATTCACACAAGGTCATAAAAATCGATGAGGCCGTTTTGGAGTAGTTCAATAACAAACACCGTGACACGGGATTTTTGTACCTATACGGTACTAGCTGACCCGGCAAACGTTGTTTTGCCTTATGAAAAATAGAACTATCTATTCTCAAACCTACCGAATATACCGTTTCGGAGGAGTATGCGCACTAACTGTAATTTATGATTACAATAAAGAATTTTTTATCTATCTATCTAATACTGTGACACAAAAAGTTTAAAAAGATTCCGGAAATCCGTATTCCACCGGAAATTCAGTAGACTATATTATGTTGGCAGCACTGCCTCGCGCCTATTTCTGAGGGCTATTTATCACAGACTAATTTGAGATCTAAACGCACACACAACATCAGAATATTATTCTGAGCGTACACACAACCCTCATGCTGGGGCCGCGCCGCCGCACCTGCGTCAGAGCTTCGCGCAATGACACGATCTACGCAGATGTAACCGGCCATTATCAGCTATCGTCACCACGATAGTTCGGGCTGCGTCCTATTTATCGCTGCGGTGTCGGTACAGTTTGTCAAAAAATACAAGAAACTGGAAGTGAAAGTTTACTAATTGTTTTATTGAAAAATCTAAACATTTACTGTATTTATTGAAACACAATACCTTAATTTATGGAATAGCTCAAGTTTTTAATTTATATCATGCTTGCCAGTGCAAGCTATTAACAAACACAGTCAAAAAGTCTGAGCAAAACCGTACTCTTTAATTTCTACATTTTCTTGACAGGCTGTACATCAAAGGGATTTAGCGCGCCAAATATCGTATAGCATGGTTTGTGTGTTTTTCATTTTGAATATTGTTCTTGGTCGGGGGTAAGACGTACCTACGTAAACAATATCATAATGGAGTGCAGTGATGAAATGGTGCTGGAATTTCTTTACAATTCTGCTGAGCCGAATGAACGTCAAGTTTACTATGAGAAAAGTGACGCCTTCACCCGGTCAGATAAGTTTGTCGCACTCCATGCCCACTCCGCACTCTATAGTCCTCTAAAAGTCATTTCACAAAACAAAACGTCAGACATGGGTCAAACTGTCAAACTCTTAAATTAGGTAGGTACAGCGCCACCAAGTTATCTGTTCAGGTGGGCAAAATTGTAACTAACATATAAATTGTAAATCCTGTTCCCCATTTTTTGTTTTATTTATTCACTTAGGTACTAAGATTTATAGATATATTTTAATTAAAATTGAAAGAAGGGTTAAAATATTCTTATTTTTCTAGGTAAATTCCTCAAATGTTACTACTAAATTCTCCACTAGCGCCGCTATCAACTGAACAGATAGGCTGGTGGCACTGTATTGTTTTTTTGTCTCGGAGTATTGTTCTGGTTCTGTGGTTTGTGGTTTGTGACATTGTCATGTCAGCTGTCATTTATATGATCGGGCTGCCAGATCAAACCTTTTTAGACAAAACTCATTTTGTTCATTTTTCACTAAGTGATAACAGTTACAGCTCTGCTCTGCAATTAAACATAAGTGTAGCATTATCTTAATTTCCGTGTTGCCTAGAAGTTAAAAATACAATGGAAATCTCATTCAAAGGCAAAAGAATATTGGTGACCGGAGCGGGACAAGGCAAGTGTTTTTCTTACATACCTAGGACACGCCAATTATTCTGATAATAATGCCCACGAAGACCGGAGTCAAGTGCAATAAATGGTTGTGATAATTTCTGGCCAATGTCGCAGGTATCGGGCGAGGCATCGCCATCGAGCTGTGGCGAGCCGGCGCCAATATAGTAGCGCTGTCGCGGACGCGAGCTCATCTGGAGAGCCTCCAGAGCGAGTACCCGTCTATCGAGATCGTGGTGGTGGATGTGGGCGACTCAGAGAAGACACGCGCGGCCGTCCAGGCGCTCGGCCGGATCGACGCACTAGTCAATAACGCCGCCGTGGCCATCTGCGAGCCGTTTCTTGACTGCACACTCTCGAGCTTCGATAAGTAAGTTGGTTGAGGCAACAACGACCTTGAGCCGCACTCCAGGCTATTCTTCCAGAGGATGGAACAAGTGGTATTTGCTTGTGATGTCTTCTTTTCGTACTTAAATCTGCCTAATCCCATTACAATCAGTTATATTGTTTATTGATTGTTACAGAACTTTTGATGTTAATGTGAAGGCTGTACTGAACATCAGTCAAGTGGTGGCGAGACAAATGATAGATAACAAAATTCATGGAGCCATAGTTAATATTTCATCTCAGGCATCTAAGGTAAGGGGATAAGGTTTACAGTAATAAATTGCCATGTAAAAATGTCTCATCATGATTGCTAAAGTTTCCATCTCATAGAGATTTATCAGTTAGCTAATCACTAACCTAATAATTGCTGGATTACACATGTTATTTACTTATCTATTGGCTTGTAGATATGAATAATCATTATTATCTTTATTGTTTGCTACAAAATTCTGTTTTATCTACTTTAGGAAAATGGTTTTTATTGTTTACCAAAAGTTATCAATATATTTCACACTATTTAGATTTTTCATTTAAATCAATATTTTTTTTACTATTACTAACTACATTGCTATCCTATTACTGAAAACATGTCAAGTATATAGACAACTTGCACTTTTAACAGCCCTTTACTAATCAAACTTTACTAATCAACAGATCTTATGTAACTGATTTGCAGGCTGCGCTGAAGGATCATGCCATCTACAGTGCTTCCAAGGCAGCCATTGATGCACTGACTCGTGCGATGGCGCTAGAGCTGGGCCCCCATGGCATCCGAGTCAATGCTGTTAACCCAACAGTTATAATGACAGAAATGGCAAAAGTGGGCTGGTCGGACCCAGCCAGAGCTAGTGAAATGATATCTAAGATACCTTTAGGCCGGTAAGCATATTATCTTTGAAACTATACATACTGGGAGGTAATTCACTGATGCATTTCTAAAAACCCACATATGGTCTGAAATATGTGCCTGAACAATCCAGCAGAATGACTTGGAGATTTTCAGGTTCATAGTCTAAAGGAGGGAAATCATTTATATTAAAATACTATTGTTTTGGTGTGTTTTTTTTATATTTTATAGCTCAAAAACTTTGGTCTGCAATGCATACCTTTGGTTGGATTAGTCCACAACTACCACCTAATTTGAATTCATAAATGCCCTTCTAATCTTCTTGATATTGTGTTCATTCGCGCGCTAAAATCAAATGCATTACCACAGAAAAAATAACTTGATAAATGTAAACACTCTTTGGGAAAGCCTATGTAACAGCCATTGACTATTATGGACTTTCTTATTAATTGCAATATGGTAGATACATAATAGGGAATGGATGAAAATATCAGAAGTGCTTGATATTTTTTTTGGTGATAGAAATAACCTTCCTTAACGCGAGAAAAGTTTCAATTTTTTTGGCCTCTTAGTAAATTTTTAAATATACTTAATATTTTTCCATTCGTCATTCTGGGCTCAGTACGGCATATCAGACATATTCCTTGGTCCGCTGCGTATGAAAAAAAAAATCCACCTTGAAAAGCTGTCAATGTCATTGTCACCACAGATTTTTTTTTCATACATAGCGGACCGAGGAATAAAATATTTAAAAATTAACTACGACGCCAAAAAAATATAAACTCTTTTCTCGCGTTAAGGAAGGTTATTCCTATCATCAAAAAAAAATCAAGCACTTCTGATATTTTCATCCATTCCCAATTGTACAAAATGATAATATTAAACTTCAGAGCACATTGAAAACTCAATGCACATCTCCCGAACCCTCAATTATAAATTTTTCTTTTCCATTCTAGCTTTGGTGAAGTCTCAGAGGTAGTCAATGCAGTTGTATTCCTGCTCAGTGATCGCTCCAGTATGATCAACGGAGTGGAACTCCCAATTGATGGAGGGTTCCTTGCTACATAAATGTACCAGAAACAAATATTTTGTATGATCCTCGATATTTTTTATATCTCATTATGTTTAATTACCAAAGAGTGGATACCAACTTGTTTGTTAAGTCCCAACTCCTATTACTTAACTACCTACTAAGATTTTAATTAAACAGTTGTGATTGTTCTTTTGTCGAATTATGTAATTATTCTGTAAACATGATCAGTCAATACCGAACATGTAGGTTTGCCCTTCAGCCACGTTCGTAACCAAATTTCCCTTCAGCCACGTTCGTAACCAAATTTTCGTAACCAGTTACGAATGTGGACTTTTTATCACTGTTTCGTAACCAGCTAGAAGCCAGTTACGAATGTGTTTTTTTTTTCATTTACGTAACTGAAACCTCTTAGCCATGTATGGTCCCCTTGAGCCACGTTCGTAACCAGTTACGAATGTGGACTTTTATCGCTGTTTCGTAACCAGCTAGAAGCCAGTTACGAATGTGTTTTTTTTTTCATTTACGTAACTGAAACCTCTTAGCCATGTATGGTCTCCTGGTACTTCCACATCCATCCGGCTCATTGAGGCTTTATATCAAATACCGGTTCTTCATTATACCTTAAAGTCTAAATGTCTTAGTACCCAAAATGGAAGAGAAAAAGGAAGACTCGCACATAAACGGACAATATTATGTCGCCCCTTTTTATTTTCGCATATCATCATTTCTTTTGCCTGTGGAAAACTGAAAGGCAAAAGAAATAAGTGTCGGCCACTGTCTAGAAATAATTGCACTGTTCATGTTTTAAGTTGATGGAGAAGTAACCGATAAGTTTTTTTACAAAATGACAAATAAATGTATTCATTTATTAATATTTTTGTTTTTGTAAAATAGAGCCGGCATTATATCATGTGGAAGTACCAGGAGACCATACATGGCTAAGAGGTTTCAGTTAGACGTTGAAGAAGCGGTATTAGATATAAAGCCTCAATGAGCCGGATGGATGTGGAAGTACCAGGAGACCATACATGGCTAAGAGGTTTCAGTTACGTAAATGAAAAAAAAATCCACATTCGTAACTGGCTTCTAGCTGGTTACGAAACAGCGATAAAAAGTCCACATTCGTAACTGGTTACGAACGTGGCTGAAGGGGTCTCCTGGTACTTCCACATCAATCCGGCTCATTGAGGCTTTATATCAAATACCGCTTCTTCATTATAACTTAATGTCTAAACGTCTAACTGAAACCTCTTAGCCATGTATGGTCTCCTGGTACTTCCACATGATATAATACGTAAGCATGATATAGTAGGTACGTAAGCCGTACTTTCTAATATACAAACTTATGACACTTCCCGCAATTTGCATATATACACGAAACATGCATCTTTGTACACAAAAACCGTAACATATTTCCCCAAGTAAAGGACACCCATACCATAAATACACGTCATAAGGAAAGATTAAATCTACCACAATCTAGAATAAAAATGCTCAACCAAAGCTCAGACTATATGGCAATTAGATTATTTAATAAACTACCCAACTCATTAAAAGAAATACCAAAACTATCACTATTTAATAATAAACTTAAAAAATATCTAATAGAAATCTGTCCTTACACAATTGAAGAGTATTTAAGTAACTATGTATATTACAACTAGTTAATTCAACAATTTAACAACTTAATTTAAGGGAAATTCCTAATCAAGTTAAGAATAATTCATGAATAAAGTTAGTAATAAGAAATATTTGTGTTCCCGCTTACAATAAATATAAATTTTTATAATAAGCATGTTAGTTTTAAGTTATATTGCCACGCCCGACAAGGGTCCATAATCGGTACTATACACTCAGTGTTATTTAAGACCTTGTTTTACATTATGGTGCAATAAATATTTTGATTGATTGATTGATTGGTTACGAAACAGCGATAAAAAGTCCACATTCGTAACTGGTTACGAAAATTTGGTTACGAACGTGGCTGAAGGGTAGGTTTGTATCTCAATTGACAAAATTATAGATTTGCCATTTTTATGTACAAATTGTTAAATATGTAATAAATGCTTGACGACATCAACTTGGACTATTATTTGAACTGTTTTTTTATGTAAATCATCCTTGACTATTATTTGAACTGTTTTATAAATCGTCCTCAGAAAGCAAATAAGTCAACAGATAGCCAGTGTTTACCCGCGATCCCGCTGGGTCGACCCATGGCACTTGGGATTGTTCCCTGGTCTTCTGACTGTATCAATAAAAAATGAAAACCAGTTAGTTACACACTATATGTGTTTGGAATTTATGAGATAACATAGATTTTTTGTGAAAATTCGCTTTTTTGTGACTGGCTAGGTAGCCAGTCACAAAAAGTGCTATACTTGAGCCATTACAAACGTGCGAACCGAGTCATAAAAGTGCGAGCGACAGTTCCAATATGCCTGATATGCTTCCTGAGAGAGAGGGCTGATATTTATTATATTTAACAGTAGATTAACAGACTGATGTTAGCGTTCGAGAAACCGGGGGTTATAGTCAGGTTATGTTTAGTCTTGGTTTTAGTTACAGAAATTCTTTAACCGTAGTCCTACACCTTTAAATTTGTTAAAATATTAAATTTCTCAAAATTTTGTTAAAATCTTAGACTAAAAAGATTGGTTTATAACATCGAATTAGCCTGTTTACATTTTCCTGATCTCACGTGTACGTAGTTACGAGAAAAAGAATACTTTAGTTTTTTTTTTGTATGGAGGAAAATCTTTTTTTGTGAATAACTTCGTACAGTGCCACCATCTTACCTGTTCAGTTGATAGCGGCGCTAGTGGAGAATTTAGTACTAACATTTGAGGAATTTACCTAGTCAAATCAGAATTCTTTAACCCGTCTTTAAATTTTAATGAAAATATATCTATAAATCTTAGTAGTTAAGTGAATAAATAAAACAAAAAATGGGGAACAGGATTTACAATTTATGCCTATGTTAGTTACAATTTTGTCCACCTGAACAGATAACTTGGTGGCGCTGTAGTTTTTAAAGGTGTTAAAATAATAGGTAGTAGGGGTGCCTACTCCGACAAAAAATTGCGGTAGTTTAAAGATTTCGCAAACGGAAGCAGTGGCGTAGCTAGGTAGGTAACCAAGGGCCCTGGGGCAAATAAAAAAGGGGCCCCACTGCTATCTAAACTGGTTAGGTTTTATCAAGTAAAAATATCTTACAATAATCAATCGCTGAATGTGTTGAATGTGAAGCGCAAATCTGGAGAACAGCTGAACCGATTTCGCTAATTATTTTTTTAGAATATTCCTTGAAGTACGAGTGTATGGTTCTTACGGAGAGAAAAATTGTGAAAATTGCTTAAAAAGGGGAAGGGCTAGAAGTGGTGAGAAATATGGAAAGAAAACGAAAACTTTGGCGGTACGAAGTTTGCCGGGACAGCGAGTTAAATATACAAATACTTTAAAAATGCTAAGCTACTTTATCATCAGCTCTTTTTTGTGCACTGCAGGGTTGGTAATAAGAATATTAAACACTAACAACATAAATTACAATTAATACTAGCTGTAGGTGTGTGGTAGGTAAGGTAAGGTAAATTTTCAAAAGTTTAGTTCGGTCGGGATTTTCTAGCGAAGGCCCCCTGAGCTTGAGGGCCCCGGGGCCCCGCTTAGCCCCTAGGTAGCTACGCCACTGAACGGAAGCCTTGTCGCAGGAGGGTTAAAGTAGGGTGCGATCCGTAGTAATGAAGGGTATTCAGGGGCACGGTAGAGTATTTATTTAAATGTAAAGTAAAGGCACATAATAATTGTGCCTTTCGTATTGTTAAAGTATAGAGGTTCAATTGGCAATCGACTCACGCTTGACACAAGATTTAAATATAGAATGTTGATATTTGTGGTATGTCAATTTGAATGTTAGACATATCACTCTTCTGACTGACTCAATGCAGGAAACTCGTGTTTGTTGATTATTAAATCATAATAAATACTCTAATGGATATCTAGTGCCTTCACTTTATTCAATAAAGCCCCAAAGACCTCCTACAAATTTAAATAACAGGTCATGGGCTCGCAATAGCTTTTAAAGATCAGTATAATCGTTTTTCAGTGTTTCAGAAATATAAGTCTTTTTTCGTACACATCGAGTTACGAAGATAAGCATAGCAACCAAACAGTTGTTGACAAAATAAGCATAGCAACCAAGGTGACATTTTAAAATTTTGAAGAAGAAATAAACTGTACGTATTTCTTGAATAATTATGGAGAACATTAATAAATTAAATGCAAATACCAATTATCCCAATTGGAGGAAGCTTACAAAATTGTTTTTAGAAGCAAAAGGAATCGGAAACGACAGCGAGGAAAAAGGTAAAGACGCAAAATCAAAATATTTTATTTTAAATTCGATTGATGAAAACATTTTACATTATGTTATTAATTGCGCAACTACAAAAGACATCTTTGAGAAATTAGATATTGTATACAATTATAACGTCGAGAAAGATAGTCATCTCAAAGTCATTGAATTTTATAATTACAAATTCAGTGGAAATAATTATATTTCTTATTTACTTATGTCCTGTATTAACAGGACATAAGTAAACTACAGAATTTGGCTTTTGAATTGGAATCTACTCAAAATAAAATAAATGAAGAAATGATAATTCAAAAGATTTTAACAATTTTGCCCACAACATTAAACCATTTTAGAACAGTTTGGGAAATAACCCCGAAATGTGATAAAAATATTCACACTCTCATAGAAAGAATTCAAAAGGAAATACGGTTAATCGAAAATACAACTGAAATACCCGCTAATATTAATGAAGTTTTTAAGAGCGATGAAAGAAAGTGCTTTATCTGCAATAAAATAGGACATATTGCCAGATTTTGTAACAATAAACAATGTGCAATATGTAATAAAAATGGACACACTTCTATTGAATGTTTTTCAACAAAAACTTGCAAGAAATGTAATAAAAAGGGACACATAGAAAAGTTTTGTCGCATGTTTACCATGGTAAGCGAACAAATAGATAACGAAATTTCAATCAAAGCGATTATTGACTCTGGTGCATCTTCCCACATGTTCAATGATTATAATATTATACATTTTACAGAAAAGATAAACACAGAAATAAGATGTGCAAATGCTGGAAACCTCGTCGCTCAAGCAATAGGCACGATAAATACAAATACTTTTGACCTGCAAAAGGTATTATATGTTCCTGAAATATCAAGAAACCTGATTTCTGTAAGTTCAATTACTGACCATGGTGGATCTGTACTCTTCGCTGGAAACAAGGTATTTATAAAGAATAATAACCATATTATATTGAGTGGGTACAAAACTAGAAACGGCTTGTATGAGACAAGTTTTTATGCAAAGAGTGTCCGCGAAGCTTTGTTTTCTGAAACTGTCGATACCTGGCATCGTCGGCTGGGTCACGTATCGGATGTGCGGCGCCTAGCTAAATTAGTTAACGGAATTAAAATTGGGGGGGATAATCGAGAAAAATTTTGCGAAATTTGTATTAAAGCCAAAATGAGTAGGAAACCGTTCGTAAATAATAGGGTTAAAGCAACATTTCCTTTGGAAATTATCCATACGGATGTTTGCGGAGCAATAGAAACTCCCACTTGGGACAACAAAAAATATTTTATTACATTTTTAGATGATTTTACGCATTTTTGTGTCGTGTACTTAATCACCTTTAAAAGTGAAGCCTTTGATAAAATAAAACAATTTGTGACTTTAGCGGAAAATCATTTTAATTCAAAAGTGAAGAAAATCAGATGCGACAATGGGAGGGAATATTCGAACAATAACCTAATGTCTTGGTGTAACTCGAAGGGCATTATTCTTGATTTAACAATACCCTACACGCCACAATTAAATGGGAAAGCAGAAAGATTGAACAGGACGTTATTAGAAAGAACAAGAGCTTTAATGTTTGATGGTTGTGTTCCAAACTACCTATGGGGCGAAGCACTCTTAACTGCAAGCTTCCTTATTAACAGAAGTCCCACCGAAGGCAGAGACAAAACTCCAGCCGAGATGTGGTTTGGTATCAAGCCAGACGTATCTAATGTTAGAAGATTTGGTTCAACAGCTTACTATAAAATAAACTCTGGTGTACGAAAGTTGGACGTTAGATGTGATAAAGGAATCCTGATAGGCTACGTCAGGAATGGTTACAAAATATGGGTGGATGAAACTGAAACAATTGTAAAAGCGAGAGATGTTAGAATAAATGAAAATGAGCAAGGTATATATTTAAATGAAGGAAATGGTGATAGAAGTGGAGGTTTTTGGAGGATGGATGAAGAAAATCAAGAGTCAGTTGGTGAAGGCACAACACAGAGAAGAATAGATAATAGTCAGGAAGAAAATCAAGTCGGAAGAGTCAACAACAACGAAGATCGAGAAGGTGATATATTAAGAGAAAGAGGAAGAAGTAGAAGTAATGAGAGTGTTCGAGAAGGTGAAATATTAAGAAGAATAGTAAGTAGTAGAAATATTGAGAATGTTCGAGAAGGCGATTTTCATTTGAGAAGATTGGGTAGCGAAACAAGCGAAGACGAAACAAATGACAACGAAACAAATGACAACGAAACAAATGAGAACGAAACAAATAACAATGAAACAATTGAAGTTGAAAGAAATGAAAGAGAAACAAACGAAGTTGAAGAAGAAATAGAACAAAATAATGAAGTTTATTCTGATGGAAATGAAGAATTCTTTGATACTGAACAAATTGAAAATCGGGTCGAAAATAATGAAAGTCGAAATAATAGGGATAATAGTCAAAATAGAAGAGTTCAACCTGCCAGAGAACGTAGACCACCAGATAGATATAAAGATTATCTGATGGATTATGACACTGAAGCATCAATGTTGACATACGAGGAGGCAATAGAATCGAAAGAAAAGGACAAATGGAAACAAGCTATAAAAGAAGAAATTAAATCCCTTGAAGAAAATAAGACGTGGTCATTTGTGGATGAACAGGAAGCAGTAGGAAGAAAATTAGTCACCAGTAAATGGATTTTTACCATCAAGTCCGATGGTCGATACAAAGCCAGACTAGTGGCAAGAGGTTTTCAACAAAAATACAAGATCGATTATGATGAAACGTATAGTCCAGTGGTCAACAGTACTTCGTTGAGGGTATTATTATCAATCGCAGCAGATAAAGGTTTAAAAATGAAACAGTTCGATGTAAAAACAGCATTTTTACACGGAGACCTAAAAGAAAGTATCTATATGAAGGTGCCAAATGGATACAATAATAAAGAAGGTAAGGTATGCAAATTGAACAAGAGCTTATATGGATTAAAACAAGCCCCGTTAATGTGGAATATAAAATTTACAGATTTTTTGACAAAGATGGGTTTCAAACAAATGAAACAAGATCAATGTATATTTGTCATGGAAGGCGAAAGAAGGATTATCCTTGCGGTATATGTAGATGATGGATTGGTTTTCGGTGAAAGAGAAGAAGATCTTCTTCACATAATAGAAACGATTGGAAAAGCCTTTGAGTTAAGAGTCTGTGATGAAGTAACTAATTACATAGGTTTAGATATTAAACAAGATGAAAATGGGATTAAAATTTTTCAAAAGACTTACAGTGAGAAAATAGTCAAGAAATTTAACTTGAATAATGCTAGAGAATGTAAATGTCCAACTATATTGATAGAACAACATTCATCTGAGAAAATTGATAAAAAATCTCATGAGCTTTACCGTGAAATGATAGGGTCATTGTTATATCTCGCGAATAAAACACGACCAGACATAAGTTTTCATGTAGGTTATTGTTCGAGACATCAAAATTCTCCAAATCTAAATGATTTTAATAATGCTAAAACGATTTTGCGATTTATCAAAGGATCAACAGGAAAAGGGATTCACTTTACGAAAGGTGATAAAGTTCTCAGGGGTTATAGTGATTCGGATTTTGCGGGAGATCCAGATACTAGGCGCAGCACTTCAGGTTCTGTGATTTGGCTGAACGGTGGACCAGTGGCATGGAGATCAAGAAAACAATCAGTAGTCGCGCTAAGCAGCACAGAAGCAGAATACATAGCGGCAGCTGAATGCTGTAAGGAATTGCTTTACATAAGGGACCTGATCTATGAGATAACCAAAGAAAAACTTGAAGTTGAGATGAGAGTGGATAACCAATCAGCAATTTGGCTTATGAAAAAAGGAATTATGGGCAATAGAAGCAAGCATATAGACGTGAAATATTGTTACTTAAAAGAAAAAATAGATGAGAATCAGATTACAGTAAAATACTGTCCAACAGGATCACAACTGGCTGATATACTAACTAAAAGTTTACCGGCTGTAAAGTTTGAAAAATGTCAACGAAGATTAGTGTATGAGTGACAATGTGAGTCGTAGAGTGTAGTATAAGTGCGGGCTAAAGTGAACTTTATTCTTTTCGGTTAATGTCGGGGTTTATTTTATATCTTATGGTAGTATGTAAGGTTTTATAGGGTGTGTAAACATTTAATATGTATAAAAGGAAAAACACTTAAGGATTATTGAAATACGTAACAAGTTCAGACAGATTTAAAGGGGTGCTTAATAATGACAGATTTAAGGGGGTGCTTAATAATGATTCACTTAAGGGGGTGTATGTAATGTAATATTAATTGAATCATTATTTAACATTTAACTTGTCAAAAGAAGAGTAAAAAATTTAAAATTTTTTATTTCTTTACACATTTTCTGAAGATATCCTTAAGTATTTTTTCTAGATCTTTAAAATGTATTTTTATATGTTTAGTGATGGTGAATCGAGTGGAAGAAAATAAAAGAATATAGTTGAGGTTATTTTTTATATGATGGTGATGAGTCGAGTGGGAGAAAAGCAAATAAGATAGTTGAGGTTATTTATATATGATGATGGTGGTCGAGTCGAGTGGGAGAAAATAAAGATGATAGTTATACTTATGTATTTATATATGATAATGATGACGAGTCGAGTGGGAGAAAATAAAATAGATAGTTATACTTATTTATATGATGATGATATCATAGTGGTGTTGATATGAGTGGGAGAAGATGAAGATAAAACAAGATAGTTGTAGTTATTTATGTCAGTGGTGACGTGATGTGTCGAGTGGTGAAAATAGAGATAGATATGGAATAAATAGTTCATATTGTTTGTGGTGAAAGATATACAGGGTGAAAATGTTTATATAGTAAAGTTGAAAATTTGATATACAGGTTGAATATTTTTGATATTGTATTTTAAAATATACAGGTTGAGTTATTATTGGGTAGTGAATTTTCGAAATTAATTTGATGATGTATAAAATATAATTTTGGGAAACATTGTTTAGATGCAGTAGGTAAATTAAATTAATTAAAGAAATTGTTATTAATGTTTTTACAAGCAGAGTCGATTGAGGGGGTGTGTTAAAGTATAGAGGTTCAATTGGCAATCGACTCACGCTTGACACAAGATTTAAATATAGAATGTTGATATTTGTGGTATGTCAATTTGAATGTTAGACATATCACTCTTCTGACTGACTCAATGCAGGAAACTCGTGTTTGTTGATTATTAAATCATAATAAATACTCTAATGGATATCTAGTGCCTTCACTTTATTCAATAAAGCCCCAAAGACCTCCTACAAATTTAAATAACACGTATATTTGTAAAATGATTGATCGTAATAATATGGAGAATAGGAATCCGGGTCTTGAAAAAAACAGAAAATAATGACGGTTTAGTCCACCTTGGATGGAAGCTGAGGATTGAATGAACCAGATACGTCCAAACAGTGTGGCGAATGTCAAAAACTAATTAAATTTGGAATAGTAGGTGGCCGAAAATAATAAAAAGGCAACGAGGCAAATGCACCTCGTTACAATACCCAGTCTGCCCCGGAAAAAAAAATCCTGAGAGACCTAAGGTCCAGATGGATTTTTTTTGGATGAAGAAGAAATGAGGTGAATGAAGATGCAGAGTAGGTAATGCATGACATGAGTGATAGTAATTTAGAAATGAATTAAGTTATTTATAATGAGTATAAGGCAAAGGCCATGCGAATGGTGGCGCGGTGGCCGGGTCGCCTATCTCCCTCTAATATGGTTGAGACTGGTGATGGCTGACCTCTGCGTTACGCTCGTGAACGGGTGCCGTCCGTGTGTCTGGCCGCAGCATTGGTGTTTTATTACCTTTTAAGAATATTAAATGATGTTTGACTTTGCAAGTATTGATTGCACTCATGGATCTTGAGATTCTTGGTATACGAACACTCATACCTAATTTGTATTAGCTTTAAGTTGATTTGAGAAAAGATGGTCAGAGTGGAGTTTTTTTTTCGCTGCCTTTTTCTCCACTACAGACGGCCCTAAGGCAGCGGCTAACATTATACATAACTTGTACATTGACATTCAACAAGCAGAATGTAAATTCTTTACGTTGAAATAAAAATTTTTGAATTTTTTTAAATTTTATATTACAAGAGAGACGATTTAAACTAACATTCATCTAACACTCATACATCAATCTTCCAAAAAATATATCTTGCATTAGAGTACCATGTAAATAACCGTGTCAATACCTACTCGTAAAATCGCTCTCAAATTTATTTATTTATTTTGGCATTGAGGCTTATTGCAGTAGCCACCCGCTGATGTTTTATACAATATATACAAGATGATTTGGTATTTAGGCTTGTTACAGTTACCATCCGCTGATATTTTATACAATATGCATATATACAAGATGATATAAATATACATTACGTAAGTCACGTATATGTATACGTATTAGAGTACTGAACTGTGTTGTAGAAATACTACATAACACATAAATATGTTCAAGAATAAACTCTTGACAAGAGTAAATGAGAGAGGATGGAAGGAAGGAAGAGAGAGAGAGAGAGAGAGAGAGAGAAAGAAAGAGAGGGAAAGAATTAAAGAGCGGTATGAAACCATGAAATGTGTGATATATCACAAAAATGATAGGCCAAAAAGGGTAATGAGATGGTTGGAAAAAGAAAAAGTAATGTACAATAGGTTAATGCAAGGTCGAAGAAAGTAAGGAGTTTAAATGCCAAATAATTCGTGTCAAAATGGGAAGCTGAACAAGTGGTTGTTCTGTTTTTGAATTTTGGGAAAGGAATATATGTTGACATTTGAGTGTCATTGAATTTGTTGACATAGTGTCAAATGCTCACAAAATATTTTAAAATTGTAATAAATTTGTATTTGCCTCAGTGGAAATAGAAAGACGATTAGGTAATTCTATTTGAAATGTGAATTAAATAATGTGCGGATTAAAAAGCTTAAAGAAAAACATGAAGAATATGAATTATTGTGGGGCATTTCTCAACCTCTTCAATGTCTGGTTCAGGCTAATACGGGCTAGATTCGACGAGGCAACGAGTGTCAGCAAGAGGATGGAGTAATTGACGCAAGTTATGACCTGTTGCAGAAGTTGGAAATGAAATTGATCGAAGTCTGAAGTCCATCGTTTTATGACAATTCAGGCTTATTTAGGAGTGTGGGATTATTTGTGAAAAGTGAAATAGTTAGATCTGAAATATAAACAGTGTAAATGAAATTATTAAATGATTTCTAAAACCGTAAGTGCCTGTATATTAATTGGTTGGTGGGTAGGTAAAGTTAATTATAACAAAGAAAAAGTAAATTTTATCAAAGATGATAAGTTTGTTTTAGGTAGAAAGATTGGGTGGGTATGGATGAAGTTATGAGTTGTAAGGTAAATAAGTATAAAAAGTCAAAGAATCTAGGCCGAAAGAAGATCGAAAGTTAAGACGGCGATGATAAAATCTTTTAGAATTTTGAAAAAGGCTTAGTCTAAATTATTAAAACTAGGTAAAAGAAAAAAAAAAATAGCAAATCTTGAGGAACCGGGTGGGTGTCTTCAAGCAGCAGCAGAGTAGCGGTGCGTCAGGTTCAGCAGCGTGGGTGGGGTTTCTTGATGCAGTAGCAGTAGTGGGCAGCGTCAGGTTCAGGAGCGTGGGTGGGGTTCGTAACGTTGGGCGCCAGTGTCGCAGGTAGGTTAGGTAGGGTGCGATCCATAGTAATGAAGGGTATCCAGGGGCACGGTAGAATATTTATTTAAATGTAAAGTAAAGGCACATAATAATTGTGCCTTTCGTATATTTATAAAATGATTGATCGTAATAATATGGAGAATAGGAACCCCTTCGGGGATAACGGGCGTGAGTTTTTTTTTTTAATAGGTATCCGGGTCTTGAAAAAATTAGAAAATAATGACGGTTTAGTCCACCTTGGATGGAAGCTGAGGATTGAATGATTGAATGAACCAGATACGTCCGAACAGTGTGGCGAATGTCAAAAACTAATTAAATTTGGAATAGTAGGTGGCCGAAAATAATAAAAAGGCAACGAGGCAAATGCACCTCGTTACAGCCTACATCGAAAAATTGTCTCCTTACGCCCACTTATTTTTAAACGACCAATCCAACTAACTAATCACACTATGATAAAACAAAAAATATATATCAGGGATGGCCAACAGGTCGATCGCGATCGACCGGTCGATCGCGGTTGTTACTCCAGTCGATCGCGGCAAGGCAAAAAATATAAATACGTAGACTAGGAAATGTGATTTAGCTTTTTGCAGATTTTACTGGAAAACTGAGTACATTAAATCCGAATCTACAAGGCAAGAATAAAACATTAACAGAAATATGAGTTCAAGAATTCAAAGTCAAACAGCGTCTATGATAGTTGACATAGAGAAGAAAAAAATTGAACAACTTCAAGGATCATAATTATGGAAAAACATCCTACCTACAATTTCACTTCTGAGACACACACAAATGAAAAAATGTACATGACAGAAATTAGGGCAGTGGTAGCAGACTTTGAAATTCGCTATAGTGAATTCAGAAAAATTGAGAAGTTGGTTCAATTCATCAGTTAATAATATATAATAATAATAATACTTTATTCAGAAAAAAGAATTTACATGTAAATGGCTTACGCTAAGTGGTACAAGAGTAGGTTGTTTGTCCAATTAATGAGCGACTGCTGCTGAACTAGACGAATAGTCTGTGTTTCAGCATTCAGATTCCCTTACATGGTGTCTAAATACTTCGTACAGATTTTTAAGCCATAACAAGCATAGTAAGCACTTTTAAAAAATAAGAAATAAACAAAAAAGCATGCAATCTAAACATAGAGAAGAACAGTAAATAATAATATCACCAAAGCGCAGTACGAGTGTGTGTAAATTAAAAGTTCGTGTGTGTGTGTGTGTGTGAGTGTGTGTGTGTGTGTGTGTGTGTGTGTGTGTGTGTGTGTGTGTGTGTGTGTGTGTGTGAGTGTGTGTGTGTGTGTGTGTGTGTGTGTGTGTGAGAGAGTGTGTGTGTGGGTCCACTAACTAGTAACACGTAGCAGGGATTCTGTTTCATCATATGATAACTCCATAAGCCAAAATCTAACTTGTTTTCTACATTGAAATTTATTTAGGTTGTATATTTCCGAAATTTTATTAATTTTTTTATCCGTTAAGTTATTAAGTTATCCGTTTAATGATTCCATTGAAAATAGTGATATGATATCTATGAATTGGCTACAAAATTTGAACATGATGTGCTCCATTTGAAACATATCTGACATTTCAAATGGAGCACATGATGATGTTACAAAACGAAAAACGAAATTATTAGAAATATTATTAATTAAATTAACGCTGCGACATATTTCTAAAAGCAAGATCATTCTCAGGTCAAGACTTCTGGGCATTGGTTTCCAACGAAAAATATCTAAAAATAAAGAAATGTGTTGAACAACTTCATTCGTGTTTTGGCTGACTAACATATTTTATGTGAGTCAGCATTTTCCTACTTAGAACAAACAAAAAATAAACACCGTTCTTGCTTGCTCTTTCATGTAAGGTTTCAAGAAGTATGTAAGGGTAGATCGCATATGGTTTCGTTAGTAAGCAGGCGATCTTGGGTCTAACCAAGTTGGCCACCCCTGATATATAGTATATTGCAGCCCTTACATTATTTAATCTGCCGTTCTGTGGGCAGTTCGAACTTCATTTTCTCGTCGTACTAATCGTCTCTGGGCTAGGCCGCGGACAGAGACAGACTGATGGACGGACATAGCGAAAGTATTCAATATTAAGTAAGCTTCCTTGTCTACTGTGGAGCAGGCTGTGGTATCGAGCGGGAAGTAGAGTCTGACAAGCGAGTCCTGGGACGCGATTTATTTCGAATTCTTCATATGGCCACACTCTGACTGTCAAACTTAGTTATTTCAGCTGCAAGTAGTGCAGCTCAAACAGTTTGATACTCGTCCTAGATTTAAACAAGAAAAAAACTTTTGTGTCTATTCAACATAATTTTACCTATGTTTTAGTATGTACATACGAGTAATAATGTTTTAAAGCAAACATGAATTATTTCTTATTGTAAGGTCTGTCGGATGACGTAAAAGTTAAACGTCAGATCGAAGACTTAGTCAAAGAACTCAGATGTTGAGAAAAAAGATAAGAGTATGAATCAGATTTTGATTATGGTTCAGCATTAATAAATGTTTACAAGTTTATGTGGTGCATCTTTATTATCCCTGTTTTTGGTGGAGTGGAAATGTTGGTTTTGATGTAGTTAATGTTTTCGTTTTGTTTATATTTGTTTATGTTTGGACAAAATTCATGGGAGACTCCAAACTAATTAAACAAATAATCAAGTTAAGCAAAAGTATCAAGATGGTTTATTCAGACGATATGCAGGGTTATCAACTAAAAGATTTTTAAATTTCCCGCCAAAAGCTTGATCCACGACTCACTTGTCGCACTCTAGCTAGACGGTAGCTACGGTAACCGCCCCACTTCAATGGAAACACTTTTTTCTCGCCTAGCTCAGCGACGTGGAAACGCACCCTTAAGCTTACATAATGACTTTTCGCTATACGTTAACAAAATAAATAGCTCCATATAATTACGTAAGTGATAAGGAGTTGTTATTCTGTACAATACTTTAGGTACCATGTTTACAGTAAAAATATTTATACTTGCATAAGCAATTCCTTATCACTTGGTACGTTTAATAGACAGTTACTGGTCATTTTAAACTATCTCATTTATGAGTACCTAGATTCCGTGACGAAAAGTTTGTTATTGGAAATAAAGGAAGTACAAATGGACAAGTTTAAAGGGAAAAGAATTTTAGTTACTGGAGGTTGCCAAGGTAAGTAGGTATCTATACTACCTATCTGCCTAATAACACCCTGTCAGCTGGCCAAAGTGCATATAAAAAAAGCAAATTCACCGCTAATTCCGTAAGATTAACAGATTGCTAGTGTACAAGTGTCGGACTCGCGGGCGGAGGGTTCCGTACGCACCATTATAAAATTGGGAAAAAAACCCGTTTGTATGAGAGCCCCCTTAAAAATAGCTTCATTCCGTTTTTTAGTTTGTTGTTATAGTGGCAACAGTAATAGGGTCCGTTTTACCCTTTCGGTACGGAAGCCTAAAAAAACAGTAGTAATTAGGTAGGTACTCACTTATTTCTAACAGGAATCGGACGCAGCATAGCCATAGAGCTATGGAGGACCGGAGCAGACGTGGTGGCACTATCCAACCATCCAGAAAATCTAATGAAGCTAAAGAAGGTATACCCTGCTATTGAAACTTTGAACGTGGACCTATGCGACTGGAAGAAGACCAGAGAAGCCCTGAATGCGCTAGGGCCTTTCCATGGCTTGGTCAATAGCGCCGGCATTATCTTCATCGAGTCTTTCTTGGAGTGTAAGCCGGACAGTTTTGAAAAGTAATTATAATAAACCAACTTTTTTCGACTCACTACTCAACTTTCGACGACTCACACCGGGGCATCGTAATTTACGTACCTACCTTTAGGTTGACTACACTTTCTATTTTGTAGAACAATGGCTGTGAATGTGAGGGCCCTTCTCAACGTATCTCAAGTTGTCTGTCAGAAAATGGTCGAGAATAAAATAAAGGGCGCTGTGGTCAACATATCCTCGCAAGCTTCCAAAGTAAGTTGCATTTATTAAACTAGTGAAGGTGATAGATGGAAAAGAGAAGTTATCATCTTTACCAGCATTAAAAAATGTACTATCTATAATAACTAAGTAATCTTTTTTTAGAAGTTTTTCCTCTGTTCCTAATGACGAGCAGCTGCCCTTTTTCGGATCTGAATAGAAGCTCTAGCTCAGGCCGTAATAAAAAAGAGCCTATGTGCAACTCCAGACTTCCATTGACATTGCATCCATATCTGTTGACCCGTTTTGGCGTAATTGGATAGGTACCTAGTAAGCATCCATCCATACAAACTTTCCCAGGCGGCGCTAAGGAACCACACATCGTACTGCGCGTCCAAAGGAGCCGTGGACGCGATGACGCGCGTGATGGCGCTGGAATTAGGTCCACACGACATCCGCGTCAATGCCGTCAACCCCACTGCAGTCATGACGGAACTGGGCCGTCAAGTGTGGTCCGACCCCGTGAAGTCCAAGGAAATGCTCTCGAATATACCACTTGGAAGGTAAGCATTTAACACAACGTCGAAATCTCTTACGTACTTAGAGTGGAAGCTAATTTTCGGTCCTTTTCCGTGCTACACCTGCGTAGTCCACCCGGGTGGACCACGGAGTTATATTTTTGCCCGTGGTCCACCTAGATGGACAAGTTATAGTAGATGGGTTATAGAGATGCCACAAGAATATTTTTAAATAAATAAAGACAAATGCTTTTTCACTAAGATTTTCATAAACTATAAACAATTACCACGTGGACTACGGGCAATACATTATTTAAATCATAATATTAAGGTGGACCAAGGGCAAAAAAATAACCACCCGGGTGTACCACGGGAAAGGAGGGCTAATTCGTAGCAGACGTCTGGGTCCTATGGCTTCCTTTCTAGTTGGTATTGAAAGACGCTATAAATTCGTGGATTGTGGGAAGTATCAAGCTAGCACAAGTCGCGTAATCTGTCAATAACTCAAAACCAACTCTGCTAAAGTTTAACCAGACTTCTTCTTTGCCTGGCTTTTGCCCATTTTATGCTAAAGTTTAACCAGTCTATGATGTAAAAGAAACCGGACAAGAGCGAGTCGGGCTCGCCCATTTTTGCCTGTATTTGTAGTACAGACGACGATATTATTTGCCAAATTTCATAGTTCTAAGCCAACGGGAAGTACCCTATGAATATTGGTTCCGTTGAGTGTCGAAAAATAAGTTTTTTTGCGGCATGAGCGGCCGTATCTTTTTATAATTAGGTATTGATTTTATCACAGATTCAAGACCGTTGACTTGTTGGTTTTAATTTTAACTCGCAACCTCCACGCGTTGCAGATAGAAAAGGGTCGTGACAGACAAACGGATGGGCGTTCCGTTTTTGCCTTTTGAGCTAAGGTTTCTTAACTGTTTTTATGTCGCTTGATATATTTTTATACAGTAAACTGATACTTATGCCGAATCAAATTACATCTCATTCATTAAAATCGGATGAGTAGTGTAGGCGCCATCGTAGAATATCCGTAAATAAAAACAACGTACCTACATCGTTATGTTCTGCTAAAATAGGTACCCTTTCCTTTTTTTGCCGTAGTCGGAAAAATACTTCATATTTCCTTTCCGTTTTGGATATTCGCAGATTCGGGGAGGTGTTTGAAGTCGTGAACGCGGTCTTGTTCCTGTTGAGTGACGACGCTAGTATGATCAACGGCGTTCAACTACCAGTAGATGGGGGCTTCCTGGCTACCTAAGCAAAAGACTCTTCACATCTGTATTAGTGCCCTGCCTCACTGGGACGCCAAGGCGACGTCGCCAGCCACGTATCCAAGCAGTTTGTATTGAGCGACGTCGCCAACAGTCGCCAAGTGAGGTAGGCACCATACATTTCAATACTAACTGCTTGGATACGGTCGCTGGCGACGTGGCCATGGCGTCCCGGTGAGGCAGGGCCCTTAACGTCTAGCGGCAACTCCTATGTGAAATTACCACTCTGACGCTGTACTGCCGGGATATTGAGAAGGAGCATGTTTCTTCTAACGATATTAAGGCGGTAATTAATTAAAACAATGGTAATTCACTATAGTTCGTTTTATTTACTGTTTATTGTGCCAAAGGAATTAATACATACTGGACATTAGAAACAATGCAAGCATAACAATTTTCTATAATTAATATGCCAAGCTATACATGCTAGCACATAGGTACAGAAAATAATACACCATAGTATGTATCTGAATAAAGGTAAAATAAAGTACATAACTACAACACTGCCGGATCCGCAGGTTCAGTCGTCTCTTGGTCTCAGTATTAATAGATATATATTATGAACACTGTAATAAAGATCGAGAGGGAATAAAGTCAACAATTCCTTTACCATAGTAATATCATACAGTTACAATAAGCCCGTTTTTATCAATAATCCCTTACAGTATCGTACTACTAGCTCATTGAATCATTCCCCCCTCTTTCGAAGAACTTCAACTCCTTATAAGCACGCGAGTCGCAGCTATACACAGGTCTACGCAATCGAAATATCCATACATATACGTCGGGTAACAGGAAAATAAATCGACAGACAGACTACAACAGTTATTTGATTCTATACCTAGGATATTGTAAAAAACAGTGTGTCAACTTATCTAAGTACCTTACACTATTTTATTATATACAAAAAATATCGTATTTTAACTCAAAGTCTTTCTTCAAACGAACTTGACGAGGAAGCCATGATCTTCCGAAGCCGATCCGGACATTTTGCTGCACTCACACCACGACAACAATAAGCTACACAGACGCGCGGCATACAGAGAGCACGGACGAGCAATTGACACACACACACACACGCAGCGGTGCGGTAGTACTCCATCGGCCTACGGCTAACACGGTACAATGATCCTTGACTATGCTGCCATCTCTGGTCTCATGCACTATTTAAGTGAATTGTTTACTGACAAAATTAATCAATACATCTGATTATTAGCCACAGATTGGCATAAATACTGTAATAACTTCCATGCGAGTGATTCTCTGGGTATAATTTATGCCACAATGGTTTCGATTTTGAAAATTAATTTACACTAAACGTGAAACTGCATTTCGGCAAGTGAATAAAATATTTTTGTTGTTCGGATGCCGTAGGTATGTAATATTTTAATGGCAGATGTTAAATGTTTTACTTTTGACAACAGTGTTGTACAAGTGAAGTACAAAATGCTTATATTACCCTGTTGACTAAACAAGTTAACAAATACAGTCCACTTTAAAAGTATTAAAAATTAGGTATAGAAGTGCATTCCTACTTACAATTAATTCTGGGTCTAACAACCTGAAAATTATGAAGACCTTCAACAAAAAACAAATCATATTGAACTCTTGGAAGTGCTTCAAAATGTAAAATAATATTATTGTATGCAATATTGAAACACTGGATCGTTCCAGGGCCAAGTACACATTAACTCTAAATTAAAAATTAGATAATTATTTACAGAGCATTGAACCTCATTCTCAGTCATATGGTCAGATGGAGGGTCAAGTGAGTGAGTAGTAATAACTAAGCGGCAAACAAAAATGATATTTTTTTTCATTTTACTGCACCACAATAACAAGTTAAAAAGTATCGACACATTAACCGAGTTTAATACACACAGCTGTAGAAAAAATCATAACTTAATCACAACACAAGAACACTACATCTCCAATATTCACGAGGCTAAATAATTTCATTTATTTATTTCTCCAATACATTTTACCACGAGAGGCTAAACAAAGTGCGTCGACGAACACAGAGATCAATGACTTATGGCAAAATTGAGCTGACACTGTTGCCACACAAAGTTCAAGATGAAATAGCTATCCTTTTCTACCGCGTTTAAATCGATGAATAAACGAAAATTGAAATGGTAACAGATAGTTAAAATGTTATAACAATGGTTTTGGTTAGCAACGAGATCATAAACCGATTTAAAAATGTTAAATGCAATTGTTCTGTTAGGGCTGGATTTGATCATTTTGTATGGAATGAGGAACTGAATTTTATTAGGACTTACTTAATGTGTTGTTTAAATTGGATTAACCACAACATAAGAACGATAAGTGTTGTAAGCTTAAGGAGAGCCTTTTACAGTGTTGGTATAAGACTGCTAAACACACCATTAGAATTATCAGTAAAGTAGAAATTATTAAGTATTGCCAAACATGAAGGACAATTCACTCTCAGCACAAAGTACATTAATGCTATGGCAGTGTTGGACGCTCATGATCAAACCTATAGTCTCAACAACTATTTGTTGTATAGAGAAGACTACACCTCTCTTCATACAAAAAGGGTATGATTAACTCAGTAGGATGATTTGATCTTTTTTGATGCGAGGAACAATGCTAGATTCTAAATACATTGTCTGGAGAATATTATATTACCAATTTTCTAGCTCAGAAATGATGGAAGACACAATAATAAATAATAAGAACTCAAATTATGAGAAAACTAGGTTGACGAATAAAAAACAATATTGCACATTTGTCAAGTACTTTTTTAATACCTAGGTAGTCGGTTTCTTTTGAAACTTCGAAAGTTTTTGCAAGCAAATCCAGAAATTTTGTGGTTGTAACAAAGCCTACGTGAATTCGTCGATGATTGAGAAAATCTGCAACCCATTCGGTCTTACACCTAGATATAACTGAGCATAAAGAACAATAGACGCATGTGTAGGCCTAACTATTAGCTAACTTAAACGAGTCAGATATAAAAAGACGAAACGTCACTCTCATTAAAATTAGTATCCGGCCCTTACTTAGGATTAAATAATTTACAATATCATACCAATGTTAACATGAATGCATACAAAATGTTGTCTTACGCTAGTGTTTAGTTGGCGTCTCGGGTGGAGCGACATTCATAGGGGAGGTACAGTCTGGAGGCGCGGTGTAGTAAGGGGCGCGCTGGACGGGGAGCCGCCTCACCGCCACTCAATCGCCGTCACCGTCGTACTGGGCTGGCCAGCCGCGCCCGCCGCTGGAACATTATTAAATAGTATTACAGCGTATTATTTACTATGTGACCAAGTTGGCGGGGGGGGGCGTGGATGCGAATGACGACCGACTCCGAGGCATGGCGTGACGGGGAAAAGGCCTATACCCAGCAGTGGGCAGAGGTGGGCGGATGATGAAGAGAGAACAGGGCCTACATTATCCTAATGCATTGTAGTACAATGACAACTGCATGATCATAGCGGCTTAGTTTCATTGCCTCTTCAAGTCTTCGCGTGCAAGTGTATTCGTAACTCTAGGCGTCAATGGAATTTTAAAAAAATGTCACGTGACCCGACCATGTAACTATCATTGAACTATAATGCACTAACAGAATTGGGGCCCAGGACAAGCACCAGCCCAATGGTCAGATGATAAGGCATTTGGAGGGACTGTGAGAGGTGGCATTTGGGGGAAAAGTCCTACATTCCTATCTTATTTTATCTTGAGTCAAGTGCTACACTTAGCAGTGGACAGCAGTATGCTGATGATCAAGATCTGATCTGAGAGATCTGCCTTACTTACTGCCTTATGATGCGCACAGAATGGAAACTTCACCACGCGAACGCAATCGCGGGCACTGTTAGTCGTAGATATAGATTAGTGTTTATAGTGACAAATGCGATACGAAGGCGCGTAAGTATCGCGATGCGATATCGCGGGACCACAACGGATTGTAACTACGAGTTGTGCGGCTGCAAACGTGGGACTACATTGGCGGATGTGCGCAAAGATGTTGGTTACTAAAGTTTCTGGAAGATAAAGATTTCTAAAGAGATGGTAAACTCTCCTGTGAACCTGTCAATATCTTCGTTACGATGATGTGAGGCATGATAGGGTCTGACAAGCGAGTCCTGGGACGCGATTTATTTAGAATTCTTCATATGGCCACACTCTGACTGTCAAACTTAGTTATTTCAGCTGCAAGTAGTACAGCTCAAACAGTTTGATACTCGTCCTAGATTTAAACAAAAAAAAACTGTTGTGTCTATTCAACATAATTTTACCTATGTTTTAGTATGTACATACGAGTAATAATGTTTTAAAGCAAACATGAATTATATCTTGTTGTAAGGTCTGTCGGATGACGTAAAAGTTAAACGTCAGATCGAAGACTTAGTCAAAAAACTCAAAGATGTTGAGAAAAAAGATATGAATCAGATTTTGATTATGGTTCAGCATTAATAAATGTTTATAAGTTTATGTGGTGCATCTTTATTATCCCTATTTTTGGTGGAGTGGAAATGTTGGTTTTGATGTAGTTAATGTTTTCGTTTTGTTTATATTTATTTATGTTTGGACAAAATTCATTGGAGACTCCAAACTAATTAAACAAATAATCAAGTTAAGCAAAAGTATCAAGATGGTTTATTCAGACGATATGCAGGGTTATCAACTAATGCCCGGTTCCTATAATATACGCCTACCGGCTACGATCCGTTTTCCCTACAATTTATGGACGGTTCGTAGGAATTTCGTAGGGATTGTAACCGATCGTAAGCAAAAACGAAGCGTTTTGTGGATATTGGAACCGCGCATAAAAGATTTTTAAATTTCCCGCCAAAAGCTTGAGCCACGACTCACTTGTCGCACTCTATAAATCAATTTATGAGGTAACTTACTGGTTTCGGGTTCCTGGTTATTTTCGTGGCGTCTCAGGGTGCGGTCGTTGCCCGTTGCTCCCGCCGCCGCCTGGTAGTTGCCGCGCTGACCACCTGGAGCAGAAGAGACAAGTCTCTTTAAATTAAACAATATTGGATATGAACATATAACCATGGAGAAGTCACTGGGGTTCCATATAATATCAATTAAGCACTGGATTATTTTCACTGTTAAATAAAGTTAAAGTATAACATAACCATGTTTATTACAACTATTTACGTAATACTTGAATGGCTCCCCTACATTAATCTGATAATCTAAAATGATATTAGTATTTGTGAAATTAATTTGAAGGTTTTTAGCGTTCAATAGCCTTAAAATTTTGAGTTATTGATGTACTCATGGAATATAATCATGAAGGTAGGTAGCAACTGCAGATGTACTAGGTTTAATACAAATAAAAAAAAAATATCATAATTCCAAACTCGACCCGAATTCAGTGGCTAACCGAATACTTTTTTAAATTCAAAAAACAGAATGCAAATTAAAGAAATTAAAGACATTGCAGATTTTTTTATTTCTTAAAGATTAAGAACCTAGAGTGTATGCAGCTGTCAACTGAACCGCAAGGAACAAATGGGGTATAGGAAGGTGCATACCGAATTTGAGCATGTTCCAGTCGAAAACGAAGTCGTAAGTGAAGCCCTGCCGGCGGAAGAGAGTGCGGAACAGCTGCCGCAGCTCGCCGTAGTCGGGGCGCTCCTCGAACCGCAGCTGGCGGCAGTACTTCAGATACTGCTGGAACTCGATCGGGTGGTTCTGCGAGCAAACAAAGCATGATGAGTACAGTCAAGAGGCTCAACCTGCCTAATGTATTATGGTCTTCCCTTTGGTAGTAGTTTCATGACTAACACACCTGACTATGAGGCACCTTTCACCACCAACACTCTTCAGTCGGTCCGATTATACGCCCCAGATGTATGCACTTTGGTAGGTACAGACCATTGGCCTAACATACCCAGGGTTATTGCCAATAAGCCCGACGCAAATGTAACACAACAAAAATTCGCGCCGCGCTACCTGAGCGAACTCAGCGCATGTATTCACCATAGAGTTAGTAAAAAAGCGCTAGCCCACTTGTCCTTGTGAAATTCGTCTCTAGGCATAACGGCAATATTGCCAGGCACTATATAACAAAAGTACAGGCCAACGTAAACAAACGCGAACCAATAGTTCAATGGGCCAACCCTGAACTTTGTTAATTTGCATAAAAAAGTTCGCTTCATGCCGTACCCACCACACTCCCTGCGATATCACATTTACATTTACATACAGGCACATACATTGCTTCTGGCCCCACACTAGGATACCCTGTGTCGTGGGAACCAGAAACAGCGACGTCACAAATATGTAAACATCCAAGACCTGGAGTTTATTGCAAGATGGTTTCGATCACATTAGTAAAGGAAACAACTAGGACGCATGGCTAGTAGGATGGCACGAGTTTCGCGTTTGTCGCGCTAAAACGTCAGAATTTTAACCTCGTAAGGCCCGACCTTGAAAATAACAATTGTTTCCGTACTTTTTTTAGTATATTGGGTCTTACGAGGCTATAAGTAATGTTTTGAGCATTTAGAACTTTGTACTGAATTGTGCGACTGGCGTCGTCGTACTACCGATGCAACATGCTGGCGCGCAGGTTTGCTAGGTGTACTAGAGATGTAAAGATAAATCTTTTCAAGGCCTTTTGCCAATCTTTCTACACCTGCAGCCTGTGGGCCCGGTAAACGCCCTCTGCCTCCAGCATATAAACACATTCAGGGTGCTGATTGGTCTTATCCGGTATCGCAGCACATAAGGTATGCTCGCTGAAGATGATCTCTTCTCTATAATTATTAGAAAGAGAACTGCTTCAATACTGCATATTCCACATTGTATTGACCATATTTTTGTTCAGAATTTAATTTTTGGTATTGTCATAATAATATCCATTTGGTCTTTCATTTCAACAAATTAGACCTTACAGTCTAATTTGTTGAAATGAAAATGACACTCGTGACACGACGTGACACCAATGCAACATTGGTGACATTAATGTCACTAATGTTAATTAGCATGTTAACTTCGCAATGACATAATTTAATAGGCTAGTTGCCCTAAAAAATGTAATTAGTCCGTCTTTTAGATTATTCAAAAATAAGGGACACGTATTTTTTTATTTGTAAATTAGACCAAAAATGACAAAGATATAGCCCTTTAAAGTTACGTGTGACGTCACGCCGTGCTGCATTTTTTAGCACGGAGTGACGTCACACGTAACTTTAATGGGCTATATCTTTGTTATTTTTTGTTTCATCGAAAAAAGAAAAAATACGAGTCCAATATTTTTTTATAATCTAAAATACGGACTAAATAGAATTTAATTATTTTGACCCTGGAAACTACCCCATTTTATAATAATTTTTGTATTGAAAATGCACCAAAATACGAATTTTTCGCCTGTAAGTTGTCGACTCGGATCTAATATTTTTTTACGCTCTTCAATTTGATTTCGTTCGGGTCTACCGTAGACCCGTTAAACTACACACATACAAATATTTTTTTAAATTTTGAATTTGCAAAGAGTCTGTGTAATCTCTCAATCATGTTAACAGTGACAAAAACGGTCGCTTTATGGCGCTAATCCTATCTAGTCCAAGGTTTTTGGTATTAGATTTACAGCCATGGGTCCTAAAAATAATTATGAACATGATTGTGAGATTGTAGACACTTTCGCAAAATCGATCTTTAAAAAATATATATATAATTTTGTCCTAGGTGGCGCTAGTGTAACCCCAGGTCACCCTTCAAGGCGTTGACTATAACCATCATGTGTAAGTATAGGCCTACTTACTTTACAAAGTTCATCGAAGGGCGTGGAGAGTTTCTTCTCAGATATCCTCTCATACTTCTGTCGCTTGGTGGCAGCTTTCAGCCCCTGCCACGGCAGACTGCCGCGGTTGAAGTACATGAGAACGTAGCCGAGGGACTCCAGGTCATCGCGGCGCGACTGCTCGATGCCCAGGTGGGTGTTGATTGACGCATATCTGGCAGTACCTGAAATACATGAGAGCCTCCTATAAACAAAATCTTTGGCATTGGACTGGTAACTGTCTGTGGCAAGTTAACTCATATTTTTTATTTTATTGTTAATTAGGCATTAGGCATGTAAGACGGGTAGAACAGGTGGGAAGTCCTTGCTTTCTCTATTATTTTAAAACTAATTTTAAATATTTGCAAACAATAAAGGCTGATATTTCAATCGTCAGATAAACACAGGACAGCGTCTGTTTGTTTTGTTTTCGACACTACATGGATATGCAATTACAGAAGCTACAGCGACTAGCACGTCTCACAGTAACAGGATGCATGAGGACAATACCAACCACTGCTTTGGAAGCCGAAACACCAGCACTTGTGACTATTCACTGTAAGAGTGTGAAAGTGCAACAGACATCCACCATTGCAAAGCTGGGATCCTGCGAGTCCAGCAATGATATTGGCGCACTTCTGGATTTCCAGAAAGAGACTGACTGGCTGGAGTGATCTGACAGCCCTGCTATGTTCATTGGCCCAATCATGAGGTTAAGTGCGAAAACCACAGGACAATCTGTATCTGGACAAGTATGTCAATTAACTGCAAAAACCATTAGCGACCTTCCTATAGCAGTAAATTTTGTTGCACCTTATTCATGTATTTAATATCACAAACAAGCAACTAGATTAAAATTTTATAATCACTTCCAACAATATTTATATTGATAAAATGAATGACAAAAACATAACTGTGGCACAATTTAGTCCTAATTTGTGCCTAATAAGACTCCAGTCTTTTATTTTCACATAAGAGGTTTGTGTAAAGCAGTGGTATAACAGTATGACAGTATAACGTACCTCCAGTAACGTAAACACATGATTTTTTTTAAATTTTTTATATTTTAGTATTATTATTTTATACACTACCTACCAGCTTAGAGCTCCGCTGATGGGTGCATGTTTTATCACTGCACTTAATTGTTTTTACATAATAAAATTTTCTAATCTATTTTTGAACCAGTTCAGTGAGTCTGCACTAATCATAGAGAATGAATCAAAACATAAGAAATATTTGGACTAGCTCTTGTTATGTATTTTTCAGAATGATGTATGCTCTCGAAAAACTATATAAAAATTAAACTTATTTTTTTTAGGGCAATTGCATGTCATCAACATTACAAAAATTCCTTTCTGGAGTTTAGCTTGCCGGCTACATGATAAATGAAACTCGCTAATTTGTTCGACAAGTCAGGTAACTAGATTCTTATTAAATGTAGTAGTTTATCTGATGATGGAAAAATCAGGCTTTTGTGTATTACATAATAATATGACGAATTTTACTTACCTGTCAAGTTTTTGTTTTCTCTGTAGGGAATATGCTGCATAGTGCGTGGGTCTTTGTACTTTTTCGCTAAGCCAAAATCTATTATGTATACTAAATTCCCTTTTTTACCTAGGCCCATAAGAAAGTTATCTGGTTTGATATCTCTGAAACAGATAAAAACACGCTATCAGTTAAAATGTGGAGTTTATCAATTAGACTGCTAATTATAAATAATAATGAATAATTATTCATCCCAATCGTGTGTGATGTATGAAAATTATTAATGCATAAATTGTAGCACTCATTAAGACAACATAACTTATATTTTAAGAATATAAATTCAAGGTAACAAGGGCAGCAACAAGGTAAGAGCAGCAATCAAGATTCTTTAATAGATAAACAAATCTTAAAGGATTTGACACACATCAAAAACAAGGGCAAAGAAATTTTCTTAAAATAACTTTGGCCTTTGCATCTATGTAACAAGATAGGGAACAACAATTTCAGGAGTATAAGGGAAAAATCTTAATTAGGTAGGTACTGTTCCGCAGTCTGTCTTTATTAGCTGTAAGCAGGAGTAATTTCTCGTGTGACATGTATTGATTTTTCCTAAGTATTTTAATGTTAACCTATTATTGGGCCTTATATTGCAACTCTTTCATGTACTTGGTTTCCTAATAAATAAAATAAAAATAAAGATAAATTTATGCAGCATCCAGAAGCACCTTCATTCACACCATATAAGTGTGGAAGCCACTTGGACACTGCAACAAAAACTTACCTATGGATAAAGTTCCTGTAGTGTATGTCCTCGATCCTGGTGATGAGTTGGTCGGCGAGGAGCAAGACAGTCTTGAGTGAGAAGCGGCGCGAGCAGAAATTGAATAGGTCCTCGAGTGAGGGGCCCAGCAGCTCCATTACCATCACATTATAGTCTCCTTCTGATCCACACCATTTTATCGCTGGGATGCCGACTGTGCAGATAATAAAAAAAATCATTACAGTCAGTCCTGAAGAATCCTAAGAATGACAGGCTCAATAGTTCATGATGTATTTTTATAACTCAGATCTGTCACAGTGCAATTAGATAATAATATATCTGATCTTAGTTCCTACCATTTATAGCTATGTGAAAAGCAAAATAATGCTTCCAATTGCATGATCTGTTGAGCTCCAAAACAAGTTGTATTGTTGTAAAATCATGCAACTCATTTTTTGAAAAGTCTTCGAGAAAAATAATCTAATCAGAGCGTAAATATTAAAATAACAATAAAACAAGTAAACATTAGGTTACATACTCCCTATGGATTAGAATTTTTTGAGGCTGAGTTAACATGACCTATTTGCTTGCAGACTACAAAGTTTATATCTTAGTTAACTTGTGAAATCAAGGTCTAACCAAAACATGAAAAAATATTTAGGGTAAAATAAGCATTATTAGAAGTGCTGGCCGAGAACAGGGAGGAGTGGATATCTAAAGGGGAGGCCTTTGCCTAGCAGTGGGACACAAAAAGGGCTAATTAAAAAAAACAAATTATAAAACCTCAGTAATGTCAACAAAAAATATAAAATTGATGCCTTAGCCAAAGTATTCATACCAAATTGCTATACAATTCAGCTGTTGTTGTACATAAAAAAGATAAGATGCTCACCACCTCCCTGCATTAGTTTGTAAAATTTGCTTTCTATATGTAGCTGAGGATGCCTTGTCCTTATGCATTCTAACTTTATAGCTACTTCTTTCCTCGTCACAATATTGGTTCCTGCAAAAATCAATGAGTTATGCTATTATCTCGCAATTTTGACTTCCTCACCCTTCCTCATCCAGGCATTAGTCATAAATTCATCTACACCTCATCTACGCCTTAATTTGATACATAAAAAGTAACCGAACATGGTATAATTATGTTTTGTCTGCATTTACTCCTTACTTATGGGCCTTTTACACGAGGCCAATAGCTGAGACAATCCAGTAAGCCAGGACAATAGGACAATATTCGAAATCGTTCTATTTCATTGGATTGGCTTCATCCATTGGCTTGGGCCAATCCAATGCATTGTCCTGGCTCTATTTACACGAATACAATATTGGACTGGCTTACTGGATTGTCTCAGCTATTGGCCTCGTGTAAAAGGCCCATTATTTGTTTCAACTTCAGTTGTGCAAGTGCAGGCAAAGCAGACCTAATGGGACAGGGTAGATGTAAACAAAACTCCTGCCATGGTCCAAACTATTAATATGTACTTAATACAGATTACGATCGATTTTAAATCTGACATTTGTGGACACTACAAGGATTTATAATGAACAATAAATAAATTACATGGTTGCTTGTACAATCATAAGACTTCTTGCAAAATATTTCAATAGGTACATAGCTCCTATTCTTTAGTTTCATTGCAAAGTGTGAGAATAGCTTCCACGGGGACGTCTGAGACAACAAGATAAGTATTTCGAAATAAAAATCGCAGCTGGCCTACAATAGACACCATCTTTCTTTGTTCATCACTCTGTAACGCAATACTCACCAAGGTAAATGTCTCCAAAAGAACCTGAACCAATTTTTCGTCCTAGTCGGTACTTATTACCGACGCGAAGCTCCATTTTGACTTCTTGCTGCCTGATCACAATTGTATCACCTATCACCAAATCATTACAGGACGGCCATATTGCGATAGACGCAGATTCGTCTGTGTTTGGTGAGCACTGTTTTACTTGGGTGGATTCGTTATTTGGTATGCTTATCCAATAAAACCAAGACGTTAGGTCTCCTGAAAGCAATCTCGTCAATGAAATAACTTCAAAACCACACAAAAACTACAAAAATCGAAACTACAAGCACAGGCACACGAGGAAAGGAAAATTAACTTCAGTCAGAAACGGTGTTGCCAGACGCTGGTTGGCCAATATCACCAAAATGGCAAAATTTGGAAAAACATAGTCACCCAAACGCCTTCTTTGTATGTTTTGCTACACTTCCAGTCCTCATACTCACTGAATTACTTTTTAGTGATTTCATCTGAATTATTTTACATTTTGGCTTTGTTTTATTTTATCCTTTACATCATATTTTTGTATCGTGTGGATATCATAAGTACGAATAAATAATTTATCTGTCTATTTATATCACAGGAAAAAAAAACAATTATAAAAAAGGTTTGGTTACTCAAGTAGACTACAAGTAACCGAACAAAAAAATCTGCCCAAATGGCGATCGGTCCTCATTTCGCTTTCTGAGATAGCCCAAATGGCGATAAATTATCTCTGCTGGCAACAACGGCAAAAAAAAAGAACCATAGACAGTATTTCCTTTTTTTTTGTAGCAAGCCGTAGACAGTGAAATAATTTTTAGTGTATTTTTATTAAAGATCGTTTCACCAAACAAGTCCCCGTAACAATAAATAACAATAAAAGACAAAATTAATTAACTCATGCGAATTCTTTCGTGGCACGAACTCCGAATTTTGATTTTGTATTATTGACAGTTTCTAGAGTACTAACCATAGACACCAACATAACCATAAAAGGAAACGGAAACTATTTTCCACAATTCCGCGTCATTCGAATGGTTTGGAAAACTTTCAGAATAAGGGACTCCACACACGACGGCTATAAGGTAAGCATGTATATTATAGCACGATATATCTCATTACATCTTTCCATAGAAATCGTCAGGAGACCACACACGACAGCTATAATATACATCCTTACATCTTCGTACCTTAAAGGTACTGAGCGATACGAAGATGTATATTTACCTTTCGATACCTTTCAATACCTCCCAATACCTTTCCGTATATTACGATACATCTTCCTTCGTAAAGGGTGTTCAAAAAGTTTCTTGGTGATTCAAAAAACTCCACTAGGAGTCTTATGTCGCTAAACGACTAGGTATTCAGAGTCCTATCTCAAAAAAATCATTTGCTCCACATAAATTTGCTCCATATAAATAGTCTCGCTAAAGGCCGGTTTCCGAATTGAGAATTTCACTTAAATATTTAAATAACGTTCTGTCACGCTCTTTTCTGAGAAACTTGACGAGACAACACTAGAGTTAAGTAGTTACTTAGCGAAATTCTCAATTCAGAAATCGGCCGTAAGCTACGTTTCGTAAGCCTGAGGAAGGTATAGGCCATACTCCGCCACGGGGGCCCAAGTCCGGATTGATGGAGGCTTGTAAGACTAGTGGCTGGTCTTGCTCTATGGCCTCTGACTTGGCTTAACGACTGCCATCTATCGACGGCAGCCAGCACCAACTGCTTAACATGCCTTGCGAAGCATGGAACCGCTCGGAAAAATGCCATTAGCGTTAATCATAAACGGTCACCCATCCGCGCACTGAACGCGCCCTATGTTGCTTAACGTTCGTGATCGTTTAAGATCACTCAGGCGGCCAGGGCTGCGAGCAATTCTTAAATTCGATTCAGTCGATTGATACACCTCCTGCGGTTGACTGGTAGAAAATGCTTGTAGCATTAAGTCCGCCGCGTTGCCATTGTAATTTTTACTTATGTGCAATAAACGTATTAATAATAATTGATGACCTATGATTTTATAGATATAACATAGGAAGTTACAACTTATATATAGTGATGGAATATAACATTAAAGTTGCCTTTAACATGAAGGATAGTAACAAAAATCAATCTACCTCAAGAAAAGAAAAAAAGTGTAGCAACACAGTGGTCATCAATTTTGTAATAATATCATGCCTGTCCACTTGCTGGCGATGTCTGATAATTCCGCATATAATTTAAAATCTTCGGAATTTTCCTTACTTTATATGATGTTCAATGCACATCGTTCTATTTTTGGCACATGTGCCAACGCATATGCGCATCAAAATCTCAATCATCTTCTGATGAACTACCTATCTATTAAATCTAGTAGTAAGTCGACAGATCCATAACACCCTGTATAACGCCTTAGCAGCCGGAACGTGTGTCGGTCGAGACGTATGTCAACGAAATGAAGCGAAATATATACATTACGTTACCTGTTCCGTGTGTGATACTTTAATATAATGTAAAGCTATACCTCCCGGGATGTAATGTATATTATAGCAGTCGTGTGTGAAGTCCCTAAGAATTATTGTGAGGGAAAACTTTATCAATATTTTAGGTTGAGAGAGATCATTTAAACTTTGCAAAGCCTGCTGCTATCGTTTAGAACATAGAAGAGAAGAAGAAGAAACATTGTAAAAACAGTAAACCCGATAACAGTACACCGAACAAATCCAAAAACAAAACAAAAAAAATAGTACGAAACAAAAAATCAGAAGGAAACAGAAGGAAAATAAAGGCTGCGGCGTGTCACTGCCGTTATAAAAGGCAGGTGACTCAGCATTATGCTGATGGGCAAGCCTTCTGCGCTGATTTTCAGTCAGTGCCAAGAGAGACCCAGCGAACGTCAGAGACCGCGGTGTGGAGCAACGATGAAAAAATAGGAATATAATTACATAATTATAATATTTAAAATAGGTTAATACGAAGAAACAAAAAAAATTCTACTAAGGACAAATTAATTAATACAACGAAAAATATTTTAAAGGTTAAATTAATATAATAAAGAAGAATCCAAAATACATAAAAAATATACACTATTTCACAGTCCCTCTATGCGATTACAGAAGATTCTTGTCTGTAGTTGCGGCGAAGGGTTGGAAGGGAAGGTTTCTGAAACTCCAGCAGATATGCAATAAGCTTGCACCCAAAGGCACAGCCACTAGTCGCTTCAAGGAGTAGAGGGGGAGTGTCATCTCAACACTTGGGACGCCGCAAACCTGAAACTAAAACGGAAAGCCATGGTCCGGTGTGCCGGTGTCAGGATTCTGTCTTTGTGTATAGGTACATAACGTGTCTGGTAGTCGACTTAAGCTTAGTAAACAGATAAGATGGGGTTTTCGTCCTTCGTCCAGCAAGTGCGAGGACACAACCAGTCGTAATACTAGTGGTATCGCCAAACGCCGTTTGTACCTTGAAGTATAATTAGAGGCCCCACTATTGCCACCAATTTATCAAATGTTGTAACAACATTTAATAAATTGCCTCAAATGCTCATACAGTGTCACAAACTGTTCTTTTAAGTATCTCTGTTCATTCAGAGGATGAACCCAGAATGCATTTTGTTTCCTTTTTCGTGTTCTAGCAATAATAACCGCTACGTATATAATTTTGCAGAAACCATTTTCATGTCATACTGAAGCGACATACGAGACAGGAGTGATTTAAAAGCGTTCGTATCATCATCACCCCATCATGTCCCCACCGAGGGGCACGGGTCTCTTCTCTGAGGAAGGTATAGACCACGGGGGCCAAGTCCGGATTGGTGGAGGCTTGTAAGACTAGTGGCTGGTCTTACTGTCAGAAGTTTTCAAGCCACCCTAAGGCCTCTGACTTGGCTTAACGACTGCCATCTATCGACGTCAGCCGGCACCAACTGCTTAGCGTGCCTTGCGAAGCACGGAATCGCTCGGAAAAATGCCACTAGCGTTAGTCATAGACAGTGACCCATCCATGGACTGAACGCGCCGTATGTTGCTTAACCTAGGGAGGCTTAACCTCGTTTAAGATCACTCAGGCAGCCCAGGCTACGAGCGATTCGTATTAACAATCATAATATCGAGAACGTTGAAAAAGCGCCAACGCCGGGATTTAACGCAACGCTTTTTTAACTCTCTTTTAACTAGGCCTTACACAATACAACTCCTGTCAGACCATGATGCCACGCAATTTATTATATCCCTATTGATGGAGTGGACAGCTGCGGTCCTTATGTCAAATGGGACAGTTGAGATTTGGTTCAGATCAATGACGTTCATTACGTCCATGGTTTAGATATACAATACAACTGTGTGTCATCTGCATAAAGTGACATGCTATTCTCCACGACAGAGGCGATTTACAGGATAAATAAAAGGGGGGACTTCTTGTCAGCCTAACCACTACGGCAATCGGCGGTTGATGGACAGTGGTGCTACTATAAAAGTAAATAGAAGGACACGTCACGTCAGTGTGACGGCAACCAACAGTAGGTGTCGTTTCAATTGAATTACTTAGTAAAATCGCTTGAAAATTTATTGCCCATTAACATTTAACATTTTTTTTTTACATTTACATACAGGCACATACATTGCTTCTGGCACACTAGGATACCCTAGCTGTGTCGTAGGACTCAGAAACAGCGACGTCACAAACATGTAAACATCCAAGACCGGAGTTTCTTTTTTTGTCCCCAGCTGGGATTCGAACCCGGGGCCTCTCGTATGGTACGCAGATGCGCTAACCACTGCGCCACAGAGGCGCCATTTGCGTAGTACGTACGTGCTCGGTCTTTTAAGCTATTTTAAGCTATTGAGTTTCTCCACCGCCAGTGGCCCATCAGGATGCCTAATGGGTGTATGATCTAAAATTTGTAAAATTTTGTAAGTGCCGGTACAATGAAAATAAACGTACCTTTGATAAGAAGTGAAAATAACGCATAAAAACTTTTTCATATTTATTAACAGCCATTACAATATACATTCAGACGTAGATTTGTTACAATATTTACTACGGGTACGATTTATAACAATAACAGCAGTTGTAGGTATTTATTTTTTCATATCATCATCCCTTTTAAGCTAATTTACAACATGCACTAATACACTAACGTATATTTTAAATATGTACTTATTCTAAAAAACATCACAACACTTAGTAAATAATTATAATAATATTATGTAAGATATTGATGTGGATTCTACTTAACTAAAAAAATATCATTTCAAAATGCATTCTAAATTCGTATTCTTTTTATATCCTTAAAAAATATAAGTCAGATAAGCCAACTAAATAATGAGATTGATGCCCAACTAAAATACACCATGTCATGCGAAAATGCGGGGTTCTGTTCGCCACCACGAACATCTTTTACCACGAAGACGGTTCTCGGAGAAAATGTTGAATATACTTTTGGCACGCTTGAGAGATGTGAAGAACAGTAAAAAGTTTTAATAGGCCTGCCTAACTACTAGGTATTAAGACACGTAGAAAATATTATTTTTGTAGGAATCCGTAGGTAGTGGTTTCTCAGTTTTCTATTTGTGATGTATTCTTACCTACAACATTTAGTTTTACGACCAATTAATAGTACGGAAGTAAAGAAGACAATGTGATCTTAGATCGTAAGTGGTTTTTTGCTACTACAAGACATTGAATACAAACATTTATGATCCATTTGTCTATACTTGACATTTTTCTCTGACTTTAAATGACATTAAATCAAAAACCTTTAGCGGTAGAGGGCTCGAAACAGTTTGCAAATTTAGTGCTAGCTAGTACTAAATTTGCAAACGGTATCGAGTTTTCTGACGCTAAAGGTTTTTGATTTATTGTCGTTTAAAGTCTGAGAAAAATGTCAAGTATAGACAAATGGATCATACCTACAAATATCTAAAGTGACACCAAAACTTAGGTTATATAAAATTAGCTTATTCAAGCTAAAATTGGCTAAGCTTTTAATGAAAGTTAAAAGGTACTGGACTATTTATCAAAACATTAACCTTTACATCATAATCACCATCAGTTATCTAATCAATCATCTAATCAGCTCATTAGAGTGACTGAAAGACTTCTTTGCAATAAAAAAATTAAAGGTTAATGTGCTGTCGTCGGTACCTCGCTGGGCGTGTCCTTTGTGTTTGTATTAAAGTACATAACTAAATTGTTCAATATCCTGTGAACTCCTGACCATATCAAATTATATAGGTACTTCTGAGTTGCGTACTAAGGGCCGAATTCTGAATTGAGGCCATAAGAGCCATTGATTTACCAAAGTTTTAATTTAAATTAGGGCTCAATTTTTTTTCATTGGCTTTTATAAGCAGTTAGGCCACTCTGGCTCTCATGGCCTCAATTGAGAATTTACACTAAGTAAATACTTAAGTAACGTGCTGTCACATTCATTCCTAAAGAAATTTGATGAGACAGCACTACAGTTAAGTAGGTAATTACTTAGCTAAATTCTCAATTCAAACTGGTCCTAAATAACTTAACAATTGTAGGGAATAGACCCCTGTATCGGTAGTTAATCGTTTGCTTAACCATCGGGGACTGCGGGGGTTGCGCCGGCTGCTTCACTCGTTGGATTGCGTGCTTGACGGCTCTACATCCACGTCAAAAAATGGGTCTTCTTGGGCGAAGGCGGCAGCATTGATGTTCAGGCCGAGTTGTCGGATGAGCATGCGGGCAGGGAAGTGGATTTCCAAGTTATCCTCGTGCTCGGTAAAACTGAAATTGTGAAATGGTCCGTGTAAAGGCACATCTCTTGGATCCGCAATACGCGTAGATAATTTTAGTTGCTATGAGAAGCCAAATAAAAAAAACGTACTTAGGTGTTACGCATAGATCACATTTTTTGGTAGGGGAGCCCAAGAGGGGATTTCGGGAGTTAGGTACTAAAGCGCGGCAGATTAACATACAGGGATATACCTTGTACCAGGTAAAGTACCTCCACCAAATATGAGCCCCATATATACATATGGTCGCCTGTCAAGGATAAAGGATCAGATTAGTAAAAAAAAATTGATAATCAGAAATTCTCGAGCGCGTCAGATTAAGGTAGGGTGAGTTAATTACATGCAAAAAAATGTATATTCCACTAATCTGACAATTTTCGCGTGACGTAGAGAAGTAAGAGGGTTACAAACTTGTAAAAAAAAACGTTATCTCGACTTTCTCGAGCGTGGCTAATTTTTTTTTATTTTGAAGAAAATAATTCAAGGATAATGAAAAATATAAAATCTGACGATTTCCATAAGCCGAAGTAAGAAAAAATAATAGGTAAAGTTTAATGCGTGCAGCTATGGGGAGGATGAGGATGGAATCGAGCCAGAGGACGAATATGATTCTACCGATGAAGAAGATGATGATTAAAAAAAATTTACATTTTTGAAAATCTATAGTCGCTCCCCCACCGATGAAAAGGTATATATTATATGACATTTTTTTCTTCTTATCATCTAAACTTCACAATCAAATAGGTCTCTATGACGCTCGAGTAAATCCCGATTTAGCATCATGGGCTCCCCTTTTTTTTTTTTTTTTGTTAACGGGCTGAAATGCTTTGTGCACCATAACCGCCACCCTTGGGGGAGGGCGACGGCCGTGTGTCGGACTCTCCTCTCCTAATAATAGGAGAGGCATACCTCCTAAAACACCCCGGGGGCCGTCCTGTCGCTCGTGCAATGGGGCGCCGCCGGATCTCGCAAGTGGTAGACCACAGTGCGAATGCTACAGCGGCGCCCCGGCGACGTCGACCCGACTCGCAAAGGAGCCGGGCCCACCCTCACTGGAGAAGGGGCGTGGGCCCCCCACCCCCTTCTCCCGTCACGATGTCGGACGGCAGGTCCCCCAACCTGCCGTCTGTGACCCTCCCTCAACCTCCTCTATGCCCTCTGCTGAACAGAGGGACATAGAGGAGGGCCCCCACCGTGTGTTTTTTATAGAGGTTGTCTCCTCGCAGCCCGGAGGCACTTTCGTAGTTAGTTTTTCTTAGTTCCGATTTCAAAATTAAGTGTCATATAAGTTCCGATATTTCTATTACACGAATATATCTGATAGTAGCCGAGGTATATTCTAAAAGCTAACAGACTGTACCTAGTAGAGTTATTTATCTTTTAACATTGCTTCACCAATTAATTTTTTTTTGCGAGTTCTCCATCATCTATTGTCGAGTTATCTATTCCTACCGCTAACGCCTACCGTTTTAAAAGTATCTCATTTGACATTCTGTCAAATACCCAATTCCTACAGCTAGCACGTCGCGTGCGCCACCGGGATCGGTACCAATAGAATCACCAAAAACTCACTTGTAATGCACTTCTTCGCCTCGAAGCGTGCAAATCGTGTTGATGAGAGCTTTCACGTAGTTCTTGGCCAGAGTCAAAGTCTCGATCTTCGAGAGGCTCCTGTTGTGCTTCCTCACATGAGGGATAACTTTCCGTAGTCCCTGTGAAATATAAGCAGTTACAAATTAGGTACCCATATTTTTTGATGATATACTTATTCTAAGTAAGTATGTATATACTTCATCATCAACTCATTACGTCCCCACCGAGGAGCACGGGTCTCTTCCCTGAGGAAGGAATAGGCCAGACTCCACCACGGGGGCCAGGTCCGGACTGGTGAAGGCTTTTAAGTCTAGTGGCTGGCCTTACTGTCAGAAGCTCTCAAGCCGCCCCCTATTAAGGCCTCTGACTTGGCTTAACGACTGCCATCTATCGACGGCAGCCGGCACCAACTGCTTAACGAGCCTTGTGAAGCACGGAACCGCTCGGAAAAATTCCACTAGCGTTAGTCATAGACGGTGACCCATCCATGGACTGAACGCGCCGTATGTTGCTTAGCCTTATTGATCGTTTAAGATCACTCAGGCAGCCGAGGCTACGAGCGATTCTTACAGGGGGCAAAATTCATTTAATATGAGGCTGTTTTGACAATTTTTCGCCACTCCTATCCTCTCTGGTGGAGTTTTCTAAGATTGGGCTTGACCTCTTATCCCCCGCCCCTAAACTCTCGTGAGATCTTTAGCGAATATTGATGGTCAATACGTTAGTTTGGGCTTCATTACATTGGATTAAAAAAATACACATGATTATTTTTATTTGAGACTACGCAGAAATTGTACATATTTTTACCACTCTTTACCACAAACTATTTAAAATTTCTCTGAGAAGTATGTTAAGTATGCCCCCCGCAGGGGCGATAAAACTAAAGCTATTTTTGAAGTACCTAGATAATAATAATACGTTGAGCATGAGCTGAGTTGGCATGTAAGTGAAATGGAGATGGGCACGCCACGTCGCTAGATCAATGGACCGACGGTGGAGCGAGAGAGATCTCCATTGGTATCCTCGCGACCGCACGCGCCCTGTAGGAAGACCAAGTCGTCGCTGGTGTGACGACATTGTAGCCCTAGCCGGCTGCACCTGGACCAGGCTCGCACAGGACCGAGCAGCGTGGCACGAGATGGACGAGGCACTCACCAGTAAACGGGTATCCAAACAGAAGTGAAGATTTAAACATGATAATATGATTTTTCTAGTACCTAAGGAATATGTAAGAATAGTGAATGAAATAGAAATTGTACATAAATAAATATTTATACTAAAAAAAAATGTTACTAATTCTCTAAATGATTTATAAAAGTTGTTGCATGAATTAATAATTATTTTATCGTTTTCGTACCATTAATTTTGTAAAACGTTGTAAGTCATAAATTACAATGTTATTTAATTTGACAATTTAATCAAATTATTGAATCAACTTTTAAATAATTATTTTGAAAAATGTAATTTTAATAACATGTAAATAATTTGACTTCATAGTTTTGTTTTTTTAATAATAATAATGATTTACTATTTTATTATCAAAAATGTTATAATTTGAATTACTTGCCTTAATGCAAGACTTCTGTACTGATTGAATTATTTTAATTATTCAATATTTTATGTGTTTGGAAAATAAAGGCTTAGATTATTATTATTATATAATAATAAAAATCCTCAAAATCGCGCTCAGTTTCGACGGTTCGAGGAAGTTCCCCCCCGTAGAGCAAAACAAGAAGCACACCTCGAAGGCGCGATTGAGCGAGTGCATGCGCATACGCTCGCGCTCGTTGCTCTCGAGCCGGCGCAGGTTGCGCTCGCGCGCCGAGTGGCCGCAGCGGCGGCGGCGGCGGCCCGACGGCATGCCCGCTGCCGGCGCCCCCGACGACGACGAGCTGGCGGGAGCGCGTCGCAGCCGCACGCGCCCGACTTCGGGCGGCGTCATTTCATCCTCCCGGCCGCTGCCACTGTCGTAAAGATCTGGAACACAGCGTATATTTAATTTAATATAATGTATAATGGAATGGAAAACATTCCTCCGGTACAATCGGTCTACTTTCCCGATCGGTCAACTTTCACAAACGGTCTGTTTTCCCAAATGGTCTCCATTCCCTCCTTTCCTAATTGGTCTTCATTCTTACTCTGTGAACTTAGGTATTTTCTCATCAGTTTTCTTGTCCAAATGGTTTACATTCCCAATGGGTCGACTGTCTAATCTAATGATATCGGGCAGATAAGCAGTACAATTTCTTAAAAAAAGTTATTCTTACCAAAATTGGTTCATGAAGTTTTAAGGCCTTGTAATACTTATCAGTGTGCTTCGCTTTTAGTCAAGTGTAAGAAAAGTTCTTTCGTTGAAACCGCGTTCAGCTCCAGAATCCAGATCTTGCAATTGGGTTAAATACCCAATGGCTAGGACCTGGATTCAATGGAATGGATGAATTAAGGGTATTTTTATTTGAAATTTTTACGACACTGATCAGATCAAATTTTAGTATGTTATTCATATCTATCTAGACCGTTAAATGGTCAGGAACATAAGCAGAGTAGAATACTGTAATTTCTACTAGAAAACCTCATTATTGTAAGTGTTATTCTTATAAGCAAAACAGTAAGTATTAAATGTCTTCAAAATTGAACCTTTTTACATTCCCAGGCACGCATTTCTGAAAGATAGAGTTACATGCATATAATCTTTCGTTTAGAAAAACAAGCACAAATGCCCTTAAAGTTGACCGTTGCAAAGAAGCTGCAACCGAGGCACGTTCATAGATCGTGAACGTCCACGGAACCACAGTATTGGTATGTTACGTGACGCGAATGCATCACCAAATACTAAGCAAATACATTTTAAGAAACGAAAGTGCAACAAAAATACAAAAACAGCTCAAGAGCATATAGACCAACAATATGAAAGAATCTCAGAGAACGTGCTATTGCCGATACAATATCGTCTACGAATCCTCTGTGTTAGTATTTACGCTCATGTTATATAAATACCTAATGATAATAATAGTATCCCCACAAGAAAATTACTTGTACCAGGACAATTTTGAGACACCCTATGGTATATTAACAAGGCAATGACATTACAAACATGAAAATACGCCGAAAATAGACTGAGGTCATTTATTTGTAAGTACAAATCCAGTACGGCGCCCTCCAATGTGAATCGCAACCCATTGTTTTGGCAGTCAAACGTATTGATCGGTAGTAAAACTAGGCAGACGAAGCGTAGTATATCATAAGCACAATATACCTATCTCTTTCCCTACTTTAAGCAAAAGAAAACATTATAATATGGAGTAGTTCTTCTGGCAGCATTAATTTTGCGACGCAGGCTCTATGAGTACTTGCGTAACCGCAGCGTTGAGTGCCAGCAGACAAATCGATTGGGACGGCTACTGGCGATTTGGTAACACCTTTATCAAAATGACTCCGACAGTGCACAAAGGCCTGGCGACACAGTAGCAATATTAATAGTGTGATTCACGAGTTCGTCAGGGTACTACAGTTTCCAGTGACGGACATGGTAACTAATAAGACGGCGAAAACCTAGTTGTGCTTAGCCCATTATAGTGATTTCTTCAATAAAACTGATTTTTCGAGCACTAACGCAAATTTTTGGAACAATAACATCTAGAGAAGAGATTTTAACAGTAATCGGGCTAATGTGATGATTTGGATTTGATAGTTGAAGCAAGCCACGGAAGTGACAGGGATATGTATGATACGAGCACCATGATTAACGACTTATAACGGTTTCATACTTTTATGCTAGATTCATTCAATGTTGATATTAGAGCTAATGGATTAGCCATCGTTGGTGAGTTGGTAACAGAAACATTTAAGCATAATTATACGTGGTCGCCACAACCAACCCCGCACGTCAGTACTAAGTTGCATTACAGTATGTTTTGGTGCGTGTTATGACGGTCTACAATGCTTTTGTAATTCGCTGCCACTTTCACAAATGTACGGGAACTTAATAGTCCTTTTCTTTGTAGGTACAATTCAATTAAAAAAAACGAACAAAGATTTAGAAAGAACAAAGAAAGAAAGGAACTCCACAGTTATACTTTTTAAAACAATTTTACCTTAATTCATAAAGTTTTCAAGTTAAAAAATCTTACAAAGAATGTGTTGAAAACTAGACATAATTATCCTCAAAATATGTTTCTCTCCTAAATAGTAATTGCTTTTTTTTCACAGAGTGTATTTAAGACATTTCTTAAGCCGCGTCAGAGATGGCTACCAATATTTTCAGTCTTTAATATTTTTTCTCATCGCAACTGATGTTTGTTTAAAAGAAATTTTAAACAAACATCGTTTTGAAGAAATCTGTCATCGAATCTCTGCTATCTAGCTTTTTAATAAATCGGATCGCTATCTTCTGTAATATGAAAATAGTCTCAATGTCTGCTGCCCGGCCCCATACCTAGTAGGTAGGATCCCGTATGACATAATAAATTCAAATATTTTTATTCACAGTAAAAGCAAGATATTTACTTTATGAATCTTACAATTGTTAATTTCACAAATTCATAGATTAAGTGGATAAGAAGCTAATAAACATTTTTAAATTTGCACATTTCTTCTTTTTTAAAACAGTTTTAGCTTAATTTATAAACTTTCAAACTTATTTCTGTTTTGTTTTTCTCAATTTCCTGAAAAGTCCCTGGTTACTATTTTCACAATAACAGCTACTATTAGTTAGGCTACACGATCACATTTTGGACAAAAACCTAAATTGTCTGAGAATTTAGATACTCATGAATTACTCTTTTACACACAAGTATACATTTAACTTACACAGAGCTTAAATCTTAGGAAGGAAGTTTAGATAGGTACTTATTTATTACGTAGTAAACTTGCCATGCAAGAACCCTACCCTAGACAGGCAACGGAAACAAAGATGGGCTGCATGGAGGTGTTTCATCTTCAGAACCAGCGTTTAGTAATAGTGACAGGAGTAAGTATGGGGATTACTTAGATTTAACTTCGTTCAGTGCAAGAAGAGGGATGTTACAGTGTTAACAGCAAATTTTATGTGAATGGGAGCAGAATGTAATTTTTTAATGAAATCTTTGTTTACACATACATAATCTTACAACTAAATTCTGAAGGAGTAGGCCGAGGTTATCCATTTGCTACAATCTTGACAAACATATTTTGCTTCAACAACTTTCCTTGATCGCGGCAAACACGCACGTCTGTTTCGGGTACTTTTTATCTAGACCTTCACTAATACACACTAATATTTCTTCAAAGTATTCTCGCCTGAGATGTTCCCTATCGCCCTTAAACCCTCATTCACTTGATAGGTATATTTCGTACGATAAATGTTAGTACAGAAATAAAAAATATAGAGAGATAGAATATTAGTAATATTTAATACAACAGTAAGTTTACGACAAGCCACCAAAAACCATTAAACACATAAACTCATAGAAAACCCTTTATTATAAAACTAGAAGGACAGAAAGCAAGTCACATAGAATTTATTAAATTAAGCACCCATAACCGTGATTATCACTTAGTAGCTTGACACGCCTAGTACGATAAAAAAATACACACCAGGTTGTTCATTGTGCATGCTAGCGCTATCTAAACTATTGTCGAAATCATTGCCTTCGACACTAGTGCCACTGGCAAGGTCCTCCTTGAAGCAATGCCTCATGGAGAGCGGTGACTCCGGCGCAGACCCGCCGTCCTCTCCCTGCGCCCATGCGGGCATGGTCGTGCTACCAACTGGAATAAAACCAATACCGAATTATTATAATGTACGTAAACGTTTGAAACATTATTTAGTTTTTACATTTAAGCACTTGGCATGATATTCAAATGAGTGAAATGTGTCACGATGCGCCAAATAAATGTTACAACACTCTGTTATATGTTTTAATCGGTTAAAAATTTCATCGGTTTGTCATGGACATCAATGTTTTTGACTATTCGGCTCTAGATGAGAGCTATAAAAGAACAAAGGATTTTGCGCCGCCCGCTGCCCGATCAGCTTATGCTAGCGCATTTTAAACCGGTTTAAAACATTAGAGTGCTCCTCATAAATAACTAACTAGTAAATAACGAAAACTCTACATATTTTACTAACACTTAAATAGTCAAGAGACGTAACAAAAAGAAACACCATCTATTCGCATGCGAACTTTTCCAAGCTACGCGTAGGACTACGAATTTACAGGACTGCTACAAGACGTTCTACGAAATAGCTACGAAACGGGGAAGCGCTACGACGCGCTACGGCTAGATGGGATGCGCTACGTGCAGATTACCCTGCTAAAAGCGAACGTCATAATAGCTCGTATATTATACGAGCCCGTGAGGTGAAGCAAACAGGACTTTTATACTGACCAGGGCAGCATCATTATCTATACTATCTACGCAGGACGTAGGTAATAATTTTAATTTTCGACTGGATCTGGTAGTATAAGTAGTGTGAAAAGTGTTGATTTGTTCGTCATAGTGCCAAATAGCAGCTTCGTTAGACGGTGACAAAAAATCACTCTAACACTCAAAATGGAACATGTTTAACTGAAATTTTACTTACATTGACATTCTCATACTAAATTTAAGTAATAGTAACAAACACAGTAATTAACCATATTTCGGACTTTCAGTAAGACATGGGCATAATAATTACGGTAGATCAAAAATGAGTCAAATGTGCAAAGTGCCTTAATAAAATAATGGGATAAATGTTCCCATTTTTTATTCACTTTATAAAGAGCCAAACTGCGTCAAATTTGTGAGGACTTTGGTGCGACACAATCGCATTAGTCGGTTTATGTTGAAGCGTCAAAGCCATGCGAGTAAATACGGCCTTTGATATTCAATAATTTTGAACAGAACAAAGTCACGTTTAGCACACTTAGGGCCGGTTTCTGAATTGAGAACTTCACTAAGTAAGTACTTAACTAACGTACTGTCACGCTCTTTTCTGAGAAATTTCACGAGACAGCACTTCAGTTAAGTAGTTACTTAGCGAAATTCTCAATTCAGAAACTGGCACTTATATTTTCATGAGCATGTGTTTCGAGAGACAAGGCCTTTAAAACGGATGGGAAGCAAACGTCAGAATAGGTCGTGCTGGTAATAGAATTTAGGAAGTATGTTTGAGTCAATCGGATGACGAATAGGTATTGTGCGGCCGCTGGGAGTATACGATCCTGACACATGTCTGTTTCATATGACTAGTGATGGGAAAAAATCAACGTTATCATTCCTTATGTTATTCTTAACTAGCTTTCGCTACTGACTCACGATTAAGTAGTTTTGTTCTTTAGACGACCTTCACTCAGTCATCTCTTGTGCCATTTTCGCAGGCATTTTAGAAGGGTCATCATCTTTTTTGTGCCGAAAGGCGGTGAAGTGTTGTGGCGAGCTGTGCGACCTTTTATTTGAGCCCAGATCAGCTCAATCGCTTTGTACGGCAGTGGTACGGAGAGATTCTGAGAACGCGATGATCTTTTTCTAAAGCCTGTTCATCATCTTCGTAGCTATCGTTAAAGGGACCGTTATTATTTTCGTTATTTTTGGTACGTCACTACAAAAAAATCCGGTTGACATAACCTTGTGACAGCGTAGTAAGGATTTTACGCACGAACATTAAATATTGATTTCTGCTTATTTAACATTTAAATCACTGTGCAAAATATAACATTGGTTGTAAGTTATATAGTTTCAATGACAATTATTTGCTAGTAGGATAAATAGGACATAAAAATATTTTAATCCAAAATTTAACCCAATTCAAGGTTACGTCGCCCGTTCTAACATGACCTGTCAGGATCGTATACTCCCAGCGGCCGGACGGTACTCATTCTCTGAAATGACTGATTGATGCCTAACTGATAGACTTCGTGATATCTCGAAAACTATCACTTCTAAGTCAAAGTGGTGTATGAGAAAGTTGTAGGAACTGTATGAATTACGGCCATTTCATGGAGCTGATTTGTTGAAATCCGTGGCAAATCCGTGGCCCACCACGGATTTCAAGCACTAAGGTTTTTGAATACACCCAGTCTGCCCCGTTTCCCTGTGATATTAGCGACTGTCATTGTTGCTTAAGATAAGATTAGATTAGATAAATGCCGCCATTTTTGAGCGTAAATTTTGTAGGGAGAAATACTGCTAGCTATGTTATTTTTAGCTGTAGCTCCTTCTATCAAATTTTGTTCACGGTTATCACTCGCGTCATCACATCGATATGGTTGCGCGATACCTAATCGCTTGTTTAGCGCACGTGCGTACGCGCCGATTCGTGCTTGAGGACCGGTTTGAAAACATTCGCTGAGCGAGCTATCGCCGTCGTAATGCACGATCCATAACGTAGTTTAGGTACCAATTTATAAAATGCACACGTATTAAGTGTAGGTTTCAGACGCATACCATGCAAAGACAGAGTGTGTCGAACAAAATATCGCTCGAAACCAGTCCAAGTCCAAAATCATTATGTTAAGCCGGGTCCGCTGCGCCATGTTACGCGTGTTACAAAAAATGTAACACGTTATTAAAACAAAAATGGGGAGTGGTATTGATTTTTTACGTGTTACTTAACACGTAACGTAACGTTATGTAACACGTAACGTGTTATACCACGCCCCATTTTTATTATATTTACGTGTTACGTTTTTTGTAACACGCGTAACATGGCGCAGCGGACCCGGCTTTACAGTGCTACACAAGAAATAAGTCCCGCGGATGTACCTGCGCAGATGACCAAATTTTGGATGTGCGGCAAGTTGATCGACCAATCAGATAGTTTCATTTTATGGCAGGCCGCGCGCCTTTGTTGCTATTGGTTGATTCAACGTCATCGATGCAGGTGACATAGTATTGGCAACATTAGCGTGAGCGAAATAGGTAGCGCTACTGCAGCAATCAATTCTGCACCTTAACCGTATCGGTTAAAGATCATGTTGAATGTACTTATCGCTTCGGGTACTTTCGTTACACTTCTTCCTAGTCTGCGGGAACGTAGATTCCCGAAGGGACTTTTATGATGTGTAGTACTGTAGGTACGCATGTACACTCGTATTTAAATCCAAAAACTCAATACATAAAATGGTTATCTTTTAAAAAAAACGGTGTTAAAGAATGCGGTGCCCTTTGGAGGCACACTAAGCAATGATTAACTTGTAATTACAAATAGCCCGTAAATCTATATAATATATAAAAGGAGAAGCTGACTGACTGACTGACTGACATATCAATGCAGAGCCTAAACTAGGGTTAGAAACTTGAGATTTTGCACAGGGGTTCTTTTTGTACGTTACAAGGGAGCACTAATTGATTGTGTATTGATTGTGGTGATTCAAAGTTAGTATAAAACTTTGCCGTTTTTGTAGTTATCCGAATGAAATTTGGTACGAAGGTTCTTCATTTAAAATTATGAAACAAAAAAATGAAATGTAAAATAGTTTTTTAAAAATCATCCCTTAAGGAGGAAAAGGGGGGTGCAAACTTAGTATGAAACTTTGCCGTTTTTGAAGTTATTCAAATGAGATTCAACATGAAGGTCCTTCATTAAAAGTTATGAAAAACATGTAAAATAGTTTTTTGAAAATCATCTCTTAAGGAGATAAAAGGGGGGTGCAAAGTAAGTATTAAACTTTGCCATTTTTGAAGTTATTTGAATGAAATTCAGTATGAAGGTTCTTCATTGAAAGTCATGAAAGACGTGTAGTCTTTCGAAAATCATCCCTTAAGGGGGTAAGAGGGGGTTGCGAAGTTAGTATGAAAGCTCTTTCGCATGCACTAAAAGTATCACTATCTTATTTGAAAACACTTTACTCAACTAAAGCCCACGCGGACGTAGTCGCGGGCAACAGCTAGTAATCTATAAGTGCCTAAGCGGATTGTTAAAATGACGTTCGCAGTCACGCACACATTCGCATTATAGTGATGTCGCCCAACGAAAATTGTGATTGTTATTTATTCATTGTTTATATTCTTTTAAAATGATTTTTTAATCTTTGTATCACACTAACCGCCGGTTTCTCGAAAGCTAACAGTCTCTTAATCTATTGTTAACAGCTGTCAGATGTCACAAGTGCATACAAAAAACAACTAACAGCTGTTAACAGTAACGCTAACAGATTAACAGACTGTTAGCGTTCGAGAAACCGGGGGTTACACAGTTAAAAGACTATAGTAATATTAACACTTTGAAATGTTAATATCATGGACGAATTGTTTGAAATAAATTAATTGAAATTAATTAATAGAAATTAATTGAAAAACGGCTACGCTCAGCATGCCATTTTGGCTACAATTTGATTGCAATTTTACCTTATCTAATACTAAAAGTTCCATAAACCTCGTTCGCATGGTTAATAGATGAACCTAAGTATATCCTATATCTTGAAAATACCCAAAGACACGGGACCGAAACCGTCTAAAAAGGGTAACTGATAACGACGGAGTCGACTGTAGTGTAGGAACTCTGTAGCGCAGTGGTTAGCGCATCTGACTACCATGCGAGAAGACACGGGTTCAAATCCCGGCTGGGGACAAAAAAAAACCCAGGTCTTGGATGTTTACATGTTTGTGACGTCGCTGTTTCTGGTTCCCACGACACAGGGTATCCTAGTGTGGGGCCAGAAGCAATGTATGTGCCCGTATGTAAATGTTAAATGTTAAAATGTTGTCTCTTTATTGTTTTAGTGGCAAACTATCCATTTACCTTCGTTCAAAGAGTTTAACACTATAATATTATGGAATCTGGTTCAAGAAGCAATGCTAAAAGTCGATCTACGTAACCACTTGTTGCATATCAAGTACGATGCAAGACGCTAATAAAATGAGAGAAAAACAAAAGGAAGTTATTGGAAAACAAGATCGACATTCAGGTTCACAGGTTTGATTCCCAGAGGGAGCATCTACCTAATTTATGTACATTTGTGAGTTATAGTAGTAAAACTACTCGCCAAAAGTGAAGAAAACCATCCTGAGGAAACCTCAGCGTCTGAGCTATTCACTAACTGAACGCTTAAAATCGCCAATCCGCGGTGGGCACGTGTACTACATACTTTCTCTCTCTCTCTCTCTCTCTCTCTGAGATAAGACCTGTGTCCTATCATCATCAACCCATTATGTCCCCATCGAGGGGCACGTCTCTTCTTTGAGGAAGGTATAAGGTAAGGTAATCGACGGTATCCGGCACCAACTGCTTAACATGCCTTGCGAAGCGAACCGCTCGGAAAAATGCCACTAGCGTTAATCATAGGCGGTCACCCATCCATGCACTGAACGCGCCCTATGTTGCTTAACCTTCGTGATCGTTTACTATCACTCAGGCAGCCCAGGCTACAAGCGATTCCTGTATGTAATCGATGTAAGCGATGTTTGTAATCAATAGGCACAAACTACTGGGCCGATTTTAAAAATTCTTTCACCATTAGAAATCTACATAATTCGTGAGTAACATAGGCTATAAACTAGGGTTCCGTACGAAATCTCGAATAATGTAACCCAAGGTGTAAAAAAATACTACCCCGGGAATTTTCCATGGAACTAATATACCTTTTAGCTATATAATGTTCCATGAAAGAAATAGCTATTTCCACAGAAACGTTTTATTACTAGCGACCCGCCCCGTCCGAAGCCGGGGCGGGTCGCTAGTAAAATATATAGTAGTCTCTTCCATCTAGGGTAAGTGACGGTGCCATTGGATGCTGCATAAATCATCTTTTTACGTATATTAAGATTTTATGTCCAACCTGTCCATATATCTGAACTACAAGCTTCATGTTTGCTCGCTGCCCTGTCTCGCCCGAAAACCAAGTCGCCTGTTTAAATTTTTCATACTGAAAGAAAAATAAAACATACAAACAAAAATAAAATTTCACCGTATAAAGTTCAATTTAATTCAGTAAGACCAGCCACTAGTCTTACAAGCCTCCACCAATCCGGACTAAGCCTTCGTGGAGTATGGCCTATACCTTCTTCAGGAAAGAGACCCGTGCCCCTCGGTGGGGGCATAATAGGTTGATGATGAAAAGTTCAATTTAAGTTGAATTGCCCTCTAAGTTTTTTGTTCAAAAGCGTTTAGTTACTTACTTTAAAATGTTGTCATGCAAATATGTAAAATGGGGCTTGCCGAAAGCATTAACATTTGCTTGACATTTCCAGCCTTAAGGTCAATGGCGTCAATGCGTTTGCGCAGAGGCATTGAGTACAGCAGCACAGGGGCATGTTTCATTAAACTACAAATCACTGTATACTACCTGGTTTACCATACACATTGCAATGTCGATTAACCCATAGATTACATAGACAGATAGATAGATACATAGACAGACAGACAGACGGACAGACAAACAGATATAGAGGACACTTTGATTAACAAAACGAATCTACTAGATAGATAAAAACATTTATTTACCTAACGACACAATACTCAAAATACCTATGATTTATCTCTAAATAGGTGCCTGATATTACGCAATGTACTTCGAATTTTCATTATAAACTACGAATTATAGTTTTATGAAATGAAGCTATGCGCGCCATCTAAAGTAAAAAATCGCGACTGATTTTAAAAATTGAGACATTTTAGCTCCACAAAACGCATGCCTCCCCCCCCTGTCGTAGGTACTAATCGCGACTGATTTTAAAAATTGAGACATTTTATCGCCACAAAACGCATGCCTCCCCCCTGTCGTAGGTACTAATAGCGACTGATTTTAAAAATTGAGACATTTTAGCGCCACAAAACGCATGCCTCCCCCCCCTGTCGTAGGTACTATCTATGCAGATCGAGACCTACAGTATTGGAGCAGATTACCGGTCAGCTAAGCAGGTGATAACAACGGTAATTTATCAAGATACATTTTTTATGAAAGTATTTAAGATTATAAATATTTACACACGTTTTGGTATTTTGAAATTGTCAACTAACTTTACCAGAGATATTACCAAGTGTTAGTCGATTTACAGCCGAAAGAAACTATTTTGATCTCTTTTTATGGTTCCGTAGTCGACAATCAACCATTTCCTCCAATGAACCCTAATGATATTTGTCTCGCCATGTCCGTCATACACATCAGTCCGTCCGTCTGTCTGTCCGTGGCTTAGCTCCAAAACTAGAAAGTTAGTGCTAAAGAGCTTAAATTTTGCATAGACACGCCGACAAGTAGAATAAAAGCTTTAAAATATTTTTTTACGCCTAAATTAGGGATGCATTTATTATCTCATCTGCACCATATTGTAAGATATCGTTGGATTGGTCATTTAAACAATATTGTAGTATGGAAACATATTTTTTTATTTAGGATTCCATTAGAGAAATATAAAAAGCTTTAAGATTTTAAAGCGCAAATTTTTGTCCGATTAGATCGTTTCCCCTTCTCCTGCTAAGTGATGCCTATTAGAAAGGTGAAAAAAATCAGCGCACTAACTCATATAATGAACTTAAAAAAATCTAGCCCGACTAAGAAGGCTTTACAAATTAATGAGCAATAGGCGACCAACTCATAAAAAGAGAACTTCGTACAATTCCATTGAGAATTACTTTTATGAAGTGGTTAGTTCTGTACAGCAGATAAAAACTCTTCTTTCTACGGAACCTTACACAGCACGTGGCCCGTCACGCACTAGGCCAGTTTTTTGTATTCGGGAAATTAATGAGCAAATTATATTTAACTTATTTCTTGCTTATTTAGAATTTTATCACACGAGAATAATATTTAAGGACTAAGCTACTGCATTGGTAATTTTTTGGTTGTTTTTATTTTGTGTCCTAAAATATTTTCGAATGAAAACGACGGAGCCGCTGAAGTTGAAACAGTTTTAATTTCAACGCAATCCGAACAAACAGGCCTCAATAAATAAGTATAGGTACGTAGAGAATAGATAGAGTATTCTTTATTCTATATACACGAGGAATTATTATATGAAATGTAGTACCTACAGATCAATTCATCATCATCAACCCATCATGTCCCCACCTAGGGGCACGGGTCTCTTTCCTGAGGAAGGTATAGGCCATACTCCACCACGGGGGCCAAGTCCGGATTGGTGAAGGCTTGTAAGACTAGTGGCTGGTCTTACTATCAGAAGTTTTCAAGCCGACCTAAGGCCTCTGACTTGGCTTAACGACTGCCATCTATCGACAGCAGCCGGCACCAACTGCTTAACGTGCCTTGCGAAGCACGGAACCGCTCGGAAAAATGCCACTAGCGTTAGTCACTGACGGTGACCCATCCATGGACTGAACGCGCCGTATGTTGCTTAACCTTAGTGATCGTTTAAGATCACTCAGGCAGCCCAGGCTACGAGCGATTCGGAACAATTGGCGGCTGTAATTTAATAAAAAAATGAGGTCTTCCAGTCAATTAACAGAAAAAAATAAAGAAGCTAAATGAAGATTAGAGTAGATTTATTTTTTTCCTTTGACGGACTGTACGGAGGCGAAACCTCGCTCCGCGTAGGTACCTTTCACTCGCCTGTTACCCCACTTCCACGGCTTATCACCTTAGTACCGGGGCACTGAGTTGCACAACGATAAATAAACTCCATAAGTATTAGCGAGAATTATACAAATTGTTGCATTTGCATGTAAGTTGAACGTGTTCAGTTTTTTTTTGTCGATAAAATTAAGTAGTCTGCAATAAATATTATCTGTGTTTGGCTAAGGGACAATGAATTTGCTTCGATAAAAGATAACTGTTTTATTTTGTCCTTCATACTTAAGTAGCTAAGAAGGCCTAGTCACAAGAAACACACGCTAGTACCTACTTTAGCTAAATAAACTTAGCCCCGGCCGCCTGAGTTATCTTAAACGATCGCGAATATTAAGCAACACAAGCTGCGTTCAGTGCATGGATGGGTGACCGTCCTATGACTGACGCTAGTGGTATTTTTCCGAGCGGTTCCGTGCTTCGCAAGGCACGTTAAGCAGTAGGTGCCGGCTGCCGTCGATAGATGGCAGTCGTTAAGCCAAGTCAGAAGCCTCTTAGGGCGGCTTGAAAACTTTCGACAGTAAGATCAGCCAACTAGTCTTACAAGCCTCCTCCAATCCGGACTAGGCCCCCGTGGTGGAGTATGACCTGTACCTTCCTCAGGGAAGAGACCCGTGCCCCTCGGTGGGGACATAATGGGTTGATGATGATATTATAGCGTTAAGGACGTATAAAAAAACTTAAGAGATATCTATTACCATTCAATTACCTATGTATTGAACGACTCTAATCGCGAATGTTTAATAGGTAAAGTTAATTAGGTACCTTGAATACGACGTTTCTCCAACGGTGCATGGGGCACGCAAGTCGGTACAGAATTATTGTAGTGAGGGTAGATTCTGATAGTCTTTCCTCACAACTCTCACGACATGGAGTGGTAATATGGTAATTAACTTTATTTATTTATTTTTTTATACTTTTAATGCACTGACGTTTAAAACAACAATCGCCAATATCCAATACTTTAACCAATAGACAATCATGATTAGACATGTTAAATATATATTTTTATTAGAATCGCGAGTCCTTAAACTCTATCTCTATTTGTAATTGTACCTACAAATCGCAAACACCAACTGTACTTCTGTATAGATCTGCACGGTGTTTGTATTGTAATTAATAAGGATCGATATCCCTCTAACACAACGTGAATATGTTACCGTGGACTAAGCTGGTTTGCAGTGGCTCTACAAAACAATAACACAAATTAAAGACCAAGTTTAATACTTACCAAGGCTGCTATGTAGGTATCACGTAAGTAAAATATGTTACATTTTTTTTTACATAGCCTCCTTTGTGTCCCACTGCTGGGCAAAGGCCTCCCCTCCTTTCTTCTAACTCTCTCTGTCTCCAGCCACCTCGCACTAACCCGGCAAGAATGCATTTAGGTCGTCCCGCCATCTTCGCCTTGGTCTGCCGGGACGTCGGTGTCCATTTTACGGTACACAGTCAGTCACAATTTTGGCCCACCTATCTACGCTCATACGGCAGACATGGCCAGCCCAGTCTCACTTTAACCTAGCTGTCGTAACCCCAACATCTGCAATTTTTTTTTTAGCCCAGCGTAGAGTTTTTAATACGGGAAATTCTTTTTACACCCAAAATACTGCGCTCCATTGCCCGCTGGCAAATCTTGAGTTATACAGGGTGTCCCAAAAAATAGTGTCAAGCGGAAGTCCAGAGATAGAGCACCCCTAGGGGTACCCGAATCACCCCATGTATGTTCCGCGATTTTTTGGAGTTTCCGAGTCCTCAAATATTTTAAATATTTATTAATTTTAACTAACTTTGCGATTATTTATTTTTTATGGCGCTATGGTATTAGATTCACCCACAATGGAGTTGTGTCTGCAAGACACACTATTCACCAATTTCGGAAAAATAATAATAAAGCATGTATCTTAATAATTCACGGATCTGTGGCCAATAATGTCTTCTAGGTCAAAGTGGGACAAAAAATACGAAAAAAAATTATAACTCGAAAACTACAAAAAATCGCGGAACATACATGGGGGTGATTCGGGTACCCCTAGTGGTGCTCTATCTGTGGACTTCCGCTTAACACTATTTTTTGGGACACCCAGTATATTAACAAGAATGATCTTCCAATACACGAAAACTCCACGGTGTCTTTTGCGCAGGCTACATGTACAGTCGGCAGCACATCATGGTATATACCCATGCACTCTACTCCGTTGCATTACGGGCGACTTTGCAACTAAAATGTGAAGATTGACGTGTTGTCGACTGTACGTTCTGTTGCTAAACAAAACAGTCGAAGGACGTTCATCAATGTGGCTTTAATTTGAGTAAACTTGCGTTTTCACAAATGCCCCAGCTGATTAAACGAGTGTCTAAGTTACTGTTTAATCGTGAGCAGATGTGTTGTTTTAATATTTTGGATTACGTAGATTATATTAACGTCACCATAAAAAAAACATTAACGTCTGTTTCACCTTTGCTTTTAGAATTTTACTATATTAATAAAATCCAATTCAAAAATTGTGTATGTTTATTCAGTATTTGCGATGCATATACCTCTGTATTATTACAGTAGATATTGTTATATATATTCATACTTATGTATGACAGTGTTTTTCGTGGTGTACAGTAAAGATTTTTTTTATCTCATTATATTTACATAATTTAATTTACGTTTGGGACCTAATAAACTCGGCAAAACGTGGGTCCAGTTCTAGAGACTGGTGCCTCTGCCTACCCCTTCGGGGATAACGGGCGTGAGTTTATTATTATTATTATTATTATTATATTTACATTTCGACACACTGCACCCATTGCGCCGTGAATTTGGGACACTTGTGGGACACAAGTAGGCAACAACTCAGCAAAATGCCGAGTCAGCTGCCTTTTGCAGCAACGGATACACACCGCGACATGTAAGTGTACCTTTTATTTCTTTCATTGTTTTTTTTTTCTTTCTTTCTTTCTTTGTTCTTATTATCTAATCATCTAGTCATAGTTATATACGTAGTTTCATTACATTTTTCACTCTTCAGTTGATAAATAATAACGTTGTTTGAAAATATTATAATACTTCACAAGTGGTCCTATAACCACTTAGTCAGGATCTAATAGGATCTTGGAGAAATCGAGGGATCTCTTAAAATTTCGAAGGCACAATTGAAATGCATTCTTTGCTTTCGGAAAACACAATTTGGCGGAGTCGTAGAGATATTCACAAACATCGGGAAAAAATAAAAAACAGACATCTGAACACTAGGTACAGTACTAAAAACAGAGATACATTTTTTTAAACGAATTTGTCCTCTAATTTCAATATTATAGTAGGGTAAATATATTTTGGGGCCGGTGCCAAGCTACACGCATAGCAAATTTATACACTTAGGGCATAGACTCCAAAATATATTTCTACAGTACCCATCTATCTAGTCTACAATAGCACCACAGAAAATTGGCATATGTTATTTACATCAACAGGTGATACCTGTAAGGTGAAACCCACGAAGAAAATCCGATCGACGAGTTTAAAATCCACATACTTGATACTAATAGAGATACCTACTTATACTTAAATTATTTCGCGCCGGCCTTACAATTATCTTAATAGCTATATGGTTGATTTACAGCGTCTTATTGTGCTGCTTAAATTGTTTTCAATTATCTACTTTAATGGGAGATAAATAATAATAAAAACAACTTCCACAACTCAATCACTTAACCTGGTCCCAAACTAGGATACCCTGTACTAAGGTAACCAAAATAATAGATAAAGATTTTAGAACAGTTTACTACTCTTTGTTCTTACTACTAATTAAATGTAATAATTTATAGAATTATCACAATACAATAGAATTATTAATAACTACACCTACATATAAGTATTACTAAAATGCAAAAAAATGTAAGTAACTGTGTCAAGTTAAACCGCTTCCGGAAAGTCTGCAATAGCCAGTAAGTAGCGCCAAACAAAAGAAGAACTCTGGACGCATTTGTTTTCGACTGCTCACGTAATACCACTCAGAATTCGCCTTTCACTTAGCGCTGGTACTAACAACTGACACGTAGACTAATTTCGGCTTTGATAGCAGATCAATTACTAAACTTACAACCATCTTACCAACTAGTCAACTCACCTTCGAAAGTCTGTCGTCTCGTGTACCACGCCATGGACCTCACAACACAATCCCACAGTGCACAGTTACTTCATATTAAGAAATTAACGAAAGCGAAAGTATTTATTTCCGCGTTGGTTAGCAGCGAGAGTGATTTTTAAGTCAGTAAAAGTGGTCTCGGTCGCTGTAGTTTAGCATAGCACGCTTGCTCGCGTCGACACCGCGCGTCAGAGTGCCTGGCAGATGCAGCGAGCGCCCGGGCATTGGTAGGTCGCCCGCTGCCACGCCGCGCCGCCGTCATACCAGCCCTTGTAAACCAACAGAGTGCTTCTTGGAACTCTTCTGCAGCTATCGATTGATCTATTTAGTAGAACACGCTCTACATTTCTAAGGTTCCGTAGTAGATAAGGAACCCTTATAGTTTAGCTATGTCTATCCGTCTCTGTTGAGGCTTACCACAAAGACGACCTGTACTAGAAATTTGGGATACACGTCATTTATTGTGCCGATAAAACGGTAATATAATGTTAAAGAAAAAGGTTTAGGGATATATACTTAAATTAGGGATGCATTTATTTCGCCTACTTCATATAGTAGGTATAGGTATCATAACGAGGTGGAGTATTTTTTATTTAGGGTCCCGTTAAATCAGTTCCGTTATGATCTTGAAAATAACAATTAAAAATTAAAAAATTCAACCAAAAGTTAACAAAAAATTCTACAGGTTAAAGATACCTACACCTGATTGTGCAGCGACATTATTACAAGACCATGTCCCCGCATGCGAACACGATTTCACATTTAATTACATTGAGCCCTATAATATTGTTAAAAAAATAAAATAAGTATTGAATCTTAATAAAACCGAGGACTTATGGGGTATCTCAGTAAAAATTGTTAGTTCAGTATACATCTTCTAGCCTCGCCGCTAGCAGTGATATTCAATAAATGCATAGATGAAGGGGTATTTCCGGACCTCATGAAATAAAGTAGGGTAGTGCCTTTATTTAAAAGCGGTAATAAACAAGATCCCACAAATTTTAGACCCGTATCAGTACTACCAGTATTAAGTAAAATATTTGAGAGAATTATATTAGATCAAATACTTATTCATTTCAATAATTATTTACCAACTTCTCCATAGTCAGCTGTTCGGTTTCACTAAGGGGCGGAATACGACAGACGCTGGATTCATGTTACTTAAATATATTTTCAGTGGATGGAAAGATCATAGGGTTGCTATAGGAATATTTTGTGATTTGTCAAAGGCATTCGATTGTGTAGACCACAAAACACTACTCTCAAAGTTAAAACATGCAGAGGATACAAGGATACCATAGCAGAGGATACAATACAAGGATGTTTGGATTTAAAAAAATTGATTAATATTAAATGTATTTAGAGATTTTTAATGTGTCTAGTAAGATATTAATGATGTCTAATGTTCAACAAATCCATTAGTAATATTTTTTTAAGTTTAAAGTTAATTTAAACTAACTAAGACTGTTTTGAAAAGAATAAATGTGGAGTTTCTTTGTTAGTTTCTTCTCCACGTACTCTATTAATTGTGAAGTAACAACTTTGACGTTCATAACGTAAACATTTTGTTTGAATTTTGAATAAAAACTTTGAGTTTGAGTTTGGCAATTTTTAATTTTTATATTTATTTAGGAGATTTAATATTAATTAAATCTCCCTCCCTCTCGCGGCTAAACGGTTAATTGTCGAAACGTGAATAAAATCAGGGCAGTTACACATATAATTAACTTATAATGACTAAGGAGGCTGTACAAGTTGACGAGTAATCGCCGACCAACTTAGAAAAGGAAAACTTCGTTACTTTGATGACGTTGGTTTTCTTTGAAACAGTTAAAAACTCGCCCTTCTATGAAACCCTACACTGCGCGTACACGACACAAACTTGTACAGTTTTTTATAAACTTGGAAAGTAGTAATAGCAATGGAAATTTTGAAGGTACATACTTCCATACTGTGCACGTTGGCCACAACACAGCAGCCTACGATTGAGAGCAGTTTATCAATTTACGTTTTAACGTTTAGTACCGCAAAAGAGGTGGTATGTCGGTCGGTCAGAATTAAATAACTTAGAAATACTTAGAAATTTTGGCAATATTGGTAGCCATCATGTTCATACTAGAAATAAAGTATGCCATTTCCATGATTTGGGCTTGCAAAAGTTCTTTGCAAGCCCAAACCGCGGTCTTTTTGGAAATCCATGGAGGAGGCCTATGTCCAGCAGTGGACTTCTTGCGGCTGAATGACGATGATGATGACGATAACAAACACTGTGACAAAAGATTTTTTATATTCGTTTTTAGGGTTCCGTAACCTAATGGCATAAGCGGAAGCCTTGTGGATTTGTTATGTCTTTCTGTCTGTCCGTCCGTATGTCACATCACTTTTTTCCGAAACTATGAGAACTTAATAAATATTGAAAGTTGGTAAGTAGATGTATTCTGTGAAACGCATTAAGATTTTCAAACAAAAATAGAAAAAAAAACATAAATTTTAGGGGTTCCCCATACAACTGAAACTCAAAATTTTTTTTTCATCAAACCCATACGTGTGGATGGCTATCGATAGGTCTTCAAAAATGATATTGAGGTTTTTAATGTAAGACACTTCCAAAGTGGTAAATTGTGTGTAACGACTAAAATAAGATAATGATAAAACTAAAAAATATATATGATGTAAATTACCATGCAAACTTCCACCGAAAACGAGATCTAATAAGCAGTTTTTTTTTTAATACGTCATAAATCGTAAACCGCAATTTACCTTTCATTCAATCAACTCAATATTTACTTATCAATAACTTAATAAAAAAATACACTATTTAATAATAGTGTATTTTTAATAAACATCGATCAAAGTTACATCGAACTACAAGAACTTTTACATTAGTTACTTGCTGCTACGGAACCCTTTATAGGCGAGTCCGACTCACACTTGGCCGCTTTTTTTTTCTTTAATTGGAATTACTACATAAAGGTCATACAAGGATCCCTGCTTCCTGCCATGAGCATGCGCCCTGCACGGATGGATGCGCTGTAGGGATACTGCGATAAACTAGATACGTTTCCGGGAATATAGCATTGATTGAACCTATTTTTAGCTGCAGCTAGCAAACCTCCCGGTGCGATTCCTGGAATATGTTAATCGCTACTTGCACTGAATATGGAACATTACAATATTTTACATACTTACTAGCTGACCCGGCAAACGTTGTTTTGCCAGATAGCGGTATGAAAAATAGATAACAACCTATTCTCAGACCTACTGAATATACATGTAAAGTTTTATGAAAATCGGTGAAGCCGTTTCGGAGGAGTATGCGCACTAACATTGAGACATGAGAATTTTATATATTTGACTAGCTGCCCCGGCGAACGTTGTTTCGTAGTGTAATTTTATTTTTCATTTAGGGTTTGAAAAATAGATAACAACCTATTCTCACACCTACCGAATATACATGTAAGGTTTCATCAAAATCGGTCAAGCCGTTTCGGAGGAGTATGCGCACTAACACGGTGACACGAGATTTTTTATATTAGACTTGTTGGCCCGGCAAACGTTGTTCCGCCAATATTTTTTTTCACTTAGGGCTATGTAAAATAGATAACAACCTATTCTTAGACCTACCGATTATATACACGCCTCAAGTTACAATCTCATACCAAAGAAATTTAAATAGGTACCTACTTAAGTTAAAGTCAAACAGTTAATCAAATCAAAGCTGACGAATTTTTTTTTTCTTCATCAAGCCGAAAAAGTCCATGCTTTGCATCTGGTCTCTACGTACTCAAATAAAGACCTGTTGCACAGATGAGGTTATAGCAACAGGTGGCAGCCTCGGCACTCCGCCAGAAGCGCCGAGACGAGGTTGGGCGTCTAAAGCCTTTGAGCGAGACACTCCACGACGGAAAAATCTCGCCCTCGAATAAAACACGCTGTACATTTGAAACATTTTTCAAGTCTGTAGAGTAAAACAAAACACTTTGACAGCAATTTTTTTACATAGGCTCTACTACTTTACTACTACCTTTACATTTGGTGTCCAGTCAGGTTACGAAACGCTATGTCCTGCCAAAAAGGCATACAAATATTTTTTTGTCAGTAGGTACCTATTACATAATATAAACACCTTTACCCAATAATTAATGTAAAATGAAATAATATTTGAAGAAAAGTAAAATTTTAAACACTACACAAATCTTGAAATTTATTAAGAAGCAGATCGGCAAAACATGGGCCCAGTTCTAGTGATTGGTGCCTCTGCCTACCTCCTTGGGGATAGCGGGCGTGAGTTTATTTATTTTTATTTTAATAACTAGTTATGTCAGATTACAAAATAAATATTAGAATAAAAATAATAAGAATAAATAATTTATTTGTCTCCAAAAATCATACAGGATGTTTCTTAAATTAGAACTATGCTAGGTTACATTTATCAAATGCATACCTAATTTAAGTATACAGGCTGTCCCAAAACTCGACGTCAAGCCGGAACCCGGTGAAAAGCCAAGTCGTACTGGTTATATAGGAAAAATACATATAAAAAAATTGATTTTTGTATTTTCAGTACAATATATATTTTTTAAATTATTTATTCAAGAAATTTCACAAATATAAAACTAAAATTAAAAATGGGCAATTTATTAAGTTATTTTTTTAAAGTCTGCTTTTCTTCCAAGCTGGAGCAGCTTTGTCGGAGGTTTTGAAATTTTGTTAACAGTTTAAAGAAGCAATATTCAGTTTCAAAACAAAAAAAAAATGGAATGAAAAATTGCCGTTTCACCCGATTCCATGATTTATGAAAAACCTAAGCACAATAATTAGTATACTCACACCATTATATGATTTTCTAAAGAAATGTGTGATGTATGAGTGAAACGCACGCTGTGGGGAAGCTTTTAATAAGGTGAAAATATTGTTAATTTCCAGCGAGGTCCTGGCGCAATACGACCCCTCTCTACCACAGCGTGATGCCTTAGCCATCAAGAAGTTCTGATCTCGACCCGATTGAGCACGCTTAGAATGAGCTAGGGCGGCTAGTCAGAAGCAACTGACCAAACTCAGGGTACCAAAACAGCCCCTGGGAGAATTATGGGAAAATGTTCCTTAAAAATGTCCGAAAACTCGTGTTCAGTATACCTAACCAGCTCGAAGCTGTAGCCAGAGACCAAGGAGGCAATACCAGTTATTAAAAATTAAATAACATGTTAATTGTACTTATAAAATGTTAATTGAGTTTTTTAATCATCGTCATCAACCCATTACGTCCCAACCCAGGGGACGTAATGGGTTGATGATGATGAACTTCCCTGAGGAAGCTATAGGCCATACTCCACCACGGGGACCAAGTCCGGATTGGTGTAGGCTTGTAAGACTAGTGGCTGGTCTTACTGTCAGAAGTTTCCAAGCCGCCCGAGATTTTTAAGCGCTCTGTGAATCAGAGCGAAACCTGGGCATCGATTCTGTTAGTGTATTATAGTACGATGACAGATACATGATCGGATCACGTGACGTATTTTTCATACCATAGACGGCTAGACTATTTGCTATGTATGCGCACGCAGACTTGAAGCGGCAATGAAACTAAATCGCCATGTTTATGCAGTTGTCATTTTACTACAATGAATTAACAGAATCTAGGTCCCGGTCGGACTCTTCTGACAAAAATTCAAGTAGGTAAGTGTATTCGGAATAATAGCATCCAGTGCTTACGAAAGTTTTAGTTTAAAAATTAATATAGGTATCGTCGTCTAAAAGTGTTAAGCTGCTATTTCTGAAATTTTCATCGAATTTCCTCGAAAACAGTATTTTCAGTTTTTCATTTGATTGCCTTATGTAAAAATAGGATGGTTTTATTAGTCTCCTGATTTTTTTTACTTTTGGAGTTAGCAGCTTAACACTTTCAGACGACGATATTTTATTCTTGCACTATCTCTGTTATTCTACTCTTTTCCCTACTAAGAAAAGAACAGACCTAAGAATGTATACCTAAGTCCTACCTAGTACCCGTAGCAAATTGTTGTGCTTGTGAAACTTTGCTGCTATGTTATTGCATGTCATCCCTTTTGTAGAGTCCGGTACCGAGAAATTATGCAGGTTTAGATCTTTCGAGATCGTGTTTATTATAAACTAGCTTTTGCCCGCGACTCCGTCCGCGTGGATTTTAGTTCATAATTTTGCAACCCCGTTCACTCCCATAAGGGTAAAATTTAGAAAAACGGCGAAAACACGTGTTCAATCAATTGTGTTGAAGAGTATTTATTTTAAGTTTCAAGAAAATTAGACAACATTCTTTATGCCTCCCATACAAATTTTGGCAACCCTTTTCACCCCCTTCGGGGTTGAATTTAAAAAAATCCGGTCTTATTCCTTGCCTACATTATATGCAGACCCTCTGTGCAAAATTTCAGCTTCCTAGGTCCAACGGCTTGGGCTGGGCGTTGATGAGTGAATGAATCAGTCAGTCACAGGACTTTGAATTTTATTTATATAGATAAAAAAATAGAATAATCTATTTATAAGTGATGCTAAAGATCTTTTCAGTCTTTCAACAGATGGAATAGGTATACATTAAGATATTTTATTCCTGTACTATCATATAGACATCATAAATTACGTCACAAAAATTTCATTATTTTACCTCTCCCCCCGTCCTTGTCACAGCTGATCACATTTCTGAAACTGCCCCCTCCCTAGTGTGACGTCACATATTTTGCAATTTGACATTTAGAAATTATATAATTAAAACATCAGTTCCATAGGAGCAGATAGAATTTAAAATGTTTTTGAGTTTTTCGTTAATAGTTCAAACTTCGTGTTTTGACACTTAGATTAGGTAGTTATATATAATAGATTTTGAAATGTGACCTCGCGTAGGACCCTTCCCACCCTTGTCACACAATATCACACTTTGTCGACCCCCACCCCCTCCCTCCCCTTTAACGTATAACGTAATTTATGGATAACCCCTTACCTACTGAGAACAACTACCTAATAATGTATACTAGTCAAAACAAAATAAGACCATGTATTTTTCGTATTATAAAAGATGTATTTTGTTTAATGGTTGATGAATGATTTATTTTAAGGGGTTGATCAATCGGTAATTAAAAAACTCTAATTAAGGAGCATTTTATTGGAAAAACAACAAAAATATCGTTATTGGTACGATAGGTTAAATAAAATTAAAATAAAACGATTTTTTTTTGTTTTTACCTTTTTTTAGTATCGTGTGTGTCCTCCCCGTTCCCTAATACATTCTTGAAGCCTGGAAGGCATACTCTCCACCAGGTGTCACATTGTCTCTTGTGGAATTTGTTCCCAGCTTGATTTAAGCACGTTGATGAGCTGTCTTTCATTATGCACTGGTTGGTTTGTATCGCGGTCGCTTCTCCTTAACAAATCCCATATGTGCTCGATTGGGTTGAGGTCCAGACTGTTGGCAGGCCACGGCAAGACCTCTATACCAGCCTCGTTTAAAACGTCTCTGGTGGCTCTAGCTGCATGTGCACGGGCGTTGTCGCGCATTAACTTAAAACTTGCACCAAATCTTTCTGCATACGGCATCACATGGGGTCTTATGACCTCCTCAATATATCGTTGAGCCGTTATCGTGCCTTCGTTGATAAAAGCAAGCTCCGTTAGACCAGTTAGAAAAATTCCTCCCCACACCATTACGTTGGGACCCCCAAATCTATCACTTTTGTGGATACAGGCATCGGAAAATCGCTCACCTTCTCGTCTCCACATCCTTATGCGACGATCATCACTAAAAAAAAAACACTTTGCTCTCATCAGTGAACAATACTGTGCTCCAATCATTTATGTTCCAATCCTGGTGCTGCCTTGCGAATGATAATCGGTTTGCACGATACGCGCTTGTTAATGGAATCCGCACTACACGTCTTCTAGAAAACTGCTGGTCTTCATGCAAATGATTTCTGATAGTTTGGTCACAAACCCGGATTCCAGTGATCTGGCGCAAGCGGTTTTGTAGGGAGCGCGCAGTAACAAATCGCTCTCTGCGCGCAGTCAAACGTATGTAACGGTCTTCCTGTGAGCTAGTTACTCGATTTCTACCAGATTCCCGTCTTCTGGATACACTGCCAGTTTCTTGAAAACGGTTCCAAGCATTCTGGATGGCTCGACGAGAATATCCTAGCTGCAAAGCCACAGAACACTGTGAACGGCCCTCTTGGATCAATGTTATTGCTCTAGTTGTGGTTTGCAGGTCCATATGTCTTCGAATTCTCGGCATTTTGTGAGCCAATGTTTATTTAGGCACTAATTTAGCAAAAGTGAATGTGTACACAAATAAATCCACACTTTGAATGACTTTAAAATGCAGCTTCAAATGTGGATAAATTTAAGTGGTTACAAAAAAAGTCAAAGTTTACCCACTTCACAAATTATGCAGTTGTAATACTCTCAATATGTTTGTTAACACTTAGGGTAACAACCACACAAAAGAATTAGCCACTTAAGAACACCTTCAGGTTGTAAAAACGACCCGATAGTTGAAATGAGTCAGTGGCCCTTATTTTGTTTTGACTAGTATAGGTATAACCCGAAGCATGTGAATCTTTGCTGCTATGTTTATGAATGTCATCCGTTTTTTAGAGTTCGGTAAAGCGAAATTAGAACTTGATTCGAGCATTCGATAAGAGCTTAGATCTTTTGAGATCGTATTTAGCAGATATACAGGGTGGCCGGGGGAATGACGTCAAAAAAAAAAATTAGGTCCCTCGTGTCATGGGGTATCCGAATCACCCCCATGTATGTTCCGCAATTTTTCATAGTTTCGGACTTATGATTTTTGTTCTGAATTTTTATGAATTTTTGCCTTATCAATTTTGAAAATTTCTAAAAAAAAAACTAGAAACTTTTATAAATTACTTTTTTTTGTAACTGAATCTTCACAAGTTGTTCTTCTACGCATAAAATAATCAGCTTCGTAACTTTGATAAAAGTTATTAAACTGTTGGTCTAAAGTCAAAAATTTACGTTCGGTAAATTATGACTTGAATTTTCAAAAATAAATTAAAAATCCAAACAGACGTTTTAATGGTTTCTTAGTTAGCCTCAGAAATGCGCAAGACTCTCAGATTTCATAATCATTAAAAAAAAGTACTGCTTAACGAGCTACTTTGTGTACATTCGGCCTTCGAAGACAGCGAGGTGAAGAATTATTAAAATTAACATATTTTTTTTCTGCCATTTCGTCTTTTCTTAGGTTATTAATGAACGAGTCGTCATCATCATGATGAATAAAAGTGGTTTTGTCAATAAAACACAGATTAAAAAATTTGGAGGCATTTTCCGTTTTACAGTAATTAATTTTGCGCGGTCCGTTCTCGTGGGTCATGGGTTGTAAATGCAGACGCAACTTTTTACCTGTAATAACAATAGTCTTTGAGGATAGGAGGCCGCCGAACTATTGCTATCTCTCTCACTCTCAGCGGTAAGAGTGAGAGGGGCAGCGCAGCAGAAGCGAACGCAAAACAAGTTTGTACCTCAGTCGTTCTCACTTTGTGTTTACTGCTACACGTGTCTTCATTTTGTTTTACCTCACTGTCTCGCTTTGTCCGCGGATTCCGCTGCCTACTTATTTGACTACTTTGCTCGTTAATTGGACTGTGTCTTGCATACTGATTTGGACTTTGTTTACTTGGAAGTGTAAAAGATGAGTTACACGTTAAGTGAATACGCAGAAATGCACTATTTTTATGGAGTTGCACAAGGAAACGGCCTTGAAGCAGCGCGACTGTATCGCGAACAACTTCAACGTCGTGGTGGGCCGCAACCTGAGCTTTATCCCGACCATCGCGTTTTTATTAACACGCACAATACCTTAATGGCAGGCCGCATTCCTGGCCAACGAGGCGATAGGGAAGGAATCCCTAGAGTTGACCCGGATCGCAGAGAAGTTGTGCTCGAAGAAGTTCAACGAAATCCTTCCACGAGTACCAGAGCTATGGCTCGTACTCTGAACATCCCAAGAACTTCTATCCAAGACATACTTCACGATGAAGGATATCATGCGTTCCATATCCGACGAGTCCAAGCTTTACTGCCTACAGACTACCAATTGCGCATTGATTTCTGCCAAACAATGCTACAAAAAGAACAACAAGATCCTGGATTTTTCAATAAAGTTTTATGGTCAGATGAGTCACGTTTTGAGCGCACTGGAATTTTCAATATTCATAATTACCACACGTGGGCGGTTGAAAATCCACACGAAATGAGACCGTCGACGTTTCAACATCGTTTCAGCGTTAACTTGTGGTCTGGTATTCTCAATGGCGAACTGATTGGTCCATTTGAATTGCCGTCCAGATTAAATGGAGAAAGATACCGACACTTTCTGGAACATGAACTTCCATTGTTGCTAGAAGACGTGAATATTGAACTAAGACGAACCATGGTTCTTCAAAATGACGGCGCTCCATGTCACTACGCAACGCAAGTCCGAAATTATTTAAATGAGGCGTACCCCAATAGATGGATCGGACGCGGCGGACCAATATCGTGGCCTCCACGCTCACCTAACCTCAACCCCATGGATTTTTTTATTTGGGGCTATTTTAAGGAAATAGCATACGCCAGAGAAAGTGGGAGTGAACAAGAGCTGAGGCAGAAATTAACAGAAGCCGAACGTGTTGTAAAGGAAAACAGAGCAGCTTTTAGACGATTAAAAGATAATTTCCTACGTAGGTGTAGAATGTGTATTGCTGCTGGAGGTGGCAACTTTGAAAACCTATTATAATAAAAAAAATTTTTACATTTTAATCTGTGTTTTATTGACAAAACCACTTTTATTCATCATGATGATGACGACTCGTTCATTAATAAACTAAGAAAAGACGAAATGGCAGAAAAAAAAATTGTTAATTTTAATAATTCTTCACCTCGCTGTCTTCGAAGGCCGAATGTACACAAAGTAGCGCGTTAAGCAGTACTTTTTTTTAATGATTATGAAATCTGAGAGTCTTGCACATTTCTGAGGCTAACTAAGAAACCATTAAAACATCTGTTTGGATTTTTAATTTATTTTTGAAAATTCAAGTCATAATTTACCGAACGTAAATTTTTTACTTTAGACCAACACTTTAATAACTTTTATCAAAGTTACGAAGCTGATTATTTTATGCATAGAAGAACAACTTGTGAAGATTCAGTTACAAAGAAAAGTAATTGAAAAAAGTTTCTAGTTTTTTTTTCAGAAATTTTCAAAATTGATAAGGCGAAAATTCATGAAAATTCAGAAAAAAAATCATAACTCCGAAACTATGAAAAATCGCGGAACATACATGGGGGTGATTCGGATACCCCATGACAAGAGGGACCTAATTTTTTTTTTGACGTCAATCCCCCGGCCACCCTGTATATATATATATATTTTTAATATTGGGCGCCTTATCGAAATTGCAGGTCATTCTACGATGACTTTACATTAAGGGTTTGCGCGCACTAATTCATTCGTTGCGATTTTTAAAGTGCGAAATAAACTCGCAAATGTTTACGCGCACTATGACGCCTTCCTCAGGGAAGAGACCCGTGCCCCTCGGTGGGGATATAATGGGTTGATGATGATGATGATTACGCCTTGACTACGATGACTTACTGCAAATTGTAGCGGAGGCCATCGAACCATCGAACCATCGAGTTACAAAAGAAAAGAGCCGCGGAGCTCAGTACCGCATCGTAGGGTACAAAATATCAATTGTTCCCATTAGTTCCATGGAACTAATTTTACATTAGACCCTTGTCTTTTCACTAGCCACCCTGGTCCGGGTGGCTGCGGGCGGAGGGTCGGAGGACCCACCGCCGCCATCGCGGCGAGCCGGAAAGCACCGGAGGGGGTCCGCGCGCTCGCTCTCCACCTTCTCTGCTTTCAGAGAAGCGCTGTAGCGAGCGATGGGCGACGCAGCGTCGCGGCGTCCTCCTCTTGCCCCGTTGTATGGGCAACGGGGTGGGGGAGGTCGGCGCGGTAGAGCGTTTGGGGGCCAATATGGCCCCCCACGAGGAGAGGCGGCGTTTTCTTGCCCCGTTGTATGAGCCATGGAGCGGGGGGCGCTGCTGGGAGCCAATCTTGCTCCCAACCAGTAGAGCCCCTTCGGGGGCGAGCTCTTGCCGGGTCACAGTGAATTAACCTCTGGCCTATCCTGTGGCGAGTAGCGGAAGAAACACCGAGGGGTTAAGTGGTAGTTCGGCCCTGAGCATGAGGCTCGATAGGGCTGGGAGTCCCACACGAAGCCGTTCTGTTGTCCCCCGACAGCAGGCGGTGAAATGCGTAAATGTATTCCCCGCGTCAAAAAAAAAGGAACAATTCCAAAATATACCTACAATTTCGCACATGCTATACATTAAATCGCAAACAATTAATTATCGCAGTGCGCAGATTGTAGTGTAATTCAGAATATTTTCGCAATGATTTTTTATCGCAGTGCGTGCTTAGCCTAAAAGAACTAGGTATACTGAAGAACTGACTTATAAATCCTTACTAGTATTATAAACGCAAAATTGTCTATGTATGTAGGGATTTTTGTTACCCTGCCACGCCTAAACTACTGAATAACACATAGGCTACAAAGATATTGGGTTAATTGTCCAAAGAATAACGATAAGTATCAACTAAGTAAGAAAAAAACATAACTGAACATAACTTAGGTGTAAACATAAAAATGACCTTGGACAAAAAAATAAGTCACTCGAAATACTAATCCTGCGCTAACGAAGTCGCGAGCACCAGCTAGTACATGTCATGTTTATTTGCATTCGTCACTGTGGACATTATAGGTACAGGTGATACACGTAACAGGTTTATTAAGATCATTATGGTCGCTTCCTTACCCTTCGTTATACAGCCTCATTAAAAACCTTCTGCGATAAAAATGAGCACATCCGAAAATCAGGTCAAGACACAGAAATACAATTGATATATTTTGTACTTTCGGATTTCGTGACCTTTCCGTAGAATATCCTGCTTATGTGTCTCTACGAGTAAAAATACACCAATTACAGTCGACAGCACGTCAACTTTCACATTTCAGTTGCAAAAGTCGCCTGTAATGCAACGTTGCAGAGTGCATGGGTGTAGGTATATGATGTGCCGTCGACTGTACCTAAAGACTTATTACGTGTATCGATAAAAGAAGATAACATCGTAACCCCTAGCCTGTCAGCTGAACGTTGGGAATATATCTCTACTAATATTATAAAGAGGCAATGTTTATGTGTTTGTGTGTAGGGGGTAATCTCCTAAAGTACTTATCCGATTTATTGGAATCTGATCATTGGAGGCTGATCCGTTGACGCAAACGTAGTCGCAGGCACTGCTAGTACCTAAATAAAACCGAATCAAATGATGAAGTCAATACTAGAAAGCATGCACTGCCAGTAGGTACAGTTGGCTCTTCTCCGTAGCGGCCTTTATCGCGTTTATAATAAGTTAAGGTAGGTATCGAATAAATAGCATGATTGTCGGCGTTACCGAATGTACATTTGTAAGCGAATCTACAATACCTTGAGGGATTATACAAGGCTAAGCAAAAAACTGATTACCAAGTTAATTCGTTACCACATCACAGATCACAATCTAAATGGTATCGATATGCGATAAAATTAGCAGTATGTTTTCAGTGCCCACTACGTATTTGTAGAAAACCTACAATGATTTTTATTTATTACGCAGTGTTTGTTCCGCCTCTATCAGTTGCATGCAGTTTTGTCGTTCAGTGATTTGTACGTAGTTGCAGAGTAACGTGCACCATGTCATTCTTTATTATTACGGCCTCGGTTTTCTTTGCCGTGAACATAACATTTTTGATTCTATCACTCATCTATACGATTTACTACAGAAATAAGGTAAGCACGTCCGTCACTTTCCTATCTAAGATTTTTTTTTTATTTCCAAATAGTGAAAGGATTTTTGAAGTCAACCCAGTCAGAGCGTAGACTAGTTTTACCTGTTCCTGTTCAACTATGCTAATATTATAAATAGGTGTATACAGGGTGGTGGTTTATTCGATATACGTGCATTGTTTATTAGTAATAAATAATCTTGTCTTATATCTTATCCTCTTATATATGTATAAAAATGAATCGCTGTTAGTTAGTCTCACTAAGACTCGAGAACGGCTTGACCGATTTGGCTGATTTTTGGTTTTATATACAGCTTGATTTTTTCACCGGTACAATAAATTTTACCATATCATTGGTATCGATAATAGATTACATTTATCGAATAAAATTACTTTTTTTTTTCATTTTCATTAATTTATCATTCATCCAATTTGTAACTCATGGACACCCATTACAAGGTGTCATCGCGGAGCGAGGCAGAGGGCGGCGGGGTGGGGTGAGTGAGCGGGCGGCGGGCTCGCCGGCGCACGATTCGGCCGGTCATTCATTCAGTCCGCGCGCATTGACCTATACTTCGTTTTTAGCATTAGAAATAGGGAAATTTGGGTTTTTTATCGTGTGTTGTTTTGTGCAACAAATAATATTTGAAATAATATCATATACATATTTTTATTTCACCCAAAATAATCATTAGTGTAGCTTTTTATTCATATAGGCTTAGTAATAAAATATAATACAGGGTGGCGCAATAGAACGTGCATATTGCATCATCTTTTTTCGCGGGGTATGCAGTGCGGGGGCGGGGGGAGCTTAGCGTGATTGGATAGCGGCACTCGTGGAATTTTAGTAACCATGAGTCACTTCGACGGGAAGCGTCGCGCTTTTTGTGTTCGCACGTTTTACGAAAACGGTCGTTCATACATATCGACAAGACGACTATATTGTTCTGAATATGGATTTACACACATTAAAGAAGCTCCTAGTGCAAATTTAATTAAAATATGGATTAAGCGTTAATAATGATACCTCAAACATAAAGTGTATATTAACAATTCGAAGAACATCAGTCAGCTAAAGGAAAATATCCGTAGGGAAATGGCAGCAATCACCCCAGATTTACTGACAAAAGTTTTCACAAATCTACGTACGCGTTTAGAGGAGTGCCGTCTTCGAGAGGGCCGTCATTTAGATGATATTATTTTTAAAAAATAAACCTAATTTAAGTGCCTAATCATCCTATTTTTTATTTCAACTATACCTTTTGTATTTATTTTTTTAGCCTATACTTAATAAATGCACGTTCTATTGCGCCACCCTGTATTACACTGCAAATACAACTGAAAATACTAATAAGCTAATAATTTTCAAAAGTTTGTACTATAAAAGACTTAAAGAAGCAGATGTTGCAAACATAAAACGGAACGTTCTAACGGAACGTGTCTAGCGTGACTACAAAGTGGTCTTCGTAAATGCAACTTTGTTTGACAAACCAAACGTCACTTCTGTGTGCATATGAGATTGAATTTTGCCGTTTTCAAGCTGTTTTTATTTCATAAATTCGTTTGTTTTTATTAATATTTTGTTGTTGCTATTTTTGTTGCTGTTTTAATTGGTATTTCGTTGAAAAATGGACGAGCCTGAAGCCGGTTCGAGTGGAATAAAGCGCCAAGGTCAAAGTCCGCCAAATGTCTTGCTGCCATCACCTAAGAAAAACAGGCCAAAGCAAACTCCACTTAGCGCCAGTGAAAAACAAGTTGTTTTGAACATACACAAATTGGTGTCGGAAATGTGGCCTAAAGACAGCTATCCTAGTAAAGTGGATATCATTACAAAGACGGCTGTAACAGCAGGGATAGCCAAAGCTACTGTGTACAACATACTGAAGGAAAAGAAGAGAGACGGCGATGTAAAATCTCCGCCTCCTCGTCGAAGAGAACCATATAAGTTTGGCAACTTAGACGAAATTATACTTTCTGGAATTCGAAGGAAAGTGCACAATTTCTTTTTTAATAACGAAATACCCACCCTGGATAAAGTGCTGGCAGAAGTGAACAGTGATGACTCATTGCCTAACATGTCAAGAAGCACACTGCATAAAATACTGACAAAAATACTTAAATTCAAATATGCAAAAAGAAACCGCAAAAGTGCGTTAGTTGACAAAAATGAAATAACCTTGTGGAGAATACACTATTTATGTGAAATAAGGAAATACAGAAATGAGGGGAGGAACATTTATTACCTGGATGAAACTTGGGTGAATGAAGGTGTGTATTATTATTATTGGCCTCCGGTGCTCATACTCACTGAACAAAATGCAGTATAATGCCACTAATAAGACGTCAGTCATCTGTGTTAGATTGGCAGTAATACCTAAAGTGTACCTCTACTATCACTGTATTGTTTACATGTTTATTATGTTTTATAACCCTGTGGACACGCCTGCACTTTTAGGTGCTATTGAAGGATGCGAGTGGTGTATAAAAACTTGTACTATAGATTTATTTTATTAAATACATTTTTATTTCATTTACAGGCCACACCAAGTCTTCAGACTGGCAAGATACCCAAATAAAATCCAATAGAGAAGCTCATCGAGAATGCTTATCAACGGGATTAAAAAATCCATTGGGGAAAGGAAAGCGATTAATTATTTTGCACATCGGTGAGTTACTCTCAAATTATCAAGTCTCACAAACAGCTATGATAAATAAATCTCTGATCTTTAACCCTACCACACAAGTTTTGTTTGTAACTTATTTATTTATTTACTTTTAGTATCATCAGATGGATTTTTGGCTGGAGGAGATTTGGTCTTCGAAGCGAAGAAAGAAGAAGGAGACTTCCATTCTGAGATGGATGGCCACAATTTTGAAAAATGGTTTGCAGGCCTCTCAGACAAAATACCAAAAGGCTCTGTTGGACAACGCTCCATATCACTCAAGGAGAAAAGATCAGATCCCAACAACAAAAACTAGAAAAACTGATATCCAAAATTGGTTAAGGGAGAAGAACATCCCGTTTGAAGAGAAGGAAGTGAGAGCCCAACTTTTGGCAAAAGTCAAAGAACACAAACATTTGTATACGTCATTATGTTATTGACGAAATGGCCAAAGAGATGGAGTTCAGTGTTGCGTCTACCCCCGTATCACTGTGAACTTAACCCAATCGAATTAATATGGGCTCAAGTTAAAGGGTACATTGCTGATCACAATAAAGATTTCAAAATGGAGACAATAAAAAAAATAGTGCCAGAATCTTTTTCAAAAATTACAGCAAGTAATTGGATTTCGTGTATCAATCATGTTATCAAAGAAGAAGAAAAAATGCTTAGTTTAGATACATTAATAGATAATACTGTTGAAAGGTTTGTAATAAATGTAGGAGAGTCATCTGAATCATCAGATTTCCTGAAGATGAATAAATATTCCAATGTATTTCATTTTGTTTCATTACCTGATATATTTATATATCTCAAAGTAGCTTCAGCTTGCCCTCGCTCACCTCAATATACCTTTGTATGTAATATTTTCTTATTAATACATAATCATAATATGTATTTTCTTTTGTGCAATAAAGTGTAACAACAACAACATAATCATTTATTCTCATAGAATGAGGTACAGTGAAGATGTAATTTAGTAAACTTATTTCAAAGCTAAGCCTGGTTTTCACAGGCCCAGGTACTGACCAACCAGTAGACAGCAACTGTCTGACAGCAACTGATCGGTTGGTACTGGCTCAACTTTTTTCAGCAAAAGATCGGTCAGTACTCTCTTAACTTTGTTTCCACGGACACAGTAGCTGCCAGACAGTAACTGACCTTCACTGAGCCCCAGCTACTGGCCTGTGAAAACCAGGCTTTAGGATCTAACATATTTGCTATAAGATTACTCGCTGCGTGTGTAAGAGTAAAATTTAACATGCTCAATCCAAATCACGTCACATAGATTAATATGTTCAATTTTTCGTGCCGCGAGTATTCGCTCCGTCTGACCGAGGCTTTAGTGATTGGGTAGTTGTAGATGTATGCAAATAGAATAACAGATGATTTTTATTCAGCCGATTTTTAGGTTGACAAGCCCTGCTTCTTTGTTTACAAAATTTCTAATGCTAAAAAAAACAAAGTATAGGTGAGTGCACGTGGGCCGTTTCCGCACTTCCTGCAGTCGAAAATTACGTGCGCACGATGTTTACAAACCGCGAGTATTACGAAATGGTTCGTAGTTACTTTCTCAGTGGGGAAAATACAGTGCAGCTCGGCGGGTATACGCTGAAGAAAGTTTGCCCCGCCTGATAAATGCCGGTTTTATTTCAATACTCAATACTCAATACTTTATTGCATTCCACAAGTTGTAGGGTTGTTACAATTTAACTTAACAGTTATTTGATGAGATCTTTGTGGACCCTGTAGGGCACGCAACATTTTAAAGTGCTATTTGAAATATGCATTACATTAACTTACAATTGGAAAATATTGAATTAATAATCATGCAATTTTAGTTATTCAATTTAAAAGATTATATTTAAATGTTATTTGTGAGTACAATAATGAATATTCTATCTATCTATCTAAACAATTAATTATCTTGTTTCATCTATACTATCTTTAAAATATTCTTCTATGGTATGATAACATTTTGATATTAGTATTTTCTTTAGATCTTTATTGAAATTGTTGTCGTTATTTAATTCTTTTAAGTAATTTGGGAGTTTGTTATAAATTTTAATAGCCATTATCAATGTACTGGAAGAGTGTAATTGCATTCGAGAGGTGGGTAATAACAATTTATTTTTGTGTCTTATGGGTCTTATAGAGACATCTTCTTTTTTTGTAAAAATTTAACCTCAAATACTCAACACCAGGACATTCATGAGAGTGACGCAGCATTTGCTAGACTACGGACAGTTCACTGCACCAGCGCACGCTCAAGGCCGAGGAGGGAGACCTCCCTTGGCCGTGGAGATCGAGGAACAGATATTCGCGTTCTTCGAGGAAGACCCCAGAAGGAGCACCAACGACGCGGTACGCACGGCGCACTTCGGCGTTAGCCAGTACGTGGTGTGGAAATTCATACCACTACAAACCAGTGCAAGCATTCCACGCCGGTGACGGTCCTAAGCCCATGCAAGTATGAAGGAAGAATTGGTATCAATTAAGATTTTTTTTGCTACGTCATAGTTACATAAGTCATACCTACTGGCTGCGCCGCCGCCGCCGCTTCTTTTCCTTCTCGCAAGCCGCGCGCAGTTGCCAGTTCGTGCGTTTAGTTGTGCTCATGCGTAATGGAGTCCACATTTCTTTAAGATTTGCGGATAAGTTCAAACATTGGTATTTTTGTTTTTTTTTTACCAACGGGGTTAACAACAAATGTTGGTATTTGTATTTTGGACTTAGTATTACGTATGTTGATCTATTGTACCGGTGAAAATATCACCCTGTATTTGTGAAAGTCCAGGGAAGGTTTAAATGGTGAGAAAAAAAGCTTTGGCGGTACGAAGTTTGCCGGGACAGCTAGTGGATTATAAATATAATTTAAAATTAAAATATTATTCATCGAACTAGGTATAATATTATTTTTTTATTTACTGATATCTACTTTCATTGCTCTTATACTGAAAATGGTGATGGTAATAGTATATTTATTACATTTAATAAACCTTCAAGTTCGGTGAAAGTTCATTCGATACATTACTTTGCAACATTCGTATGGAACTCCTAAGGTGCGAGTGGACAGTTTTTCATCGAAAAGCAGAGGAATTTCTTCCGGGAAAAAATTAACTATGGTAAAAAAACCTATATAGCCAATAATAAACACTTTTACATTAGCTGATAAGATAAGTTAAGGACTAACGGACTGTTATAAAGAATGTTGGCCGGAAGGCAGAAATAGGTACCTACTTTATAAAATCTACGATTCAGTGACTCCCCAAACACTGCAAATTAGCTCTACTTACAATAATCTCCAAGGATTATGTTGATTATGTAGTTGTTCTATTTAGACATTTAATACACAAACACCCGTAAATGGTTATGTAGCTATTAACAAAATGACAATATGTCATTTAAATTCTTTTTTAATTCTTTACGGCCATATAGAATTTTCTTCAAGTTAATCAATATGAATCAGTCCATTGATAAATCAGAAGTAATCTGCTTTATAGATAAGCTCGTCCATGCATATTATAATAATATATTATTTTTGTGTAATGTAATTATACAGTGTGTCCCTGGATAAAGTGCAATCCCGAAAGGGGATGAAACTAGACCATGAATCATTGACTAGAAAAATATAAAAAAAAAATTATAAAAAATTATTGTAGGATTTATTGGTATTTTAAGATTTTCATGTTTCATTAAGGACTCTATGTACAAAAGTATTGATTTCTTCCAAAATAATGGGTCTATTTCTTTGAAATAAAAAAAAACAGTCTGCCTAATACCTGGCGATGACCATGAAATAATAAATAGTCCGCAAAAAAGTAACTATCTTGGGTAAAAAAATGTATTTTTATGAAAAAAATGATTTTATTAGACGTTTATTTTAAAAAACTTCAAATTACTAAAAAAATGTGCCCTATAACTATGTAATTTTATAGCTTACTTTGATTCTTTACCATTTTAGCTTCCAAATAAAAAAAAAACAATGTTCTAACTAAAAAAACACGGTATCTACGAACTTTTAAAGTGGAGCCTAATCGTGTTACCGTGCAGGTAGAGACCGTTTTTTCCATTGTTTCCGTCCTACTCTGTGCCCTTCGGCAGTCGCAGTCCTTTTGTTCTACACTCAGGTAGAGGGAAGGCGAGGGGAGGGGAGGCAGGGGGTTCGAAACAGGACTTACACAGTCGCTCCGATATTCTCGCCGCTGCTACTTCTGTTCTCGTTCTCGCATTGTGTTCTCGTTGATTTGTTATTAAGTTTTTGTTACATTGTTGACTGTTACGTTTTCTACTGTTCGTTACGTTTGGACTGTTCCTGTTCTGCTGTTTAGTGTTGACGAAATGCCGCGATTGACAGAGTTCTCACCTCGAGAAATAGCCGACATGCATTATTATTATGGCATGTCACATGGTCGCACAACAGTCGCTCGGAATGCATACATAAATGCTTTCCCGGGCAGACTCATACCCTCAGCTCGAAATTTTCAAGAGATTCATAGGAGGCTCTCCAACATTGGACTTGGTTTGGCACGAGATCGCCGTGAGCAACCAGCTGTCGTTATTGACAATGCGATAGAAGAGGCCATTTTAAACGATCTGTTTGCTGACCCTACAACAAGCATAAGACGATTAGCGTTGCGTCATGGCATATCGAAGACGTCTGTCTGGCGAATTTTGAAAAAGGAGGGATTGCATCCTTTCCATTACCAACGAGTACAACATTTACACGAAAATGTAGATAATCGTCCAAGATGCGTAATGTCGACGTGGATTCTAAGAAAAATTAGAGCTGACCCAAATTTTCCCAAACGCATTTTTTGGATGGACGAAGCGACATTTACCCGAGACGGCATTACAAACTGCAGAAATTTGCACCAGTGGTCTCACGAAAATCCACGATTGAAGCGGGCATCTACTTTTCAAGTAAAATTTTCAATAAACGTATGGGCAGTCTTAATCGACGACATTTTAATTGGTCCAGTCATTTTACCCAGAACCCTAAATGCTGAACGTTTTTTAGAATTACTACAAAATTTACCCATGTTGATGGAAGATGTTCCTCTGGCTACGAGACGGCGTGGGCGTATGTATCTCCAAATGGATGGATGTCCTGCACATTATGGGCGGGAGGTGCGGCGATTTTTGAACGAAAATTACCCGAACCGGTGGATTGGCCGAGGAGGGCCAGTAGGCTGGCCAGCGCGTTCACCTGATCTGACACCCCTAGATTATTTTTTATGGGGTGTCATGAAGCAAAGAGTATACAGCACGCCAATAAATACCGAGGCACAGTTGCACGACCGAATAATTCAGTGCGCAAATGACATTAAAAATGATCCAGGAATGATTCGCAGAGCCACTAACCAAATTAATATTCGTGCAGTAATGTGCTTGCAAAATCGAGGAGGCCATTTTGAACATTTAATGCATTAAATAAAAATGCAAAATTGTAAATTACGGATAATTTTATTAATAAAGTTATTGTGATTAAAGTCTGACTTTTATTACCTACTAAAATGTAAATAACTCCTACCTAGTCAATTTTTTAGTTAGAACATTGTTTTTTTTATTATTTGGAAGCTAAAATGGTAAAGAATAAAAGTAAGCTATAAAATTACATAGTTATAGGGCACATTTTTTTAGTAATTTGAAGTTTTTTAAAATAAACGTCTAATAAAATCATTTTTTTCATAAAAATACATTTTTTTACCCAAGATAGTTACTTTTTTGCGGACTATTTATTATTTCATGGTCACCGCCAGGTATTAGGCATACTGTTTTTTTTTATTTCAAAGAAATAGACCCATTATTTTGGAAGAAATCAATACTTTTGTACATAGAGTCCTTAATGAAACATGAAAATCTTAAAATACCAATAAATCCTACAATATTTTTTTATAAAATTTTTTTTATATTTTTCTAGTCAATGATTCATGGTCTAGTTTCATCCCCTTTCGGGATTGCACTTTATCCAGGGACACACTGTATAGGTATACCCAGGCAGAGACCAGACCAGGGACTACCACTTGCCAGGATCCTGAAAAATCACTTTCGCTTAGTCGACACTCATTAGTCTTTGCACGTACGCACGCCGGTTTCGGGTACTTTTTCTCTTGCCCTTAGCTAAAACATCCCTTCGACCAAACATTAAGTAGAATTTGTGCATGTGTTTGAAATAGCTCAACTTACACGTATTTTGGTAAATAATAAAAGACAAAATAAAATATCTATGTAAATGGACAAACAATTTGGTCGAAGTATTACCACACCTGGGGCGTCCAAACCGGCCCTTAAACTCACATTCGCTCAATATATTTATGAGAAATTCACGAAACACTGAAACATTTATGAAAAAAATACGAATGACTGACGAAACATCGTCAGTCTTTCTTCCTTCATCCTCTCCACAACAAGGCAGCACTTCTTTCTCAATCCCAGTCACCCAATCCTCTTTCAGTCCACAACGTTCTCTAATTAAATTATTTGCTCTCATTTGAAGTAACACCACACACATTTCTTAAGGACCTCATTTAAAACTAAATAAAATAAATAAATAAACTCACGCCCGTTATCCCCGAGGGGGCAGGCAGAGGCACCAATCACTAAGAACTGCGCCCACGTTTTGCCGAGTTTATTAGGTTCCAAACGTGACAAATGGCAAGCCTGTCGCCGTTATTCGGGCCCAATTCATCAGCGAATGGTGTTGCTGTACCAACAAACAAATGTACGTAGCTAACGTCATTGGTACATGCGTGGTTCGAACCCAGACCCTCATGATCGAGAAGCAAGGGTCAACCCCACTACGGCACCACCGCTTTGGACCCCATTTCTACTGCATTAATCCTATTTTTATGATTCTTCTGCCAACCATAGGTACCCAAAGTGTGCTTTTAATAATTTTAATAATAAGTAAAAAAATTTTTTATATCAGTGTTGGAACCAGCACACCATTATGAATAGCCTAAAATGCTCTTTTGGAGATGTTTTGGCTACTCACGAAGGAGTAATGTATAATTAATTATTATTAATAGGTACCTAGTAATAATGTATATTAAGAATAAGTTAAGCTAGCGCCACAGAGGAAAAAAATAATATATTTTTTTACTTTTTATCGTGTGATTTTTGAACTGTGAATGTTTATTTAATGCACCTTATACATAAAGTATGTTTTTAATTTTATTTAATTACTTTTTCACTCCCACCATCTCTTTCCTATACCTCCTGCGGTTGACTGGTACAAAATGCTTATAGTATTAAGTCCGCTGTTTCTAGTAAGTTTTTATTATAAATGTAAGTGCAATAAAAGTATTAATAATAATAATAAATTAAGGCAAAAAAACCTAGGAGCCCAAAATTAACCCCAAAAAAGGTTGTTTTTGGCATTAATGCCAAGTAGGTACCAAGCTTTTTGACTTGGGATCTCAGACCATTGGTTCTTTGTCGTGTGTCCCTGTTCAGATGATTGGGAGATTGATTGAGAGACTTTTTGCAATCTGTACAAAATGATATGAATTTTTCCTCGGTGGCGCTAGTGCTACCCTCTGGACCTCCTAGTCAATACGTGTAAGACGTGTATCCGGAATAAAGTTGCGAGGTCAACCAAGCCGCGAGTTTTCTCACGATGTTTTTCCTTCATGAAATACAAGAAATACAAATATACAAGGAGGCTATTTGTACACATGACCTCTCTTGGTAGATAAGCGCAAGCGGCTAGACCTATGAGACTGTCGCTAGTAGAGTTTGTTTAATTTAACGGTGCCTGAAATATTTTTATGTCTAGCAAGAAGTTGCCTCCTTCTAACCAGCTGGTCTTTTCAGTCGTCCCGTCAGCCTTCGGCCTCGATGGCAACAGCATCGCATGCCCCGCGGCGCAGCACCCTGCCGCAAATCATGCTGTACCACACAATCGTTCGCCTTAGTGAGGCGAAGATCGAGTCACTCCCCGCCAAATAATACTCGTAGAACAGCTCACACCGAAGATCTTCCGGCGTCAGCAGAATGTGGCAAAGGCGATAGATTTAGTGCTTCCTGAATAGAGTGCTTGTTTACTGTAGAGACGTGTTTTCAATGGTGCAGTAGTGATATTAGATTGGAATCTAGATGTGCCCGATGTAGATAATCCGTACTTATACTGATTGAGGTTTTTGAATAAGATTTTATGAATCAAAGTTTTCATTAAGACTCAACAAGTAATAATGAGTTTACTGGAATTTGGACTTTAAAATAATGTGTACATTCTTTTCACAAGATTAAATGTGGTCTGTTGCACCACAAAATAAGAAAATGTACCTACCTACATATTATTTTTATAGTTTAAGAAAATTGCTACAAAAATTCGATCCGAGCGATTTTGTTATGAAATTTAACCAATACTAGATATACGTAATTTTGTTTTCTAGTGCCAGCTTTGCCCACATTTGTCAAAAGTAGATAATCATAGAATGTTGGAATACTGGAGGAAGAGAGTAAAATGTATTTTAAAACACTTCATTAGATGCGATGTCTGAGAACCCACCCTAAAGCTTTAATCAGTTGTTTTATGTTATAACCTTGAAAAGAACAATTAAAAACCATCGTTATGGTGAGCGGATCGGTCCACCAAAAATTGTACGGGTTAAAGAGTGGGGCGTCCCCTACCCCCATACTACCTATCTACTAATTTGCAAACAAAACCGTTTCGGATGCGCTACGCGCGCATTTCCCGACTGCCTCTACTGCCACATAGAAATAGGTAATCAGCAGAGTTTCGAGCACGACTTTTGGAATATATTTATCTATTTTAAAACTAAAACTTTCCTAAGCACTACGCATTATAAACTTAATTCTGGATAACACATAAATTGTATTTAATGTAAAGTAAAAACCCCAGGTCTTGGATGTTTACATGTCTGTGACGTCGCTGTTTCTGGTTCGCACGACACAGGGTATCCTAGTGTAGGGCCAGAAGCAATGTATGTGTGTGTATGTAAATGTTTGTTTTTATGTTTATATTTATTTTTAATAATTTAAATACTGTGTGATCAACTGAACAAAGTCCTAGCGACACCCATACTGTTAGGTATCGTTATCTTTAGCAAAGTGGAAACATACGTATCTAACTGCAATGCAAAGTATCAACCAAAGAATGTCAATGCTAGCATTATTGTTCGATTTGTCGACGGCGCAGCAGACGGCGGCGTGTTTTGCTCAGAAAGCAAGCGAGCCCGGTCGAGTGACATTCAGCAAAGCGGAGACAATAGGTGAATGTCATTACGGGGCCACACTATAGCGAGCAACTGAGTCAACGCAATCTGCCTCACCGCGGCCGAGAGCTAAGTACTTACAGCCGTAGCCTTACAACTGTCATAGAAGAGCACAATTCAACCAGTGGTGCCAGATTGGGCTGTCCCATCTCGAATTATTTAGTTTGTGGGTTGGACAGTAGAGATACAAATTTAAAAACCTAGATAAGTTACAGACACAATCTACCCAAACAACCCACAAGGACAAAATAAGGTTTACATAGGGATACGCCGCTTCTTGTCTTCGAATGTATAACTAAGTACACAATATCATACCTAATGATTGCCTTCATTAATCAGTATAATTAGGTAAGACTTCGCATCATCATAGTAGTAAATGTATGCGTAGGTATATATAAATGCACTTCCATAGAGTATGTACAGTCACGAGCAATAATATTATATACAAAGTCACATTTTCTAAAAATCTTAACTTAAAGCAACCTAGAAAGAAGTGTACGATGTGTCCTAAATTATGTAACCAATGGTTAGATATATTAAAAAAAAATGTACCTACTCATGTGCAGTACAAAACAAAATGTGTACCTACATCGTGCAAAATGTGGCAGTGTATAATATTATTGCTCGTCACTGTACTCTACAGATTTATTGTAGGCACGCTATGAACACAATAACCGATAGAGACCATTTGCCGTATCTAATAGATTTCTAACGCAACGGCATTTTCATCGTTGCCGATAAAAAAATCAACAATTCGGTGTTGTAAGTCATTCCTGTTGGCTGTGTAGTTTTGTTTGACTTTTGGTGTGGTTCGCTCGACTGGCTGGCGCACAAGTTTCCACTAACGGATAATCGCGTTGATCAATATGACTTACGCATTCATAATAGTAGTGTCTGTCGCAATCACATTGAAACTATTATTCATGAGTTTCTCTCTGTATTTTACTTTAAAACGCAGTGACGCTGATGAAGTGCAGGTAAATATAACTTTTGTTAATTAATAACAGATTAACGGCCTTATTTATAAAAACACGATTCCTCTAAATCACTCTTCTGGGGCATTTTAATCAATATGTGGTTACGCTTTCCTTGTAAAACCTCTATCAGGGACTAATTCAATCTGTGTTTATAGTGTTTTTTTTTAAATGAGACCTTTTCCGTCAAGCTTTACGGTCTATAATGCTATAGGTACTAGCTGGTGCCAGCGACTTGGTCTGGCGCAGGAGTAGCTTATTTCCTTCTCCAAGGTCCAATATCTTTATAAATTATATAGCCTACAGTTGTTCTGATGTAGGTATAAGCTATATTGTTATAAAGTTTCATTGAAATTCATTCAGTAATTTTAGCAAGAAAGAGTAACAAACATCCATACATACAAACTTTCTCGTTTATAGTATTAAGTAAGGATTTGAGTTTTGTCATGCTGAATAATTATTGTCACACATAAGAAGTTTCTACATAAAAATTTCACTCCGTTTCATTGCTAAAATAAAGTAGATAACTAGGTATATATATATATATATATTATTACTTGCCTCAGTAAGGCAAGAGTTTTAGTAGCTACGATTGTAGGTAATAAATTGTACTTAAAAAGAACTAACTAACTATCTCTAAAATATAGGTAGGCAGTAGTAGTGCCGCACTACAGAGAAAATGTGGAGAAAATAATAAACTGGACGGGAAGATTATGCGCGAGCATAGATAGGTATCTGATCTCTAAAATAATCTATATCGCAAAAATAAACAATCGGTGAACCTGTATGTATATGATAACTATCTCAACCTTCGTGATTCTGAAATCTTTTGCGTACCATTTATTGGTATTGAAAGAAATTGGTATTCTAATTTGTAAAGGGTGCCAAAAACTAAACGAATGATCTGGCAGCTACGAATACCTGATACTTAAAAAACTACAAATCTGTCCTAGAAATTGAATTTTCCTGGAAAATAAATAATTAAATGAGAGTAAAAAATAACAAACATTCATTCCCAAGCCCGCAATGGACGGGTACCTATGTGTCGACGTTCATACGGCGCACCTGACACTTGTCACAGAACTTGTACAATACATTGCGCGTCGTAAGTTCAAATTCGTAAACAAAGGCGTATTTTTTGGCGTAAGGTTTCAAAACTTACGCCAAAAAATTCGAGTTTGAAACTCAATATCTACCTATTTCCTAAACCATTGATATCCAAGGCCTGGCTGCTTTAAAGAAAAGTTGAGAGGACAAATAATAATAATTATTGTCTCGTACCTATGTAATAATACGCTTTCATGAGTAGGAACCTACCTAATATTTTTTGTTGAAAACTCTGTTAATTTATTAAGAAACTTTTTTGAATAGAATGAATAGGTACTTATGGAGTTTCTTTGTTAGCTTCTAGACTTGTCGACATAATCTATTAAAATAACAACTTTGACATTTTTAAACATTTTGTTTTTAATAAAATTAATAATTGAATTGGTACCCACATGAACCAGAATTCAATTTGTAGTCACAACCAATCCGGTAGCCTTTCCCACATACATAGCTAATACTGAGTTCTATACACGTACCTTTCCCGTCACGTGCCATCTAGCGGACTGTGGCGCGACATTGAATGTAAATGCAAACTCGAGCCATTATCAACCGAAATTAATGTAATCATTTGTATTCGTCGATCGACGAATGTATGTTGAAGTGACATACGCAATTATGGCTCCATTCAGAAGATTCGTAGGAAACTAAACGATTCGAAAGCCTCGTCGAATAGTCTATAAATTAGCATATTCGACTTTTGTTTCAAAGTCGCTGAAACAGAATAGAGCCCACGCTTGCATACATTTGTTTTATCGACTGTGCCTAAACCTAAACCATCAATCAGACCGTTCTACTCTCGACGCAATCAAACTTGTTACTTGCGTTATCTATTATTCAATGCATTTATTTATTATAATATAGGTACTTCCAGTTTCCAATGTGCTCCAATGTTTCAATACCTACGTGATTTAAACGATTATTAAGTGATTATTTCTGACTTATCGCATTTAATTGTGACACAATTTGAAGAAAATAGCGTCGAGAGTAAAGGGCAATAAATGTAATTTTACCTACTGATTAGGTAGGTACAGGTCAGTTATCTAAAGCTGGCACGTTCACAGTACTCACACTTATGCAATTTCACTATACAGTATGTTTAAAAATAAATGATTTTGATTCAAAATGCGACTCTAGTTTAAGTGTAGACTAGAGTTAGGTTTTAGTAAGATGGGTGCGTTGTAGATAAATAAATACAAATATGTATGTGTTACTTGTTATAATATATTTTTAGCAAATTCGAACGAAAAGTATTAAAAATAAGGTGGAATCAATGGTCACAAAATAGTTTTAATTTTCAATAAATTTTCACATGAACAAAAATAATTTCACCTAAGAAAATTTTGACCAAAACATAAAATAATTATCCCAGAAAACCTCAACAATTTAATTATAATTTAATTATGTAACAAAGGGTCACGGACGCTCAGTGGTCCGTTACTGGAGGAATGAGCCGTTTTCAGATGAACTAAAAAAAAAATCTAATGGCTGTCAAAGGAATGCAATTTTGGACCTCAGCCCTATAGCCATGTGTGATACATCATCAAATGGGTCTCAGCAAGCTGAACAAAAGTTACTATGACGCCAACAGCCAAATGTTTGTCCTTTCGGAGTTATATTGTATTGAAAAAAAAACTAACATTTGGCTGTTGGCGGCATAGTAACTTTTGTTCAGCTCGCTGAGACCTATTTTATATTGCTATAAAATTTTATATTGCTATCGCTATTGGGCTGAGGTCAAAAATTGCATTCCATTGACAGCCATTCGTTTTTTTTTAGTTCTTCTGAAATCGGCTCATTTGGAACTACTATTCTTAGCCGTCAGAAAAATCCCTCATTGAAACGCACATACGGTTGAATACCAAAAAGATCACGCTGTATTTATAAAGTAGCAAAAGTAAAACTATAACTGTCCCCTTCACTTCACACTCATAAGCTAGACCGCGCGCAAGAGAGACGGGCAGACTTTTCGTAGTGATGCGCATGCAGTACACGTCACGCCGCGCGCTTATTCACAGACACTACACAAGCGCAACGTGTATGTGTTGAACGTGCCAGCTTTACTTAACTGACCTGTACTCCTAGATAATTATTTTGTAGGTACCGTAGAATGGGGCGACTTTCATATTATGGGGCGAAATTGGTAATTATTTTTTTATTTTTTATTTAGCGCCATAACTCGCTTTAACCTCGTAAGGCCCCGTGTAGTCAGAGAAATACATAAACTAATGTTATTTTCAAGGTCGGGCCTTACGAGGAGCGAGTTATGGAGCTAAATACAAAAAAATATTAATTATCAATTTCACCCCATAATTTGAAAGTCGCCCCATTCTACGGTACCTACCTACTTACTAACAACAAATCCTCAGTATTACAGTATTTACAAACATAACCACCGCATTTATAATTTTTTTTAGGTCGGTTAATCACAGACGGGTTATTCTCAGAAAATGGCTCAAATTGCATAATTTCATTGGCGCATTTTTTTTTCATAGTAACGAAATAAAAAGTAATTGTAGGTTTATTGCCCCTAAAGATTTTTTTTAATAAACATTTACACACACTGCTTCTGGCCCCACACTAGGATACTCGTGGGAACCAGAAACAGCGACACCACAAACATGTAAACGATTGTATTGTAACATTTTGACGACCTCTGTGGCGTAGCGGTTAGCGCATCTGGTTACCATGCGAGAGGTCCCGGGTTCGAATCCAGGCTGGAGATAAGAAAAAAAAAACCAGGTCTTGGATGTTTACATGTTTGTGTGGGGCCAGATGCAATGTCCTATTGCCAAGCTGTCTCACTTTAGATTTTGTTTATTTGTATATTATTAATTTTAGTTTATAATAAGTTATTACTTTAAGTATGAAACATATCTGTTCTTGGCAATAAATGGTTATTCATTCATTCATTCAATGTGTGTGCCTGTAGTATGTAGAAAATGTTATGTTAAGTATTTTTCTCGGGGAAGAGACCCGTGCCCCTCGGTGGGGACATAATGGGTTGATGATGATGATGATAATGATTTTTTTTTTCTCTCTATTTTGTTTTCCATCTGCAAGCAGCTCTTATAGCCTTTATCAGATTTTCTGTCTTCGTGGCGTGTGGAGGCCCCATCCATTGATGTGGCCTCGTTCAAGGCTTTACGATAGATGTGTGAGCTTCAGCGTGTTGGGTCGCTTCAACCGCACCTCCTTTCCCTTTGTGTTGAGCAGGTCTCGTGCTAGTGGATTCGAGTGCTGTTGGAGGCGTTGCTTGTAGTGTCTCAGCCTGTTCTCAATCTCCTGCTTCACGGTAGGCATCTCTAGGTACTCGTGAATTTCGGTGTTTCTCGTAAACCAGGGTGCGGCGGCAATGTTGCGGAGTACCCTGTTCTGGAATCGTTGTAGGATCTCGTTCGAGCTGCTGGCAGAACCCCAGAGTTCAATGGCATACAGCCAGATAGGCTTGAGAATAGTCTTGTATATGAGCAATTTGTTCTCGAGGGAGAGTTTTGATGGTCCACTGAGAAGCCAATGGAGGTCCCTGTATCTCAATGTGAGTTCTTCCTTTTTTGCCAGGATGTGCGTCTTCCAGTAAAGACCTCTGTCGAGATGGCACCCGAGGTACTTAACACATGTTTTGTGTGGTAAAGTCTCACCTTTCAATGTGATTGCTGGACAGTCACCTTTTCTCAAGGTAAAGGTTATGTGTACAGACTTTGTGGGACTTGCTTTTATCCGCCATTTGTCTAGCCAGTGTTCCAGTTTGTTTACTTGGCATTGCAGCAGTCTGGATGCTTCAGTTGGATCTTTACTACTAGAGAGGCAGGCCGTGTCGTCAGCGTATGTTGCACATAGTACATTCTCCGTCTCTGGTATATGAAGATGGTGTATAACACCGGCCCCAGTACTGATCCTGGGGGACTCCCGCTTGGCAATCTCTAAAGGAGGAGCAACTTCCGCCGTACTTCACCTGGAACAGTCTGCATTCCAGGTAGGATTTCATAAGTGTATGAACCGTGTGTGGGAGCCAGCTTTTGATTTTGTATAGTAGTCCTTTGTGCCACACGCGGTCGAATGCCTGCTGGTTGTCCAGAAATACGGCAGAGCAGTACTCTTTCTTTTCCAGTGTTTGTCTCACTTTTCTGACAACACGGTGGACCTGTTCCACTGTTGAATGTTTTGCCCGAAATCCAAATTGGTGGTCTGGGACAATATTTTCTTTCACCAGCATTGGTTTTAGTCGCCGCAGAAATACTCTCTCGAACAGCTTCGATACGACGGGTAGAAAGCTTATTGGTCGGTACGATGAGACTTCATTTGGGGGTTTACCATTCTTGTGTATTAGTATTATTTGTGATATCTTCCACATAGATGGGAAGTATTGTATTCTCATGATTGCGTTAAAGAGAACTGTTAGGAATACAATTCCCTTCCGCGGTAGCCGTTCGAGCACCTCCGTTGTCACTAGGTCATATCCTGGTGCCTTCTTCTTGGCTAGTTGTCGAATCTGGTTTGTGATTTCTCTGGGGTTGGTTGGTTGCAACGGTAGAGACATTTGTAGGTCGCCTTGTAACACTCTGTCTATCATTGGATCGTTGCTTGACTCAGAAGGTTTGTTTGGCTGGAATGCACTTTCAAGGAATTCAGCAAATATTTCCGCTTTCTCATCATTGCTCCTGGCCCATTTGCCATCATTGCGTCTCAGAGGGGGTATTGCTTGTTGTGGTTGATTGTAATTCTTTGTAAGTTTCCACAGTGAGTGGTGGTCGTTTTTGTTTGGGTGACACTTTTCCAGTCGGTCTTGCAGAGTTTTATTCTTTATTTCTTCAATTAATTGTTTTAGCTGGTGTTTAGCTCTATTGAATTTTGATTTGTCATCAGGATGTCTGCTTAGTTGCCATTTGCGTCTTAGACTACGTTTTTCTTCTACTCTTTTCCTGACTTCCAGCGGGTAGTTATATTTTTGGGTCTTTTCTGTAGTATCTGGGGTTGCCTTCCAGGCAGATTCTTGTAGGACTTTAGTTATGTGTAGTGCTGCTTCCTCTACATCATTCGAAGACTTCAGTGGTATTCCAAGATTGATATTGCTATCCATATGGTGTCGAAATGTTTCCCAGTCAGTGTCTTTATTATAGAGAGTGCATGGTTTTTCACTTAATATTACAGTAGTGCTTAATGTCATTAAGACAGCAGTGTGGTCCGATGATCCATCCAGGCATGACTCCACGTGGTGATACAAGGTTGAGAGCCCTTTTGTAATGTAAAAGTCCAGAAGATCGGTTTTTTCAGAAAGTCAGATTTTTTCTTGGGGTCAGTTGGCCAGTATGTAGGTTCTCCAGTCGACACACTCTGAAGCTTGTTGCAATCAATAGATTTTTTTAGTTCCCTGCCTCTCATGTCATTCTTGATCCCCAATGTAGGTGCTTTGCGTTCCAGTCTCCTCCTGCTATAAATCTGTAGCCAAGTTGGTTGAAGAGCTCTGTGAACATGTGGCCCTTGATGTATGATGATAATGATGATGATATATTTGTGTTTTCGTGGCATCTACATGTATTGTTACTTTTTATTGAGACAATATGATAATTTGAATGCGCCAAAGAAATTACGCAGTTCCGATAATCACCCAGACACGAAAAGCCTCGGTCACACACAGCGAATACTCGCAGCGAGCGGATTCGCTGCGTATAATGATTGCAGCGACTATTCGCTGCCTGCCTGTCACACAGCGAGTTCTACACGCGAATTTCGGCAGTCTGTTGGTGCGCAAATTCCAAAACGTCTGCTCGTCGCACACGTCAGTTTATTCGGTTGGTTGGCATGATTCGTGGCGAGCCAGCGAGTACCGTGTCACACACAGCGAATCCGCATTCGCCGCGAGTAAAATTGAACATGATCAATTCAGATCGCGGCGAATTAAAGCTCGCGGCGAATGAATCTATTTGCCGCGATTAGTGTGTCACAAACAGCGACTACTCGCCGCGAATGCCTACTCGCTGCGAATAATGATCGCAACGACTATTCGCTGCCTGCCTGTCACACACAGCGAGTTCTACACGCGAATTTCGGCAGTCTGGTGGTGCGCAAATTCCAAAATGTCGTCTGCTCGTCGCACACGTCAGTTTATTCGGTTGGCATGATTCGCGGCGAGCCAGCGAGTACCGTGTCACACACAGCGAATACTCGCGGCGAATCCGCATTCGCCGCGAGTAAAATTGAACATGATCAATTCAGATCGCGGCGAATGAATCTATTCGCCGCGAAAAGTGTCACACACAGCGACTACTCGCCGCGAATGCCTACTCGCTGCGAGTATTCGCTGTGTGTGACCGAGGCTTAAACGCATATGTGTTTGGTATCATCATCATCAAACCATTATGTCCCCACCGAAGGGCACGTGTCTTCTATGGTATACCTACCTACCTACTTATGGATCAAGGTGGCACCCATTATATGTATTTGACAAGTATTTTGAAACCTCCCCCTAATACAGTTCTTTTGAATTCATTACAGGGTACCGGTGACTCCACGAACAGGACCAAGAAATCGCTAGTGATTTCGTGGAAGAATTTACAAAGAGCTTTGCTGCCTAAAGTCTTGTATTGCCCTGAACCAACCAATAAATCCTTAACGAACAAACTGTGATGACTCCAGTAAACATAAACAATGAAATACTTACATTTTTTTAATTATTATCATTCTTAGGTCATCAATCTATAAAGTGCCTATAAAATAAAAATATTAAATTGTATTCATACAACAATATATAACTTAGAATAGGTACCTAAGTAGTTAGTATGTTTAGTAGTAATTATAGCCACCTTTGGTTTATATTAAACTAGTTATTTGACGCTAATCTTTCCATTTCTCGACCCATAAAAAACTCATCTCTCTGACATTTTGCGCCCATTTGACAGTTCTCCTCTGCAAGTTGAGCTTCATCCCCATACTTTTATACTCGAGAGCTCTTCTTACAACCATTCTGTTCCATTCATGTACGTGAGGATGGCTGGTGTATTCATCAACACTCATCCATTTGCAGTCTTTCACTTCTCTCTGAGATTTCACAATCTTCTCGGAAGTTGCTTGCATCATCACCAATACATAAATATCCGAGTTGTTGTACATCATGTTATGTGTGTGTCTGAATGTGACAAGAGACTGAAATTCTGACTCTACTCCGGTTTCTTCCTTGACTTCTCTTTGTGCTGCATGGATGATGTCTTCACCTGAAATAAATATAAAGTAGGTAATGGAATAAAGGCTCTTCTAAATACTCGTTCATTCGTCTTTTATCTAGATGCCAACAAACCATTGATAGAACTACAAGACGTAAAGCAATACTTAATATCTGTCAAATTTATTAATTGCAATATATATCAATAATTCATTGATTAATTTGATAAACATAAACCTAGTAGTATGTAGGTGTTATAAATTTCTTGATTTTGATATAGGTACCAAATTTAAAAAATTGTTTACTTTTTGATGAAAGCTGAAGAGTTTGACGTTATATTATATACTGTATTTTACCTCTCTCTACATATCCGCCAGGGAGTTTCCAATGTGGATAGTCGTAATGCTTCTCAGATACTGCCAACAGTTCATTCTGGTTGTTGAACACCATCGCCCCCACTCCCAAGTTTGTGTGGCATGATGGTGGCAAGTTAGACTCACTGTCTTTTGGCAGCCACTTGTACATCATCACATAACTGTCCCGAGTATGGTGAAAATTAAATCCTTTCTATGGACATCAAGCTTTCATTTTAGTCCTTTGTCATGAGATAATAGAAAAAATGTTAAAGTTTCAAAAATTCCTTGTAATATAGGCCCTGACCAACATTTTTTTTCCAAAAATTTCAATTATGTACTTACATTGGCCAATTGGGGAACTTGAGCGGAGTCCTTGATATGTACTTTGAACCAAACACACCTTTTTCCTTCCTTAATCCAATTTTGTATGGAGTCTGTGGAACAATAGAATTTCAATTTATTTTGGTAAATACAGAGACTACTGCTGCTGCTGCTACTACTACTGTTAATTGCTTGGAGTAACACTGTATTAATACCATAAAGTACGTTAGAAATGCACAAAAATAAAACATAGTAAGTAGCTTATATTTGGAGGACTTGGAGGTTTCAAAACAGCAAAAAGTTAAGTTGCAGGCTCAAATAATAATAATAATCTCCACAAAACACAATCACTTAACCTGATCCCAAAGATAGTGCTATAAATACACATATAAATACACTGAGGCCACTAGTTCCTCTGTTTTGGTCGCTAAGAGACCAACAGATTGTTAATAATAACCAGGGATTATGTACATTTAGATTGAACTTAGGCGTGTGTCGTTACAAGATTTCCACGAAACGTATCGTAACGAGCTACGACGAGCGCGTCACCAGTTTTCGTAACGCGTGATTTTAGGAACTAGTGTTTTTTAGACTGCATTCCAGTCACGCCTGTCGTGAAACGAGTTTCAGATATACTGTGACGAAGGCAACCCGTGCGATTTAAATAGCTAAATGCAAGAATGGGGTTGCGTACAAAAGAGTTGTCTACTTGAATGCATGGGTTGCTAAATACGTGAATGTATGAAACCGTATGTGTAGCGGAAATAGCTTTATCTGTATAGCAATTACGACGAAACTTGCATGCTCACAAAAATCACTAGTTGCAAAAATCACTCGTTTGACTTGTAACTAGTGACACATTACAGGCCTCGTAGCTATCTACTGTAAAAGGTGACGTGAAATAACGCTCACGCCTAGTTGAACTGCGCCAACTCTATTTAGCCACAGTATCTACCTGTTTATCTAAGGTAAGTCTCTATTCAATGATTAAATACAAACATATCTTGCACCATGACATTTGCTAAGCTATCCACGGATAAAATTAGACACTCTGTACGTTTACAAGAAATAAGATGTATTTACCTTGTAGTTTTACATGAAACTGAGAATCCACAGCTTTTTCAACTGAAGTATCAACGGTAACTCCATTGAACCTATCTGGTTCACCTTTAAATGTACACATTGATGGCAACTTAATTGAAAATTTTCGTTTACATAATGAATTCCCAACAATAACCCTGAAATGAAAAATAGTTCGGTTATACGGAGGCAAACTTAAAGCCGTGGAGGGAGTAAAACCACAATCAACGCTTAGAGCAGTGTGTAATAACAACTTTGAACTTACATCTTATTATTGTTGACATGACCAATACCTACTTTGAGACAAGGTACTAAGAAGTGCCCGTAAAGTCTTTTTGATAGTATGGACGTAAGCAAACACTGTTTGAGCATCATTTTAATTCTCAAGTTAGGTTATAAAACTGCTCTGTCTATACTCATAAATAACACTATCCGTTTTTTTTTATTCATATAAGTTTTGCAAACGAAAGTTTTTCGTCAAAAAAATATAATTTTCGTCCTCTCACTGAGGTTAAAATTGGCAAAATGACATCCCTATATCGTCTGTGCAAAATGACAAAATCTGGGGATTCCGTTTTCAGCCATCATGGCGTAAAGTTCGATTTTTTGTAACAAATGTTTCCCGAACATCAGTTAGGGCTAAAGTTTCGTACAGGCCCTGTAAAATAAAGATTTAATAATAATAAAATAATAACAAAATCTGGAGATCACAGATCACGACGAAGTATCCGAGATGATCTGCCCCTATAATTTAAGAATCGATTTTTGTTATAAAAAAAGTCGGTTTTTTGTAAAAAGTCGATTGTGTTACATCTCTAACTTCGTTAGGACTTAAGTTTCGGGATTCCGTTTACAGCCATCATGGCGTAAAGTTCAATTTTTTGGAACAAATGTTTTCCGAACATCCGTTAGGGCTAAAGTTTCGTACAGGCCCTGTAAAAATAAATATATAATAAATAATAAAAAAAAACTTAAGTTTCGTACATAGTCCTGTAAAATAAATATAAAAAAAAGAAAAGAATTGTCAAAATCACAAATCTCTTTTTAGTCTGTGGTCAAAATCTGGTTACGACTCTCGAGTGTTTTAATCGTAATTTATTACTAAAATTACAGTATTTATTACAGGAGCAATACAGGATTTGCTGGATATCTGAGCTGAAGCCTGAAACGCTTTTACAAGTATGGATTTGGTTACATTTACTGGTGTAGTTGATCGGTACAGTGGTGTTACGGTGGACACACAAGAGGAACCATGTGATAAAACTCAATTATGTGACAAGCTATCAGGTATAATTAATTCGGTAATTGTAATCCCTGGTGTACATGCAAAAAAAAAATATTTTTGCGGTGGCTCTGGTAACCGCATGTGGATCTCGTAGCGTGCGTAAATTGCATACGTGCGAGTAGGGAATAATAAAGGGCAGTCGAGGTTGAAGTCTGTTGTACATGACATGGATTATAATAAATTTCAGCTGCCATCTATTATCCGGTTCAGAGAAGTAGGTATTGGGCAGCTATTTATACCTCGCTCAAACAGTATTACTGTCTTAATGTGCAATAAGAGATACTATGCCACCCAATACTTATTTTGCACCGTGTTTCTCGTACAATTACAGTGCATTACAGCATAAATTATTGAAATTATTCTGCCAAAGCCAAATGCTGCTCTTTAGTGTCATATATTTTTGGCTTTCTACTGCATGCTTAAATTTTAAATATGTAGCTATCCCTCTAGTAACTATCTTTTCTTACTATCTTATATTTTATCAGTGAGTACATTATGAGATATTCTTAATCTAAATACCTGCCTTGTATCTTAGATAGAATATTCTACCTATATCAACCTGGAATTTGTCTACCTAAATGATAATTAATAAATTAAAATTTTCAGCATCTTTACAGAAATGGTCGAAAGAGCAAATGCGTTGCATATGGTTCAGAGTTTATATCCAAGACTCTGAATGGGTTCCTGTTTTGGCAAAGGTAATTTCTCCTGTTGTGATAACTTTATAGTGTTGTATAAATAAAAATATGATTCTTTAAAACACTCTTTAAAGATAAATTGAAAGTTGTGGTGGAGATTTTACAAGGAAAAGATGTAACCACAGATTAATAAAACTGTGTCCTAAGAGTGCTATTAGAGCAAACAAGTTTTAATAACTCCAGCTGTCTGTTACTGGTATCCGTTAATTTTAACATAGTGGAATATTTAAGTTATATAAATCTTAGGTAGACTTTTAATTTTTCAAATTGAGAATATGCATACATTACTTCAAAAACTTTTCTTGACCACCATTAGGTGGGATTCAATTTTCACCATGCAAGAGATGGGTTTGTCATGATGTTCAAGTGGCTGCCAACCGACAGCTCATCAAATCTTCCACCTGCGGTTCACACCAGTCTGGGAGTAGGGGGCATGGTGTTTAATGAGAAGAACCAGCTGCTTGTGGTATCTGAGAAACACTATGAATACCCCCATTGGAAACTACCAGGAGGCTATGTAGAGAAGGGTGAGATTGTTTAGTGTCAATATTTCAGTATTTTCTTAGGATGAATTCAATAAGTTATTCCTGTTACCTTGACCTTATTACAGGTGAAGACATGAAAGATGCTGCCATAAGAGAGGTAAAGGAAGAAACAGGTGTAGACGCAGTATTTGAATCAATGGTGACTCTACGGCATACACACAATATGATGTTTGGTAACTCCGACATCTATGTTGTTATGAAGTTAAAGGCAATCACAGATACAATTGAAAAATCAGAAATCGAGATCAAAGAGTGTCAATGGATGGATGTTGAAGAATTTTTAAGTCACCCTCATGTACATGAGTTTAACAGATTCCTTGTGAGGCAAGCCCAGGACATGGAAAAAAGGAAATTAAAGCTCAGTCTTGAGAAAAATGAAATCAAAATATCTAACTGGTCTAGGGAAGTCACTTCTCTTGTAGTAAAAGACTTATGAAGTGAAGGGCTGTTTCTAGAAAACTATTAGGTAATGAATGACTATTAAAATGTAGAAACCACATTCTGTAATTTATTCATGAAAACAAGAACTTTTTGGTATGGTAATGAGAATTAAGAAATATAATATATTACTTTTTAATAATTTATGTTACCTCCTCAACAAGAAAAGCTAATATTTTGAGTTACTATTATTTCCAAGTAAAACTTAAGCTTCTATTTTTGTGATAATTGCATTTTTATTAGGTAAACAATAATTATGAACATATTTATTTTAATCACTTATTTACTTGTAATAAAATAATTGATTGGAGCATGCACGTCCCCAGTAGGAATATTTCGAGTTACTGTTATTTCCAAGTAAAACTTGAGCTCCTATTTTGTGATAATTGTATTTTTATTAGGTAAACAATAATTATGAACATAGTTATTTTAATCACTTTACTTGTAATAAAATAATTGATTGGTCCCAGCAGGCAAACTGTTCGCCGCCGACTGAGTGAGCCGCAAATTTGTAGCCAACAAATTCGACTTAGCGGCATAATCAAAGCGAACTGAAACCATTTCGCCGCCGAGTGGAACAGGCTTTTCTGTGAGTCAGCCGCCCACTGAGATAGTCGGCGCGCGTAACGCTGCAAATTGCGTAGAATGAGCGCAAAACTAGCAAACTGTCAACACTCCATTAGAAGTATATGGAAGGGCATACTAAACCGATACACCGCTAACTCAGCCGGCAGCAAACTGTTTGCCAACTGGGGACGCAGCATGACTGTTCAGGGACATGTTGAAATCTGACTTCATTTTTATTAATGCATTTATAACTACTTTTCTTTGAAATCATTCCCTGTTTAATGAATTGATACATATTTTTTCTACCACCAATTAATTTTTCTACTGAAAAAGAGTATGAGTAAATACAAATATGAGATGACATAGATTGTAGCAGTTTGCTTACCATTTATGACTCAAATGGCAGTGGTATGAGTTCTGAATGAAACAATTATTTGCTTCATACCTACAATTATTTGGACAAAATATAGCAATCTGACTGAAAATGTGACCAGCTATCAACATTATTTTGGCAAGTTGGTAAGAATAAGGTAACATAGCTGAAAGGAAACCATGTATGGTTTATGTGAATGTCTCTGTCTGAATGTACAGCACGATAGCTGATGTCAGTATAAATAAATGTTAAAACTCTTCACTTTGTGTTTTTTAAATAAAATTAGCAAGTATTAATCTAAGTCTAGGGCTGCAGCAGAGCCAAGCACCTCCCCTTCTTCATCTGTGCTGTCTTCCTCACCAATGATCGATTTCAGCAGTCCACCAAACATTGAGTTAGAGTTCTTGTTATTACGTGGAACTTCAATACCAAACCAAATGCGGCCAATATTGTCCAAGTAAACCGAATAGTTGGGATCACGGCTTATGCTTTTTGAGTACCAATCTCGCAGAACTTTAAACTGAGCTGCATGTTTGCTGTAATAGGATAACCAAATATTGTTAATTATATAGCCTTTCTGTAGTATATTTCAGTGGCTCTGATAACTGGAGATAAAGAAATATTAATTTAATCTAATTTGGAGTCAACATGTTCTACTGTTATCAGCGGACAAACTAGAGTGGCGGTTAGTCTGTATAGGTTATTAAACTTAAACAATAATTAAAATATTTACATTGGAAAAAAATCCATATTATTATGTTTAATAAATTACATTAGGGATGTCATTTAAAAATGATAAAATTTTAACAATAACGGTGGTCAATATAAAGGTGGTGCAATCTACTTACAGTTCAATAGCTCGCAATAGGAACCAAATGAAATTCAGGAGCGGCAAAAGATATGGAGGGCCTTTTGAATTCTTTATCGAAGGATGCAAGCCTGTGTACTCTGTGAATGTTTCTGTGGCCATTCGGATATTACGCAGGCAGAGGAACTGAAGCACAGCCTGCGCAATGAACAGGTCTATTTCTGACTTGAGTCCTCGGGTGGTGTGCAGCTCTATGAGCATGTTAGCATATGTTCCACCATCACTTGAGTGTAGAAAATGTTTGTGTGCTGCTGTATACTTCTTCTCTTTCCAATATACTTCTGCTATTTTCTGAAATTGATAAGCAAATTAGAATCAGGTAAATTTCGAGCCATGAACTAATAATTAGTATTGCACTTTTGGAACAAAAAAAGACGGTCGGATTTTTCCTCCCAAAAACCAGTAACTGAATCTGGAATGAATATTATTACTTAGTTCAGAATAAATTAGTAAATTAATAATAATAATAAATTACTTAATAATATAGCACTTGAATGCTATATAGTAAAAGTATATCAGTATTTCTTCAATAAATTTAAAAGTCATTTCGTTTGTAGATCAGTACACAGCTTTTCTGTAATGTAAAGTACCTGCTATTCATTCTAACATGACGTGTGAAATTCATAGGTTTCAGAGAAATTCATGTATATTATAATGATTCCTTAAAACACTTTATAAACACTGATCAAAAGTGGAGATATGTTACCACACAAGGAAGATGTTACCACACAATTAGTAATTTGGTGTGAGGGTTGCTTTGGAGGATATTTCTTTTTATAAATGAGATTGTTAATCATTTAGTGTAGTCCCATACCTTGTGCAACAGTGGGTGACCTTTTTTGCTGCTATCCATAGACCACTTGACCGAGTTTGTAAGGAAAGTTTCACGCTCTGGTATAGTGGAACTCATTAGTTCGAAAAGCGTTCCTAATTTTTCGATCCATGCTTCGCAGGGTTCAGTTTCAGACTTATTTAGTACTTCTATGAGCAGGATGGCTAAGTCAGCACCACTACCTTGTTGATCATGTTCTAGGAGGAGTGTAGAGCCTTTGTACAATAACTTTAACAAATCCTCGTATTTCTTTTGGCCTAAATACCTGAAAGACAATGTTTATTAGTATTGTATAGTCTTTCTATTATAATTGCTAACACAATATTACATGGTCAATTGGATACCTGAAATACAATGTCCTGTACATTTGATGCGCTTCATAATATTGACCAGAATTTATAGATGCCTCTAATTTATCTAAAACTCTAGCGACTCCCCTTTCTGTTCGACCAGCCATAGCTTTGTTTTAGAATAATCGGGAATTATTCACAATTTCGTATTCACTGCGCCACATGAAATCATTTTTCTGAATTTTATTCACAGACTAGTACAGACGAATACATGGACAGCTCCGGAATGATTGATTAAAATGATCTACATCGAAAGCCAACATTGTATCTATCTTCTTATCGCAACCAAAACCAACTGCTCAGTAGGTCGTGTTGCTCGCGAATTTATTACAATTCACGGACACTAAGCACACGCACTATTGTCTTTTTGGAAATAAATAAATTACTTACCTACTTACTTACTAAAGGTCGCGTTCGAAAGTGAGTGAACTCGCTCGCTCAGTTAAGAGTCTGACAAGCGAGTCCTGGGACACGATTTATTTCGAATTCTTCATATGGCCACACTCTGACTGTCAAACTTAGGTATTTCAGCTGCAAGTAGTACAGTTTTGTTTCTATTCAACATAATTTTACCTATGTTTTAGTATGTAGGTACATACGAGTAATAATGTTTTAAAGTAAACATGAATTATTTCTTGTTGTAAGGTCTGTCGGATGACGAAAATGTTAAACGTCAGATCGAAGACTTAGTCAAAGAACTCAAAGATGTTGAGAAAAAAGATATGAATCAGATTTTGATTATGGTTCAGCATTAATAAATGTTTATAAGTTTATGTGGTGCATCTTTATTATCCCTGTTTTTGGTGGAGTGGAAATGTTAGTTTTGATGTAGTTAATGTTTTCGTTTTGTTTATATTTATTTATGTTTGGACAAAATTCATTGGATTAAACTAATTAAACAAATAATCAAGTTAAGCAAAAGTATCAAGATGGTTTATTCAGACGATATGCAGGGTTATCAACTAAAAGATTTTTAAATTTCCCGCCAAAGGCTTGAGCCACGACTAACTTGTCGCACTCTAACTTCGCGTTCTTTCTAACGAGTCGAAGTACGGAAATTAACGAGACAGATAAACAATCACCATCCAAACAGCAACAGAATTCTTTAATATTCCTTTATGATCAAGGTTACACTGTAGGTACGTATTAGTGACGCGATTGTTTTCGACGATGTTCGCTCGCTTAATTAATAAAGAATAATGAAAAGAATACAACGAAAAATAGTTTTTATCTCTTACGCCAAAGGTTCCATCAGATGACTTGATTCTCTTCTCTTTTCTTCTCGATATTCGCTTATTATCATGAGCTAATGAGCTGTGCTGCAAGCAAGTGTTGAATAGCGATAACTAACTATGTGAACAAGTGAGCGAGATGAGCTAAAGATGAAATGAAATTAAAAAGTTTTATTGTGAAACGGTTACAAAAAATGGTTAGGTACTGGCTCCCAAACTAGGATTTCCTGTACGGGTAGCCAGATAAGAAAATAGACAACAAAGATAGATACAATATCAGTGAGCAAAAATATAGGTGAGCGATTTAATCTTTCCAAAGACACAAAATACTCATGTCTACAGACGATATAGAGATACATCACAGAATAATAAGAGATAAGTCCACGTACAGCGCCACCAAGTTATCTGTTCAGTGGGCAAAATTGTAACTAACGAATTAATACGGTAGTTGACACGACCAACAATAAATTATTTGTTATGCTACTTATGCTCGATTAAAACAAAAATTACAAAATACTTTGGAAAATGTATATCTTTTAGTCAATTACTAGTTATTACAATTTTTAAATAGATGAAACATAAAAAGAGTGCTCTGAAATATGACGTCATAAACAGGTATTTTCATACAAAATTCCGTTTTAAAAGTAACTTATTTGACATTTTGTCAACTACCCAATTGTAAATGCTGTTCCCCATTTTAAGTATTATTTATGTCAAATTTAGTTTTAAAAGGATCCCTAGGTGGCGCTGCCGTACCGTAATAATAAACGTCAAAGCAAAAAATAATACTATGGTTCTGTGGAATTTGTGATGGTTGTTTACCGAAAAAAATGCTGTTATCGTTTGGTGATAAGTACGCTTTTCGATACTTTGAAGTCTTTGCTATGGATTGTGGGTTTGAATTTTTATTTTTATTACGAGAAACCTCGTCCGAATAGCAACCCTGGTTCCTTCTCTTGTTTAGTAATCTGTGGACTGACTTTGACATTGATTGCTACGAAAATTCGTATGAAGAAACGAATGAATGAACGCCATCTAGTGTATCTCAATTAAGGAACTTTATCTCCTTTCCATCACCGGACATCCAGGAGAGGGGAGCGACTTCATCCGTATGTTGTGCAGACACCTTTTGTGCGCACGAAGCGTTTCGCCTCCTCGTTTCTAATGCGCACCGCTAAGGAATGGAATTCGCTCCTTTCCTCTGTTTTTCCGGAAAGGTACAATTTGGGTGCCTTTAAGGCTAGAGTGAATAGGCTCTTACTGAACCAACGAGGAACATCGTCGGCTCCATCTTCACTTACCATCAGGTGAGATCGGGGTCAATCGTTGGTCAGTTTTTAATAAAAAAAAAAAAAAAAAAAAAAAATAAGAAAAAAAAGAAAGGAAAAACGCCCAATGTCGCAGATTAGAAACCTTTTTTAAGCCGGGCACATTTTTCAGTGTCAACATCTGAGTCTACACATTTAATAGTCACAAGGTTGTCTGGAAGAAATTGCTGTTAGCAATAAGACCGCCTACTGTATGTTTTTAATTGTAAATTTTATTTGTCTCTGGTTTCTTGTGTGCAATAAAGAATATTCTTATCTTATCTTAATTTGTTATCTAGAATGTATCCATTTTATAAAGTGTGGAGCTCCAATTATAAGAGAATGTAAGGCGAGTGACAATACGCTACTTGACTCGTATCAAATTTGACGCGATAAATGGATATTTCCTGTAGTATCTAATGTAAGAAACCGAAATATATTGACTTTGCTAAGTAAATATGCAGGATGGCTGCAAAATTTGCAAATAAAAAAAATGTTTTTCGCTTTTAAATCGGAACGGTGAAAACACTATCCGCCATCTTGAAAGCACCTTTGGTTGTAAACAAACATCTGTCAGTCGTGCGTGCGTAGGTTCTATTGTGATTTGGATTGGATTTAGTGTTTTTGCAAAAACTCTTCTTGTGCAGTTAGTGTCTTATCATTTTATTGATAAGCGCAATCATGGACGCTGGATTCGTGGAAGCTGATAGTACCAATTTGCCAAAACCAAACTAAATCAAACCAAGCATTATTATAACTAAAAACAGTTTCTATGTACATTGATATTACAGGACATACATTAAAGTGATCTTCACATAAATACACCCAAGTTTCAGTCTATAAAGAATCAGGGTCTCTCTTGGCAAGTTTGAGCCAAGTTTTTCTTAAGTTTATTTCACTGGGCACACGAATCCGCGACTTCCCGGCGGTCTTCATTGACGTGTTTTTGCAGTCTCGAATAATGCAATAATAATAATTGATAATTATATTTTGCATGTAAACTCGATGAAATCATGAATGCGTTGTTGTTATTTCACTATGCTCACAGATCACTAACAGATTTTAAAAGATCGTTTCACGAAACAAGTCCCACGGTAAAATCCTTAAGGCCATACAATAAAAGCCAAAATTCATTAACTCATACTTCTTTCGTGGCACGAACTCTACCTATATTGAATGTCAAACTATGTTTACAAACATAAAGGACTTCAAACCATAGACAAAAATGGCGGACCGTGTTTTTGGCTGTTTAGCAAAGCAACGTTTTAAAATAATGTTTTTGTTGCTTTAAGTCCTCAAAAAATATACTAAAATATTTTTTGGTCTAATGGAAGAGATATTTAGCATTTAAGACATACTTGAAAAAAGAGTCAAGTAGCGGATTAACTATATAGATAGATAGATAATGCCTTCTCTGTGTTACAGCTGAACCATAGGGTCAGAGCATTAATTTATGATCTAAATATGTATTTAACGGTGGAGTGGACGTGGACCTGCTATGGTTAACCAGGCATACCTGGTATACCTGGTATCTAATCTCTTTAAACGAGCAATTCTTGTATATATATTTATGTATAATCAGAATCTCGGAAACGGCTCCAACGATTTTCATGAAATTTTGTATACAGGGGGTTTTGGGGGCGATTAATTGATCCAACTAGGTTTCATTTTTATAAAACGTCGTTTTAACCGTGTTTTAAGGCAAAGAAATAACTGCTACACTACAAGAAGGAAATTTTAGCAACCATCTGTAAGGTCGTCATAGCTCAAATGGGATATAGGACGATACCGTAAACAGAAGACCCTAGTTCGAGACTTTTTTTCATTTTTTTTTCAAGTTCCTTCTTTTGTGTGAAAACCTACATACCGAGCAAAGCTCGGTCAACCAGGTACTAAGAGTGGCACCGTGGGTACCTATATGAAGAGTGGTACAGTCGACAGCACGTCAATGTTCACATTTTAGTTGCAAAGTCGCCCCTAATGCAACGGAGTAGATTGCATGGGTTTAAAGGATTAGTGATGTCGACTGTACCTACCATTCTTCATTTACCTTCCTAAATGATGATAAAAATAAAATACCTACCTATTTACATATGACGCTTGACTGCTGTTTGTCTCAAAAAGGGTGCTGTCTGTGTATCTACCTATAGAGCATGCCTAAATAACATAGACAAAACCTTGTTGGTTATGACTTGTACAATCCACGACGATTCTTGTTTTCAGTGTTTTTTAAGCTCGATTTTCGTACGTGCCCATTTTTTTATTATGTAGGTACTAGCTGTTGCCCGCGACTACGTCCGCGTGGGCTTTAGCTGAGTAAAGAGTTTGCAAATAAGATAGGGATACTTTTAGCGCATGCGAAAGAGCTTTCATACTAACTTCGCAACCCCCTCTTACCCCCTTAAGGGATGATTTTATGAAAAACAACCTTACATGTCTTTCATGACTTTTAATGAAGGACCTTCATGCTGAATGTCATTCGAATAACTTCAAAAATGGCTAAGTTTCATACTATCTTTGCACTTCCCTTTTACGCCCTTAAGAGGATCAGAGGATAAATGTGTCTAGTGTTCAACACATCCAAGATATTATTTTGTAAGTTTGATTTGTATTAGCTTTAAGGTGATTTGAGAAAAGATGGTCAGAGTGGAGTTTTTTTTCGCTGCCTTTTTCTCCACTACAGACGGCCCCAAGGCAGCGGCTAACATTATACATAACTGTATGTACATTCAACAAGCAGAATGTAAATTCTTTACGTGGAAATAAATTTCTGATTTCTTAAGGTATGATTATCAAAAATCTATTTTACATGTAACTATTTCATAATTTCAAATGAAGAACCTTCGTACCAAATTTCATTCGAATAACTTCAAAAACCCTTATAGTTTAGGCCCTGCGTTGATATGTCAGTCAGTCAGTCAGTCAGCTTCTTCTTTTATATAGAGACTAGCAAAAATGGCCAAGTTTCATACAAATATTGCGCCCCTCTTTTATCCCCTTAAGAGATGATTTTCGCAAAACTATGTTACATGTGCTTCAAGACATTCAATGAAGGACCTTCATTCTGAATTTCATTCGAATAACTTCATAAACGGCAACGTTTCATACTAACTTTGCACCCCCCTTTTAACCCCCTTAAGGGATGATTTTCAAAAAACTATTTTACAAGTGTTTCATAATTTTAAATGAAGAACCTTTGTACCAAATTTCATTCGAATAACTTCAAAAATGGCGAAGTTTCATACTAACTTTGAACCCCCATTTTACCCTCCTAGGGGATAAATTTTCAAAAATCCTTTCTTAGTGCTCCCCTCCGTTACAAAAGGAACCCCTGTGCAAAATTTCAAGTTTCTAACCCTTATAGTTTAGGCCCTGCGTTGATATGTCAGTCAGTCAGTCAGTCAGCTTCTCCTTTTATATATATAGAAGATAGATATCAGATCGAAAGCTGTGCCGACAGCTACAATCTATTTACTGAAGCGAACGACTAAAGGTAAACAAAGACACAGCATCTCTCAAACTTACATGTCACTCAAAATAGCTCATGCACGCAGCTTTTCTCGCATCGTATACCCACATAGGTTTATTTTGTTATATTTTGCACAGTGATTTAAATGTTAAATAAGAAGAAATCAATATTTAATGTTCGTGCGTAAAATCCTTACTACGCTGTCACAAGGTTATGTCAACCGTATTTTTTTGTAGTGACGTACCAAAAATAACGAAAATAATAACGGTCCCTTTAACGATAGCTACGAAGTTGATGAACAGGCTTTAGAAAAAGATCATCGCGTTCTCAGAATCTCTCCGTACCACTGCCGTACAAAGCGATTGAGCTGATCTGGGCCCAAATAAAAGGTCGCACAGCTCGCCACAACACTTCACCGCCATTCGGCACAAAAAAGATGATGACCCTTCTAAAATGCCTGCGAAAATGGCACAAGAGATGACTGAGTGAAGGTCGTCTAAAAAACAAAACTACTAAATCGTGGGTCAGTAGCGAAAGCTAGTTAAGAATAACGTAAGGAATGATAACGTTGCTTTTCTCCCATCACTAGTCATATGAAACAGACATGTGTCAGGATCGTATACTCCCAGCGGCCGCACAATAGTCGAAATTCAGCATTATTAGGTAGGTAGGTTAGGTTAGGTATGTAATTATACCTAGTCGTATAATTACAAAAACATGGAATTTTACATTTACATTTACATACAGGCACATACATTGCTTCTGGCCCCACACTAGGATGCCCTGTGTCGTGGGACGCAGAAACAGCGACGTCACAAACATGTAAACATCCAAGACCTGGGTTTCTTTTTTTTTGTCTCCAGCCGGGATTCGAACCCGGGACCTCTCGCATGGTAGGCAGATGCGCTAACCACTGCGCCACAGAGGTCGGCATATAATTATTTTTAGAAATGCACCGTGGTCGAGCAATTTCGACGCACACACTTTCCGTGTTCCGTCTTATCACGCGTGGCTCACGATTTACCACGAATAGAACCTTTACCTAACTTACATTTAAGTGCGCCTGGCTAGCTTAATCAGTATTCCAAGTAAAAACAAGCGGGCAACACTTCGCGTAGCCAAACGTGAATTATTAATCGGATGGGAATTTACGTAGGTGTAAAGAAAAGACATTGCGCGGCGTCGCCTCGGTGGGAGGGGGGCGGGCGCTAGTTTATTCATGCTTTACGAATCCGGTATAAGTACCTACATAGTTACTCCAAAAACACCCAATTCGGTAGTTGACACGACCAACAATAAATTATTTGATATGCTCGATTAAAACAAAAAAATACAAAATATTTCGGAAAATGTATCTATTTTAGTCAATTACTAGTTATTACAAATTTTTAATAGATGAAACATAAAAGAGTACTCTGAAATATGACTACAGATACAGTACAGATTTTACTAAAATGAGTTGTTATTACGCAAGATAGGTACTTTCAAGTGACTTTTCAACAAAACAGGAGGACCGTCAACTTTGTATTTATCCAGGCAACTTTCATCTTAAGCTCAGAGCATCTGCTCTACTGTTGGAATAGGAGCCGGAACATTTGTTACTCTGACACACGATATTTTCAGCAAAGTTTGTCAGACAGAAAGTACATTCGGTTGAAATAGTTTTGGGTGCCTTCGAAACGGAAGGAAAGTGGAGCAGAGTCTAACCGCAAACGTACAAAGTGGGTGTGTCAATCCTATGTGGAAAGAATCAATAGGCTATTTGACAGGTTTTTGAAAGGATCCTTTAGGGTAGAGTAGGTACCTGTAACGAGTATCTGAGCAAAGATATTCTTTGTTTCGTTTCATCTCGTCTCGTTTGGTCTTATTACGTTTTACTTTAGTTTTAGATATATTATTTAATGGTGGCACTTCACATCGCTATTCGTATTTACGTATTTGCTAACGATTTGGAACACATTGCAGTTTTAGCAAAAACCAGTGCTTAAGATTCGTCAAGCTGCCCAGCAATAGATGGTTAATATTTTGCCAAATAAACATATACAGTCACATACAAGCACATACATTGTTTCTGGACCCACACTAGGATATCCTGTCTCGTGGGAACCAGAAACCGCAACGCCACAGAGGTCGTCATACAACACACATAATTAGATAGAGTATAGATTCAACTACCTACTTAGTCTGAATTCTTTATATTCACTACGAAGAAGTGAACAAAGAGAAAGTTACGTACCTACTTAGCACCTACTTGAAAAGAAATATCTTCTGATTCCAATAACATAACATAACATAAAATTTACATACAGGCACATACATTGCTTCTGGCCCCACACTAGGATGCCCTGTGTCGTGGGACGCAGAAACAGCGACGTCACAAACATGTAAATGTTTGTCCAAGACCTGGAGTTTTTTTTTTACTCCCCAGCCGGGGATCGAACCCGGGACCTCTCGCATGGTAAGCAGATACGTCAACCACTACGCCACAGAGGTCGTCAATTCGGTATGTAAAGTATTTTTCAGGTATTATTTTTATATTTTTATTTCATAAAACATTTAATTTTAAGCCACTAATTTGAAGCTTTTTATTTTCCAAGTAACGGTTTTTTTTTAATTATTTTTTAAAGTATTATTCGTGATGACGTCATTTCGTAGCCTGAATAGCTTTAAGTCTTTGCCACGTTTTCAGTACATACAAAAACACTAATAGATAACTTCAAACTTGACATTGACAACAAACAGTTGACACTTGACTTGTATGTACTGAAAACGTGGCAAAGACTTAAAGCTATTCAGGCTGCGAAATGACGTCATCACGAATAATACTTTAAAAAATAATTTAAAAAAAACCGTTACTTGGAAAATAAAAAGCTTCAAATTAGTGGCTTAAAATTAAATGTTTTATGAAATAAAAATATAAAAATAATACCTGAAAAATACTTTACATACCGAATTGTACAGCTTACATTCAAATTTTAGCTAGACTCTGTGCATGGTTATTGGTTTATATAATTATGAATCGACAAATCTCAACGAATTATGGGAACACCCTTGAGGTACCTACTTAGTGTGGTGTACTCAGTAACGTTACGGTTGACTTTGTTACTAAACTGTGAAGGTTTATATTATGCTGTTCACTATAAGTACTCTACCTAACTAATGCTGCCTACTCGGCTGGGCAGCATTCGGGAAACTTAGAAAAGTCTTTTCCTCCGATATACCATAATCCCTCAAAACAAAACTGTACAACCAGTATGTGTTACCAGTGATGACTTATGGCACTGAAACATGGTCTCTTACTATGGGCCTCTTAAGAAAGCTCAACGCAACGAGCTATGGAAAGGGCTATGCTCGGAATTTCTCTACGAGACCGAGTCAGAAATGATGAGGTCCGTAGACGAACGAAAGTCGTCGACATAGCCCAGCGGATTAGTAAGTTGAAGTGGCAGTGGGCGGGGCACATAGCACGCAGAACTGATGGCCGATGGGGCTGAAAAGTTCTCGAATGGAGACCACATATCGGCAAGCGCAGCGTAGGACGACCAGCCACAAGATGGACAGACGATCTCATCCAAGTGGCGGGAAGACGCTGGATGCAAGCCGCTTCCGAGCGGTCTTTTTGGAAATCCATACAGGAGGCCTATGTCCAGCAGTGGACTTCTTGTGGCTGAATGATGATGATGACTCTACCTAACATATTAGGTATTATTAACTTCACCGACATTAGGAAACAAGCAGATATAATATCTATCTATTGAACGATGAAGCAAGAAACTATAGGTAGGTAAAGTACTTAATTAATTTAGTTGTTTCCTCAACCGAGATCCTAAAAGTTGGTTTCTTGTTGTGTTTAATTAAATACCCTCCAGTTACAAAACTTACTCACTAGTGGTGTTAATTAAATAAATACAGCACACGTTTTACATTCCTTGCAAGAAGCAAGTTCGTCTACGAGCATCAATGTTTTCGTTGAACGTGTGTGATTGAAAATTTGTAACTTTATAGTTTGTTTATCTTAAAAAATATTCGACAAAAAAAAATGCAACAATAAAATATTAATATATTTATTCGGCGGTTATAATCACTCTGTGTTGCCTCCTTTACATCTTTGTTATTTATACTTTACTTATTCCGACCGTTGATTAAAAGGTGTTTGTGATGTCTTTGCCTGCAAAGGTAGTATGAGGACGCGAGTCGCGCGCGACAACGTCAAAAATCGTGACTTTCCAGTACATTAACTGTCAAATTCTCGCGACTTTTGACGTTGTCGCGCGCGATTCACGTCCTCGTACTACCTTTGCTGGTTGCCATGGCACATGATATCCTAGTTTAGGACAAATACAATTTATGGTGTAGTGTGGAAGTTAAAAATTATTTAAACTTTATTTCATAAATTACCCTCATTATTTATTTACAATAACTTTAGTTCCATGAGATTGAAAATAACGTATTTTTTAAATAACATTGTTTACATGATTTTATGAGCACTTTTCCAATCGCTTTGCCTACATTAAAGTAGGTATGCCCATTCTATTTTAACATGTACGGTTTTTCGGATTACATAAGCGTTATATTATATATACCGTAAAATCATATGGGTTTGGAAATATGGGAAATTGTACAAAATAAAGTTACAATAGATTGTAATGATATGAATGATAAACTCAAATGGTTGTATTTCAGGAGCGACGCATCTTAGAAGTAACCTTGTTTACTTCTTCGAACATTTCGCAATAGTTAACTACCTTTCATTTTCGAAAGCGTCGGGAATGTGGAGGCTTTATCCTTGTCGGCAAGATCCATATGCTTAGAATATCTTATAAAATTTGGAAGATTGAATTTTCCAATTTCCTTTCGACGCTAGTCGCTCGCTGCATCGACTTGGAGCTCCGCCAAAGGAGTTTAGCCAGTAATTAGGCACTACTTGAGATTTTTTACTGTCTCCAGAGTATAATTTCCTTTCTTGAAGTGTAAAGGAACTCATTAGAAAGAGAGCCAAGAGATCTTCGATAATATCTATAATACCTATCTTAATTTTTAGTTTTCCACTTTTGTTATTTTGTTTTTTCTGGTGTGCAATAAAGACTAATCTTATCTTAGCCAACGCTAGCCTTCGCGTTTCGATATTCTATTTTCAAATATAAGGTCCTAACGAATCAAGCGCAAATATTTTAAGGGCCTATAGAGTAAAATGTAAATAACAATTAAGAATGTTCAATACATCAATTAAACAATTATTATTAAGAATAATAGGTCCAATAAAAAATCGATCATCCATACTAAATAAACGCCCTTTAAAAAATGCCGCCGCACTACGTACACATGTCATAAATGTCACATGTCATTAAAATACTTCAATCGTGTGTGTGTGTGTGTGTGTGCGTGTATGAAAACAGGATGATATAAAATGAATTTGTTTGGAAGTTAAAATTTTTGTTGTAGAAAAAAATTATGCAAATCCTTTAATGATCTAATATTTTTTTGCTCAAAGGTATTATTACGCTATATATCTACCCCTTAAAATATTTGCGCTTGATTTGTTTTTTGTTACCGTAAATATCCATTCATATTTTCAAAGTGCTCTTATTGGTGTTGTAAGCTCCGTAAGTAGGTACTTTTACTGTCGAAACATTTCAATTTATCTTCAATCAGCTGGCATTGCGCCAAGGTTGTAGCTAATATGCCGTACATAGTGCGTCGTAGAATAACCGACAACTAGTTGCATACGTAAAGATTATCGGCCTTAATAAAAACAGGATCTTAAAGCACTCGATAAACGCCGATCAAAAAAGTCCGTAGTGGAGATTTCACAAGGAGAAGACACAATCATAAATTAAGTACTTACATTAGCTACCTCTGAGGAATGCTTTGGAGGAATTGGGTTTTTATAAATAAAGCAATAGGTACCTACCAATAGGGAGAAAGCCATTAAAATGACTTTTTGCTACTATATTGTACAATGTGACCTCCATTTCGTTATGTTTGTCAATGGTTTTCGTACAATCCGATAAATAAATACAAGTGCGTGTTGTGGCCACCTGAAAACATCTTGAATAACTACCTACTTGTCATGGTTCATGATATACAGCCTGGTGACAGACGGGAGGTAGCGGCTATAATTTTCCAAAGATGCAAAGTTCAACGGCTTGGAGTCCCGATAATGGGCGCCAATCTGCCGGTATATTGGAAAATTTAAGACTGTTTGAGGTAATTTGGCTTTTATGTCTCGTAAACGGATTGAGAGTAAAAAGTAGTTTGGATACTAAATAAGCAATACTTACTTACTTTATGCACTTTTTTGTACATGCTGTTTGTTATGATTATTCTGTTAAATGTTTCTTGTGCAATAAAGTATAATTAATTGCTTATGATACCAATATTCTTAATTATATATTTATCTCGTCCCCTGTTGGTTTAGTTTTAACTGTAGTGCCAATTGTCGTGCTCGCCGTGTATTGTTCTATACATATAGAGTTGCGCCATTCCGCTTCAATGCCTATTTAAATAAACTCAAGCTTGCACCCTGGAGGGATGAGCAAAGATCATTCTTCGCTTCATCAACATTGATAAGTCGCTCTCAGTAATTAGATTGCACGCAGGGTTCATGTAATATTTATCGAGTATTTATTTTGCTGTCGAATGTTCACTCGACTGCCTGAGTGAGCCTGCCTGAGACGCTTCCGCAACATTGGGCGCGTTCAGTGCATGGACGGGTGACTGTCTATGACTAACGCAAGTGGCATTTTTCCTAGCGGTTCCGTGCGTTGCAAGGCACGTTAAGCAGTTGGTGCTGGCTGCCGTCGATAGATGGCAGTCGTTAAGCGAAGTCAGAGGCCTTAGAACAGCTTGAGTCTTCAAGCCGGAGTATGGCCAATACCTTCCTCAGGGAAGAGACCCGTGCCCCTCGGTGGGGACATAATGGGTTGATGATGATGATGTATTTGCTGTAATATAGGAGTTCGAAATAAAAAACTTTTTCGTATTTATGCTGTCTCCTAATACCTACTCGTAGTGGTTGGCGATCAAACGGCCACAAAGAAAGAAATAGTGAATAGGGGACTAAAAATTATATTGTAGTAACATTTTATCCAGATTTTATTTATACTTGTCATAGAGGAACCAGAATAATTTTGAATTTTTTTTTTATTTCACAGCTTTTAATGAAAAGTGAAAAATCAAGTTTTATTTTATGTACACAAATAGCTGTGTGATGTGTACATAAAATATAATTTTAACTTAGAACACGTCATAAATTTACAAATGCTTCGTAACTTATAGACCGGTTATATTATGAAAATTGCTCGTTTTACAGTAAAATCTTTTTCGTGATAATTTAGGTACTTCCTACTTCAATTTAATTCTCTCTAATAAGATGAAAATATGTTTTGCCAGCTTTGTTGCAGACCGAGCATCAACGCAAAATCCCGCTCACAAATCATATTTAATCCTTCTATCTGAAAATGCTTTTTTCCTCAGAAGTGTTATTTTTCGGAGTAAAGTATGCGATCTTTACTCACAATTTTTAAACTCCGTAGCCATAGAGATTCTAGCTAGGTAGATAGTCTTCATATAAGAATGTGGTGGATTACAATCAAATAGAAAAAGAGGGTGTGTGATTATCACTATGGAATGGAAACCTCCAGCTTAGTGACCGACCGACCGAAGCGGAGAATCTTCGTTTTAGCCCCATCGCCCTAGCAATTTCACTCAAAATAAACATTTCTGTATTTTTAAAGTGAAGCAAAACGAAAACACCTGGGAGTCGAAATGGCTAAAATAATAAAATAACGCCCTGTACATTTATGGTACCATGTATTTTTTTTTATAAGGTCAATCGTAAAGTTTAACAGTGTTATTTAAATACCATTCGTCTAAAAACCCCTCAGAGTCTTTAAATAATCTGTATTTACGACTTTCCCTGAGGACTTTCCCCATTACCACAGACAATCAACCACAAATCTTACAAGATTATTTAAGGGTCCATTAGATTATTTACATGTTATGAATGTTATGTTATGTTAGTTATAAAAATATGTCATATTTAATGAGTAATTTATCATCTTTACTTAGTTTATTCAAATTACGAGGAACATAAGTAAATTGCAAATTATCTTTGTACTCGTGTGTAATACAGACTCTATTAGGGACTCCACACACGACGGCTATAAGGTAAAGATGTATATTATAGCACGATAGGTATATCTCATTACATCTTTCCATAGAAATCGACAGGAGACCACACACGACAGCTATAATATACATCTTTATATCTTTCTACCTTAAAGGTACTGAGCGATACGAAGATGTATATTTACCTGTCGATACATCTTAATATATCTCAATACCTTTTCGTAAGCACACGTTAGCAGCCGGAACGTGTGTCGGTCGAGACGTATGTCAACGAAATGAAGCGAAATATACATTACGTTACCTGTTGCGTGTGTGATACTTTAATATAATGTAAAGCTATACATCCCGGGATGTAATGTATATTATAGCCGTCGTGTGTGAAGTCCCTTAGGGACTTAAGTTCCGGCTGCTAAGGTGTTATACAGGGTGTTGTTATGGATCTGTCGACTTACTTACTACTAGATTTAATAGATAGGTAGTTCATCAGAAGATGATTGAGATTTTGATGACCGTATGCGTTGGCACATGTGCCAAAAATAGAACGTAAGTAAGGAAAAGTAATGAGTAAAGTATAGTAAGGAAAATTCCGAAGAGTTTAAATTATATGCGGAATTATCAGACATCGCCACCTAGTCGACAGGCATGATATTATTACAAAATTGATGACCACTGTGTTGCTACACTTTTTTTTCTTTTCTTGAGGTAGATTGATTTTTGTTACTATCCTTCATGTTAAAGGCAACTTTAATGTTATATTCCATCTCTATATAATTTGTAACTTCCTATGTTATATCATAAAATCATAGGTCATCAATCGACTGAATCGAAGAATTGCTCGCAGCCCTGGCCGCCTGAGTGATCTTAAACGATCACGAAGGTTAAGCAACATAGGCGCGTTCAGTGCGCGGTTGGGTGACCGTTCATGATTAACGCTAATGGCATTTTTCCGAGCGGTTCCATGCTTCGCAAGGCATATTAAGCAGTTGGTGCTGGCTGCCGTCGATAGATGGCAGTCGTTAAGCCAAGTCAGAGGCCATAGAGTAAGACCAGCCACTATTCTTACAAGCCTCCACCAATCCGGATTTTGCCCCCCGTGGCGGAGCATGGCCTATACCTTCCTCAGGCTTACGAAACGTAGCTTACGGCCGATTTCTGAATTGAGAATTTCACTAAGTAACTACTTAATTATAGTGTTGTCTCGTCAAATTTCTCAGAAAAGAGCGTGACATAACGTTATTTAAATATTTACTTAAGTGAAATTCTCAAGTCGGAAACCGGCCTTTAACGAGACCATTTAGTGATTACAGATAGGACTACAAGTGATGTGGAACAAATTAATTTTTTGAGACGGGACTCTGAATACCTATGTCGTTTAGCGACATAAGACTCCTAGTGGAGTTTTTGAATCACCAAGAAACTTTTTGAACACCCTGTTCGAAGAAAGATGTATCATAATATACGAAAAGGTATTGAGATATATTAAGATGTATCGACAGGTAAATATATATCTTCGTATCGCTCAGTACCTTTAAGGTACGAAGATGTAAAGATGTATATTATAGCTGTCGTGTGTGGTCTCCTGACGATTTCTATGGAAAGATGTAATGAGATATATCGTGCTATAATATACATCTTTACCTTATAGCTGTCGTGTGTGGAGTCCCTTAGACGCGACGCGACATAAGTGCGCCAGGCATGAGTTGTGTAATTTGAAAATGGAATACCGAAATAATACGCCGTGCGACGAGTCAGTTGTTATCCACGTTTGATTGTTTTACAATTTATTTCAAAGTCAGCTGCACCGCATTTGACCATAATAATGGTTTATTTTGATCAATATTTAGATTATTAGTCGGTTCTTTTTTAAATCTCTCTCTCCTAGAGAAAGCCTGTGCTCTATAGTGGGACATTTTAAGCTGCTTTAATATTATTTACTTTTACTAACTATGCAATCGATAATCAATCACTTCTTCGGGTAGCGTACTAATAGACTCTCGTCAGTGACAAAGTGGGACGAAATCTGTCTCGATGCAGGTGGAGAGATTGATGGATATCGATTAAGCGAGCTATTTATAATGTTACAGAAAGCTCCTACCCACCGAAACAAAAATATGAAATAGGGGTCAGCTTTGATCAAGCGATATGCCGTTGCCGACATTCTTTAACTTCGCCAAGAATCGCGATCCAAATGTATGCCAAGTTTTATGACGCTTCTTCCTTATCTCACAGAAATGCTCGACGTGATTTAAAAGAAAGCTTGTCTGGATTATCACTGCCGAGTATAAAATTTGTCATTCGTTTAAAAGTAAATAATGTTATTCGTCATTTTCTTGCTTTTGGCTATATTTGGCATTTTCATGTGTAGGTACATTTAAAAAATATTCAATCTTTTTTGTTTCATTTAATTAATACGCAGTTCAACCATAGTTTCTTAATATAAAAGCGTACTTTGTCTACTTTGAAAAACTGCAGTGGTGGTATTTTATTTTTATTGTGCAATAAATGTCATACCACAACAACAACAAAGTCCATATCTGATTGTGTTTGGTTTTTATATAATTGCTAAATCAAATATTTTTTACGATTATGAAATATTCAAAACCGTCCCGTGCGGGGGTGGAACAAATATCCTGACTCTGTCACTTATGTACATAAGTGTAGGTAATACGTACAGTGCCACCATCTTATCTGTTCAGTTGATAGCGGCGCTAGTGGAGAATTTAGTAGAAAAATTTAAGAAATTTACCTAGAAAAATGAGAATATTTTAACCCGTCTTTCAATTTTAATGAAAATATATGTATAAATATTAGTAAGTGCGTTTTTTTTATATTAACTCAATAAAAAATAACATAATATTAATTAATTTGGCAGTAACTATTTTTAAAAACTAATGCTAATAATAAAAGAAAAAAAAAACTAAACTAAAGCTAATTTAAATAAAATATTCGAGCCAGATCGCTGTCGGTCGGTAGAGTTCCGAGAAGGCTGGCGGCATTGCCTCGCTGTATGGCGAGGCTTAGCCTTTGGCCAAAGTAGGCACCAGCCCTCGGATCTCCAGAGGCGTCAACTAGGCGCGACGAGATCTCCTTAAAGAGGAGTCGCGCCTCCGGGTCCCATGGCCCCAGAATCTCTACCCCAAAAGGCACAAATATATAGCCCTGACCTAGAGCTGCATATTTGCGCCTCTTGTTGGACTCTGCGATAGTTGCCGCCGCGCCCGCATGGCAGGCGGTCGCTTGGACATGGGAGTGTGCTAGGGTATCGACGCACGTTGCATCCCAGACCAGCGACCGCCCATTCTACCACGGGATGAGCGTCATTCCGTCGGGCCTCTTGCCATCGTCACGTGCTATCCCACTCGGCTCTAATACAGCGGGCACGCTTGCGCTGACAAGGGCCCGACGAATGACGTCATTCAGGGCAGCGTGTCTGGACAGACGTCCAGCGCTGCGGCGGCAAGCCAGGCCATGGTGACCTAACTCGTCGACGCCTCCACCGCAGCGGCAGCGATGTGGCTCGTTGGTCCTGGCCCCCAGTCTCAGACTAACTCCCAGGCTAAAGGTAGTCCTGTCTAAAAGCGTCCCTATGCTCGCCGATGGGAGGGCCCTCAGCCAGTAGCCCGACTCTGGCTCACAGCTCGCTAAGAGACGAGCACGCTCCGCATCATTCACTGCAGTATCAATGAGGTCTTTACATCTTTAGTAAGTGAATAAATAAAACAAAAACTGATGAACATAATTTACACTTAGTTACAATTTTGCCCACCTGAACAGATAACTTGGTGGCGCTGTACCTACGTGACTTTAATTATACTTTTGCCAAACGTCATAAACGTCATCTTCGGTCAACGAGAACGCGAGGTCAACGTGAACTATAGTTTTGATATGTACTAGGTTTGTAAATGTATGTATGTAGTTAGTGCTTGTTGTACCTCTTTATATGACGACGCTTTTTGTTTTCATTTTCTGATTTTGTGTTGAATTTAATTTTATTCTAAGTATGCGTTGTGTTATCCTAGTATCAAAAATGTACCAAATTGTCATTCATTGGCTAATGACCTTAAAAAGAACAATGGCCTCAAAAACAATTTTTTGCTCAGTTTAGATTACGCCACTGTTTCATGCACCACAATATCTGTCAAACTCCATAGTTTTTCCTAAAAAAAATCAATATAATTTTGAGATTTTAATACACAACGACGCTATGTACACAGGCGTAATCATCTATTTCCCAAAGACGCTAAAGAAAACAGCAGTGGATAAATGCTTTGCGAAGAAAAAATTGGCAGCCTTGCAGGTCTTCTTGGTTGTCGGATTCTGATGCATCGGACAGTGGCGACACCAATCACAACCTTTTTGTTTTTAATCCCATAGTACCATTGGTATGGTGGCAGATTAGTCCCTCTGGCAGTTTACAGATTGAATGTTGGTTCCGTTGAGTCAGAAACATGAACATTTCGGTGAGTTCGACTTTAATTTGTATTTGCTATGGCGTTTCCGGAAAAAAGTCTTAACAGACCTCCTAGTGTGGGGCTAGGAGCAGTGTATGTGCCTGTATGTAAATGTGTATATTTACTTAAGGAAAGACGGATTCCATTTTTATTCCACATTGTGATTTATTAGACGGATAGAACAAAACCACACTTTGATTCTATCTGCTGTCTCTCGATGGAATTTATGATAATTGGTATTAGGTGTGGAATAGATTAACTTCTGTGTGTGTCCCAATTCTATCATTGTCGCCTTGGCTGTATGGCCTGTGCGTTGATACGGTATAAAGATAAATTTATACAACTTATCTATATTATAGATTCACCAACCGCCAACATTATGTCCAGATGCCTTTCCTCACTGATTTCATTCTCGGGTTCCATTTACTAAACACTTTATTACCTCTATATAATAAAAGACAAAGGTGTTAAGACTACAAATGATCAATGTAATTTTTAAAATATTGTGAGAAAGCATGACGTCAATATCTCGGTAGGGATGATCGATGCAAGAGTTGTTTTATAGAAATGTAATTTGAGGGGCATAAATATATTGCGAATCTTAATCAATATTTTAAGTGCCTAGCAAATCAAGGGGCAGGTCTACTAAATGCATATTATAACAGATGTTCATTAGAATTGTATTACGACGTTCGGTTCGGAGGAATATCTACTTGTTTTATGGATACTCTTTGTATTGGACTCTAAGCCCAGGACCATCACTGAAATTAGAGCGATTGAAACTAGGCTCTAACGCTTTACAAAAATGCGACTTTTATTAATGTGGAGGGTTTTAACATTGGATCGAATCTCACATTTTTGAAATAGATTAGGTATAACTCACCAGCCTTTGACACATAAATACTTTTTTCGCAGGAATATCTGAGTGGCTTGGTATGTAAGTATTGCCAAGTATTGCAAAGTTTTCCTGATGTACGAGGAGAGGAGAGCGTGTGCACCCCTCGCTATGTCGCACAGCAGATGTTGTTTGTTGGACGGTGGTGGAAGAAGAAGTTGTAGTTTATATCTTCATGGTATGTAGTTTTATTTAGGGCACAGATTGTACATTGTTTTAGTAGTTAACGATATGTGTATATTTGGCGAGTGGCTCGAACCGACTCGCGGGCGGTAGCGGTGTGCTGGACAATGCCAAGTCAGCACACGCAGCGATGTACGGTGCTTAGCCCGTACACCTGACAAAGCTGGGACATAAAATAAAATAAAAAAGGAGAGGTAACGGTACAACAATAAATTAAAATTTAATAATCAACTTTAAAAAAATGCATAACGTGGGTTCGGTAATATCTCCAAACCGGTATTGATCTCTCTGTAGCGTCACTACGGTTGGATACTCCCATGAGCCAGCCTGAGACAGTAGAACGCTCCACCGACGGCCGTAGACCAAGTACTGATGGTGTTTGGCTAACGGAAAAAGCTGGTCTCCGTTGTCTGAACGGAGCGGGACCCCGGGTATCTTCGGCTTCATGAAGAGGTATTGTGGTCCGGTACTTGGTCCTAGTGAAAAAACACCTCGCATTATAAGGGCAGCACAATTTATTAGCCGTTCCATACATGGTGGAGTTCTTGCAGGCCATACCAGGCCTGTTTCACAATGCATGTCGCTATCGAACGGGTCTGACTGTCTCTCCATGGCTTATCTCAGAGTTTAGTACCAAAAAACTGAAATATACTGTTAGCGTTGTAATCAAGCTAATCATATTTTTCTATTTTGTCAAATAATATCAACGTTTTCTATTTATTATTATTAATTAATTATAACGCTGATTTAATCTATTTAAATAAGAAATTCCATACTTGAATTGTAAAAAGCAATGTTTGAATCAAGCGGTGGCAACACCGTGGTAGGTTGGCGGCCATTCAGGGAGCTGTCACGATAGGAGCGAGTGGCTAGAGGTTAACCAAGTTATTATTTAAGTTACATTGTTTATTACTTACTCAAATTATAGTTATTACCTAACAAATCAACCTGCAGTATCTCTTCATAACGTGAATCATTGGAGCGGATTAGTATACGTTTATATTTCAGAAGTCTCGGATTGAATCTACACGCCGGTATGTACTTTTATAATTGACCTCCGTCACAAACATTTTACAACACTTTTTTTTTGCAAACAGCATAGAAAAACTTGTTTTACAATAGGTTCTTAGATAATAAATAATACCAAACGCCCAAAATACTCAAAACATTGGTGCAAAAGTTAATCTTATTTCTACCCACTTGTTGCACGATTATTTCATTGTGGATTGTGGATGATTCTAATTATTATTTCGTCATCACAATATGCATACTTCCCTATATTTTTTTTTACTTAATAACGCTCATCAACAGTCAAATAAAATATGGAAAAAACAAACATGTAGGTACCGCCTTGTTGGTCTAACGGTTGAAGCGCTTGCGTGGATTCGATGCCCGCGGGGAGGCCATGCATTGATTGTGCGCTTGGCTCCTGTCGAGGTGTTTTATTCATATACCTACGAGTATCTATTCATGTTTATTGTGTCCTCCCCTGGTTGCTATGGCGCAGTGTATGGTAATGAGACTAGAATAATGCGAACTTAAGAATTACTTAAGTGTATTAAATTGTGGATGTTATTATTAGTATGATTTTTGTGTCTTCATACTATGTATGAAGTTTTTAGTTTTTGTAGTTTTATTATGTAATTCCTGGTGCACAATAAAGTATATTCTATTCTATTCTATTCTATGGAATGGTTCGGTTGGTGAGCAACCAAAGCGTCCGAATCGTAGAAACACGGATCCGTGCGTAGAAACAATCTTTTATGAACTTCGTTCTGGTGATCGTCGTTTGAATACTATTGGTTTGAGTGGACGGGTAACCAGATGTGCCCGATAATTTTGCACTGCGTTTTATTGCTATCCGCCGTGGAAATGTAAGTGAATGCATTATTATGATATTAATATTAATACATACTTTTCTACCCCTCTCGCCCCTAACCTTAACTACCTACCTAAAATTATGATTATTACAAAATATACCTTACAATTATTTATCTAACAAGATCGAAATGTCTGACCACGAACGTGATTCGAATACTCCAGTGTTACCAGACGAAACCAGAAAGAGGAAAAGAACTAGGTCACCGTCACTTCCAGAAAAGAGACGTCGTCATAGTCGGTCGAGCGTTTCTTGTGGGCGATCGAGGGTCCGATCTTTCATCTCTCGAGATCGCAAAATAATACGAAAACACAGACGTCATCGTTCACGGACTGGAGACCACCGTAGAAGCAGGCGCCATGGTAGAAGCCGATCCCGTTCTGGACGTAAGCGAAGGTCTCGCAGAACGCGAGTACGTACGTCGAGGTCGTCCACCTCTAGCAGCTGTGATAGTTCCGAAGTAAACTCAACTACTTCATCAAGCAGCCACGGTTCTGTTTTCAGTGACAGCCGCCATCGTTCTCGTTCGAGGACTAGACGCGTAAGAACAAAGAGAAATCGCACCTGTAGAACACCCTCCGGTACAAGCAAGGATAAAGAGCAGTCAGTAATGGATAAATTTATAGAAGCCATTAGCAAACACGGACGCAGCACGTATGCAGGTGCTCATGACGTTATAACAACTTTTGATCCAAGCCAGAAAATGCAGTCCACAAAAGCCTGGCTCAAAAAAGTTAATGAAACCGCAACTATCTACAAATGGAGTGACAAACAAACGGTCTTCCACGCACTACCTAAGCTATCTGGTTTAGCGCGCAGATGGTACGAAGGTTTACCTTCAGTCAACTTAAAATGGAAAGAATGGCAACGAAAGTTATTACAAACATTCCCAGATAACTGCAATTACGCAGATAAACTATCTGAAATGCTAGCGCGACGCAGTCGTAGGGAGGAGACACTTGAAGAGTACTTCTATGACAAAGCCAAGTTAATCAGTCGTTGCAATATCAAAGGGAAGGACGCAGTTGACTGCATAATACATGGGATCTTTGATACAAATATAAAACTGAATGCTCAGGGAGCAAACTTTAAGAGCCCGAACAAACTTCTTAGGTACCTACGCAATATTACAATGAAGTACCAGAAAGATAATAAAAAGAATGCTATACTACCGAAACCCCTAGCTACAATGAAGAATAGCGACACTATGAGGAACAATAACATGAACTCGACCCGCATCTGTTACAATTGTTCGGAACCTGGCCACACTGCTCCCAGATGCCGTAAAGAACCACAAAAATGCGTCAAATGTAATCGCATGGGACACATTTCAGAACATTGCAAGCGAGACCTTAATATGGATAATAATAAAACGGTAAGTTCAGACAAAGTAACCAGTAATTTTACTAAGGTCCAACATATTACTGCTGTAACCGATAATGACGATATTTACAATAAAGTAATAAAAGTCAACGGCAAAACCAAAACAGCATTTGTCGATTTCGGTAGCCAATGCACTTTAATAAAATGTAGCTTAGCCACTGAACTAAATTTACAAAGTCATCACAACGACTTACCGCTCATAAAGGGTTTTGCTTTCGGCACTATGCAGCCTATGGGAAAAGTAACGATAGACATAACTCTCGACTTTATCAATACGAGCATAGAAGCATATGTAGTACCAGATGGGTATCTGAGCACAGACCTACTCGTGGGACAGAACGTCACTGAAATGCCAGAAGTCATAGTTTACAAAACTAACACCAGTCTGACACTTTATTCGGATAAACAGGAAAGTAATAAAACGCCGATTTACAACATTCAAGAAGTTATTGTCAAAGACATACTGTCAGTAGCAGTACGCTGCGAACTTAATTACACTGGATGGATATACACACCAGGCAACACATCTTTTAAACCAACCGAGGAGATAATAACCCTACCAGGAGTTTATTTCTTTAAAGAAGGTTTCGGATATATACCTATTATAAGTTTTGCACACAAAGAAGTCACTCTGAAACAAGACAGGCTATTAGCTCGAGGCTATATTTTACCCACACACACATCCATACCCATGGAATTGCCAGCTGAATTTGAAGTAAAAAGAATGACCATTTCAGATTACCCTCCTACCACTAACAATACAGACAGACCTATCACTTTAGATATGCTTAACATTGATGATGACGCGACACATGAACAAAGACAGCAACTCCTAGACTTGGCCAATGAATACAGAGACTGTTTTTCGTTTGACTTAAGCGAGCTAGGAACGACTAATATTACCGAAATGCACATACGACTACAGGATAATTCTCCAGTGTCTTATAAACCTTACCGACTCTCTTATAGTGAAAGGGCGGTTGTCCGAAATATGGTTAGTGAGCTTCTGGAGAATAAAATTATTCAAGAATCCGAATCGTGTTATGCGAGCCCAATAGTACTAGTAAGAAAAAAAGAATGACGAATACCGTTTATGTGTGGACTACCGGGCTTTGAATAAGAAAACGATTAAGGACTCTTACCCAATGCCGGTAATAGACGACCAACTGGACCGTCTTAGTGGCAAGGTTTATTTTACCAGTCTCGACCTAAAATCTGGCTATTATCAGATACCCATGGCAGAAGGGTCAAAGCATTTAACTGCCTTCGTAACGCCTGACGGGCATTATGAATATACACGAATGCCTTTCGGCCTAGTAAATGCTCCGGCCGTATTCCAGCATATGATTAATAAGGCACTTGGGAAAGACCGTTATGACCTAGCTATTCCCTACATGGACGACCTATTATCGCCTGCATCATCTATTGAAGAAGGCTTGACAAAGCTTCGTAAAATTCTGTCTTCATTGCAAAAGGCCGGATTAACTCTCAATATAACAAAATGTTATTTCTTTAAAAGGAACTTAGATTATTTGGGTTATGAGGTATCTAGCGACGGCCTTCGTCCCGGTAGTAAGAAAATAGAAGCGGTTGCATCTTTTCCAAAACCTACAAATGTACATCAGGTTAGACAGTTCGTAGGTCTAGCCAGCTTCTTTCGTAGGTTTATCCCAAGTTTTGCTAGTATAGCAAAGCCTATCTTGCTATCTAACTATCTTGACCAGGACTGATGTAACGTGGCGATGGGGACAAGAACAAGACTCAGCTTTCCAAGCCTTGAGGGAAAAATTGATTGAAAGGCCTATTTTGGCGCTATATAACCCAACTTATCTGACAGAGGTACATTGTGATGCCAGCAAGCTAGGACTAGGCGGAATGCTATTACAACGACCGGATGAGAAGTTACCCTTAAAAGCGGTTGCGTATTACAGCAAACAAACTGCGAAGGAAGAGGAACATCTACACTCATACGAATTAGAAACACTTGCTGTGGTTTTATCATTAAGAAAATTCCGTACGTACCTGATAGGGATTCCTTTTAAGGTCTACACTGACTGTAATGCTCTGAGAACCACCCTTACTAAAAGAGATTTAATGCCTCGTATTGCTAGGTGGTGGCTTCTGTTGCAGGAGTACAATTTTAGCATCGATTATAGACCTGGAGACAGCATGCGTCATGTGGATGCCTTGAGTAGGAATCCCGTTCTTAACACAAATAATGAAGACCTAATAAACACTCGCGAATTTGAGGTAATGAGCATAACCACAACCGAATGGTTACAGACGGTTCAAATGACGGATCTCAAACTAAAATTTGTCAAATCGGTTTTGGATAGTGGTAGGAAGGATATACAAGATATAATAAATAATTACGTCATTAAAGATAATAGAATATATAGGCGGATAGGTGAGGATCTAAAATGGGTCGTCCCTGACGGTGCCAGGTGGCGGGTGTGCTAAATTTGTCATGATGAAGCAGGGCACTTTTCGTTTGATAAAACACTAGACAAAATGAAACAAAATTACTGGTTTCCCAAGATGAATAGGTTTGTACGTAAATACGTGGCTGCATGCCTTAATTGCGCGTTTAACAAGACTTCAACCAGTAAGGCTAGTGGATTCTTACATCCAATACCAAAAGGTAACATTCCTTTTCACACCCTTCATATGGACCATTTGGGACCATTTGTTAGAAGTAAAGGCGGCAACTCCTATATACTGGGCGTTATCGATGGGTTTAGCAAATTCATCTTTATAAGAGCGGTTAGAAATCTTAAGAGTAAAACCACAATAAAGATTCTTGCTGATATATTTAGTACCATAGGTAGTCCAAAAGTTATCATATCGGACAGAGGAACGAGTTTTACATCTGCAACGTTTAAAAAGTACATGCAAACTATTGGAGCTAGACACGTTTTGAATGCGGTAGCTACACCTCGCGCAAACGGTCAAATTGAAAGATATAACCGCACCATCTTAGAATCGTTAGCGGCATCAAATCATGGCATGGACGAGCGCGAATGGGACAGTCACATTCAGAAAGTTCAATGGAGTCTCAACAATACTTTAAATAAGAGCACAGGTACTACACCATCAGACATCGTCTTCGGCAGAAGGACCATAAACCCCAGTGAAGGTCCCGTTCTGAATGCAATTCAGGACACCTCTGAGGCGACAGTGTTAGATAATTCCGAACAAACTAATACGAATGTACAGGAACTTGATGAATCCAGAGAAGAGATTCGTATTGCGGCTGCAGATAACATAGAGAAGGGACAGAGAGCAATGAAAACTTACTACGATAACCACAAGGCACCTACTTGATTCTTTGCATTAGGGGATCTTGTTATGATCCCAAATCACCACCTCCCGGCTACTGGTAAAAGTAAAAAGTTACTTCCGAAGTTTAGAGGACCCTTTAAAGTAAGTGCCGTGCTCAAGAATGATCGGTATGAGATTTCTAGCATAGAAGGCTTCACAAAACGAAGGTATAAAAGCATTTATCCTGCAGACTCGCTGAAAAAGTGGATTACTTTTACCACTTCTGACCGTGATGACAATGTTGGGGATGATCCCAGTGACTCCGAAGGATCTAGCTAGATCTACTATGACTATCATTATTATTATACAATATATTCTTTATTTATCCTATCTTATCTTATATATGTAATATAATCTACTAACGTCCCTAGCGTTGGCCTTTTCCTTCACATTAGTATAAATGTGTTTGCCCCAGTTATACTATACCTATTTCCACCACCTTCTCCATTACTAGATGTTCCAGCCTATCAATAGCAAACAGAACGTATCTGCTGCTGGTGCGTTTCCTGCTGTTTGATGGCTTATGAAGGGAATAAAAAGGTGTGTTCTAAGTCTCGTTTTACTATTTGTTATCCCGTATCTACCTACGGTGCTCTTTACTAAGAATTACATTGTATGAAATATGCCGTTTCTACGGTGATCATTACCAATCTATAATTATTATTATACCAAGTGAAATATGCCGTTCTGTTGCGGTGATCGCTATGAATAACTTGACGAGATATGCCGCTCCATTGCGGTGATCATTACAAAATTACTTACAAATATTATTATGCTTAGTGAAATATGCCGTTCTGTTGCGGTGATCGCTATAAAGGACTTGGTGAGATATGCCGATTTATTGCGGTGATCACTGCAAAAATATAATAGCGGTGCGATATCCGTTCAGAGAAGTACTTATTGTTATCACTGCAAACTACTCAAGCAAAATAATTATGCTGTCTGACTCAATTACCTACTGACTTATTGCAACTTTATTATAAATGTATAACGATTAAAATTAAATGTACTACTCTTACACTTCACACAAGAAAACGTAACACTTAAAACTATTGAGAAGAGATAATTAATATCAAAAGTAAATAATAACACTTACAATGTTCAACATACTTAGGTGCGACTTAAAATGTATTTTTATGCTTCCAGGTATCCCATAATCTGCAGACAGTCCACCTTCAGCAGTGCAAAACCCAAGATACGATTTGTCAATAATCATGATAAAAAAAAAACCGTTATTGCTTACCTATTAGAAAGTCCATTAATGTTGTGTATTACCTACATAATTACCTAGTTAGTACTGGTGATCAAGCATTACTGTTATGTTTGATATCAGTATATTTTTTCTAAGTAAATTTGTATTCAAGCTATTGATGTATTTTAAAGTACTTTGAACCGACAAATTTGTATCAGTTATTCTGATGTATAACTTATGTATGATACTGTATTTTCATGAAAATCGGTTTAGTAGTTTTTGCATTCTCTCAAACTTTAGCATTTGTAATAATAGTTAGATAAGTTAAATTGTATCTGAGTAATTGGTCAATTTAGTTGTATAGGGACATACAGCATACGAATGGCCGAATCGGAATAGGGACATTCCGTCAACAGGACGGCCGTCTGTTAGCGTTGTAATCAAGCTAATCATATTTTTCTATTTTGTCAAATAATATCAACGTTTTCTATTTATTATTATTAATTAATTATAACGCTGATTTAATCTATTTAAATAAGAAATTCCATACTTGAATTGTAAAAAGCAATGTTTGAATCAAGCGGTGGCAACACCGTGGTAGGTTGGCGGCCATTCAGGGAGCTGTCACGATAGGAGCGAGTGGCTAGAGGTTAACCAAGTTATTATTTAAGTTACATTGTTTATTACTTACTCAAATTATAGTTATTACCTAACAAATCAACCTGCAGTATCTCTTCATAACGTGAATCATTGGAGCGGATTAGTATACGTTTATATTACTTACATATCGCTTACGCCGAAAAAATGGTAAAAGAAAATTTAGGCTTATACATTCCTATACCAAAGTCAAGGATGTTTTTTTCACTTATCGCATAATGTATGGTATTCAATGGGGCTCCAATTGTTTGTTTAGTCGGTGTTTCGTTTAATTTTTGTATTCAGGGATCCGTTTGCGAAATATTAAGCATTAAAGCACACGCATACGTTACAACGGAGCGTCCCTCCTAATAAGCTGTTGTTTATAGAAACCCGAAATAGGTATTCTCGGTGGCTAAGCAGACCTAAACAAGATTACAAGTTAAGGAGTAATCTACCAATTTATGAAACGAGCTTCCGTACTCGTTGAAAATCATAAAATCCTTTCTTGATTTCATTCAACAATAATGCGGTGTAATGCAGGTAGTAAATGCAAACAAAACAAAATCCTAACATCCCTAATAGTACTTACTAAGATGTACCAATAAAAAAACCGTCTAAGTCCGCATATTTTGACGACAAACTACGGAACCCTACTCTATCCGTATCCTGACACCAACTTGGTGGGTTTTTAACGAGTGTCTGCCGTTGGAAATAAAATGACTATACTAAGCCTAACTGTATCAGCGAACTGCTATGTCCGTCGAACGATCATGAAACTCTTATTTCCGCTCGCACATGAGTGAGTAGTAAAAATGCCATGACAACCGGGAACAGTAATCTAAAAGTGGCAAATGAAATAGACTTCAAATGGCCAAGAAAATAGATTTTTGTAATGAGAATAAGGTTGGCCACTTAAAGAGACCCGAGTCTATTTAGTAGACTATTGTGACGATCCATACTGCCTCTGCAATTCGACCGCAACTTGTTCACATATGTAGGGGAACATAATAATCCTTTGCTTTGTACAATAAATCAATAACTTCAAACAAAGATTTGCTGTAGTAGGTAGGTACTAAAACTTCGCTACGCGGCGTTTTTTTGCAAATAAAACGTTGCGTTTCATTTGCAATAATTTAATTCGGATTTCAACGATTGCTCATGTTACGCTATTATTTCTTAAACAAATAAAGCAACGGTTGACAGAATGTTAGCTGTGTATAAAAACCGGTCAAGTGCGCGTTATCGGCTCCTTACCTACGGAATCCTCGGTAGGCCAACCCTACCGAGGATTCCGTACTCGCAGTTTTTTCTGAACCTTTCTCGAACTTGAACGACATTTTTAATGATTTAGGTAATTACAAATGTACAGATTTCACAATTTTCCCTATAGTGATATTAAGTGCCAAATTTTATAGTTCTAGGTCAATGGGAAGGACCTTATGAATTTTGATTCCCTGTGGTGTCGAAATATACAGGGTGTTGATTTGTACAGTTTACTCCGACTCAGGGGTGGTTATATACATGATACTGAAGCAAAAAAAAAAAAATATAAAAAAAAAAAATTTTTTTTAGAGAAAATCACCTAAAAATCATAAAGTTATATGGCCTCTATCGCTTGCACGCGAGTCGAGTGTTGCGGGCCGTAGCGGGGCTGTGCGCTCGCGCCCCCCACCTGGCTGGCGTGGCGTCGGCGCTCAGCACTAGTCAGTCTGCGAGCTACCAGCATAGAGAGCGCGCGCGTGTCACTCGTGTCCGCACCCGACCCGACTTATGTACGTAACTTGCTTGTGTCGAACCCGTGCTGATGGCGGGTTATCCGATATCCTAATCGGCCGGCCGTAAGTTGTTACAACGCAAGAACTATTGTTTTTAACTTGCGAGAGTGGGGGAGTTTCAATACACCAAGTCATGCACAGGGAAGAGGACAAACTGGACTCCCAGTGTAGGAAGCCATCTTGGACTTTAACGTGCTGTAAGTACTTACAATTGCTACAGTAGGGACCGGCCTCAATAACTTTGTTGGTCCTAAGCCCGCAAAAGTATGAAGGGAAAGGCGAATCAAACAAGTGTTTACTATGCCTACCGTTTCAGTTTTTACGATCAAGCGATCCTATTCTGTGTCGCCGCCACCGCAGTAGTACCACCACTACCACCACCACCACCACCACCGGAGTAGGTTGGTGCGCGCGCGCGCTTGGCGGACCGACCGCGCAACGTGTGAACACACGTTATAATGATTTCAAGACTTAAGTGAATACGACCTTTTCTGAGCCAAATTTATGCTTGGATAAATTCAAATATGTTTTTAGTTACAAGCTATACGTAAACTATCCACCTGTAATCGGGTTTAACTGTACAAATCAACGCCTTGTATGTTTTGTTGCGGCATAAACAGTAGGTATTGTAAATATTTGGACCGGATTAAATTACGTTTATATTATCGGACGAGTCAATGTGTAGTGCTTACGAAAGTTTTAGTTCAAAGAAGTCGTAGGTATCTTTTTTTTTCATTAACTTGGAAGTTAATTCTTGCGCAACTCAGCACCACTCTCGGCTAACGCGATCAAGACGCTGTATGCGGCCCTCGTACGTAGCGTCTTAGAGACGAACACAGTGGTGTGGAATCCACATGAGAAGAAATATATTCTCATGCTGGAGCAAGTTCAAAAGAGATTTCTTAGATTTTTGTATAAAAATAATCAAGGATACTTTCCCTTTCTGTATCCGACTCTATTCCTATAGGGACTCTTAGGCTACGATTCGCTTGAGCTCAGGAGATCAATGGCCTTGGTAAAATTCACACTTAACATAATCAAGAATAATACCGATTGTATCGATCTGGTGGAAAGGATGGTAAAACTCAACGTGCCTGACAGGTACCTCAGGGCGCGGCAGCACCGCGTGCTCGCCGAGCCGCGCGCGTGCACCAACCTACTCCGGTGGTCGCCGAGCGCGCGCGCTGCGGCTGCTCAGCTCCCTGCTTGCGGCAGCCCCTCACTGTGACTTGTTTGTAGATGGTATAAAAGGTTTGATGTATGAATGTAAGATAATGTTAGAGAGATCACTGTGAGTGGTTGTCTTTAGTTCTGTAACGATTTGGTGTATACTGTTAAGCTACAAGAACTTTGTAAATAAATAAATAAATAAATAATAAATAAATAAATGTTCCAAATTTTCTTTTTAATGTTCGAAACCCAAAAAATGCCAAAGCTAATGCATTGGCATAAAAAAGTGAAAAGAAAGTTAAGTAAAAATAATCTGTAGATATATGTCGATTAATTAATATGATACGTAAATGTTTATGCTATTATATTTCGAAAAAGCATAATTAAGCGAAACTTTTCAATATGAATTCTACTGAATTAAATATGAATTTTACGTATTGAATTCAAAATATTATTTTACAAATAAAGTATATCATTATATAAAATGCTCCTGAAAGGGTTTGATTAAGTCCTCTTAACTGTGTTCATGAAAAAGTGTTGCTGTGGTAGTGTCGCCCACCACATGCTCTACTGCATTTAATCCAATTTAAATAAATTGCAAATGCAAGCACGCAACTTACGTATCGTGCATTGCCTGAGGTAAACATAACGTGGTTACAATTATGTTATTAACGCTTTCAGATAATCTGTTGCTCTATCTGGCTTACACGGTAATCTAATAAAAATCTCGATGTTTGTTATCGAACTCCGACAAAACAGCTTCACCGATTTGTATGTTTTTTTTTGTATATATTTTGTTAGGGGCCATCCATAAATTACGTCACACGTTAAGGGGGAGGGAGAGAGTCGACGAAGTGTGATATTGTGTGACAAGGAGCTAGGAGGGCTCCTAAATTTCGTGTCGTCACATTTCAAAATCTGTTGTAATCGAACGGCCTTACTAATAAATAAGTTATACACTCTGAATAACTATTTGACGTAGGTATATAAATTTATACTGGTTTATTCGCATTTAGCGTTCAAATAACCAGTTTGTTAGACCTCGCATAACGGCTGCATACACAGCTCATAACGTTTATTAGTAAGGCCGTAAGTGTTTAAACACCTACCTTGAACTATGAACGAAAAACATTTTCAGCTCTGTCTGTTCCTAACTCTATTTGCAACTCTAACGAAAATAAACGAATTTCAAAACTGTCTTAATTAAATAATTTCTAAATGTAAAATTGGAAAATATCTGACGTCACACTAGGGAGGGGGGAGTCTCACAAATGTGACCAGGATTACCTTAGTTCTGAAAATAGGTCGTAGGCTAATTAATATGGTAAAATGACGTCTGCCGGGTCAGTTGGAATATTTAAATCAAGTACTTAGGAGCAAATGTAACACACTTTCCGGTGTCATGGACTCGACTTAATTAAGATACAGAAAGTCTCAAAACCAGCGAACCAGCAAAGTCCTTTTTTCGTCGCCGCGTAAGAGTTAATCTGCCCGGGGATTTCGACGTTATACGAAATGTTTGCAGCTAGTTTCACCACAAACGTGTTTACCTCAGCTGAAGTTTCCAGACAACAACGGTACTGAAACAGAATATAACCAATCTTAAATTGTTAAAAACAAGTTACCTTGCCATCAAGCCTTGATCTCAATTGAACTTGATTTCAACATTGTCTAGAAAACCTATTAAAACAATGTTTCAAAGTAGGAGAGGCCATGTTGAAAGATAAATCGTGGTAATTTTGTACTCTACGACTAATGTTTCTTACTTATCGTATATACTTGATACGTACTGATACTTGAAAAAACTATATTTACTAATTATGAAAGAAATCACGTATAAAACGTCATCTTTTCCCTGAGGAAGATATAGGCCATAATCCACCACGGGGGCCAAGTCCGGATTGGTGGAGGCTTGTAAGACTAGTGGCTGGTCTTACTGTCAGAAGTTTTAAAGCCGCCCTAAGGCCTCTGACTTGGTTTACCGACTGTCTTCTATCGACGCCAGCCGGCACCAACAGCTTAATGCATGAAAAGGTTTATCAATATTTAAGTTAAGTATCTCGTAATATCATGTTTATTTTTCTTTCTGACTTTATTATTATTATTATCCCGAAAACTCCGAATAAGTTTTTACAATGTCTTATATACTATAAAAGCAACGTCATTACTGTCTGGATTCGACGCAACATCTTCATTATCCGCCCACCTACTAAGTTCAATGTTTTCAAGACATGTATTTTATTTGTTGTTTTCGTTCGTAACACGATAAATTTCTTATTATCTACAACATTATTCAACCAACATATAGGGGCTGCCGCTCTCGAATTGGACTTTTCAGTCACTCAAAAAAGTGTCGAAGTCCCACAGGATACTGCTTGAATCGTCCGTAACGGACGCGAAGGCCTATGATGATTCAACCAAGATTCTATTTTGTTCTAACTATTGAATCACATTGCCAGAAGCTTAAAAATTTAAACTTTGACTAAGCTGAAAAGAAATCACTTGTTTGAAGAAAACAATCAAAAGTCATAGATAGATATCATGATGGTTTTAAAGCGTAGTCAACTTCACAACTTATGTAATTTTTTAAGAGAGCAGTTAGGTCCTTGGCCTAGATTTCAACAGAGCAGAAACTTTAAGTAACCTTCGGCAAGCCGCTCAGCGCAAATATATCGCTGACACAGACGTATCCGCCGTTTTAAGCATCTTTCCGCTCGCTGACTGCCGAACGAATTGCCCCAGCCATAGCTTCACGAGAATATCTTCGTAAAATATGCCGCCGCCAGTAAAAATATGGATTTGGAAAACTCACTGCATATTGACAAAGAGATAAAAATTATACTACCAAAAGCCGAGTTTTCACGACCTTAGTAGGTACCCTTGGATTGAGTGACTAATTTTTTACTACTCTTAAAGCTATTCGTATCTTCATACATCGGCGATCTTGGTACATGCCTATTGTCATTAGAGTGTACTAAGATCGTCGGTATACAAGAAATGAGTGGCATAATAGTAGCTCACTCGGTTCTAGTGTACTGAGATTGTGATGAGAACAAATAAAGGGTCTAAACGCAGATAACCACTTGGCGCACTTTGCTTTGCTTTGGACAGACTATCAATACTACAATTATATGACATTGACTTATTTGTTTCACTGTATAACATAAACATTTACATACAGGCACATATATTGCTTCTGGCCCCACACTTAGGATACCCTGTGTCGTGGAAACCAGAAACAGCGACGTCACAAACATGTAAACATCCAAGACCCGGAGTTTTTTTTTCTCCCCAGCCGGGGATGGAACCCGGGACCTCTCGCATGGTAAGCAGATGCGCCAACCGCTACGCCACGGAGGACGTCAAAATATCCGATTAAATTATGTATTTATTACCTTCAATTATCATTTTCGTACCGTGCGCACTATATTGAATTATATAGCCGGCTTCGCTCCGCTATTCCATAAAAAATAGATTATACACAGATTATAGGGATGCTACGGTGTCCCACACACCATGGAGTTAATAAATTAGACCTTACACTTCACAATGGACACTTGTGACACGTGATGACGTGACACCAAAGCAACATTGTGACATTAACATGTTTACTTCGCAACGCCATTATTAGAAAGATCATTTTCACATTGAAATTACTCGATAATCTGAATTTTCCGCCTGTAAGTTGTCTTCAATTGATGTGCATTTCTTTCGAGTTTACTTTAGACCGGTGCGAAATTATTAATATCTATATTAATAATTTCGTTCGGGTCTACGGTAGACTCGAACGATATGCACACTACATGAAAGAGCGTAAAAAAATAGTTGATCTGAGTCGACAACATATGGGCGGAAAATTCGTATTATCGAGCAGCATCAATATAAAAATTATTAAATTCCAACAATGGCGTTGCTAAGTAAACATGTCAATGTCATCATTGTTGTGTTAGTGTCACAAGTTTTCATTGTGAACTGTTATGGCCGGTTTACATTATTTTAGTGTTTAGGAGAGTGCTATAATACAATTAGAGAGGCAAGTGCATTAGTACATTACTAGACATTCGAGTGAACGTTTATATTTCTTCCAGTAGACTGTCACTTCGTCGACGTCGCGAAATATGCGCTATCCTACTCAAAATACTATGAGTTTTAATGGAACACATAAGTAAGTTTGATAATTCGAGTTAATGAAAACAACACGCACCCGTCACGAGTCACTTGCGCACTCTCCTAAAGTTCTCACTAAATTTTTAGTTTATACACAGATAAGTAACGAGGATAGTAATGCGCTCAGGTGTTACTGGATAGAACAATAGAAACCAATTCTATTTTGATTCTAATTGAAAGGCAACTAGAACCGTACTATACCGTGAAACGTACTAAAGCAAGTGGCGCTTACACGTTTCTACAAAAGCACTCTCCTTAAGAAAGAAAGAAAGAAAGAAAGAAAGAAAGAAAGAAAGAAAGAAAGAAAGAAAGAAAGAAAGAAAGAAAGAAAGAAAGAAAGAAAGAAAGAAAGAAAGAAAGAAAGAAAGAAAGAAAGAAAGAAAGAAAGAAAGAAAGAAAGAAAGAAAGAAAGAAAGACAGAAAGAAAGAAAGAAAATTTATTTATTTGATACTCAAAACAAAACAAAAAAACACACACACACACAGAATGCGTACAATAATAAAAAAATAACACAGAAAACATAAAAAGCGTAAAAAAAAATAAACTGTACAACATAAAAATAATAATTTACATTTACATATTTACATTTACATACAGGCACATACATTGCTTCCGGCCCCACATTAGGATACCCTGTGTCGTGGGAACCAGAAACAGCGACGTCACAAACATGTAAACATCCAAGACCTGGGATTTTTTTTTGTCCCCAGCCGGGATTCGAACCCGGGACCTCTCGCGTGGTAGTCAGATGCGCTAACCACTACGCCACAGAGGTCGTTAAAGGCTGAGCCCCCAAAATGGGCCCGATTCAGCATAATGTTGCAACAGAGTGTAAAGTAAAGCACTCTCCTAAACACTAAGATAATCTAAACCGGCCCTTTGATCTAATTTGTTAACTCCATGGTGTGTGGAATGCCGTGGCATCCAAAAAGGTTATCATAATCTGTGCCAACTGAGAAGGTGTAGTAAGTAATCTGTGGTGTTTTTCATTGGCGGGGGCTCAGAAGAAGGTCCTTCTTCTGAGGGCGGGAGGGAAGACAATAATTGACATTGAGTTTTGGAAGGGTCTGAAAAATAATTGAAAAAGGAAATCAAAGTCATAAATTGATCTTTATTGCTCACGCACACGCACACGCACACGCACACACACACACTGCACTTGTGCGTAAGCATGCACGCACAGTGCAGTTGTTACCGACTTGGAGTTCAAATGGGTTTTATTTTATTTTATTATCTTAAATTTTATTTATTAATCATTTTTTATTTTAATGTCAAAATCTTTTCTTTTTTTAAAGTCACAATTTTAAACTTATAATATGTCAGTATGTCTAAATTGTATGGCTATGGATTGATTTTTATAATACTTTGCCGAGCGCAAAGCAGATGAATTAATTAAAATTGAGATTTGTATAACTATAATTTTAACATTTTCAATGTCATTATGAATTACATAATTAATAATTTTAACGTTTAGTTACGATCTGAAATGTCTGCTGTTCCTTTTTTGGAAGTGACTAGCTTGTACGACACAGGGAATCCTAGTGTGCAAGTTAGGGTAAGAAAATAACAAAGGTGTCAATCAAAATATTACGATATTATTATTCTTTGTGATGAATTATGATGTTATTTGTTGTTGTTACCTAATTTTTTGGTTTTTAAAATAAATAATTTGAATTTGAAATAAATAATTTGAATTTGAATTGTTTTGCTTAGTTAGGTACCAATAAACTTATTGAAATGAAAAAACCACTAGATAAGAAAAATACCAAAAATTAAAATGATGAAGAAAAACATGTGGTCAATACAAAACTAAAAGCTGTAAAGCCAAAGAGAGGGAGCTGTTTTTAGTTGATTAGCCAAGTGGATTCTACGTCTCATACGTCATTAGATTCACTAGCTGTTAAGTTTATGAAGGAAGCTCATTTAGTAATTTGTGCTGAGGTACCCATGACAAAGTTATGATAAGTATCCGATTTTCGCCTTGCATTCCTTCATGAGTAGCCAGAACATGTCCAAAAGAGCAAGATTGGCTATCCGTAATAGTGTGCTGGTTCCAATACTGATGTAAGCATGGTAATTAGCGAGATTTGGGTATGGCAAAAGAATCAAGAAAGTAGGATTAGTGCAGTACAAATGAGATCCTTAAGAAATATGTGTGGTGTTACTTTGAATGACAGAATACGTAATAGTGTGATCAGAGACCGAGGATGTAGAGAAAGAGGATGTAGTGAGTGACTAGAATTGAAAAAAGGAATGTTGCGTTGGTTTGGAGATGTGGAGAGGATGAACGAAGAAAGATTGACAAAGCAAATATATCGGGCGAATGTGAGTGGAAGGGCCGGTAAGGGACGTCCCAGTTAGATATACTTCGACCAAATAGGGGATGTATTAGCAAAGGGCAAGATTAAAAGTACCCGAAACCGATGTGGGTACATGCAACGACTAATGGATGTCGATGAAGCGAAAGTGATTTGTCAGGATAGTGGCAGGTGACAGTCCGTGGTCTCTGCCTGCTCCTCTGGGATACAGGTGTGAGCTAATGTATCTGAATGTATTAAAAGATTTATATCTACTGGTGGTTCATAAATACAGAGGCGTCACCACATAAAAAAACATAGTGGAATATTATTTTGCGTCTACATTTTACCCGAGCGAAGCCGGGTTTTCGTCTAGTATAATAAAATTTTCGCGTCACAGTGTTAGTGCGCATAGGTAGTCCTTCGTAAGGGCTTCACCGGTTTTGATGAAATTTTATATGTATATTCGTTAGATCTGAGCCATGGCCCTATCTGGCAAAACAACGTTTGCCGGGTCAGCTTGTACATCTATATAAGCTAGATGCTATAGGATATTGCAGGGTACATGCCTTCTCACGGAGGGAGAGAGGAGAGAGAGAGATAGATAGATAGATAGATAGAGAACACTTTATTGTATATAAAAAAGGAAATTACACAGGTATTTCTTAATCTAAGAGTACAGACGGCGGCCTTATCACTAAGAGAGAGAGTTTGTGACTAATTACTATGCGTGCCCACCACGGATTAGAAATTTAAACACTGAAGTATGTGAACGCCTCTAACACTTGGGTTTCCTCGCGATGTTTTCTTTCATACCAACTACCACAGACTCATACATTATGTTACTTAAGAAACAAAGACAAATTTCGGGTTTCAAATCCCCGACCTTCCGAATGTGAGGCCCGCGTTCTACCGATCCGATATAACTGCTTTCGGGGGTAGGCTATAAAAATAACAGAGTTGGAAGGCCCCAGAGACGACTGAGAGCCTTTTGAACAGAGGTTCCCAAAGTATTTTTTTGTGGACCACTTTCAAAGTTTTACTATTTTCGGTAGACCCCCTGCTGTTACATTACTACTGTATTCCCAAAACACCTCAAAAATATCACCCTGCATTGGGGGTGTCAAGAAGAAAAGAAAAGTAGGGTATTTTAAAGTAGTAAAGTATTTTCATGTGTACTAATTATTAAAATAATACTTGAGGTTATACAAAATTATAAACATTTATTATTATCAAAATCCAAGCCAAAGTTTTTGTTCTTTATTATGAAAACCAGAAAAAAATTCGTGGACCCCCACTTAAGTACAACTTGTGAACCCCTGTATTCTTTTCACATCTACGTGTACCCCCTTGTGGTCTCCTATGGACCCCTGGGGGTCCACCTGGACCACTTTGGGAACCTAAGCTTTAGAAGGTCTCGGTCCGGCGCCTGGCGTGTGCGCGGTGCGTGCAGCGGAGCGCACCTGCCGCGCAATTATCTGCTCATTAGTCGGCGCACATCGGAGTAGGACCCCCAAATTACTGCGTTTTCAACCTTAATAGCGCTCCGCGAACTCGAGCTCATCCCGCCGAGGTAACTGCGTAAAATAAATACACTCATTTTTTTAATTTTGGTTTGTCGGTATGCATTGTAGTCTGTAGATTGTCAGTTTAGTCATAGGCTATTGAGGCATTTGGCGTATCCGAGGTGAATTAGTTTGATCAAAATTCTGTAGCAGATATAAGATTAATAGGGGGAACCAAATTTCTAAGTCGTTCAGGTGATAGAAATGTCTTGAGGACATCATTATAATCGTTGAGTGAACAAGAATTGCCGGAAGCTGTATGAGGAATACGGAGATGGAGATGTGCTGCAGCACTGGATAAAATCACGACAGTTGTTCATTTTGGCAACTATATCCGTCATCATCATCAGTCATTTGACGCCCACTCAGGATATGTGCCTCCCTAATTTATTTCCAGCCGGCCCGCTGTTCTTCCGCCCGTATCCAGCGACTCCCCGCCACCGTAACCGCTCTATCCAACTAAATCCATTTAATCTAGAATGTAGAGACATGTAAGTATCAACCCATTATATCCCCACCGAGGGGCACGGGTCTTTTCCCTGAGGAAGTTATAGGCCATAATACTCCACCACGGAGGCCTAGTACATAGATAATTATTTTGCACGTACGTTGCTAACCGAAGTTTGGACCAGACTAGAAATCAGCGTTGCAACATTATGCTGAGTTGGGCTCATTTTGAGGCTCAATACTTAAAACCTACCAATGCTTCTAGCAACTGGAACCCATTTTACCAGAAACTTTTTTTATTTATTTTTATTCCTATTTTGTCAATTGTTTGATTTCGCGCTGTATGGTTTATTTACTGATACCAATATTTTTTGCATTTTCGGTTAAATGAATAAACAATATGTATAGAGTAATTATGTTATGTTTTGAGTATTGTGTGTTAAATAAAAAAAAATAATCTTCTACTTTTCAACCTTCTAAACGTCACTGAATGAAAATTGTACTAAATTGTGTCGCAGAAAGGCGATGAGGGTTAATTTATGCATTAACTGGCGGTGCTCGCAGCTTCACTCGCGTGGATTCAAGTTGTGTGATTAAAGAGTATAAGGAGAAAAAATGAAAATATACACAGTACAATGTATGTTTTCATGTTCTTGAGCAGAATTCAAAAAATATATTTTTATTTTTACTTATAATATAGGACCTAATTAAGCAAGGACCTAATATTTTTACGCGAATTCAGTGTTGGTCCGTAATAAAAGTTGGTTGTATAATGAGCAGTATAACCCCTTAAATTACTCTGATCTTTCTGCAAAAATGCCATTATGTAAAATTTCTGCTTTATAAGAGCGCATTCGGCGTTCACATTCGGCGCTTTAGTTGAGCTACAGCAACGCCGCCGTAACCGCAGCGCAGATGCACTCAGTCGCGCGTGGCGATTTCTCGCAATGGCGTTTCCAGCATTTCTGTTTACAGCTGTCGCGCGACTGCCAGTCGCACTGCGTAATAGTGGGACTCCACCTTATTTGAAAACGCTTTTCATTTTTTTTTCCTATGAGATCCTTATTTTTAAAGAACAAAAGACTTCAGGACGCGATTTAGCATCAAAGGTCGATACAAATGTAATCGTTTAGAGTTCGTAAATAAGCCTCCTGGGCCTTTGTCACAACATAAAGATGCAGACATAATGCGGCGATGACTGTACAAAAGCTCGGTTGACGGAGCGCGGAGATCTCATTATTATGTTAAGCATCTCTTCTCAATACATATTCAGCGGGGAGTACATTAGTGGCGAGGCAGCCACTGAGGGCGTGTGTACACGACCAACGTAGCTTGTTTACGTGAATTTGTAAACTGGCATTTAATACCTTTATGTCGCATCCGGTACACAAAAGGGACGCATGCTCATTATCTAACACGATATTTAAAGACTGATAAAATTAAGTAAACAAAATGCTTAAACGGCTAATCGCCTACCTTAGTCTCAAATAATTGGCTTTTAAAACAAAAGCCCATTTGATGGGTGCACGTTCTAAAAAACTGTGATTTGCATAATATAGCGATATCAGGAGTGCTGGTTTAAGGGCTCCTCCTTAACTGCGCTAGCGTTTGATCGCGTTCTAATACTGATAGAGGTCGAAGATAAATCAAGTGGTTTTTTTCCTGGGCATTAATCCAGCTCGCAATTATCACGCTTCGTCGCCCGCCCCGAGGTAAATACAGCTATAATCATCATTATGTTCACGTCAGGGCATTTGTCATTGTTAGTTGGCGGTATTTGTACACGTGACTGCTTTATTGCTCGTATTCATTTAAGCTGATTTACGTTATGAAATACCCGCTGCGCGACTTAACCGGACCTAATTTATAACACACAAAAAAAAAATATGTCTAAAAATAACATAATCTTTGCCTGCAAAATAGAGCATCATATTTATTTTGGTATGATACTAAGTAGATATTTATACTCTCTAATATTATAATCTCTACTAATATTATAAAGATGAAAGATTTGTATTTTTGTGTGTGTGTATGTTTGTAATAGGCTGAGAAGTTACTGGACCGATTTTAAAAATGTTTTCACCATTTGAAAGCTATATTCTTTGCAAGTAACGTAAGCTATATTGGATTTTCAAAAAATTTAGGAAAAATATACGAAATATCGAATAATAATATCGAAAATAATATCGAAATACGAAATAACCTTGGGTTAAGGTGTAAAAAAAATACTACCCCGGGAACTTTCCACGGAACGAATATAGCTATTTCCAAGGAAACGTTTTTACCACCCGTGCGAAGCCGAGGCGAGTCGCTACTTATATTGTATAATTAGAAATTACAATTCCATACGAAGCTAACACCAAAAGAAAATTAAACAATGCGGGACCTCGGCTAATTACAGCATGAGAGCTATCCCTTCTGTTGTTAGAGTACGAGAGTACGAACAAACACGACTTAACGTATGTTACTCTTAATTAAGCAACACGCTTATCGTGCACGGATATAGGTGGCAGAATTCGATAGTTGACACGACTAACAATAAATTATTTGATTAGCTCAATTAGAACGAAAAATATAAAATATTTCGGAAAATGTATCTCTTTTAATCAATTACTAGTTATTACAAAGTAACTTATTTGACATTTTGTCAACTACCCAATTGCATGAATAACTGATATGACATTCATGACAAGTACTACTATACTTGAGCCATTACAAACGTGCGAATCGAGTAATAAGAGTGCGAGCGAGAGTTCCGATATGCCTGATATGCCTCTTATATGCGTGTGAGAGAGGTCTGATACAAATGTTTATGACTAGTTCGCACGTTTGTAATGGCTCATGTATAGAGTGTGGTATGTCACAACCGTATCCCAACGCTAAGTGCCGTAGCTCTTGTTGAACACCAAAAGCGTAGCCAGCGCTAAATCATCCGGCGCTTTCGTAGACTTTTAATGTAGCAAGCGCTACGACATCCGTAGCGCTCTTAATTGTGACACGCGCTACGTAACTCGTAGCAACACGCGCTAAGTAACTCGTAGCGCGCGTAGTCGGTGCTACATAGGTAGTAGCAAAACACCGTTGGCTTCGTAGCGACCGCAGTCAGGCGTAGCTCTCCTTTATCCACACTATAGCGAAGTCGTCAGCCATTGCTCTTAGCGCGTCAGCATACATTAGCTGAACCATCATATACGAAGCCAATGCGTAGACTAGGGCTTTTATTTCCGACTGTTCATTTTATTGGAATATTCACCTGTTTTACTATTCGAAGATTTTGGTCTAAAGTCTAAAATCTGCAATTCATTTATTCAGTATTAAAAATAAAATCGAAGTTTTTGGATATGTATAATATTGAATAAATAAATATAATTTTCGAACTATTTACAAAGCTACCGACAAAATTAAAGAGTTTTACCAACAAACTTATCCATAACTTACTTCATTCCCTTCATTATGCAACTATTATATTCCGAACAGCCTAGAATACCAGTGGAAGAGTTTTTCTTAGCTCACAAGTACTGCTAGCCACAATGGTGTTATTTGAAAATTTCAAACTGGTGGTTCTGGTTTTTATTGATTTTGTTTGTTAACGCAGTTAAAGCCTTAAAGCCAGGACTAAAAGTCACGTCGCCAACGCTTTATCAGCTGCAGCTATCAGTAGACCGCAGTAGACCTCCACGCGTATAGCAAACTGCTAGAACTCTAAATTCTAAACTGTAGAACTCTCTCCGATAAAAATAAAAGTAAGTTGCTCTGGACCAAAAAAGTACAATGCTAGAACTCTATTCCTACGATTACATCTAAAATTACAGTAGACGTTTTATGTAATACATCTTTTCTACACTGGTGATGTACGTAACACGCACACCTACTACTTACAATGATCACTGATACTTTTAACAATTTTAAGCTGGTCCTCGAAATAGCGATAATCCATCTAAGTTCCCAAAATGGCAAAAAAGCATTTCTTATAAAAACAATCCAATGATTGTCATAGTGATAACATAATATAGAAACTTTAACGTGAATGAGAAATTAACAAGTAAACATGCGATGACATTAAAAGTTTGCCATCTACGCTGACGCAAACAGACCGTTAGACGGCAGGAATGCGACGGTTTTTGCGATAATCAGCAGTTGTGTCAGATTTGAACGCAAAAACGGTGTTCAGAACGTGTCGTGACTCGTGCACTGCGACAAGACTAATTAATTTTCCCGTCGGCAAAAAATTGTTCAGTGGGTTTTTCACTTTCAGGATTTGAGTATCTGATTTATGTCACACGTTTTAATTAAGAGTCTTTCTCCTTATGTCAAGTTTAAAATACATTGAAATTAATACCTCACTCGTAAACAGATATATACAGGGCGACCCATGGCTATGCCACATGGAGGGATTACTGATTAATGTTGAATTAAAAATGTTCAAATTCATGGTCTTCCTTATATTTCTGACACTATGTTAATTAGCAAAAAATAATCCTTATTATGAAGCCATTGGATCGGTGTAAGATAAAGCTACAGGGTATTTTTTTCTCATATATCGGGTTAGATTCCCGGTTCAACCATGTAATTATTTAAAACTACGAATGCAGAATCAACAATATTCAACGTACTTTCCCTCCATGTGGCATAACCGTGGGACGCCCTGTATAGTTTTGTATGAATACTAGATGACCTAATGATACGCTGTTTTATCATATTATTTAGTCCACAACCTATTGTCAGACCCACTAAGTATACACAAAAAACAGAAATCGGTGAAACCGTTTCGGAGGAGTTCGATAGTAAACACTGTGACACACGCGATTTTAATATAATGAGAATTTCTGGTAATAAAAGTCTATGGTAAAAAAATAAGACCTAACCCCGAGTGTTAAGCTAAATATTTTTTTTATCCAATATGTTCAATTGAATATATCGGAATAGATCAGATATTGTACATATTTGCAAACGATCGCTCAATATGTTCTAAATCCCACCTGCAAGCATATTATCGATTAGCCCGCAGGTAGATAACGGTATGAACATTTTTGGGAAGTTTAGACAGCGTAACAAAATCATAACGCATCGTGGAGCACGTTTAATATTTAACAAAAGCTTGTAGGTTTTTATGCTAAGCTAGAATGCGTATTATGTGTTGTTTTTCCAGTAGCACCAGGGAAAGGTCGAGCTTAATAATACAATACCTTTTTAGTTGTCTCCCTCTGAGAACTAAATTTGGATGAGCAGCGATCAATAGGAGTGCAATTTTAGTTGGTTGAAAGTAGTTTTGTTTCAATAGCTCGATAAGTTGGAGCAGCTGGCAGAAGAGCAGTAGGTACCTACCTACTCAAAGTTACTTGCACATTTGAAGCCATAGAGTCATCATAGAGAGAAGTAATCACAGACAATTTCATAGGGATAACTAAACAAATAATTATGAATAATGTCAGAGCTAAGATTTATAATGAGAAGATAGAGTAGGTAGTAAGTAGTACTATAAATTTTATTTAATAAATTAACTTTATTATTACTGTAAAAAAAATGGACAGTGGTGTTGTGTGTAAAAATAAAATAAATAATTCGTATTGTTTATTAAAATTATATGAGCATTTCGCTGGAGTGCTGTTTGGTTGTTTGTACATGGTTGTTTTGTATTTTTGTGTTTGTAGTTGGAAGTTCTGGTTCTTTATTTTTTTTTCTTCTTTTCTTTTCTTTTTATTCATATTACAAATAGAATTTTTACTTTATGAACGTCAAAGTTGTTAGTTTCACAATTAATAGATTACATGGAGAAGAAACTAACAAAGAAACTCCACATTTATTCGGAGTTCTTCTCCTAATGATGTCATGTGTATCATAAAAATGTAAGTATTTGAAATTATGAGAAACTAAAGGTCTACTTATTTGAATATAAGATATGATTAATATTAGCACTTAAATGACTGTTTAATAAATAAAAAATAAAATTTCTAAAAAGACAATTAATAAGTGTCCTTTTTAAATTATATTATCACTAATATTTGAAATCCCCAGGTCTTGGATGTTTACATGTTTGTGATGTCGCTGTTTCTGGTTCCCACGAAATATCCTAGTGTGGGGCTAGAAGCAATGTATGTGCCTGTATGTAAATGTTTATGTTTTTGTTTTGATTGTAGATGGGCTTTACAATGATATTGTGCGTTAATAACAAAACTTTGTAAAAGATACATGCATTAATTAATTATTACTTACTAACTATTACTAATAAGCACTATTGTTACTAACACTACATGGAAATTGCCTGAAATAAATAAATACAATTACAATAAAAAAAATTGCCGTACATTTCTGCAATTTCATTAATTTGTAGATAATGAAGGAAAACATTGTGAGGAAACCTGAGTAACTAAAGCTTTCACATACCTCGGCGCTTGCAATTGCGAATCCGCAGTGGGCATGCGTGGTACTGTCTCTCTGAAAAAAACCTGCGCCCTGCATACTACAGTGGGACACATATAATCTGCATTATACCTATTTGTACAAGGCCTCAGTCTTTCCATATTTCTGATGTCCTCGCCGCATAACCAAGAAATGAGATCACAAATATAAAAGCGCATTGAACTGACGACTTTCAGCGGAAATAAAACCTATTTTGGTATATTTTGGTAATCAACAGTAAGACCAGCCACTAGTCTTACAAGGCTCCACCAATCCGGACTTGGCCCCCGTGGTGGCCTATACCTTCCTCAGAGAAGAGACCCATGCTCCTCGGTGGGGACATAATGGGTTGATGATGATGATTTGGTAATCGAGCGTCAAACCGGAAGACCAAACGAGGCATTTCTCATTTACCTACTTGGACAGTAAATTGCATTCGTTTTAACAACTATCTAACTTCCCCAACAATTGTCTAAAAGATTATTGTATTAACATGGAGTCGGAGTTGTTTCAAAACATCCTCTGTCGGTACTTTAACCTTTTAGGAACTGTACTGGGGGTCGGTGTATTGTATAGCCCTCGGGAGTAGCTTGTGCCACAAATGAGCCTTTGTTGTCCGGACAAAAAATAAATTGTTTGGCCATGGGCTAAGAACATCTGATGATTCTGTTGAAAGCACGGTAATAAAGTTCGCTAATGTAATTTAATTTATAATAATGTACTAACCAACATTGGCTTCAGATTTAAATGTACCTATCGTGTTTAATTTATAATTAACTATGAAAAGTAAATGAAAATGTTTTCCAAATGTAGAGCTTATTGCGGTGGGATGTTTTATTTTATTGAGAACGATATCAAACCTATTCTTATGTGGAGTATGCTGTTTCGCTAGCACAATTTAATAATTTGTGATTGTAATCCAATAAAGTTTTGATAAATTTGGTCTGAGAGTTTTTGATTGAGAAAACTTGATTCTAAGATTTGTTTTTATTATTTAAGGGTAAAAATATGAGCCTATAAGTTATTTTCATTGACCTCCTGCGGTTGACTGACAGAAAATCCCATTGAGAGGCAAATAATAGGTTGGGGGTCCAAAAAAAGTGCCTGTATGTATAACAATACAGAGGGAAGCACATCTTGATAATTTAAGAAACATTTTCCTTATTAAAAACTTCGTACTGGGCAAGTACAGGGAAACAAAAATATATTTAAATATCCGTAACTTATACATCAAACCGCACATTAATTGAAAGTTTGCTCGTATTATTATTACTAGCTGTTGCCCGCGACTTCGTTCGCGTGGCCATTAGTTGTGATAGTTGTTTGCAAATAAGATAGTACGGATACTTTTAGCAATGTGAAATAATTAAAACAAAAAAAAATGTATTCATTTTATTTATTTTCATCCTCTTTATTTTGCCTAGCATTCGTCGAGTTTTTAACTTTTTTTAAACGACTGCTTCTACTGTAACATGTTGTACAGTCAATTTATGCTTAGAATATTGAGCTTTTGGATTTAAAACTACCTCTTTACGTACGTTGCACGTTTTTCGTTTAGATGCTAATCTGACCAGGCTAATCTAAGCGGTGGTAGCCCATTGTTTAGAAAAAAGGACTCTGAAGCGAGACACCCTGGTTCGATTCCCAGTGCGGCCATGTACCTATGACTTTGTTTTCTAAGCAGTAACATCGTGAAGAAACCTGACTGTCTGAGCTATTCACATACCTCAGCGCTTGAAATCGCCAATGCATGGTGGGCACACGGTGATTAAACACATAATCTCTTGAGAAGACCTATTCCCTGCTGTGGGACGTACGTCTATAGGCTGTTTACTATGGGTTGAATTTTGAAGAACTGAGAAATATAATATAACGACCCGCCCCGGCTTTGCATGAGTTTCAAAAACGTTTCCGTGGAAATAGCTCTATATTAGTTCCGTGAAAAATTCTCGGGGTAGTAATTATTTTACCCAAGGTTTACATTAATCGATTTCGTACGGAACCCTAAATTTTTTGAAAATCCAATATAGCCTATGTTATAATGGTGAAGGAACTTTTAAAATCGGCCCAGTAGTTTCCGAGCCTATTCATTACAAACATACACACAAAAATACAAATCTTTCCTCTTTATAATATTAGAATAATATAGAGTATAGATAAGCAGAATTGAGAAAATTTATATTATATATTCAAGAGTTAAGAACAACTAATATGAAAAAAATATTAAGACAGTAAGCAAGTATTCGTATTCAAGTTTGTGACGTCGCTGTTTCTGGTTCCCACCACACAGGGTATCCTAGTGTGGGGCCAGAAGCAATGTATGTGCCTGTATGTAAATGTAAATGTTATGTTATTTAAGGTGGTACCTTAATTACCAACAAAAACCATACTTACAATAATTTTTAATCACTTTGCTGCAAAGGCGAGTAGGAAGCAAACTTGTTTTCATACGGCGACTATATTTATTGTCAGCAAAGTTTTTTTTGTCATCTACTTGTTTCATCTAATCAATAGATCTATCGCCATGAAATACTGTTATTCTCAAATAAACAAACTGTGTCCGCAGGTATGAATAAAATTATGAAACGTGTAAAATAAGGAATCGATTATCGGTCCTACAAATATTATTATTAAATATTTAAATATTTATTATTTATTATTATAGAATTCTACGGTATGCACTTTGTTAATTCAATGCATGCACTTTGTTTGTATGCATCAACTGACAGCTGTTAAAGGTAGATTAACAGATTGTTAGCGTACGATAAACCGGGGGTTAGGTAATTCAAAAACCCTACACTACACCTGGCCAGTTTTTTGTGACGTTACTAACAAAAAATATCAAAATATTATGGGGAAGTTGCGGTTAAAATCACATAGTTCAAGAAATCAACCGCTAGAGAGCGTTGACATGTTTCTACATCGTGGTAGGTTTGTTCCAATGTCATAAGTATAAATAGAAGTTTTGATTTCTTGTAACGGCGAAAAAGCGTTGCCATGTCTTGCACTACACGAATATTTTTGAAGTGTCTCACTTTAGTGAGACAAGATGTACTGTATGTATTGTATTACTAGACGAAAACCCGGCTTCGCTCAGGACAATGTAGTAGTGTAGTGTAGACGCATAATAATAATCCACTATTTGGCTAGGCATAGATAGATTCGTGTCGTGTACCATATTGTGTCATATACATATTTTCATTGTGGCTAATTATAAAATAATAAAACTGCAAATACTGCAAATGTTTGAACTTCGGAATATAATAAAAACCGGTCAAGTGCGAGTTGGACTCGCGCACGAAGGGTTCCGTACCATTATCTATAAAAACGGCAAATAAATCATGTCTGTGGTATGGGAGCCTCCTTAAATATTTATTTTTTCTGTTTTTTAGTATTTGTTGTTATAGCGGCATCAGAAATATATCATCTGTGAAAATTTCAACTGTCTAACTATCACGGTTCATGAGATACAGCCTGGTGACTTCAGACGGATGGACGGACAGACGGACGACGGACGGACAGCGGAGTCTCGGTACCCTCCTGAGACTCCGCTGTCTGTCCGTATTGGGTCCGTTTTACCCTTTGGGTACGGAACCCTAAAAATCTACTTGGCTAAGAGCATCCATGCAACCTCTCTACAAAACATAGTGATCCTAAAATATGTAAAATACCTGGTTGTAAATACAAACGTTTTTTTTCAATTCCACGGGTCATTAGCTTTCATGTATTATACCACGTATTTTTGTTCAACATTATTTTTTCAACGTGGGCCCAGTACTAGTGATTAGTGCCTCTGCCTACCCCCTCGGGGATAACGGGCGTGACCTTATTATTTATTTATTTTATTTCATTATTTATTTTATTACTTTTTCATTTTTATGGATCCCCGTAATAAATAAGAACTTCAAAGAAATTAGCAAAGAGATGACCCAGGACCGAGCTGCCGGAGACGCATGAAAACGAGGGCCAACTCCAATTAAAGTGGGAAAAGCCAGACAAAGAAGAAGAAGAAGAAGATTACTTTTTCATGTTCACAGTCATGTAATGAATACATAGGTACATACAAACATAGGGACTGCCACTTGCCACGATCCTGATAGACCACTTTTCTTCATCGACATTCAGTGATTGTAGCACGCACGCACGCCGTGTCGGGTACTTTTTATCTTTCTAATGTAATGAATCTAATAAAATGTAATTTTCACTAATATCGGGCCCTGGAAAACCGAGGCCAGTTTTTTTCTTGTGAGATTGTGATGTGCAAATTTTGCAGTTCTTTACCTGTCTAAAGATTGAAAATTCTGCCGAATATTCCCAACGTTAATATGGTCACAAACACTTTCAGAGCTAACCTATGTATCGATATTTCACCACCAATTTTATTTACCCAAATAACTACTTACCTATCACGTCTCATTATCAAAATCAAACAACACCATAGACGTTATAATGGACAACAGAATACTGTGATACCTGTGACGCGTTAAGGATGATTAACATGTTTACTTCCCAATGACATAGGTAATTTAATTTAATAATTTATATTATAAAATGCACCAAAATAGTTGCGACCTTTCCGCCTATAAGTTGTCGACTCAGATAGACTATTTTTTTTCGCGCTTTAATTTGGTGTGCATTTCGTTCTAGTCTACCGTAGATCGGTTCGAAATTATTAATATAGATAATAAAATAAGTATTAATTTGTACGAGCGATACAGTATGCTCCAAGTAAGAACAGCCCTAATGTCATTATGAAACATAGGCGTACAACCTGGCTACCTACATACCGACGCAAATAAGACCCGTACATAAGCATGAGCAAACCATTAAAGTTCGTACTAAAACGTTCATAAAACTAAATAATAGACAGAGGGCCTGCGGCCTTTGGTCTTGAACAAAAGCCGACGGCAAACAGACCTGCGTCCCTCCGCCCCGTGGCTGGTCCGACCGCTCATCTATCTGCAGATACAAGCGAGAATCTAGGGAGGGACGCGCCGCACAGTGGTTCCATATTAAAAATCAGTGGAAATAGGACCGAAAGTTAAGGTAGCGATCTGGTTTTTTTTTAAGCCAGCTAACATTAATACAAACATCTTTTACTCTTTTGTATTTTTCCTTAAAACTCATTGTTTTCAAGAAAAAAAATACTCTTTCTTTTTTGTATGGAGAAAATTACATTTTTTTTTCTTGCAACGTTTTAAATTGGTCAAGTTTTAGCTTAGATTATCTTACACTCTATGCGAATGTGAACATATAAAAAAATAAATCATACGGCGCGCCGGGCTGCGTGCCCCGGGCGGCAACCGAGGGGGGCTTCAAATTCAGGTGTTTAAGAAGAAACTTGATTTTCGAAAGAACAGATGTTCCCTGCATATGCAACAAATGAGTATTTATATTAGATTGCATAGCTCAGGTGACAAATATTAATATTTCTATATAAGCAAATAAATTTTGATACTATAAAGAGAAGAGTTTTTTAATGGGTACCTATTTCGAGTAAAATTAGTAAACTTAGGCCCCCGTTATTTGGTTCATCACTACGCTCAGTATTTTATTTGTCTTGTAAGTTTTTTGGAGAGGGGATTGTGCGTTAGTACCATATTTCTTTCCCTATTCGGAGTAGATCCGGGCTTAGACAGAATTTCACTATTTCATTTTCATCATTTTACTCACTCCCCTTTATTATTTTAAAACGGGTGGTTTGGTTGTTCCGTACGTAATAAGAAAGTTATTGATTTGTTTTGATATCCTGATGGAATAAACTGAGTAGGTATGCTGAAAATATCCAACCAAATAAATCCGGAAATGGAACATTTTTGGTATGCTGTATGTTTCTAATTGATTGTCTCGTTAGTCTACCCAGCGGTTAACACGATTGATTACCAAAACGAAGGTCACGGGTGGAGGCTGACAAATTTAGTCTGGATGTATTGTGAAATCCTTGTATGGTTACCATAGCACTGGATATCATAGTTTAGGATCACGACAAGTGTTGTATAGGACCCAAACAGAATCTAAAGCAAAAGCTTGCGAGATGATTTCGAAATACTTGAAATCTACAACATGGTACACTATCATGAACGGTTCATGATGAACCCACTACGACGGTATGAAGTGTCTCACTACGTTTAAGACTATTACAAACACGTATAGAGGTGCAACACACTACTTTATATTCAAGGATTGTCGCTGTGATTCCGCTTTGCTCGGAATCACCGGAAACTGCAATCGCCAGGCTAGACAGTTAGTAAATTTATTTACGAAAAACTGTGACACGTCGGGATGAAATGTGAATGTAAAATTGAAACCCCCTTGCGTTAACATTGGCAAGCTGTATCATTTACGTACAAGTCATTCTCCCATGCACTATCTACAAGTTACACTTGTAAGTGATGTCAGTAACTGTTTGTGTAACGCAAACGATGCAAATCAAATATTGTAGCGATGAATCTGTCCTACAAACACGCAATAATAAATATTTTGCAAGCAGGTGTAACTGGGCTGCGAGAACTATCTACGCTTACACCTTAGAGCACATAAATAGGCTATTTGGCAGTGTGAAAAAACTGTATTATTTATACGTATTCGTATAAATTATGTGTCATAAAACCACTTTAAGGAATTTTAACCACAAAAATAATTATGATTTGTAAAAAAACACACGATAAAATTTGATAATTTGTATCTGCCGCTATTGTATCGAAAACGGCCTGGATTGGCTGATTCTATGCTGACGTCACATGGCAGTAAAAATGGCGTCTACCGGGAAGTGACGTCATAATTCCTGTGCCACGCCATATTGCCTAAGATAGCGTTTCAAGGTGGCTTATTTGAAAAGTAAATTTTCGTTTGCCTTTTTAAGAAGAAATACACGTAAGAATTTAAAATGACACTTTCTGAGGACTCCATGAACACCAACAAACAATTTCAGATGGCTTTCAGAAATTGGTCAAATAGCCTATTGTGTGTACCTTTGTCTTCTCTTCCGTTTTGCCCCAAAACCTTGCGTTAATGCGAAGTGAAGCTTACTTATTACAGTTAATAAGTACCTACTTACTTATCAATAACAAGTACTTCATGGGCGAAATATTGTGCTTGGTATTTAGAGCAATAATTTTTTAAACATTCGCACTAGTTGTGAAAATGTTTGAGGACATCACCTAATAAATCAGACATAAAAATAGTACGTATTTTTAGAATAAAATACGAGTTAACTGTTATAAACACGAAAGCACACGTCTGGAACTTAGAATTTTTAAAATAAAAATGCTTTGACAAAATTTTAAGTGACATCTCAGAAAATAGCCACAGCGCGACGTCGAAAAATTGCTTTTGTAGTTTCTAACATTTCTAGCGTACACGTCAAAATGTAGCCCGCGAGACTTGAGCATGAAATGGAGCATATAAGCTTGTTCAACATATAATATTGCGTGTCACATTTCATGCTCGCTTACCAGTCATGTGTTGGATCCGGCCGGGGGGAGGGGTGTGGTGTGACACGACATGTCCGGATTTTCGTGTCAGCTTCCGCTCGTTGGCTCGGGCGGGACAATTGGCCGACGTCGGCCAGCGCCCGCGATGCTGTTCCGGCCTAATGGCCGCCTCATAACAGGAGCCGTTGAGTTATTGATGATAAGAGCACCGCGTTAGACAAAGCGGGTTATGTTTGCTTAGAGCTCTCGACGTCTGAAACATATGATCGTATGTTCGATTCCGATGAAAATTACTTTTTTATACCTTCAATTTCAGCTCATCGAGCTCTTTCTAACTAGCTGAGGAACATATTTCTATCTTATTCTTTTGCTGGCATAATTCAGGTGCACAATGTCGTATGTAGGCTTATAGTAACTTTTAGGCTTGCTCTTCTTTAATAAAAATGACAAAAGGGCTTAACCTGGGTACAGATTGACGAGGCGCGAAAAAGGTAATGCTTGAGGCATAGAGGAATTGTTGAAGAAAAACACAAGAGGTTCGGCTAACTGTTTTATATAGTATTCTATATTATTATTTTAAGAGGTATTTTTGGGTTAATCTGGTATTGTTTCGTTCTAAATAAGCTTTAAATGGAAGTTTTAAATTGACCATAACATTATTACAATGCATGTTATTTTTGAGTTAAAAATGTTAAAAATGGGAGTCCCACAGGGATCTATCCTAGGGCCGTTCCTTTTCCTGGTCTATGTAAATGATTTACCGTTTATGGTACAAAAAATGTGCGAGATAGTGCTATTTGCTGATAACACGTCACTTATTTTTAAAACAAGGAGACAGGAAAATAATCTTGACGAAGCAAATAATGCTCTCTCGCACGTTCTAGATTGGTTTACTGCAAATAATCTATTGTTAAATTCAAAAAAGACAAAATGTATGAAGTTTACCCTACCTAACGTAAAATTAGTTGAAAATAACATTGCGATTGGAAATGAAAAACTAGAATTTGTTGAAGATACTGTATTTTTGGGCATCACAATCGATGCCAAACTACAATGGGGTCCACATATTGTAAAATTAGCACATAGACTTAGCTCCGCAACATATGCTGTAAAAAGAATTCGAGAACTTACTGACGTTGCAACTGCTAGGCTTGTTTATTTTAGTTACTTCCATAGTATTATGTCCTATGGTACACTACTGTGGGGCCGGGCAGCAGACATTGAGACTATCTTCATCTTGCAGAAGAGAGCGATCCGATTTATTCACAAGCTAGGTAGTAGGGACTCGCTAAGAGACTTTTTCAAAGAAACTAACATCCTAACAGTTGCAAGCCAATATATATATGAAAATATTATGTACGTTAGGAAAAATATTACAGACTTCGAAACACTTGGTAGCCATCATAACGTTCATACTAGGAATAAACATAAATTGTCATTTCCACGATTTAGACTTGCAAAAGTTAATACTTCCTTTATGGGGCACTGTATAAGGTTCTACAACAAGATACCCCAAGATATATTAGAGTTACCTCCAACGCGATTTAAGAATTGTATTAAGCACACTCTTTGCAAAAAAGCTTATTATAAAATCAACGATTATTTAGAAGACAAGGACGTATGGCATTAAATAGTAGTTTAATATCAAATTTAATCACAGGATAAATGTGTCAAGTGTTCAACACATCCAAGATATTATTTTGTAGGTTTGATTTGTATTGGCTTTAAGGTGATTTAAGAAAGGATGGTCAGAGTGGAGTTTTTTTTCGCTGCCTTTTTCTCCACTACAGACGGCCCCAAGGCAGCGGCTAACATTATACATAACTATATGTACATTGACATTCAACAAGCAGAATGTAAATTCTTTACGTTGAAATAAATTTTTGAATTTGAATTTGAATTTGAGTTACTATCTTTATAGCACCTCAATAGAAAAAAAAACATAATTAACATAACATACCCATGATATTTTTTTCAACGAGCGTTCTTTTAAATTTAATTAGGTATGTGTTATTAAAATATTCGTCGTGTGCATTTGAAGATATGTTATAGAATAAATGATATAATAAAATAAATAACTTCCACACTATCCAATCACTTGACCCGGTCCCAAACTTTACAAATATAAAAAAATGCCCTGACTCAAGCAGAGCTATTCTTACAATTTACGGCGACCTCCAACGGGAATCGAACCCATCGAAGTTTGGGACACAATACAGAAGCGCTTATTTTCCTAAATTAGTCCTAACGGACATGGATATCTACGTGACCTTCATGTAATATTCTAGAAGATGAGCTTGAAAAGCGCAGAATAGTCAAGTTTACCGTTGATAATCTTGTGCAATAAAGTAAGTTCAAAACAGCTCTTCGTTTATGCAGTGAATGCATTTTAAAATGATCTCGCCTGAATAATCTAACATACTTATATATCCTTCTCCGTGCGGTAAGCTAGGTGGGGTGTAGGTAGCAATCTTTTGGACATGCTCGATCTCTCTATGTCCACGTCATAGATCGGAGTCAAAACTAGGTTGCTTTGGACCAGTTAACTTTGGACCAGGTAGTTGTATAGTTGTTTCACACTATTAGGGTTTAAACTGTTTGGAACTCCTTAAAACGATTCCGAGTGAATTGAATATTACAAATACAGGCAGTCTGCTCTGATGGAATTAGACATTTTATGACTTTCTGTTAGAAAGTTAGTCTTTTTATTGGAAAGTTTGACTTCAAAACTTTTTCAATAAAACTAGCAATAGAATTAAAATTCGCCTATATCATATAACCTTAGTTATATACCTACCTAAGAAATCAAGAACTATTCTGTTAAACCATACTTATAATCATGAAAAAGTTTTCTCATTTAAGAAATCCAATTTAAAATTCCTTTGTGTGAAATTTTTCTAACGTTGAGTTCACAGCCTTGAGCTGTGTCAAACTTACAATTAAGTTTCGTATCGCTGCGTCTATTCCCCGTGCCATTTGCTCTATGAACTTTTGCAATATGGTGGTTTATCCGGCCCGAAGACGTTACAGATGTTGTCGCTTGCAACACCCGGCAAAGTGTCGCACTTCCGCAGAAGGCGAGGCACGAAACATTTGTTTATATAGGCCACAATATTTTCTCGTTTACCCTGTTTATTATTTATAGGTAGCTTACTCGTTATTGCTTCTGAAATAGAATCCCCTGAAATTGTAATTTGGTTTAACAGAAAACAGGCACGGCACTCCGACCGCAATGTAAACATTTTCGTTACTCTCCCGAACTCGTTTGCCTTTGATTTTATCATTTCCTGATGTTACATCTTTTAAAAGCGAGGCTATCTTTGTGCTCTTGATAATATCTAAGTACTTACCTTGAAATTGGGCCTGGTTCAATAAATTATTATTAGGTATTATTATTACTCAGTTATTAAACTTCTGACAGTAAGACCAGCCACTAGTCTTACAAGCCTCCACCAATCCGGACTTGGCCCCCGTGGTGGAGCATGGCCTACACCTTCCTCAGGGATGAGACCCGTGCCCCTCAGTGGGGGCATAATGGGTGGATGATTGATTATTATTAATAATAAGTTTATAGCGCTTAAGTAAACATTACAGTGGCAATTCGGCGGACTTAATCCTATAAGCATTTTTTACCAGTCAACCGCTGGATTGTAGACGACAATAACTGGTAGGAAGTGTGAAAAAGGTAAATTAAATAAATAGAATTGTGAAATAAAATAATAGCAGCACATATAATATACGTATATACGGATATAAATAAATAATAAATCGCAATAAACTTTCTGCCATAACTAGAAAGTGATGAAGCATAAAACATACATGCCATGAAAGCTCTCGATACTGGCGTGCGTGCATGCAACCAATGTTGATGAAGCGACTAGGCCTCCGCCTCCGGCATGCGTGCCTCAGTTTATGATATATTATAAGTAAGATAAAAACTTGATTTAGTTCAATCGCTGGACGTCAAGTGTATAAGGCACGCATGATTATTAGGCTCTGGAAACTGGCGACCGGCCAGGCCGCGGTCGCGCCGCTCTGCTTGAATTGAATATGTGCTCACTTGCTCTCCGCGCTCCTGACAACGCCCGCGTGGCTTATTTCATAATGCGCCCCCTGAGCTATCCCTAAGGACGGCATTTGATTTTGAACGAAAATCCTGTATCACTTTCACAGTTTATGAATAATAAATCTGAGCACTCAAATCAGTCTCAACCAGTACGTCCTGCCAGATATTACCTACGGAGCCTAAAAGTGGACTTGGCAATAAGACTAGTACAGCCATTCAAACTCGCCCAGCGCGCTATAGAACGAACTGTACTTGGAGATTCTTTGATAGGTCATATAACACAATTCAACAACGAACAAACATTATTGACTTAACATTATTGACTTATAAATCCTATAAAGATTAGCAAGTTGAAGTGTCAGTCAACTGGGCATATCTGCCGAAGAACTGATCGTCGCTGGGCTATGGAGGTTCGCAAGAGGGGACCACGTGCAGAGCTGGTTAATGCAACGCAGGATGTTGTGTCACGACTGGATGAGGATGGCCGAGCACAGAAAGAAGTGGTAAAAAGCTTAACACGAGAAGAAGTCTTTAATATTTTACTATTACTTTTTCAACTATGCCAACGATTCAACTTAGCAAACTCTATTTAATGATGAATCTATTATTGATGAACAAGCCATATTTTCGCACTCGAACGGCTGCAGCAAGTTTGCACATTTCAAATAGGTAGCCAGTCATAGATAGAGCCAAAACCGAAATTCACCCGAGTAGCTTATCTCCAAGCCGAAATTCGGGAACTCCAGCCAAGAAATTTGGTTCAACGTTGAACTTCCACTGTCTACACAGTGCACATAGTAGAAACAATAAAAAAACTTGTTAAAAATGCATCAGACATAAAGCCACCGACGCCGAGTTCATATCGTGTTTCAACTGCTTTATTATTTAACACCGCCTAAAACTCCTTTTGGGTTGTGTCGGAGTTTAGTGAAAACATATTTATATCGGCGTCGGTATAATTGGTGACTACTTAGTGAACCTTTCAGGAATAATGCAAGCTATATTCGCTCAAACACATCGGGTACACTTGGCGGCTCGAAGCATCCGGCCTTTCTAACAATACGTAGGTAAGTATCGCTTAGCCGACCTAGCTCATATAGCCTTTAGTTTATTTTATAGAAGGCTATTAAAAACTCGTAACTTTGGCAAGTCCTTTTCAAGCATTTGTACGCTCTATTTAAATGGTTATAGAGTTGCTCCGGGCGGTAGGAAAATTCAAATAAGCTCGCAAGTGTTGGCATATTTTCTCCGTTTCCATGTTCACCAAAGCAATAAGAGATCAATAGTTAGGACTATTAAGATTTACGTTTCAATCTATCATGAGTTTATTTTACTGAAAGTTTTTGAAATAGATAGCGGGAAGAAATCTCTTAGGCGAGATAAGCCCGCCTTAGTTCATACTATTTCTTACGTAATGTCCTGTTATAAGTCGGGTGTGCAATAATAGATAATATAAGTATGTATAATAGATAGATAGATACAAAACACTTTGTCGTCAAACTGATTTTTTTTCTGGGAAAATTATATTACAATGGAATAACATAGGTAAACATGAACATTTACGTACAGGCACATTCATTGGTTCTGGCCCCACACCAGGATACTCTGTGTCGTGGGAACCGGAAACAGCGACATCAAGTTTAAGTCATCGAGTTTAAATAGAGAATAGTTACTTAAGCTCGCACAATGAATATCTACGTTCCCTTGTATAACTTATCCCGTACGCAATCAATCAGTGGATGCTCCGACCTATACGACTATGCAATTTAAAAATAAGCCCGGCTAAAGTTCAACAATGTCGCACGGTCAACTAAGTGTGCGACACGGGCACTTCATCGTGTCACGTGACCTTTTCAGGATATTTTAATTACCGTTAAAGGAGTGGGAGAACGCTCCGAGACAGACGCAGCGAGAACCGGGATGGGTATATTCCGCCCCGATGCGAATTTTCATTAGAGACATATTTAAATGTACTTCTCGTGTACATTTGTACCGACCCGCCAATTTATTGTACCATGAACCTTTGTAAATATTTTGTGTTTTTTTGTTTTTTCTAGTGTACAATAAGGAATGTTCTATTCTATTCTCGTGTCTGTATAGAATAAAGTAACTAAGGCTAAGTGCAATTTGGGGTCGCGCGCTGAGACGTTAGAGACCCTCGGCGGAAGTCTAACTCACCCTTAGATGTTCATTATTTGTTGTTATTCTGTAAGACATGCTTTGTTATCGTACCGTTTAGCGTTAATGGAATAGTCCAAAACACCTTAAAACACATTTTATGTGCAGGTGCGGATTTCCTCATAATTTTTGTTTTATCATTATTTTATGGGCGAGCCGCCCTACTGTCTCGTAGTTTCTAAAAAAACGAAATCCTTCCATAACAACCCCGTAAAAACAAAAGGTCAAGCGAACAGAAATACTCACGTCGTAGGCGTACTAACCCCTCAGCCAGTAAAAGAATAAAACGTGCTCATACAACCGTGGTATGTATCATCATCAAAATTCGCTTCAAAGTGCCGTTGCAAGACCGACCCGCCGGCGGGTCTACGGGGTCTGACGGAATGAGCCGTAGTTTACATTGTTTTACATTGTACCCGCCGGCGGGTCCTCAGGGCCCGTTTGGGTACTATCAACGCATGAATTTTGTAGTTGGATAGCAGACATATTTTGAAAACGTCTAGGAGGTGTAATGCACCGAGCCGAAGCGCGCAGGCGAGCACTGCACGTTGCACCTGGGCGGGCGGCGGCGGCGACGGCGGCGGCGGCACGTGAGCCCGGGCGGCAGTCGCCCGCCGGCCGCCAGCTCCGCCGCGCGCCCCGCCGCCCGCAGCGACAGGTGGCGCCACAGCCTCCCGGCTCTCCGCCCGCGCGCCGCCCTGCGCCCGCCGCCTCCATGTGTCCCTGATATGTTCTGTGCTGTGCCCTGAGCTAAAGGATGCCAAAGGAAACCGACCTCAGCGTGTGAAGCTGCCATTGTAGTAAGTGTTTAATGAAATTTTATTTAGTTCGTAAGTGAATGGTAGAGTGAAATAATAACTGGGACGTGCCTGGATGGCTCTATCAAGTAGTAGTTTCACGCAACAAAGACAGTTTATAAGTTACGCGCTGCTGAAAGAGACATTGTTTTTTTGCACGTAAAATGCCTGTAGGTTTAATTACAAACAGGTGTCATAAACAGTGTAAGCAAAAAATACTTTTGAAATATTTCATAACAAAATTAATCACTTTATCTTGATCTCGTTTAGAAATGAGAGCATCGAAGAGGAACTAAAACCCTGAAAGCAATTTTGAGGGCGTGTACCAGATTTCAGCATTGATATGCCGGCATATTTTGTCGGCACATTGAATTCTGTGCCTAGATATTCGTATTTTCATTTATGAGGAAAGGACCTCCTTCATTCATGTTAAAAAGGTGCCTACCTACCCGAGGCAGGTCCAACTCAGGAAATTTAAATCAAGTACCTATATTCAGTTGTACATAACCTGTGTCCGTTACGGTAAGAAATATAGGGTTTTAAAAAAATATATTAGAAAAGTTAGTATCTTCCATAACTTATTAATGAAATTACTCGGTAGTGGAACCATTACATATTTTGGTAGACACTCTCTAATATCGGAAATCTGATAAAATAATGCAGCTTTATCTGGCCCGACCGAAATTATTTTAATCAGGGTCCCAAAATGGTCTTAAATACACCGAGGTAATACGGGCCATACTGAGTACTTACTCTTAAGCCCCGAGAAAATGAATAGAACTGGAAGATAATAATTTTGTACTATACCTACGACCGAGCTTTGTAGTGGAGCAGGCAATCAACGCTATTAATGATACTGTTCATTTAATTTCTAGGCTGACAGAACATTTTATTTATAGCTGAATCCAGCAGAGAGGGGTAAATTTAGATATAATATTTATACGCGTAGGTTTTATGTTACTCATAGCAGAGACATATTATATTGAAGGTACTTCTAACTTACTAAAAGTTCCTACTTCGTAATAAGACCTCGAATATAAGTAAAAAGAAAATAATATGTTAGTACGCAACCGTGGAATGAAAGTCAATGTTTAATATTATAACAGTTTATTGTTTATAAAAATAAGGTACAATTTTTCCTTACTTACTAACTTTACGCATACCTACAATAATAAAATCTGACCTATTTGATTTAAGGATGGTACCTACACTGTATCATAGGCTCCAGCGTCCTCCGCTATATTTAAGTACTATACGATACAGATCTGCAATAAGGACAAAAACACAGGTATCAAAGGTACCTAACAATACTTTAGAATATAATACGAACAATAATACAGTAAAAAATAGAAAATAAAATCAACGAATTTGCCACCTCAGGAAAACACGCAAAAGGTATTTGGTGTAATAAAATGAATATAATATTATGTTCCTTTAGAAAGTTCGTTGCTGATTCAGTGCAATAACAACAAAGGCCAGGCGGGCGTGAGGTGCTACCGAGCTTGGAGGCTATCTCCTAGTGCATCGCCACTTGTTTCCCGTCTATTGATTGCGTTTGAATTCGGAAGCCGCGGCGATTGGTTTGGAATTAGTTCAACCGTGCCGATGCATTTTGAAACTATGAACTAGTCTCTTTCGCGTAGACTGGTACCTAATGTTATTCACACGTTATTAGGTCACAAGCAACTTGGAGTGAAACTCGATGAATAGTAATGCTATACGGAACGGTTAGTGATGTTTACGGGCGACTAAACAACGTAGCTAAACTCTCTTCGATGATTTACATTCTTATGCATGTTGCATTTAGTTAAAATCTCAATTAATAGGCTATGTCTCTATAAAACATTACCAACAGCTTTAGTTATCTTTCTTGGAACATGCAAAAAATAGCAGATTAGCGAGCAAATAGAAAGCGAAAATATGGAAATAGGAAAAATAATTTAATAAAATGTACAACAACGAAAATAAGACCGTAAACGATGTCACAAGGCTTAGGTTATAAAAAAGTATTCGAGACCTGATTTCGTACTCCTAATGCTGCCAGTTAAACTAAAGGAGTTCCAACACAAATCGGGATGCCATCGTGTGATTACTGTACCGACTTTGTTAAAACTTCCTCATTTGCGGTCCATTATTTAGACTGCGACCAAGACCCGAAAGAAATCCTTTGAGATTTTCATTATTAATCAACCCAAAGAGCCCCGAACACGGGTCATGCCGCCAAACCCGTTGTTTACTACCTAGGGACTAGAAGCAAGCGGACCAAAAACATACTTCATAAATTTCAAGTCGATGGTTATGAGCCAACGTTCGTAACATCTATTTTATGTAGCACGCCCTCTTGGACATTTGTCAAAGTGTCGTGTATACCACGCAACCAGCTACCGAAGCTCAAACAAAACCTATGGTTGCCTTCCTAGCGTTTAGTTACCCAGATTTTCTTGTAGATAAGCAATCACTTTTCGATGCCGTTTATTAGTTCTGTTTAGCATACAAAAAAAATGTCCCAGGCACTGCAGCATCCGAGTGGTCCTTTGACCCGCCTAGTGTAAGTGACGGTACCACTGGACGCTGTAGAAATTATTTATTTATTTATTGATACTTTTATTGCACTTAAATTTTAAGTAAAAATATAGTACAATGCGGCGGACTTAATGCCATAAGCATTTTCTACCAGTCAACCGCAGGGGGTAAAACGAAAGAGTTGGTAGGCGTGCAAAAGTAATAAAAAATATGTAAAAACATAGATATATTGAATAAACTTACCCATTAATATATACTTACATATATAATAAAAAAATATACTAAAATATAATGAGTCTAAATATTACAATAAAATACATAATATATCTACACACTATGAGATACCTAGGAAAAATATACAATAAAAATATAAATTATCTCATTATCATTACGTAGATGCAATGGCCGAAGTTAGCATAGGTAACTACAAGTCATCCAACCATTCTGTAGTATATCAAGATTGCTCTCGAGTGCAATCTTAACTTGTAAGGGGACATTAATTGTGTTCAGCCGTACCCCTTGTTCTTGTCTCGCCGATAACTAAACTCGTTATCCAGCCATCGACACATTGATGTTAAGTAAGTAGGTAGTTGTTTTTGGCAGTGTAACTCGAGTCTGTTGGGCGCGAATCTCGTCCGGAAAGTATTTCGTAGAATAGCGACAGATTAATTAAGGCCAGCAATAACTTAACCGTTAAATATAGGCCACCTGTTGGGGCCTTCATTCTCTCCCAGACATCTATTGTATTCGTAGATGATATTTTTCGGTGCACGATGTGTTGCCACATTATGGCTGTGTAAACGGGCGGATAATGGAATTTTCTCATAAGCTTTTTTTACCCATACCGTAGTTCGGGCATGGTTCGGGTAAAAAAATAAAAGCCTATATTGCGGCTCTTCCGTTAGTCCGCGTAATTTCAGGAACGATTTGTTCCCCATATTACGCGGTCCGGGAGTAGACAGTCACATTGTTTAATTTTGGTGCTTAATTTGATTAAATGGTTCACATATATTTTATTTATTTTTGTTTCAGCATCGGTAGAGTGAGGTGGCGCGCGTACAAGCGACGCTGCACGGCGGCAGGCGGCAGGCGGCAGGCGGCACGATGGCGGCGCGATGACGCGCCAAGCGCGCGGCCGGCCCTGCTGACATGGCGCGCAGCCGCTCCGCCCTACTAACGCTGGCTGCACTCACAGCCCTCGCCGGTACCCTATCGCTTGCTCTATCTACAGGTTTATCAAAACCTTCCGAAAGGGAGAAGGGGCAAGGTTCAGCTGTTCGATACTGTATAAAGTCGTAGGCGATAATTTTTATTTTGAAAAAACTAATATTAAAATGACGTTACGTTTCCTTGTGATGTCCATACCACATCCCAGAAATTTTGGTAACCCGTTCGTCACCAATCAAAAATTAACAATCAGATTTGAGGCCAAACCCAGCAAATCCTATTGGAATCCTGACATTTGCAATAGTAATTTATGCAATTTGTCAAATGGAAGACGATAGGAATCTTTCCGTAGTCGGTGCGCATAATTAGGCTTCAGGAATGGTTATTGACACCAGGTATTTAATTCTGTTGACTAAGTAAAATCCACAAATCGTTTCTCAATGTGTTGGTAGATACGTAACTTCTTGTGAAGTTCTTTAGTAGGCTGAAGCACATAATTAGTCTTGGCGCCAGCCAACAGCCCCATCCATCAATCGTCTGTCGCGCCCCACACCCACGCGCCCTAATAGCCGACCGACTAAACTGTCTATTAACTCAGCAGCCACCTCATCGACTACAAAGAATATCACAGAGCAACATATTGAAACGAGGTATAGTTAAGAGGATAGGCACTGGAAGATGAACGCAAGTGTCATAGACGTTGCTATTGAATTAATACGAAAACAATGGTAGGGTAGAAGCTCGTCGTAGCGTGCGCTGCTATCGGTGGACAGCCGCGCACAGCTTCAGCTCTTTTGTATTCCGAGACACCACGCTGTTCCTATTTGCCTTTATCGTTGTCATAATGCTAATTTCATGTCGGAGGCGCTTGAAGTATTCCCCTTTATTGTTCTTTTACATACTCTATTATCGTGAAAAAGTATTCTCAAGAAGCTACCTGAACGACACACACCTTTATGTTTATTTTACGACTCTCAAAATGTTTCATAACTTACGTAGGAGGTTGTATAGAAATCTAGATTGGTGTTGGCATGCTCTGTCTATAACAAAGCTCAGAAAATTAGAGGCGTCTGTTATTGAATGCTGCGGATTATAATACGTAAATCTCCTGCCCTTCGTTCACAAACCTGTTGATTCGACCTTTCTCGTTGCTTATGGCAGCCATAAAAGGGTTATGAGATGGTGTTATTATTCCACTTGCCCGACCTTAGTCTTTTATGACATCACGAGCGGTTTTTCAACAATAATAACAACGGTTGCGTCTATTTTTCATTGACTTTTGCAAAAAATAAAATTGTTAGAAAGAAAACCCTTTATTTCACACCGGTGGTTAATAAACCAGAGTAGTAAACTTCTGCTTTGAAGGGGCGGTAATATCGATATTGATGAAACTGTTGGCAGATTTTGGGTTGTCTCAGCAACACGCAGTGCAGTTGATTGAAAAAGTTGGTCAATAGGCAATTTGACCGATTTCTGAAAGCCTACTTATATTGTTTGTTGGTGTTCATGGAGTCCTCAGAAAGTGGTAATTTTTAATTAATTCGTGTATTTCTTCTAAAAAAGGCAAACGAAAATTTACTCTTGAAATAAGCCGCCAAAATGCAATCTAAGGCAATATTATGGCGTCGCAAAAGAATTATGACGTCACTTGCCAGTAAACCAACCAATGAACGTAAGAAATAATGAATGAAAGACGCTATTTTTACTGGCTTGTGACGTCATCATAGAATCGGCCAATCCAGGCCGTTTTCGATAGGTACAATACGTTTTTTTTCTGTAACAGTTATTAAGAATTTAAGACTACCTATGTTAAAGAAGAAATTATCACAGTTTTTAATCGGGAAAATGTATGATAAGGTTGGCGACTACATTAATGATAAGTTTTAAGTTATAATTCTGACATTGATGATTTCTGACATTTAATTTTTATTATTTTATTCTAATTATTGTATCAATTAATTTTATTATGTTGACATTAAATAGTGAATTTTATTTTTAAATTTAATGTAATTAATATATTTGCAAACCAATTGGTAGATCTATGATTTCTGACATTTAATTTTTATTATTTTATTCTAATTATTGTATCAATTAATTTTATTATGTTGACATCAAATAGTGAATTGTATTTTTAAATTAAATGTAATTAACATATTTGCACACCAATCGGTAGATCATAAAGGATCTTAACTATATTTTAAGAACTTAATGTATGTACCCATGTTCTGGGCGAATAAACAATTTTTACTTTACTAAGGTTCTTGTAGTTTATGTATTTTATTTTGTACACGTTTATAGACCCGTTTTTTTACTGTTTCACCGACTCTTCAAGGTTTGCTGAAAGAAATCTCTTACAGAGATAAACTCGCCTTTGTATGTACATGCTATTTCTTAATTTTTTCGTGTGCTGTAAAGATTAATTAATTTAAATATAAATCAAAGACTTTCCCGTTTTCATTTGTGAACCTAGTGCTTTACTAAATACTTAATGTATTCAATCCTTCAAACAAACAGCATTCGTTCCTCTCCGGATTCAAAGCTAAGGCGAGGAGCCAATAAAGGTTACGTAGACAAAATAAATTGCTCTCTATCGAGGCTGCCATAATAAATCTTCATTTGCTACCGTTTGTACTTTATACGAAAACTTTAGTAACGTTATTTAGCGAATGCATTTCTGATCTGCTTACTGCAGGAAGTTTATGCTGTATCGGTGGATAGAGATCCGAGCCGACCAAGACTACGCGGCACGGCGAAAAAGCGGAACGTTTTTTTGTATTTATATCAATTCCACATTCATAAATCTCGACCTAAAACTTCTGTACTGAAGTAATTACGTTACCTTTAAAATGCCTTACCACTTGTAAATTATCGTCACTCCTTAGGACAGTGCTCATTATAGAATGGTTAATTTAAGAAACATAGAAACGGACTCGTTTCGTTCACACAAAACATACGACAATATTGAGTAAGCAAGGGACACTTCATTTCACAGTGTTAAGATCATCATCTTTGTCTTCTTCAGCCAGCTCCAGCCAGTTTCTTGAGCAATTAACGTGTAGTGCCAACGACAGTTTTAGTTCGAAAAGTGTTATAGTAGTGTGGTGGGTGACTGGGCTCGTGGTTGCAGGGTGTTGCGCGGGCGCGCCGCAGGGCAGCGTGCAAGGCGGCGTGCAAGGCGGCGCGCAAGTGCCGCCGGGTGTGCCGCACTCCACCGCGCCGCCCGCCGGCGTCGGCGGCGTCCGCAAGTACCTTACGCCTTCCATACTATACTAGAACTATAATTCAGTCGCCCTTAAAATAACGATAAAAAATTTCGATAAATCTGAAGTTGAAACTAGAAATCCGTTGATTTAATTAGTATAACTTTAAATAAAAAATATACACCATGAATTTTGGGTGATTTGAAAGTCATAGCGAAATGAATATGTGTATACAACAGCTATCGAATAAACTAGTATTTTTTTCTAATAAAGCGTTTTCTGAAAATATCTCGATACAACCTTGAATCTATGCAAACTATTAGAATAACGTGATTTCTGCATTTTTGCGACTCCGTAAATCCGGACAAATGTTTTTATGGTTTCTTAATATTGAGTTTTGCTATGCCTTCTATGGTATAAAACACAGACATCTTTACTCTTCAGATATATATGGTAAAAAAGCAATACCACTTCACTCAAAGTTTGACGCAAATTCCCCATTGTTTACGAATTTATTTAAACAACATTTGTCAACTAAAAACAAGATTTTTCAATTAATTTTAATATTTTTCAGAACTATACTTTACAGTAAACTAATGGCATTTTTAACCCTAAATTAATTATATTCTAGCTGGCTTGAAACCACCCAGACTTCAACATGTATATGTCGCAGAATGATTTGATAAACCGAAACGCGAAAATTCTACGAATATTGCAAAACTCTTACTGACAACATGTCTAAATCTTACTGAAACCCGATAGGAATTTGCAAAAACGCTAGTCACCTTAGTAAGATTCTCTTCTCTGTTTTATTGATGACTTGACGTTTCAAATGTCAATCCATTCTCTCATATTGTACTGATTGTGCTTATATTTTTGTAAGCTAGTTTTTTTATTTCATTTGGTTAACCAAATGAAGTGCAATGGGACTTGAAAAATATTGTGAAAAGTGAAGTAGACGTCTGTCGTAAGTGTAAAACAGATACAATTAAATATAATGCTGAAAGTTTAACAGAATCGGAAACAACTTAAAAATTTGTTACGATAAAGAAAGAATTGACACAGAGTTAAGAAAGTTTTACGATAATAGACAGGGGTGAATTACTTAACCAGAATGGATAAATAGAGTGATTGCTTCAATAGAAGGACTTAACTTTACGACTTTATTCAAACAACTGAAATCAATTATGTTTGACGAAGCGTTGTTTTCGCGAAAGTACTATATTTTAATATCTTAAGATTTTAGTAATGTCATAATAAAAAAATTCAAAATTTAAAAAGTTAAATAAAAAATAACAACAGTGCCTACAACTAATGAGTAGGTACTACGATATCATCCTACATTCACACATATCAACTGGACATGGAGATCGAGATAAAATTATATATACTCATAAACAGAAGTATTTGATGCCAATCCCAATTAAATCAGTGTTTACCTCAACGTGTGACTTTTTTTCATATAAAAAATTTCCAGGATTTTTTTTACTCTCATTAAACCCTTTTGTGATTGATATATACCTCCTGAAGGGTTCTACGCAGGTGATGTCCTTTAATATTATGTTTATGATTTGGTATGATAACATTATGTTTATCATTATATCCTGGTTTGGGACCAGGACATGTTGTTTTATGTGAAGGTTATTTATTTTAACTAATTGTAATAAAAATTGAAGTTATAGAAGTCAAAGCCTATTTACAGGAAATAGGTATTGGCATTTGTTACTCTTTATAACTCTATGATATAATAGGTACCTCAAAGCTACAATACAAGATACGAGTTGGCAAGCAAGCTACAATCAACCCAATCAGAGTTGAGGATATTAAATCTTACCAAGGCGTCTCACGTATTTGCGAAATCCTATTTCTTTTCAGTACCTAATATTGAAAAGTGGCTAATTATCCGTGTTTTTGCAATATCCCTAGTTTTTTTTTTCGAAATTCGATTTACTAAATCATCTTGTGACACACACATAAACAATGTGATTAAAATTTTTGGGAAGTTACGATCCATAATTTTTTTGATAGCTGTTATCAGCCTTCGAAAGCATTCTAGCCAAGTCGCAGGTTACGTTTTGCGTCTTACCCTTACCATTCGATTGACTTCTTTTACTTGTCGGTTTCAAACTTGGTTCATTTGCGTCACAATATTTGTTAAAATATCATTCACTTATAACTTTAGACCCGTGCCCCTCGGTGGGGACATAATGGGTTGATGATGTATGATGTATGTATAGCTTATGGGGCTTCATCAGGTTCACAAAAAAAAACATATTTTAGTTTAACAAATAGTTTTTGCAATGGTGCCGGTACAGTCTCTCAATCGTTTTAATAGTATTGTTAGGACCCATGGTCACGAAGGTCGATTGGTCACGAAGCTAAGGAATTTCGCCCAGGACTAGGTACATTACTCAGACTACATCGCCAATAACGTCCTTTTTGGGCATAAATGCTACCTAGTCCAATGTGCGTGACCCTAGATTCTTTGTCATGGGTCATAAAAATCACTGTTAATATAACAGATATTAAAGACACATTTGATCTGTAAAAAAGATATGACGATATGTATTTGTTTAGACAGATATCCAGTGGAGCCCCTTAAGTGTATAAAGCAACGTCATTAAAATATTGGACTTCCAAGTGCTAGGGTGGATAAAGCATAAAAATGAACCATACTACTTTTTTAATTACTCAAATTCATCAAGAAATGACAAAGTTAGAGAAATGTAAAGTTAGGCTGTTCTAAAAAGCGCCCGGTGAGACTTGATTTATAATCGACTTCCAAACAGGAATAGGTTCTCAATTCGACGCATTGAAGGTATTCATTTTAATTTGGTAAAGATCTGATGTAGACTTTCAGACATGGACAGTAGAGCATTTTAATGTACCTACAGCTGAAAATAAGGTCTATCCTTTAGTAATATGCGTATGTTTCACAAAATATATCGTTGAAGTAGTAGGTATGGCATCAGCTCGCGCCTTTTTTTCGAACCTGATTGATAAGATAACTGTAACTTCGTCATTTCTTATCGGTTTTCGATAGTTTTTGGTGTCACTATAAACCTGCATACTTGGTTCAAAATGTTAATAATCCTCATTAGCAGTGGTACTATAAATTGGGGAATTATAAAACGAGCGATTAAAAAAAAGCTTTGCGACTGATGATGACATACTGTATTAATAACTTGAGCGGTTTGAATTTGAATAAGCGAAAAATTAACTAAACTAACGACGAATATTGATTAATAATAAAATCCAGAACGAGCTTACAAAAAGTGGATTGTGATTAATCCATTTCCTATACTCAATTGTATCCGAGCGACTACATTACTGTGAGCGACTGGAAATACAGAGAGGGTATCTTCAATATTAAGATAGATTTGATTTTTCTAAGTGACGTTACACATAACAAACTACTAAAAAGTTCACTTTGAGCAGTTTTGTAAGCTGCTTTATTAATGATTATTGGTTACTGATATTCTATTTGAGGGCTTATGTTTTTTATTTTGATACGTTTTTTTAATGAAAACTACAGATTGTTAAATGCAGAAAACCATACTGCCAAAAAGGATCGTGCGACTGTCCCGAATTTTTCAATAGATATGTATGCAAACACGTTTTGGGTCTAGCAATTCGGCTCAAGCTAACAACACACCACTGGAAGCAAAAATGATACCCATTGAACAAAAAAGAAAACGAGGCCGGCCCGCTAATCCAAGCCAGCACTTATTTACCAGTGACGATGAAGTAGTAGGGCTCCTCATACCTATCAATGTTCCTTAGTATTGATAGGAAGTTTTTATTTTTGTTAGTTGACTGAAGCGTCTTATTTTATTTTTGTTCATTTAATTTAAGTAAATGCATACTACTTTATTTTTACGGAGTATATTGTTTTATTTATATACCCTTAAATTTCAATAATAAAATTAGCTAATAGAGTAGTGTTTCTTCAAATAGTTACTTCATATATTTTTTTTTAATGTGGGCTCCTTATACTTTGCTCATTAGTGTATTTTTCAAAGTGGTTTTTGTATTCGAAACACTTCATTTAAGATAAAATGCCGCTCAGTATAAAAAATACATTTGCCAAATATTGAAAAAAATGCAGGACGTAACGTTGTCAACGTTACGTCCTCAGACAAATATTAGGTCGCTCAAATATTATGAAGCTGCTCATTTTGTATTTTAAGTAACTCAAATTAATGTTTGTAAGTTACTGTTCTGTTGATTTCTTGTCACTTACAGTCAGTCGCTCACTTAGTAATTCTATAACCCAAATTAATTAATTTTGACACTTAAAACTGTAATGTACAGTCACTCGTTTTATTGCTACCCCTATAAATTTAATAGTAAATATATCATTTCTACAGCCACTTTACTAGTTTGAAGCAAATAAATAATAATATTACTTAGGTACTTTTACAATAATTTTGAGTAAAGACCGTTTTCAGTTTCACTTTGAATATGACCAACGTTTGTGCCATGTCGCAGTCGGCACACTCCACAGTGCAAGTGTGTTGACACAGCTAATGAACAACAGAGAGTGCAAGCAAAACAAGAGTGGACCCAGATGCCGCGTGCGGGAAAAAGTTGACACTCGGAAATAAATCTATTTTATTTGTTTTGTTTCGTCTGTTTTTGTTTTAAAGCTGCTATCCGCAAAAAAATACCGAATTTTTGGATTAGATTTACGAACTGGATGGATGGATAGATCCATTAAAAAATAACGGTATACAATTTGGAAACTGTTACTTTCCAATCTACATGTTATTTCAGCCAAAATGCACCACATTGTTTAATCATTGTCCACCTATGACGAGAAATATATTCCTAGCATGGGGGTAAAATTAAAATAGTAGCTTCACACATCAAACGGAACCCATGTTAGATGCTCGCTTAAAGGGTTAAATATTCTTTATTAACTAATTATTAAGGTTCTTCAGGTTACTATGTTTCATGAAAATAATCCAAATCGATTCAACAGCGATGTTCAGTGGACATCAACAATTACGCTCTCCGTCACTTTTGAAGTAGGTATTACTTATATGAAAATACACTTTTTTCATTATTTTCCTGCGGCTTTTAATAATAATAGCATAATTCTACAAATGCATAAGTAATGAAAATAATTCACTGAAAATAATTGAGTGTTAAATAATACATACATAATTATATTACACGGTAGAGGTATGTACCTACGGTGAGTCCACGGTAGCACCTTTTTTTGGGAAATGCATCGTCCAAAAGCACAAAGTTCAGGGCAAGCTTCCATTATGCACTGCGCCGAGTCCTTTAACAACCGCTTTCAGTACAGTAGCGTACACAGAGAAAATTTGATAAAACTTTGTCCAAAAAAATATGATCAACATTGAGCTAGACTAGCTCATCGATATTGTTTCATGACAAAAAAAAATTAATCAACTTTGAATTTAATGCACAAAATAATTCATGACAAAAGATAGAGTAGTAGGTGGAGTTGTCAAAACTGAATTTAACGACATTGATTAATAATATACATATTATTTCTTTAACAACTCTACCTATTACGATTCATTCAAATGTTACTTGCATTATCGCTATTACCAAATAAGTATTAGTTCTATATTTAAATTAATTAAGATTACTTCACCCATTCAACTTTTATACTGCGAGTCAAGTTATAAAAATACTTTACTATGATCAGAAACTTCTCCAAGTAATACATACATAATCTTGTTTGTAAACTAAGACATTCATTCATGTAAAAGTCATTTAAAACATTTTATTATCTGCTACAAAATGGGTACGACGAGATACAATGTAAGTAAATTATACAATTAGACAAAATATTTAAGTATATAAAGTATTTTTCATATGGTAACAGAGCGGAAATGTGCGAATGTTTTTCAACTAACACCAACCACTAATGTTTGCGGTTGGATGTATGAGTTCATAGAATGGTTTCTTTGCATGATGTTAAAATATTTGCACGCTACGTTAAACTAATAGTAATATTGAAGAAATTTTTCACACAGTAATTAAGAATATTTCATAAACATTTTTACGAAATAGAGTCAGTCATCTCTCGGTTTATTTACCGATAATCAATATTGTACGAAGGATGGGTTAAGGTTTGGAATTAAAATATTAATTATACTGTGTACATAAAGAAAAAACAAGCATATTTAATGAAGCCCATGACGTCACTACTACATACGATAGATAATGTTGCGAAATTGAATTGTTTTACATAATTTGTTTAGCAGGAATACCTATTCTACGGAAAGGCATTATTAGCACGTAAATTTATTATCACAATTTTGTTATTTACTACGTTCTTAACGAATACTTACGTTTTCTCTTCCTTTTGAAGATGTACACTTGACAATTTATCTCCACTTATAATTAGATTTTTGAATTAGTTTAGATCTTTGATTCGCATGATTACCACTTTTATTTTAGTTCGCGATTTTGCACATAATCTGCAAAAGCATGACATAAATTAAAAGTTTCAAAGAAAGAAAAAGTCGCCATTTCGGTTTGGACAGAAAGTGGCAACAATTCAATTTCGCTTATTTGCTATGAACCCGTGTTAAGTCTGTTTTCACCAGGAACCCAATAACGCTTAGTCGAAACGACTTGTTCTTTATTTGATTCTTTCCTATAGTAAGTACTTTAACCATCAGTAGGTACAGTTGATAGCAGGTAAACCATTACATTTGCAAAGTCTCCCTAAAAGTAAGTTATAAGAGTGCAGGTACGTAAAGGTTGATGTGCTGTCGACTGTTAGTAAGTGGATAGTTCCTGTGTGAGAGCAGGCACAACCTTCGGCTGTGCTCTATCGGTCGGCTTCATTGTTGGAGGTATTGGCTTCTCTCCAGTTTTGTCGTAGCACATAGGACATATTTGCTGTATATTTGTTGAATGTATTTATTGGAAACTTAATGAGTGCCATATCAGTATTTAGTAAAATTGTTATATCATCAGTAGTACACGTTCTGTAGTTTGGAATCAGTTTACATAAGACCCTTTGATGACTACTTACCATACAATCCAACGTCGCTTTGACCTGAGTACAATAATATTTATTAAACGTAATAGCTTGTTATATTTATCCAAAGCTTGAATGTCAATTAAGTATAAGCTCCAGGCGAGTAGTACTCTGATCGAATTAATCGATTTGATGGCGGTTTGTACGAGATCACACGCATAACTCCGAATAAACACTAGTTAACAACTGCGCTTCTTACATGTTGCACTTTTTTTCTCACCTGTAAAACCTGCTTTAAATTCAGTCCATATTAAATCAAACAACAGAGCGTGTACAGTCGTTAACGGAGAGTTTTTGTCCTGAGCTGTGTTACGTCTATGCGCAGATTCAGTCAGTATTCCAGAGGACGAGGCTACCGCGACTGGCGCACGCGTGGAGACCCAACACTTATCAACTCACTCTGGCGCAGTCGGCAGCCGCTCGGCATACGCAAACAGCTCGGTAAATTAACGTGAAACAAATATATACCTACCTACTAAGATGAAATGCTAAATATGTATCAACATGCTAGCTTGAGACCAGGACAAGTTGTTGTGGAAGTTACGTACTCGTATGAATATAAGTACTCTGTTTGCAGAGAATATTCGAGCGAGACATTAACAAGCAACTCCCGTTTGTGCAGGAAACGCAGAAGTGTACATAGTACTAGCGCTGCTGATCGGGTTCGTGACCGTGGTGGTGGGGTGCTGGCTGTCCGACAACTGCTGGTCGCCCGAGCCGGAGGACGTGCTGGCGGGCGGCTGACCCTTAGTGGCGGGCGCGTGCACCCACGTGTAGCGCCCGCCGTCGGGCGGCGCGGGCGCGGGCGCGGGCGTCGACAGCGCGCCAGGCTCGGGTTCGCTGTCGCCCGTGCTGCCGCCCCCGCCCCGCACGCCCGCGCTGCTGCACGCCGCGCGACTCTGTCGCGGCGCCTGCCTGCGACTGCCCTGCGACACCCGACCCCCGCCCTTCTGACCCGAGCCCGCGCGCCGCTCGTGCCTGCTGCATGAGAAGACCAACGGCAACCATGTCCTGCCGACCGTAGCAAACGGCGGAGTGTGCGACGCTTGACTTACGGTGTTGTGATGTACGCTGCGGTGTTTCTAAGCATAGATTGAGTAATGTAAAAGAGTGCAGTGTGTTTGGAATACTTGGTGCAAATAAGTGATGAAGTGTGAACTTCTAGAGCTTCTTGGATTATAATTATTCTAATTAGGTAGTGCAAGCACAGCAGCATAACCGTGCGAGGTGTTATTCTAAATAGAAAGTTAAGTGTCGTAAATCGATTAAGTAGTTGATAATTGCAACTCCTTGATTTTTAGCATGAATGTGCATTTTGCTCTCTATAAAACTTAGGCTGCGCTAACCTTTCACTTAAACCTGACGTAACCCGTAATGGAGGTCGTGGTGCCAAAGGTCCCCACAGTGCCAAAATATATTGTCGTTTCTAAAACATGTGCCTTGAAACGCTTTTCTTGACTTGATCTTTGAGAGTAGTGTAGATACCCGCAATCCTCGCGGTCGCTCGCCGAACGCGCTCGTGCCGCCGACGCGCCGACGCGCCGGACTCGCGGAGAACGCTCCGTAGTAAGTGCATACACATCATGACCGTGCCTTCACAGTTCTATAGACTTTGCATGGGACGTAATTAACAATAGGGTTTTAAATCCGCCTTCCTAAAAGTGAAGCAACAACAATTCATTTTGCATTTTCTAGGCAACTGCAGTCTTATTGGCTTTTAAACTGGGTATATTATGCAGTAACTAAATTTTTGGTCATTAAAACATGTGAGTTAAGTCTCTCACGCTAATAAACACGTCAATTGAATCTTATACCTTCACAGTAGGATAAAATTAAAAATATGAGAGACAACGACATGAAACAACTAAACTATAGAGTGTTTTGATGGTTTTACTAGCGTAAATAAAGTAACATACAGCTAAGAATGACTAACGAAATGTAGTAGGTACTTAATATGTATGTTATAAAGATCGCTTAAAGATTAAATTCCTCAACCATGCCGCCTAAAGTCTAAAGGAAGCACGTGAGTGAAGGATTTATTATCCATCCGGTTAGAAACAAATAAAAAATGCCAAATTGTGAATTTTTATATGTTACAGTCCGAACTCTTTTCCGGTTAGAAGTATAGAAACTTCTAACAAAATTTCACCAATATGTCTAGTCGAAACGCTAGTTGAAATTTTTATTAGCCTTACTCTACAAGTATGTATGATCGAAACCAGTTTTGAATAGAATTTAAATTAAACCTGCTTTTGACCAAAGACTGCTGTTGTACTTTGTGAAGTACTTTTGACTGCTTTTGTCAGTCAGTACTCATGATCGAAAAGAGTACTGACTATACCATATACAATCAATAAAAACTATTGTACGTATTTAAAACATATTTTAATTGACCCCGAAAGATTGCTTAATCCAACCATTTTCACGTAGTAATTTATAAATTTGGACGCCACGTTTATTATAATATACGCTTAATTATTATAATATACGCATTTGTTTTATAAATACAAAAATAAAAGATCGAATGTAACATTCATTATTGCTGATACGTTTCATGTAAACGTAGTCGTCAGTCGATAGGTCACATTGACCATTGGAGAGAGTTTTATACTTTCTATGATAGGATAGCACTAGCAAGTTTTTAAGAATCGTCATTTAGACTAATTTATCAAATATACTAAAAATGAACATTTTAGTATAGATAACTTAATTTGTAGATAGATAAGTCATTTATTAATTCTTACATATAATGTTTGTATCTTACGTGTATTCTTATTTTTATGAATGATACTAACAATAAGTACCTAATATCTATTTTCGTCTATTTACCTAATGTACATTCCTTACTAGCAACGCAATCTAAAGTAATTTAATATGAAAAACGAGTTTTTAGAATTAATGCAGTAATACAAATACCTACTTACCGATGTAAACTAAAGTTAAACTAATTATTATCACATTCATTCTAAAGTAATGTAGATATACTAAATTAGTACTTAACTTTTTAGAAACACGTTTTCTGTACTATTACTGTATAATTGTCAGTCAGACAGTTCAAAGGAGATGTTGAGGGTAGTTCGGGTGAATCTCTTCTTGATATCATACGTACATACCTAGGGACATACCCACTTTTGTAACGCCCAAACCGAAAGTTATGTATACTGAACACTAAAAAAATCAATAAAAAATATCTTAAAAAAATCGGACAACCTAAAAAAAAATTTGCGTGCAGTGGACGCCTATAATGTAAAAAAAAAATGTTAGCGTGATCAATTTACATATTGCGGCACTTGGCTTAAATTATTATTAATCGGCTTGTTTAAATCTCGAAGTTTGGGATACAATGCGCGTTGAAATTTCATGTTCGAATTCTAAGAATTTTTAATTCATTTTTTTCAAAGTCAGCTTTAACATTTCCGGAACCTTATTACAAAGTCTAGCGACCCGATACGTCACTATACGTCGGAATGCAACAGTAATGCATGCAGCACGGAATGCAAATTACTGTCCGGCAGCTGGGAGTTTACGATCCTGACAGGTCATGTTAGAACGGACGACGTAACCTTGAAGTGGCGTTAAATTTTCGATTAAAATATTTTTATGTCCTATTTATCCTACTAGCAAATAATTGTCATTGAAACTATATCATTGTTTAAACTTACAATCAATGTTATATTTTGCACAGTGATTTAAATGTGAAATGAGAAGAAATCAATATTTAATGTTCGTGCGTAAAATCCTTACTACGATGTCACAAGGTTATGTCAACCGTATTTTTTTGTAGTGACCAAAAATAACGAAAATAATAACGGTCCCTTTACCGATACGAAGTTGATGAACAGGGGGCCAATTCTCACTTCATTAGCAAATAAGACGTATACGACTCTAAGGCGTATGACTTGAATTCTACATAAAAAAGTCGAACGACACCCAAATTCTGTATTCTGAACACCATGCGACATTGAATTCGAATGAAAAAAGAAATGTCTAACGACTAGAACAGTAATCTGTGAATCCTACGTTCCATTTTCTCGATTGTAAATTGAAAGTTAGTCGAATCTTAAAACATTTACAATTTCACTTTTAAATTGATACATTTTGCGGCAAATTATTACTTTGAGTGTTATTTTATAAACTAAGAAACTGTTTAGGTACAAAATATACGTTATTTAAAAGTTTAATTCACTTAACTCTTAAAATTTTCAACTGAAATTTTACTTATAACGAAACGTCAACGTAGGGAACGTTGGGCGAGTCCATTAATAATGGACTTGCCCTACGTTCCGTAATGCGATAAAATCAATTACAGCGCGAATCCGACCAAATTTAGTAGTCCCAAAGTATCTCGCACGGAGTAGGGTTTTTGTGCCTACTGCACTTAAGTGGATTCGCGCCAGGCAACGTCGTACGGAAAGTATTCTTGGAATTTCCAATTAAGAAACGTCAACTATCAATGAATGCGTTCAAATTTCATACGCCTTTTGCGAGTCGCATGGTAATTACCATGCGACAAGATGACACCTCAAAGCGAACGAAAATTGTTATCAAATTTGCGTATACGACTTTGTGAGAATACATGAAACTGATTTTTATGCGACAAATGTCTAATCCTTCGAATGTTTGGCGTCTACGCTTTCAATTCGCATGGGCGAGAATCGGCTCCCTGGCTTTAGAAAATGATCATCGCCTTCTCAGAATCTCTCCGTACCACTGCCGTACAAAGCGATTGAGCTGATCTGGGCTCAAATAAAAGGTCGCACAGCTCGCCACAACACTTCACCGCCATTCGGCACAAAAAAGATGATGACCCTTCTAAAATGCCTGCGAAAATGGCACAAGAGATGACCGAGTGAAGGTCGTCTAAAAAACAAAACTACTTAATCGTGAGTCAGTAGCAAAAGCTAGTTAAGAATAACGTAAGGAATGATAACGTTGATTTTCTCCCATCACTAGTCATATGTGTCAGGATCGTCAACTCCCAGCGGCCGAACAATAGTATGGAACCGAGTTGGGCATGACAGGGAAAAGGCCTACAAAACTAACAACTCTGTGTCGTACATAAATTGTCAAAAAGACGCTTTTTGTCATGTAAACTGATCGTATTAGAGCATTGATAACAAATAAATAAGTAAACACCCGACAAATACTTATCATACAAACATGTAATTTTATTCGGATTTATTTAAATTTGCGCAGTTTTTTTAGTACTGCAATAGGTAAACTTTTAGTAGGCGGCTATTTCAAGACAAGAATAATTTACTTTTCATCGTACATTACCAGCGTCCTTAATATAGGACTAATAACATCTTCTTCATTTCATAAATGTAGATAGGCAATAGATTCGTACAATTGTAAGATGAATATTTAAGAAACCGACTGAATAGTCATGAATATTGTATAAGCCAACTAAATGTTAGATACTATTAATGTATAGTGATGTAGGCATCGTAGTTAGTACATTTTTAACCCCGGTTTAGATTTAGATGTGTCGACCCCACTATTGTGCCTATCCTTTATATTAATATAGTGTTTCAACTATGTGGTAACCCGGTAGATCTTTTCTACGTTTTGTTTAATGTGCCAAGAATTTATGACAAAAACCAAATCTCTGTATTTGCGTATGTATACCATTCGTTATCTGCCTGCTAACATCAAACTACTAACTTGTTTGTTAATTATTATTGTCTCCATACTTGTAATCTATATTTATGGTGCAAGTAGATTGTCCTGTTATGAATTATTTAAGTTTAATTCGTAATTAATTTTGATGTCATGTTCCTGTAAATTGCGTTGTTAGAAAATTTCGACGCTAAATTATTGGTTCTCAAATGACCTAGCTGGTTTAGGAAATCAAAAATGATGTCGTAAGCTCAAATAATATTTACCAATCGCATACAAATATGTATGGTTAAATCGTCGAATAATAAATGTACAAGAAAAAGTACTCTCGCCTTTCAATTTTCCTCGCCGACATAGACGACCATTTTATAAGTTTGCTAAGTGACAAGTTCATGATGGTTTTCATAAGAAAATACTTAAGTTCTTATTTGAGGTATATAGGGCAAGATTGAGCCGAGCACTTCCCGCGACTCGGGGGTTGACACAGAAAAGCTTTTTTAGCGGTGATACAGATGCCTCGAAGACAAGATTGTAAGAACGTTTTAACCAATGTAGGTCATTTCACACGTCTGTCTTTAAACAAACGGTCATTTTTAAATCCTTGAGTTTCACATCAAAGCGAAAGTATATGAATATATATATATATATGCATATCCAAACCAATAAGGGATGGTGATTCCTTATTTACATAGAGTACCTACATTTTTTACATGAATTGTAGGTAGAAAATTTAAGAGCGTCAGTAATTTGGTTGTTGCCTAATGTGGTAAGTAACGGAAACAGATACCATTGTTATGAATGCACGAAAGCGAAAAAGAAGCAACGACGGCAGCACGGTAAACACAACAAGTCATCAGGTGAAGCGGGGCTTTGTCTGCGCTAAGTGCCTTCTTATTTACTGTCAACTAAACACGGTTTCATTAGTTCTGACTTTGTTTGGCGGAACTTGTTACCTCACCAGATTAAACCGTAGTTCTTAACATGCGAAACACGCGCAATAAATAGTGGGAAGGGTAATCCAGTCAAGCGAAAAAAGGTTAAGTTGGCTGGATGACCGAAGGTGGCAGAAAATATAGCTATGATTGAAAGGTATCGATTCAGCCAACTTTTCCGTCACTCATCCAACCCGCTTTTATATAGCTACATAGGGTATTCGTGGCTGAATATAAATTATTAATGCATAGCGTGCGAGAGGTTATTTGTTCAAATCCCGGCATGTGGGCAGCTACTAGGATTTTAGAAAATCCGTACTTTAAACTAAATACCTGCGCAATCGAAATGAGCTTCCGATGGGCACGTAAGAGCATTGTTTTCGCTTATATAATATGTTAATTTAAATAAAATAATGTTCTGAAAGAAAACCACTCTCAAATACATTGTCGTATTTGAGCGGAAAACATCATGAATTTACAGCCTGCCCAAAAAGTCTAGAAAACGGAAGTGAAGTGTAACTAAATATTGTACGAACTTTTCAGGCCATCTTCTATTCTAATATAAGCACAATAATTGTAACTGAGACCAAGGGTAATTCTCCTTGCTGAGACTATGTCTTTTAGTACTAAAAGTTTGGGTATGGAAAATAAGAGTATTAGCAAAATCGCACACTTTATTTTCTAGACTTTATGGACAGTCTGTACCTGCGGTCTAAGTACTCGTAGTTGTCTCGGTATTTATTGACAATCGACACCACATCAACATTTACATGCATGCAAGGTGACTTGCGGCCGCCTATACATCTGTAACCAGTTGCGTCATGACCTTCAAAGGAACAATTAAAAACCATTGTTATGTTAAGCCGAACGGCCTACCGAAAATTCGATGGGTTAAAATATGAGTGTCCGTAATAGGAAACAATTACGATTAAGGAAATTATAGGTATATTAAGTTCTCCTACAGTTTATGGAACAAAATCTGTTCTATCTATCTGACATCACACGGAAGAACTGTATTATTCAAGAAAATGGGAATATTATGCGCGAGAACCACGTGAAAATTATGCGGAAACGGAAATATACACGTGTCATTTCCGCGGGTTCGCATCCAACAGCAAATCCAGGCCGGAGGGTTTAAAATCACCTGATTCATAAATGAGACTTTAGGTAACAATGCAAAGGTCATTAATATAAATATAAACTTAGCTTTATGCCATTTAAATGATGTCATGATCATATCGTTAAAAGTGTCATCTCGTAGGCTAAAACATTTTTAGTGGGTCCAGTTCTAGAGACTGGTGCCTCTGCCTACCCCTTCGGGGATAACGGGCGTGAGTTTATTTATTTTTTATTTTATAGTGCAAATTCTCCATATTACATGTAATAGTATATTATGTAGATAAACGAAATGCAATGCTGCAGTTTCCTGCACCCTGCTACCCGCACCCATGGTACTCAATATTTAATACCAATTGCTAACTTGAAGGAAAACATCGTGAGACACCTGAGGCGTTCACATTACCTGAATGTTACAGGCTATATACTAGTACACAGTGAGCTAAGTGTGCAGTAGGTATACTCATTCTTCTCAGCGTATCGATGACGAATGATACAGGTCACACTAAAGTCTCAAGCCCAAGGCCCGGCCGTAAGTGAGTCTGTTCTACCTCCAACGTAATTACTCAATGACGCAGAATGAAGGCGTACAGTCAGGTTATATCTAGGCCATGTCAGGCTACAATCACGATGGCCCGTACCGATGCTCTATCTATATCCGCTTTGCCTGTCAAAGTCACGAGAAAACCAGTCAGAAGTACGTATCTTTTAGAATATACCTCGGTGACTATCGGATAGAATCGGATATATTCGTGTAATAGAAATATCGGAACACTTAATTTCGAAATCGGAACTAATATGACGGAAATAAACTAATACAGAGCAGGAAGTAGTATTACACCCGTGTGCTTCGGCGAAAACCGAAGCCTACTCTAGAGCCCGAGGTATATTCTAAAAGCTAACAGACTGTACTTAGGCCTTATAGTGCTGCCTAATAAACGTCTCACACTGCAGGACACAGGCCTTCTTAGAGAGAGTACGGGCTTAGTGCGCAATGGTATGTGGAAACCTAAGGTAGGTACTCAGATTTTCTCGCAATTTTTTCGTTCACTGTTACCGAGTGGTACTGCTACTACAAAGCCTCAAATGTATACAGTAACTTAGAAAATAAAATATTTGGTTTGACGACCTCTGTGGCGCAGTGGTTAAAGAAAACCCAGGTCTTGGATGTTTACATGTTTGTGACGTCGCGGTTTCTGGTTCCCACGACACATGGTATCCTAGTGTAGGGCCAGAAGCAATGTATGTGCCTGTATGTAAATTTTAATAATTACTAACAAATGATCTTGAACTTAACTTTGAGTTTTCATGGAGACATTGGACTCATTGGCGGCAAACGCGGTACAGTTAGTATAGTTTAGTCAAATATGAGTACCTCGTCACAAAAAATGCTCTTACATATCCACCCTAAATGCATCCCAATGCCGGATTATTATTCAAGTATCTTTAGGGTATCACAAATGTCGGGGTTCTAATCCACTTGAATATTGAGCAAGCGTTCTACCGACCGAGCCACCAACGTTCACAGCTGTCTCTTAGAAAATATACTAAAGACTCAGTCAAATTATCATAAATACTTACCAATAAATATTTACGACTATGGTAAATATTATAATTCCGACGACTTGTATTTTCAAGTACTACATTAGTGCTCAAAACTTTAGCTGACCGCTGAGTGTGCGAGTGTTTTCAAGACCACTTGGCACAGCATAATGCGATCCAAATTATACCGACTCTCGGCGCGACGCAGCGTATCCGGCGCCTGGCTGAGATCGCAAATACGCTTCGTTCACACTTCATCATGTTAATCATTACAGATGGTTTATCAGAATTACAGATGGATGATACCAGCGCGACTGAGATTAAACAAAGGACTTTCGGCGTAATTAGACTGATGAGCAGATTTCAGCGTAACATGTTGAATGTAGGCGTGTAGCACCACACGCCTACTTAGAATTGTAGCTCTTTGACATTACCATCGTGAAGGTATCTCATTACCTACGTAGGTGTTTGCGCTAGAATTATTAAATCTTATAAAATAACAATATTTAATATACAGTTTATCTATGTCACATCATAGGTCAAATTGATCGTAATAATTAATGAATACCTAATAATAATGTGCTCTGTTGTATTTTTTTTTTAAATATTACTATGGAAGAAACTCTGATGCTCTATACCCTGGCCCTGCCTAGTTTAGACATCAGTAATTCATTATTTATTGTAAGCCTTGTAACCTAATATCGAAAATGTAGGTACTCTAAATATGATATTGTACCATAGCTGTGCATTTCTGTTTTTGATGAAATAAAATCTTATTTAACTTTAAATATCTTAGCTAAGTCCTTTCCACATTCCTAAACGTTTCTTAAGCCTGCATCTGGGCTTCTATTGGTTCTACAATAGTTTCGAATTCAGTGCCTCCAGTAAAAAACGGATTAACCCGAGTTAATCCCTTTTATTTTTATTACACCATTGGAATCAGCTCATCGAGTTACATAACATATCAAAAGGACATAACTGTATCTTAACTCCTTCATGGATTTTATAAATCATCTAAAGGCGTAGTTGGAGATATTTATGGGCTAAGAGTACTTATACTAAGCATTTTTCCTGATTAAAATGGAATAATTGCAGCTGCGTCGTTAGATTTGCATGTGACTAAGGATATTAATGCACTTAAACACAAATAAATAGGCATAACTAGCGTAGTTCCTAAAAAAATATTTCATATAATGGATCAACATGAAATATTTCTTTGTTAAATTAAGAAAAACAGATATAAAGGTGATTAAGTCCGACGATTAGTTCGTTAACAAGGGATTAAGTCGTTGAATGAAACAGATGTATCTGAAAATGGTACTGCTACTAAAGTTAATAGTTTAAGACAAGCGGTCAAAGAAAGTAAAAAAAAACACAGATCATCAAAAAAAGTACGGAGAGTTGATATACGTCAAAATAAATTCTTAAGAAACACCGGACAGGCGTACGTTTTCAAAGGTAAAGACCGGCCAGCAAGGGAAATGAAAGAGTTAAATATTTGCAGATTTAATTTTAGGTAGGGGTAAAATACCAGAGCGAGCCAGAAAAGATTTATTTACTAATTATTGGTCATTGGGTACTTATGAGAGGAGGATCCAATACATAGCTTTTTTGAGTATGGTGGAAGAACCAAAAGTTAGAAAAACACATGCTACAAAGCAAAGAAGTTGCTCTTTCACCTATCATGTTCATTGGGGTCAAAATTTACATAAAAGGGTATGCAAACACTGTTTTGTTTTAATATTCGGTGAAAGTTTCAAGTTTGTTTCGGTACAAGCAACAAATAAGAAAGATTCTATAACAGGAACCCTACCTTGCAATACAAGGGGTGTTACTGTCAATAACAAATGGAAGATTTATAAAAGTTCGTCAGCATATTCTGTCATTTCCACAATATGAAAGCCCAATGCTCGTAATAAAACTATAAAGAAATTTTTGTCGAGTACTTTGAACATGGATACTATCTTTTCCTTGTACTGCAAAGATCGGCCAAAAGAGAAACAAGTTTGTAAGACTATATTGTACTCAAAAATATTTCACAGCTTAAATCTGTCATTTAAGCCCCCGAAAGTAGATACATGTACAAAATGTGATATGCTACAAGCACAAATTCAATACACTCAAACGTCGGAAGAAGGAAAAGCAGAACTAGTGAACAGGCTTAATGAACATCAAGCTGATGCTGACGATGCATACAAGCAGAAAAACAATGATAAGCTATTAACATTGGAGGATGATTCTTTAGTAGTACTAACTTTCGACCTTCAACAATGCCTTCCCACTCCGATGCTATCGTCAGGTATGGCATTTTCTTCAAGAAGTCTTTGGACCTTTAATTTGACAATTCATGACTGCAAAACAAAACAAGCTACATGCTACATGTGGCACGAAGCCACCAGCAAACGAGGTGGAAATCAAATCGCTTCCTACCTCTATGACTACATAAAAAGTTGCCGGATCATGTCACGAAAATCATATTATACTCTGACACATGTGTAGGCCAAAATAAGAACTCCTATGTCACTGCCATGTTCTAAGCACTCATAAAAGAGTGTCTTCATATTGAATACATACCTAGACCACAAATTCTTAGTCCCCGGTCACACTCATGGAATGTGACTACGATCACTCTGTCATTGAGAGAGCCAAAAAGAAGATCAATAATATTCACCACCCATGAGATTATTACCAGTTGGCAAGAAACGCTGGAAGGAAAGGGAGGTTTTTCGTTACAGAAATGACAGAAGAAAAGTTGTACGATTTCAAAAACCTCTTAAAGGGACCAATGATTCTGAGAAAAATTAACACAGGAAAAGAAAAGGTATACTGGCCAGACATTCGCTGGTTTAGGTATACACACAATAATGAATTTGTGGTGAAATACAAAACAAATTTAAGTGGCGATGAGGATTTCAAAGAGATCTCTTTCCAAAGAACTGGGCGATCCAGACTCTCTACTAACCACAATACGATCACTCTAGAAGTACCTAATATCTGAGACGCAAGCGTAGAGAAGAAGAAAGACCTTTTAGCACTCCTTCCATTTATAGACAGAGATTGTCATGCATTCTACCAAAACCTACGCGACAAGTCGCCGAAGAAGACCCAGACCTATCCAGCATTATGGGACCAGACCACGACGCCGATTATGAACTAGTTTAAGTTTTTTTTGTAATTCTTTCTTAATAAAAAATAATCGTACTATAAATTTTAATTTGTTCCAGTCCAGCAGAATACCTGCACACTTCTTGCAACGATTTTTTTTTCTCATGAGAAAATTAATTTTAAAGTTATTTGGGTATGAGTTAGTCCTTTTTGCCATAGAAACTCTAAGTTATGAAAAAAATACAAAAAGGAATAAAAGATCTTATGCCCTTATGCACACGTCATAAGTTTAGTATAAATAAATTTATTTCCTTAAGATGTAAGAAAAATACTTTTTAACTGCAGTTATGCCACAATTATATGGTTAACAAAGGAATAGTTCAACAAAACCACAAAAAAATATATTATTTATGCATATTATATGACCATGGTGTACATGCCTTAAAAGGTATGAAATATATGTATAATATAACGTTATCTTTAAACTGTATGACTAAGGAGTTCTGTTTAAAAAAATAAAAGTTTGCATTTTTCGCTCTCCTGAAAAGTGCCGTTTTTCAACTAATCCCTTTTTTACTGGAGGCACTGAATTTTCCATCCACTTCAGATAAACATGTAACCAATTCACTTGAACGTTAGATAGACTAGAACATATAAAAGAAGCTAGAAATCCGACGAAGGAACATTAGGTGTGAACAGGCACGTCTATAACATGGCATTGAACAGTCGCATCTCCCATTCGGATCAGAGTGAAAACGAGTCCACAGGGCGCGTTGGATTGCTACATACACTCGCACGAACCCACCCTATCATTCTACCTAACATTTTTAGGATTCTCTGAGACAAACAACTGGCGGACAAACTATCTAGCTCTGTTTTCAGAACATCTTGAGCATCGCGAAATCGATCGTTTCCGTCTTTTGTGAATCTTGACAAGTGCTACAAGGGATGGGAATTCTTCTCAGATTTAATCAGATTTAAAAGTCTTTACACAAACTGCTAGTGGTTAATTAAATTAAATTAACGTGAGTACACACGTCTGTCACTTTAAACTGTATAATTTACCTAATGACACTCTTTTTACGGAGAAATACCCAATAAGGTATGACATAAGTACAACTGTTTCGGATGTATAAGTAAATTAAGGTAAGGTTTGGTGATACTATTTTGTTATAGCAACTGTTACTGCTAATTGTATAACCCATGTCTAAGCTCACAATAAACATTCTTGATTCTTGATTCTTGATTCTTGAATTAAAATTACTTTGAGTAAAATAAGCCGTATAAAGTACTGCCCATGACATAGGCAGTAGATATTTCGACGGAACCCAGTCGATATCGAACTTTGCGCGACATATTTTCATTGTGAGAATATCTGATGACCTGAAAATCATGCAGTCTCTGTGTGACTGAGCCAAAGGCCTCCTAGTATAAATACACCAGAGAGGGAGGTATAGCGGTTGCTTTTCCGCAAATACGGTCGTGTCGATATTTTTAACATATTTTCTAAGCTCTAATAGTGTTCCACAGAGATACGGGGAAACAAAGGGGATTATTTTACTCATCAGTAGGTACCACAACTCTCATTTGAGACCTATGTGAAATTTCGAAAAAAAGGAGTGTTTTGAGATTCGTTTTAGCGAATATATGAAAAAGGTATATTACATACTTTTTTGATACTTCGGAGCCCTCATCAGAAAAATTGTTTGTATTGCAATGAGTTAATAGGAAAAACCTCTAATTTTTTATCGGGTATGACGGCTAGAATTAAGGCAAGCATTTGAAATCATTTTTTAGGATTCTACAAAAGAATAGCTTATAAGTTCAATATCCTAATCCAGGAAAGCTTCTCCGTGAATGAGATAAAGATTGTGTACAAAATTTTAGTGTAAAATTAAATCCGTTTTTTGTTTCGTTTTCCCTTGGCGCATTCGTCCGTCCATCAATCCGTCCGTTCCTGCGGGAGTGATCTTTCCAGTCTTAACGATTGTTGGCAAACGTGAAAAAATTTGGATCGTAGCATATACAACTTAAAAGTAAAACTATCATGACTAAGAAGGTTTTACAAGTTAACGAGTATTATTAGCTGACCAACTTATAAAGGAAAACTTCATAGAAAATCCATTGAAATTCACTTTGATGAAGTTGCTAGTTTTGTAACGCAGAAACCTCAAAACCCCCTCTTTTACCCTAAACCCAACACTATGCGTGGCCCGAGACGCACTTGGCCGATTTTTATCATTTTATTCGCTAACAATAGAGATCAATTTCCTGAATGTGTTTTTGGATCCTTTTTTTTCTCCTATTCACTGAAAATTTTGGATAGATGAACTATTCACTTACTGTATTTTGATTTGAGTCAACCTCTCTGAGGGAAGATATTTTTCCTTCTATGAGACGTAGCTATTCCAACAAACGATGGACATTGTGAGATTCCGAGATATACTGTCTAATCACAATGCATTAATTGAGTAATCTTTGTTCCTGACGTTATGACCACCGTGACCTATAAATAATATTCTGAAATATGTTATCATAAATGAATATACAATGTAAGTATTTATCGGTCAACTCGAATCAATTTGGTGCTGCCTAGTTTAGCGTCATTGAGGTGTTTCGCTAGTTGCAGGGTCATGAATTGTAAATAGTGTCGTTCGATCGCTCACCCGATACTTTCATTTGTTCAGTCGCGGCAGGTTAGCGGCCGGCCGCCCCCGCTGCGAGGAGCGGGCGGTCGGCTGAAGACGAAGCTACCCAGTTAAATTCATTATTCAGCTGAATTGCGAGCGTTACTCATCTGCCGCGCCCCGCGTCCTGAGGCACCATTACTGATCTGATTCATGAGCCCTGCTACTCAATGCCCGCAAGTATACCCTGTTACATTAAATTTCTTTCAGATTCATGGCTCTTTCAAACTCCCCTATTTGTTATTTGTTCTTGGTAGATAAGAGCAGAACTTTTCGATAGCTCCGACATTTTGGCCACGCCTCAATCAAAGTTTTATTAAAACTTAAACAAAGCGTGAATTTCCTTTGATAACATAAATAAATGGCATTACTGGTTGACTTTTGTGTCTCCGCCAAGGGGAAGTTTTAAATAGTCTGCTTTGTCGGCGCCCGACGACCCCGCCTAATGGAAAAGGTTTTGCATATCTAATTACTTGTAAAACTTGCATCCTCGGGGGCATTATTATGACATTTACTTATCTAGACATCTTCGGGTTCACGTAAGATCTTGATTACGAAAACAAGATAAAGGAGACTTCAAGTCTTTTTAGTTGCGTACTTATTTAGTTTGAAATTTTATTGTTTGATTATGAACAATAACGTAGTTTATTTTGTACACGTTTAAATAGACCCGTTTTTAGGTTTCCGTACCCAAAGGGTAAAACGGACCCTATTACTGAGACTCCGCTGTCCGTCCGTCAGTCCGTCCATCTGTCACTGTCGTCTCTCATGAATCGTGATAGGTAGCCGGATGAAATTTTCACAAAAAACAGAATAAAATAAATATTTAAGGGGGCTCCCATACAACAGACGTGATTTTTTTGCCACTTTTATAGATAATACTACGGAACCATTCGTGCGCGAGTCCGACTCGCACTTAGGCGGTTTTTTTTTTTGCTTCTCTGACTCTACAAGGTTTGCTGAAAAATCTCCTCCTTATGTCTTATTCTGTTAATTGTTTCGTGTGCAATAAAGTATACAACATTTATAACAACATATTTTTGATCACAACAAACATTCTTAAACTACCAAAATAGCTAAGAACAAAATTCCTGGTGCCATCTCCAAGATTTATTTAAAATGCATGGTTCAATCTTCTACATAAAACGTAGAGTCAAAGCACAGACGGCAAACATTTACCCTGCGCGGACGCCGTGACCAAGTTCTGTTCAAAGTCATATTAAAATGCTAGAAATCGGGCTGAAAACGTTTTTTCAGTCAAACGACTCGAAATCGAAACGAAAATCGTCTCGATCGGTGTTCCTTTGACATTATCCGCCGTAGAGTCCGTTTTTTCTCGTATCACTCATTTAAAAACATGTACAATGAGTTCGCGACAACTCACATACATTCTTATTTGTTTAGGCCTAAGCCGGTACTGAGGTAAGAAAATGTTTAATCAACGGAGTTCCCAGAAGTAATAAAATTCAAGTCACGCGGCCGTAGGTCAGCTATTCCCTAATAGAAAACCGCCGTTACGGGAATGTGTATAGCGTCGCCAATAACTTGCTCCGATCGGATTGGATACACCAAAGTGTAACAAAATGAAACTAACTACTTACTTTCATTTGCTGGCGAAAAATGTTGTTTGCCTCTCCGAAAACTTTTAGGCCTGGCCTACTATAAAGCTGGTAAGGTAGGTACAATGGAACTTCATTGTAGTATCCTACATACGTCCCACTATAGGGCACAGGCCTTCTCTCAGAGAGAGAGAGAGAGTGAGCTTGAATCACCACGCGTGCACAACGCGTCGTAACGATTTCAAGCGCTAAGGTATGTGAATAACACAGACACTCAGGTTTCCTCACGATGTTTTTTTTCATGGTTAGCGAGTGGTATTGCTACTATAACTTCACAAATGTACATAACTTAGAAAACAAAATTAATGCGAGAGGTCCCGGGTTTGAATCCCGGCTGGGGACAAAAAAAACCAAGGTCTTGGATGTTTACATGTTTGTGACGTCGCTATTTCTGGTTCCCACGACACAGGGTATCCTAGTGTGGGGCCAGAAGCAATGTATGTATCTGTATGTAAATGTTACATGTTACAAAAATGTAAATGTTAAATGTGCCTGTATGTAAATGTTACATGTTACGAAATCCTAGGTACACGTCCGCTCTCGGAATCGAACCTGAGTCTCTCGCTTCCGAGTCCATAGTACAACCCATTGCGATACCACTGCTCCACTTCATTACATTTTTACTATTGACCCAAACATAAACAAGTAGAGTCTCTTGAGAATGAACTCGGTGCTCTGCCCTGGTTTTTCCTGGAGCATGAAGCATTCATGTAGTGGTAACCCTGGGTCAGCACGTGTCCCGGCAGTCCGTGTCAGCGATGCATCATGTTTACGACGTGACAAAGCAGCGTTGTGGACATTATCGCCTGCGACCAGCTCGCCTCATAACAACGCGGGACACTCGCGTCACCTGCGTTCCGCTGCAATAAAACGTACAACGTGACCAGCTCACGTGCCTGCAGACACTGTACGAGTATCTACCTTTAGGGTTGTCAACCGTTGTCTATACTTCTATACTAATCTATATTATATACTATACTTTAATATTAAGATTTGTATTTTTGTGTGTATGTTTGTAATGAATAGGCTCCATTAGAAAGCTATATTCTTAAATAACATAGGCTATTGGATTTTCAAAAAGTTTAGGGTTCCGTATGAAATCTCAAATATTATAACCCAAGGTGTAAAAAAATACTACCCGGGGATTTTCCACGGAACTAATATAGCTATTTCCACGGAAACGTTTTTGCCGCCCGTGCAAAGCCGGGGCGGATCGCAATTATTATATAATACAAATTGTTCATTTACCGAAAAAAATACAAGTTTCATACTTACCTACAACCAACAGAATTTATTGAGAATTTGTAACCTTACCTGTTTTACTGCATTTCAGGTATTATTTATACTACTTCTGAATTGGATCTATCATTGTTACGGGTCTAGATATATTATAAAGAGGCTAGATAATAATTATGTTACTAACCAACACCGTCTGTTTGACATTGGTATGACTGGCCTCCACCAATCCGGACTTGGCCCCCGTTGTGGAGTATGGCCTATACCTTCCTCAGGGAAGAGACCCGTGCCCCTCGGTGGGGACAAAATGGGTTGATGATGATGATGATGACTGGCTGTTTCCTAAATTATTATTACAGGCGCTGCAGCCTGTTAATTTTAACACATACCTAGGCATTATGCAAGCGGATTTTCTAAAAATAATGTAATGTTTTGCGGTGTATTTTTCTGTATATTATGGAAAAGACTTTAATTGGTTTAAAAATATGTTGGCAAGCCTACCTACCTACGTACAATGTCTTTATAGCGAGCCTGCCGAGCCCCGTCTTGCCTCATTTCCTTTTGTATAGGGAGGCGATCCGAGTGGCCTTTCATTTCGCCCGATCATTTTGTTTCACGGCCCTCCCGTTTAATTACTCTAATTTGCGAGTCAAATTCTCTCAAATCACATCGATGATTAATGACACGCGTATTATATAGCGTCCTTTATCGATCTATCGATGATTTCCTTTGTAGAGATTTTATAAATTAACAAATTGACTTAAATCTACAAGTAACATATTTGATGACACTAAATAATCAGTAGATAAATGTAAATGTTCCTTCTGCAGGAATAGATAACATCCTAACAAAATATATCGTTAAGAGCTAGAACATGCCCGCGCTCCGGCACACAAACACAACACCTCCAATTTGCTGCAACAAATCCCTCTAATCCAGGAAGTAGCTTACACTACGCTTCTTATACAAACCTGCGCATCATCTCCGCACAATATAGACGATATACGCAAAAAATAGGTCACTTGTAAGGGTCTGTAGGTAAGTATATCTTCTCTTCTAACAATGTTTTAAGAAAATAAACACGCATTCCGGGCTCGAGCTTTTTGCGTATTGAAAGTCCAATCCGACCCGACGAAGAGAGACTACAGAGCCATTTCTGTTGGGCTGTTTAAAAATTAATAAGAAATAGAGAAAAAACGCTTTGCGAGAAGGTGAGGTGCGCATTTGTTTACCGGACTGTTAGCGACCGTTAGGTGCCCTGGCCGCACCTAGCGCCTCCGCCGCGGCGGGCGGGGGCTGCGGGGCGCGGGGCGGCCGGCTCAGCCTGCATTTTGCATGAGAAGCAATTGTGTGCCCACTGTACGACTGAAGGCTACAGGAAGGACGTGCACTCGAAAAGATTTGCTACGCGATCGGCACGTACCTATGTAATTATTCAGCACCCTCTTTGCCGCAGGTACTCCGGCGTTACTTTCCGACAGCGTAAAAGCATTTTACTTTTCACTAACTTTCTATTTTGATAGGCCCAATAATTTCTCATTTTAGAGCCTTAGTTGTTAATATTAACGGGAGATAATTAATTCATAAGAGAGGCACGGTGTTTACATAAGCGAAAAATAAATTAAACCATTATTTTAGGATAAACAGGGACTTTTGCTTACTTGGAATTAATTATAATTATTTTCCAAGAACATGGTGTTCGTTCTCTCACAGCCACATTCCGTTTGTGCGGCGTATTGGCAATAAGTAACGATTATTGAACGTAAATCACTTGGGATTGTACTTGATCCACGCGGGTCTGACCCATATGTTCTGGTTTGATTACCTGCTTATTACCAAGGGAATGTAATGGCAGTCAGAATGCTGACTTCTAAAGGAACTTCTAGTCGTCTGATTCACGACCAATCAAAGTCCGGCCGACTTAAAATTATGGATTCCTCTAGTCGTTAACTTGTTGGTTTGCGGTCGGCACGCGGTTTACTGCTGTTAGTTAATAAAGAGAGCGCATCCCGACGGCCGCTGGAGAGTTGCCAGTCGTTGCGAGACAATTTAGCAGCTCTTTGTGCTGCCCTGCCGCTGTATATGCTCCTAATTGTTTGGCTCAACGCAATATATGTGTCTAACTACGGAAGTCGGGGCCAAGTGCACCGCATACAATAATAAGCCATAGCGTTGGAGGCTTCGGCAAGAAATGTCATAGACCAGGCGTTTCACAAAAACTACCTACATTTTGTAGTTTATTATGAAAATTCGATTACATTACCTAATTGAGTCGACCTTGTTACTCTGTGGGTTAGTTGGCTTTGCAATGTACATCGAATGACTATATTCTATTTTTTGAAGCGAACGACTAAAGGTAAACAAAGACACAGCATCTCTCAAACTTACATGTCACTCAAAATAGCTCATGCACGCAGCTTTGCTTGCATCGTATACCCACATAGGTTAAGGTAGGTACCTACCTACTGCTTAAGGAAAACAGACAGACAACCAAACAAGACAAAACAAATTCAAAAGAAAATAAAATAGCTTAGAGAAGTTGCACTCGCATTAACAACGTCAATCGTGAGTAAAAATATGGCGTCGGGGTGGCTATATTACTTTTTTTTGCCTCTAATTAAAAAAGAGGTTCGTAGTCAGCTCTCCATACTTCTTCCTACACATCGCGTAGCGCATTAGCATAAAATAATCGATCATAATCGGCCTTTAAACAAAATTCCGTCATCGTTGCTAGTTGCGATTTTACGAACATATTTGGCAGCAGTAGGATCGCTTTTATTTTGAGGACCACTGAAATTTTAGGTATTTTTTCTTAGCTTAGATAGAACAAACTTAGCTTGGATAGATTAAGTGATATAATGATCGTATTAATGAGCCGCCCAAATTAATGAGAAATGGACCAAATTAATGAGTATTTAAGGGAATACGAATTTGATTGTACCAAATTAATGATAATATTCTATGAAATTTGTACTTGTCTTGTCTAATTTATCTATGCTAAGTACTGAAACAAAAAAATGTCGTCTGAATCGTTCATTGAATCAAAATTCAGGTAATTATAGAACCAAAAGGGTCACATAAAACTCTTCTAAATTATAATAGTGTCGCGGTCCTATCCCGAACCATCTAGAATAGAGCCTTCTAGAAGCCTATCGAATAGTCGCCGCATGCTGCGTTTTAGTAAACAATAAACGCTGCAAGCAATAATGACTCGTATGTCCACTAGCGTAAGGTTCAAAACTCTTTGAATGGGTTACTGTTCGAGCGACGTAGGTACGGGAATGTTCTAGAACCCTTGCCGCCGGATATAAATAGCGGCCGCCGCGGCGCGCTGCCAGTTCCGTTTGGAATATCGAAGAGTGAACTTCGAGCGAACATACCTGCGATACGAGCGATAACCTACGACCTCAGCGATACTATTGGACTTCGATGGGACCTGTGATTGGATTCTACGTGTGGACTTCGTGTCGTGAAGACCTGCAGACCAGACCCTGCGTAAATAAATCCTAAGAAGTTGTCATTGGCGTTTTACATCCAAATCCAGAACCCTAGCCCGTAACATTTGGTGTCAGAAGTGGGATTTGGAGATGCCACAGACTCCGAGAGAGGATACTTCTGGAGTGAGGACCAGGTCCAGAGGTGCTGCGGAGGCCACGCCCACTGCCCCTCAGGCCACGCCCATCGGCCACAGGGACACGCCCACTGGACCCGCCCACCAGGCCACGCCCACCGACCAACAGGCTCCGCCTCCTAGCCACGCCCACCGAAGACATTAAACCTCCGTCACGTGTTTGGATGGAGGCCAATGGAGGTTTTGGATATGTCATGCCTGATGGCAATGTTGAAGGGCATGCGAGAAGAACAGAGCAAGCAGATGCAGTGCCTGCAAGAAGAACAGAGAGGCCTGCGAGAAGAACAGAGCAAGCAGATGCAGTGCCTGCAAGAAGAACAGAGAGGCCTGCGAGAAGAACAGAAGGCAGACCAACAGACGATCCTTTCTGCCGTTACAAAGTTCAGTGATACGGTCGCTAAGCTACATGAAGATGTAGAAGTAGTGAACGAACGGGTAACCGAGTTAGAGGAGGACCTAAAAAATGTGCAAAACGGGCTCACTGGACTAGAGCAGGAATTTCGGCGTATAAAATCTGCTGGAGTCACGTCGAGTGGAATTGTCGGCATAAACCAGGGGCCTAAAGTGAAATTGCCTCCGTACGATGGTACTACGTCTTGGGTCGCCTACCGACAGCAGTTCCAGACTGTCGCTGCTTCAAACGGATGGACGGACGAACAGAGCTTTACAGCCCTCACCGTCGCGCTCAGAGGTTCGGCCTTATCTGTCCTGGAGGCATTGCCCACCTCAGGCAGCGAGTTCAAAGATCTGCTGGAGGCACTTGAGGCCAGATACGGGGAACGACACCTGGAACACGTTTTTCGTGCTCAGCTACGCGACCCAACTCAGCGCCTGGGCGAAGGACTTCAACAATGGGCGTTGGAAATTGAGAAGCTGGTTCAAAAGGCGTACCCTTCTACTGATAGTAAGATGGTGGACACGAATATTTTGCAAGCCTTCGTCGACGGAATCGAGGATCTTGAAATTAGGGCTGCAGTAAAGCTTCGCCACCATTCTTCATTAAAAGAAGCTTTGGCACACGCCCTGGAAGTAGAAGCTGTGCGTCAAGATATCCGGCAAGGTTATAAACTTCGAGAAGTTACGGAGGAGGTTAAAGAGATCAAGACACCGCCCAAGAAGAACTCCGGGCCCATGTGTTACAAGTGTGGGGAAAGAGGGCATCTGCAGTTCACGTGTCCTAAGAAGGAGAGGCAAGGAACCTAAACAGATGACAGACTGGATACGCGTCTCAAAAATATGAAGCAGCGTTTTGAAGAATTCGTAAAGAAGCATGACGCTGCGCCCTCCACCGTGAATCAGGGAAACGAGTAAAAGCCAGGACTGCGGGGCGGGTACTGGCTGGAGCGGAGGTAGCCCCAGTAACCAGAATCTCACAAGCATTGAATGGGAACAGTCTACTAATACGCGGTGCAGTGAACAAAATAGAGTGCAAAATCACCCTAGATACAGGAGCCTCTAGAACAATAGTGAGACCAGACCTGGTGAAAGCTGTAGGGAGACGCAAAGGCACCAGTTTATGCAGACTTTTCTCCACTTCTGGCCGGCAGATACCCGTCCTGGGTGAAAGATCGGTTACGATATGTGTTGGGGAGGCGTCATATATTCACGACGTAATCGTAGCCAAAATTATGGATGATTGCATTCTGGGCCTAGACTTTATGAGGAAACACAACTGTCACATCGATGTCACTAACGGTGTCTTTAAATGTGGTGATAAGGATAACTTCATACTTGGCGGTCCCGATGGAAATGTCACGTGCCTAAAGAAAATCGTAATACCTGGACGAGCACAAACTGAAGTAAAGGTGAAGCTGCCTTCGAGTCAGAAGAATCAGCGGAATAGGTGTGTGCTGATTGAAGATACACGAGACAGTGCAGCCAGAAATTGCTGACAGCAAGAACTCTCGTCTATGGAGACAAGACCGCTGTAGTGAGGGTTGTGAATATAGGCGATCGTGAGATTACCCTTAGCAAAGGTGACGTTATTGGACGGTGTGAGGAAGCCGTTTGGATGAAAAGCTGCCAATCATCTCCAAGCTCAAACACATCGAATACCAGGAGTGAAATTATAGTCACTAAGCTCCTTGAGGATTCTAAGAGTAATCTGAGCTATTCGCAAAGCATGAAAGCTAAGAGGTTGCTACTGCGCTTTAGGGATATCTTCTCTGACGAAGGAAATCCTGGAAGAACATCGTTAGTTCAACACAAAATCGACACCGGACAGGAGCGACCTATTCGTCAGCGAGCGAGGCGCATACCGATTGCCAAAGAAAAGGAAGTACAAGACATGTTGGAAGACATGAAGAGAAACAAGATTATAGAACCTTCTGCTAGCCCATGGTGTTCTCCCGTAGTGTTGGTAAAGAAGAAAGATGGTAGCACAAGGTTCTGTGTAGACTATCGACGGCTTAATGATGTGACGAAAAAGGATAGTTATCCACTGCCACGAATAGACGATACCCTAGACACTTTGAGTGGCATGAAATGGTTCTCGACGTTAGATCTGAAATCCGGGTACTGGCAAGTGGAAATTGATCCGAGGGATAAAGAGAAGACTGCTTTTTCAACTGGTAAAGGTCTATGGCAATTTAACGTGATGCCTTTTGGTTTGTGCAACGCGCCAGCTACATTCGAACGACTTATGGAGTGCGTACTGGCAGGATTAGTTGGGGAAGCCTGCCTTGTCTACTTGGATGACGTCATAATCATGGGAACAGATTTTGAGGACCACTTACAAAATCTAGAGCAAGTTTTTAAGAAGATAATGGGAGCAAACTTAAAGTTAAATCCGAAGAAATGCAGTTTATTTAAGAACAAGGTTAGCTATCTCGGTCATGTGATAACCAGCGAAGGCTCACAGACCGATCCAGCCAAAGTCGAAGCAGTGCAAAAATGGCCTACTCCCAAAGACAAGACCGAAGTGCGAGCATTTTTAGGGCTATGCTCATATTATAGACGGTTTGTTAAGGGGTTCTCTGAAATTGCCAAGCCTTTACACAGACTGACTGAAGACAAGCAGTCATTTCATTGGGATGACACATGTGAGAGTTTATTTCAAAAATTAAGAAAATGTCTTTGCGAGACCCCAATCTTGGGATTTCCACAGGCTAACGGCCAATTCATTGTTGACACTGACGCCAGTAACACAGCGATCGGAGAAGTGTTATCGCAGAAACAGGGCGACAGAGAGGTTGTGATGGCCTATTTTAGTAAATCGCTATCGAAACCTGAAAGGAACTATTGTGTGACAAGAAGGGAGCTCTTGGCTGTGGTAAAGACATTACAGCACTTCAGCAAATATCTCCTCGGCATGAGGTTTACGCTTCGCACTGACCACGCCGCCCTGAAGTGGCTGTTACAATTTAAAAATCCAGAGGGGCAAGTTGCTCGATGGATCGAACAACTGCAGGAGTACGACTTTATGATTGAACACCGTAGCGGAAAGGCGCATGGAAATGCTGACGTACTGTCAAGAAGGCCGTGTCCGGAAGACTGCAAGCACTGTGCCAAACAAGAGACAAAGGAACTGCCATTGAGATTGACAAGAATGAGTCCATCGAGATCTTGGAAAGATGAGGCGATGAAAGAAGCACAGGAAGATGACGAAGATGTACGGCTCATTATCGCATGGAAGAAACGAGGCGAGGATAAGCCAAGATGGTGCGAAGTCGCTCCTACTAGTGTTATACCCAGGCATACTGGGCTCAATGGGACAGTTTTATTCTTCAGAACGGAATACTTTACCGTAAATGGGAGAAACCTAACGGCAGAGAGTTCCATCTACAGATAGTTGTCCCAAGAGATAAGGTACAAGATGTCCTTCGTGAAGTACATGACGGCGTGTCAGGTGGACATTTGGGCGTAAAGAGGACTTTAACAAAGATTCGCGAAAGGTTTTACTGGCTCCATTGTCGAGAAGATGTGCAAGATTGGTGCCGCAAGTGTGCTACTTGCGCCGCGGTGAAGGGCCCATCAACTAGAAGCCGTGGAAATCTGCAACTTTATAACGTTGGTGCGCCATGGGAACGCATTGCAGTTGACGTGGCTGGACTGTTCCCAGTAACGGAATCGGGAAATAAGTATTTCATGGTAGTTATGGGTTACTTCACTAAATGGCCAGAGGTATTCGCCATACCCAATTGTTAACGACGAAAGCGACGTCACTGTTTAAATGATTACTGTAAATATATTGTTAAAATAAATAAATAAAGATAATATTTGTAGGACATTAGAGTTAAGGAAAACCTAGTTAAGCAACTTATGTTTGTGTTCATATTCTATTCCTATTAGATTTAAGTATGTTATGAGAATAAAGATATTTTTATTGGTTGTTTTTTGAGTGTATGTAGCCTGTGCGAGCCGAGCTCCGATTGAAGCGACTCGAGGCGCGCAGGCACCTATATTTAATACCTCGGTGAGGCGGGGGACCGCAGGCCGGCCAAAATAATACAAAACCCTTATTAGAAAGCCCGCGGTCACCCAAATCATTATGTAAAAGGATATTTAGAGACTTAAGGTATTGAATAAGCATAGATTTAAGACAATAAATGTAAAATAAAACCATTTTAATTAGCAATAAAGCCTAGCGGGGAAGGAGGGGCGAGGAAGGGGGCGGTGTGCGGCGCGGGGCCTGAGGTAAACAAAACTACTCTCAGGCGGTCTAATAAAAGGCGCGCGCGCGCCGCCGCAAATTCATTCCCGATCGAGCTACAGCAGAAGAAGCACCAAGGCCTCCCCCTCGCCTCTTCGCCTGCAAACACTGAAGAAATAGTGCGTTATCTTTCAAGCCCTCTTCGCCATCAACCTTATAAGAAAATCTACAGTCCACGCTGCGCCCCGCAATAAGTACACACAAATACGAATTGCGGGTTGCTCTATGTACATCACGTACATTGTTTGGTCCTCGTCGAAGCCGGATCACTGAAGCATCAAGAAAATTAAGAAGATGGTTGTAACCAGAAGTAACAGCGGAAAAGAAGACTCTTCCGGCAGCGGCGGCACAACGACGGAAACCGTGACTACCGGTACCACGACCGGCACCGGCACAACCGAAGACACCAACGCGACGACGGGCACGAACACGACGTCCAGTACGGACGCACGTAGTCACGACACGGCCTCCGACACCAGTAACGCCAGAGGCCACGTCGGCACGTCAGGAATCAGAGCCACACCCGCCGCCAGCACAGACACGGTCATCGAACGCCACACCGCCGAGTAAATGCCGCCACCGACGAACACGAAAACGCTCAAGCCCGCTCGGTCGTGCCGATCCAAGGCCTCTAGCAAGAGACTCCTCGCGGAGTTGGAGGCCAAGGAGAGGCTAGCCGAGTTGGAGCTGAGGCGTATAAATGCCGAAGCAGAACTAGCGAAGATTCGGCAGGAACGCATCAACATGATGTCGTCGCCGGAAGAGTCCGAAGAAGAGGAGGAAGACCTTGCCCCACAAAGAATAGCCGATTGGCTCAACCGAAAGCCAGAAACAGAAGCCGCGATAGAAATCCCCATCAATGAAGAACGACGGGAACTCACCGCGTGCGCCACTACATTGCGCAAGCGGCGGGAGCCGCCACAAGAAGCTCCACAGAGACCCGCCGTGATGGACGTTACGTCGCTATTAACAGCCCTGGCCGAAGCCCTGCAAACAAGCAAATCAAACAAGAAGTACATACCAGACCTACCAGTCTTCAACGGCCTGTGCAACGAGTGGCTACACATCAAGGCCGCTTACATCGAGTCCTCATCAAGTTTCTCTGCGTGTGAAAATGTGGCCCGAATCCGAAGAAGTCTCAAGGGTGTCGCTTGGGAGGCCGTCAGCGCCCTCCTCATCAGCCAGCCGCACCCGGAAGATGTCATCAAAGCACTAGAACGAAGATTTGGAAGACCAGACGCGCTACTAATGGGAGAAACAGAGAAGATGAAGGGGCTGCCGCGACTCACCGACAGCCCACGTGACCTGTGCATATTCGCCGGCTGCATCGCCAACACCGTTGCCACAATCGAACTACTAAAAAAGCCGCAGTACCTCTACAACCCGGAGCTACTGCGAACGATTGTGGACAAGCTAACGCCGATACTGAAGAACAAATGGTATGACTACGCCATAGAAAAGGAAGACACGCCCGAACTTAAGAAGATCGCCGACTTCCTGAATAGAGAAGCAGACAAGTGCGCCCCCTACGCCCCGCCCGAACAAACGTCAGACTTCCGTGAAGCCCGGCCGACGGCGCGCAAGAGGACCGAGCGCACCTACGCTGCCACCACAGAAACTCCAAAGAAGAAAGAAGAGAAGCACGCGTGCCCACTATGCAAACACGCGTCGCATCTGCTCCCAGCGTGCCCATAATTCAACAAACTCACCATGAACGAGCGCTGGGAAGTCGCAAAGAAAAACCACACGTGCTACCCCTGCCTGTCAAGCACACATCACCGCTTCACGTGCCGCGCAAAACCGTGCGGACACGAGGGCTGCCCCATGCGACACCATCAACTGCTGCATCACGAAAAAGCCGCTCCCGCCGGAGCAGCCGCCTCAGAAGAGTCGCAAAAGAGAAAAGAAGAGGTGGTGGCGGTCACCAGCAAGCGCACGGCCGCGCCCGCAACCGCTACTACACGAGGCTACTTGAAAATTGCACCTGTCATACTGCGGGGGCCCCGGGCCGAGATTCAAGCCTACGCCCTCCTTGACGACGGGAGCACCGTGACGATCGTGGACGCCGCACTCGCCGACGCCCTCGGCCTCGACGGGCCCACCGAACCTATGTGGGTCCAAGGCGTGGGCGGCAAAGAAATGGCACACAACAAAAGCAAGCGAGTCACCCTACACATTAGGGGGCAACACGGCGGCACAGAAAAGAAAATCACGAACGCGCACACAGTAGAAAGCCTCAACTTCACCACGCAGTCCATAAGCAAAAAAGAGATGGAAGATTGCACGCACATCGAAGATATCAAGCACGAACTCACCTACAACGAAGCTACACCGAAGATACTCGTCGGACAAGATAACTGGGAGTTGATCGTGTCACGTGACATAAGAAAAGGACGGCGCGATCAACCCGTAGCTTCGAAAACTGCATTAGGGTGGGTGCTGCACGGGTACCGCACAACACAAGCGGCCCCTATAGCATACTGCTGCGCTCACCTCACACGCGTCAAGCCCGCCGACAAGACAGAAGAAATGATGAAGCAATATTTCGCGCTCGAGTCACTCTCAATTGAACCAAGAAGACAGAAAAGTGATCCCGAACTACAAGCACTGAAAATACTGCAAGAGAAAAGCCGCCGCCTCCCAGACGGCCGCTTCGAGACGGGCCTACTATGGCGTGAAAAAATAGACAAGATCCCAAATAACCGCAACGATGCACTGAGGCGCCTATACACGCTCGAGAGGAAGTTGGACCGCGATGACAACCTGAAAAAACAATATAAAGAACGCATCAACAATCTACTTACCTCTAACTACGCCGAGCGCTCCGACACGCCACCTAGCGGAAGAACGTGGTACTTACCGCACTTCGCCGTCTGCAACCCGGAGAAAAAGAAAATTCGAGTGGTCCATGACGCCGCAGCCTCCTCACACGGCCGCAGCCTCAACGACATGCTCCTTCCGGGCCCAGACCTCCTTCAGTCGCTGCCCGGGGTCATCATGAGATTCCGACAACACAGCATCGCAGTAACGGCCGATCTGAAAGAGATGTTCATGCAGATAAAAATACGTGAAGAAGACAGAGATGCACTACGTTTCCTGTGGCGAGGCGATCGCCGTACGCGAGAACCAGAAGAATACCGCATGACCTCCGTGGTGTTCGGCGCATCGTCGTCTCCGTGCACCGCTATATACATAAAGAACAAAACGTGCACAAGAGCGCCCGTCGGCTCGGCGCCCCCCGGCGCAACACCTCCACAGAGAAAATTTGTAACGCTAGAGGCGCCGTACCTACTCGCCGCCGAACAATTATTAATTCGTGCCGCACAAGAAGACTCCTATGCCCGAGAGAGACAACGCATACAGGAGGGCCGCACGCCAGACAAGGAGGACCGACTAGCAAAGCTGAGTGTGTACATAGACGAAAAACACATACTACGACTACGAGGCAGGATCGAGGCGGCCGACGACTTCTACGAAGAAACAGTGCGACCAATAATACTACATGGGAAACATTATTACACAAAATTATATGTTTCGCACGTACACGAGAAGCTACATCACGGCGGCACGGAAATAGTGGTCACCGAGCTCCGTCAGCGATTATACATAACGAAGATTCGCCCGACGGTCAAAGAAGCCATCGCCCGGTGCCCAAGCTGCAGACTGAAGAAGGCGAAGCCGGCGCAGCCCTCCACCGGAGACCTACCAGCGGCGCGCCTGGCGCACCACGCACGCCCCTATACCTACACGGGCCTAGACTACTATGGGCCACTGGAGGTCACCGTGGGCCGACACCGTGAAAAGAGATACATCGCGCTGTTCACCTGCATGACTTCAAGGGCAATACATCTCGAAGTGGTGACCTCGCTCAGTACCGACTCTGCCATCAACGCACTGCGCCGTTTCATTGCACGGCGCGGGTGCCCCACAGAACTATGGAGTGACAACGCGACAGCCTTCCGGGGTTCCTGCCGCGAGCTGGCGGAGGCGATGAAGGACGCCGCTCACGCCCGCCGCATCAACTGGCGCTTCCTGCCCCCCTCTGCCCCTTTCATGACAGGGGCGTGGGAGCGTATGGTCCGCACCGTGAAGGAGGCGATGAAGGCCACGCTGCACGAGAAACACCCCAGCGACGAGACACTGCAAACGCTGCTGGCGGAAGCGGAGGCCACAGTGAACTCCCGCCCCCTCACCTACGTGCCCGTGAACCCGGAGGACCCCCCGGCGCTAACACCCAATATGATCCTGCTCGGGCCGGACTGCTACTCACCAGCGCCCGGCACGTTCACCGACAGCGACGCCAACGCCCGTCAACACTGGCGGCGCGCGCAGCAGCTCGCCGACACCTTCTGGCGCCGCTGGGTGCGCGAGTACGCGCCCTTACTCCAACATCGGCGGGAGCCGCACAATAAAGGGACACCCCCGGCCGTCGGTGACGTGGTCATCATCTGCGACTCCAACCTCCCCCGCAACACATGGCCGCGGGGTCGAGTGACGAGGACGTTCCCGGGCAAGGATGGCGTGGTGCGAGTCGTCGACGTGGCCACCAGCAACGGCCACATCCTGCGGCGACCGACCAAGAAGATCGTCGTTCTACCAGTGGATTCGCAAGGCGACGGCGGGAGAAATGTTAACGACGAAAGCGACGTCACTGTTTAAATGATTACTGTAAATATATTGTTAAAATAAATAAATAAAGATAATATTTGTAGGACATTAGAGTTAAGGAAAACCTAGTTAAGCAACTTATGTTTGTGTTCATATTCTATTCCTATTAGATTTAAGTATGTTATGAGAATAAAGATATTTTTATTGGTTGTTTTTTGAGTGTATGTAGCCTGTGCGAGCCGAGCTCCGATTGAAGCGACTCGAGGCGCGCAGGCACCTATATTTAATACCTCGGTGAGGCGGGGGACCGCGGGCCGGCCAAAATAATACAAAACCCTTATTAGAAAGCCCGCGGTCACCCAAATCATTATGTAAAAGGATATTTAGAGACTTAAGGTATTGAATAAGCATAGATTTAAGACAATAAATGTAAAATAAAACCATTTTAATTAGCAATAAAGCCTAGCGGGGAAGGAGGGGCGAGGAAGGGGGCGGTGTGCGGCGCGGGGCCTGAGGTAAACAAAACTACTCTCAGGCGGTCTAATAAAAGGCGCGCGCGCGCCGCCGCAAATTCATTCCCGATCGAGCTACAGCAGAAGAAGCACCAAGGCCTCCCCCTCGCCTCTTCGCCTGCAAACACTGAAGAAATAGTGCGTTATCTTTCAAGCCCTCTTCGCCATCAACCTTATAAGAAAATCTACAGTCCACGCTGCGCCCCGCAATAAGTACACACAAATACGAATTGCGGGTGCTCTATGTACATCACGTACACCAATCAAGAAGCCACGACTGTTGCCTCCAAGTTGTTTGAGGAAGTAGTTTGCCGGTTTGGTGTGCCCTTGGAAATACACTCCGACCAAGGCAGGAACTTTGAGTCTCAAGTATTTCAAGAACTCTGCAAAATATTGGGAATGCATAAGACTAGGACCACCCCATATCATCCTCAATCTGACGGCATGGTAGAAAGATTTAACCAAACACTTGAGAGACATTTAGCAAAAGTCGTTGACAGGCACCAGAGAGACTGGGACAAATACATACCGCCATTTCTTCTGGCCTACAGAACGGCAGAACATGAAAGCACGAAGGTAACCCCGGCGCGTGTAAATTTTGGCCGAGAACTGAGAATACCAGTAGATCTGCTGACTGGAGCCCCTCCTGACGACTCACGTTCTCTACACGACTACATTTCCGAGTTACGTGAGAGAATGCGAGAGATTCATGCCATAGTACGGGAAAACGGATTGGAGTCGAGTGAAAAGATGAAGACTAGGTATGACCGCCGAGCAAATACAAGCGGCTTCGAAGAAGGAGCACTAGTCTGGCTTCACAATGTAAATCGACGAAAAGGAAAATCTCCGAAATTGCAGACAAGATGGGAGGGACCGTACAAAGTGGTAACTCGGTTAAATGACGTGACGTACCGAATTCAACGCCAAGAGGTGCACAAAAAGTGGTTCACATCGACCGCTTAGCTTCTTATCACGGCAGTAATGAAGATGCTCGGGACGAGCATCTCTAAGAGGGGAGCAGTGTCGCGGTCCTATCCCGAACCATCTAGAATAGAGCCTTCTAGAAGCCTATCGAATAGTCGCCGCATGCTGCGTTTTAGTAAACAATAAACGCTGCAAGCAATAATGACTCGTATGTCCACTAGCGTAAGGTTCAAAACTCTTTGAATGGGTTACTGTTCGAGCGACGTAGGTACGGGAATGTTCTAGAACCCTTGCCGCCGGATATAAATAGCGGCCGCCGCGGCGCGCTGTCAGTTCCGTTTGGAATAGCGAAGAGTGAACTTCGAGCGAACATACCTGCGATACGAGCGATAACCTACGACCTCAGCGATACTATTGGACTTCGATTGGACCTGCGATTGGATTCTACGTGTGGACTTCGTGTCGTGAAGACCTGCAGACCAGACCCTGCGTGAATAAATCCTAAGAAGTTGTCATTGGCGTTTTACATCCAAATCCAGAACCCTAGCCCGTAACAATATAATAATATTATTTGTAATACAAACAATTAAATGTCACTATAGCTATAATGCTTCCAATTCTAAGTAAAATTAACTTTTTATTATCAATCAAACAAAATAAATAAATACCTCGGATCTCCTCCGAAATCCGGAAATCCGAGCGCGCCGCGGCGGCCGCTATTTATATCCGGCGGCAAGGGTTCTAGAACATTCCCGTACCTACGTCGCTCGAACAGTAACCCATTCAAAGAGTTTTGAACCTTACGCTAGTGGACATACGAGTCATTATGGGAAAAACGTACTTGCTTCTTTAGTCGTTGATACAGATTTTTTTTTTAAATATATTGTAAGCTAGACAATCAATCGGTCACTCATATTTGAAAATGTCAAAGCGCATAATCTTTTCGTAAGCGTCTAGAATAAGACAAATGTATTAGGTCACTTACCGTACAAACGCCAGACTACAATGGACTATTTCACTTTGTGTCTATAACTTAGATCGTGGGCGAGCATGCACTCTCCCTCACAGTCGGTGGTTGTCTGGCGCATCCGATACCGCGGGGTAGGTACAAAATGTGTTAACCCATAAGCGTGTACGCACTCGAATAGATCTGGTCATACAAATGAGGGTTTTGGGTGTGGACATTTTAAATATTTCGATATTATTTATCCTACAGTATTTAGATTAATGTGAATGCAAATAATATTAAGATATACTCTTCAAGTACTACCACGACTAAAAATAACTGAGCTATCTTAAGATTAAGTACTCAATATGTAGTAAAAAGTACCGCGAAACGGAGTTAGGACGCGCCAGACTAATGTGTCTTGGCTGTTGTCTGTTAAAAAAAATAGTATTATTGATGTATTACTAAAACAAAAATACATAGGCCTCGATAGGAAATATATCTTACCCATATTGTCAAAGTCGCATTGACTTATTCCAAAAAAATCACCCATTCTCCCGATAAAAACCGGTAAAAGTACTTTTCAGCGAATCACCCATCTGTGGTTATGATTTTATTTATTTGTTTGTTTTCTGTTCTGTTACTATATTATGTTTATTTTGTTTCTGTGATGTGTCTTGTTGCTATAATAAATATATTTTTCTTTCTTTTCTTTCTTTCTTTAATTTTCATTGTAAACCATGCATTGTAGTTATTTTAAGTAGGGGCTAGATCAACACTAACCTGGAAAACATTTTGATACTTATCAACGTGAACATTATCTTTTGGACACCGGCTGATTTAAATGATCTACTAATATTATAAGCATGATTTATTATGTACTCTTTACGAAATGTATATCACAGCCAAACAAAAATAAAATCAGGAGAGGGTGTGACAAGCACACGTGTATATCTTTATATGCTTGAAATTTGTTGTGCACAACAAGACAGCGAATACCCCCGGGAACTAACAAGTAAGGGCGTTGGCTGGTTGGGAGCCGATACGTCTACATACCTACTGCTCTCTTCAAGGGAAATAACTGGATGTAATGTTTGTAATGTTTTCTCTTTTTAATAAATTTTTTGTATTGTATTGTATTGTATTGTATTGTAAATGGTAAATAATTGTGAAATAACTGGTAGAGTCCTCCAGGACATAGAAAATTAATGGCAGGCGATCCATTAGCAGACTCTCTCGAAAAATAAAAAGATGGAAGACGCCTCTGAAGAATTCTTCCTTTTCTTTGTAACTTGTAATTGTTTGGGGACTCGCTCAGCATTTTATTTGAGTGATTTTTACTTTCAAAGAAATTAAAAACAATACGAAACTTGCCTCCTAATGAGATTGAAGTGGCATTGTATTTTAACTTTAACGGAAACAATACTGTTAGGGAAAAATTTAATATTAGAAATCTCGTGGAAAAATCTCATCTAGTAAAACTATAAAAATATATTTTGGGAATTTTACAGCTCGCAAAAAATGTGAAAAATCAAGCCAGTCATTAAATTTTTCAAATGAATTCTTAAATGTTTATTTAACTACAGGAGGACAGTATTACTTTACGACATACGCAAATACTGATAAATTCTTCATTATTATTTATACGCTATAGCTAGCTAAGATAAAGGAACTGAAAAAGCTTGTTTTCCTTCGCCGTAAGATCTGGTAAATCTAAGAGAATTTCTAAAATTCCGCCTATAGCGCGAAGAAAAGAAAAAACCTAATATGTAATACTTTATATTAAGGCACACCACAAAATCTTTAGAAAACCTAAGGAGTTTGTGTTATTATTATTATATAAAAATAAAAAAAATAAAACTCACGCCCGTTATCCCCGAAGGGGTAGGCAGGGGCACCAGTCTCTAGAACTGGACCCACGTTTTGCCGAGTTTATTAGGTCCCAAACGTGACAAGTGGCAAGCCTGTCGCCGTTATCCGGGCACAATTTATCAGCGAATGGTGTTGCTGTACAAACAAATGTACGTAACTAAAAGTCATTGGTACATGCGTGGTTCGAACCCAGACCCTCATGATCGAGAAGCAAGGGTCAACCCCCCTACGCCACCACCGCTATATTATTATTACTTTTTTATTATTCTTATTATTAAGAAGTAATAAATATTTATTACTTCTTTATTGCACAAAATACAATGCAGTTAGATGGTGTAAATTAATATATTCGTATTAAAGAATATATACGAATATATTATTTTATATTTAATATGTACGTTTTATTCATTATTGTGATAAGGATGTTTTTCAGGAAAATATTATAAAAAAGAACAAAAGTGCTTCTTTCTGTTACTACGTTATGGTCGTTCTACGTATTACCCCCCCTAATAAAATTAGTGTAACTGTCAAACTCCATAATATTTATCCATACGTGTAACTGTTACTTACACGATTGGAATCGTTCAGGATTTGTGAACGTAATATAACATCTAACCTAAAATACAATCTAACTGGTATTTTCAAAGCTCTTTAAAAACATCAAGTGGTTTTAATGATTTATCTAACTTTCCAGATCAGGTAGAATTGACATGATTGAACATAATATTACTTTTGATGGGTAAAACTATAAATATCACCTTAATATCCTTACTTACTTTAATGCATACGTACTTTGAATGAAATTTTTAATGCATTTATATATTACATAAATTCATTTAAACATAAGTAAATAATAGTTTAATTTTCTACAAAAACTATGTTACATTTACAGAATAACTATCGTGGACACACGCGCTACTTACGTGGATCGACCGAATTGACTAGGTACCTATTTTCATATCCAATGCTTCATTTATCTTTTATTACAGTGTCATCTATATCATATGTCTTTATTTGCATTATTTACATAAAAGTGTACCTAAATAATATTAGACGGCCGGTAGGCACAAGAAAAGGTTCTTATAACGACAATTTGTTGTATAATTCTCCTAAGTACATCAAAGGTGGGTGTATATCTATATTCACAGTCTTATGACCTTATAATCCGACAGCTACTGAGTAGGTACACAACACACCAACCAAACGAACGTAAACGAAGTTTTTTAGCGATGGCCATCTCACTCCGAAAACCGACCGAAAGAGGTTGACTAGGAACTCTTATAGCTTCGCCATGCGCCATGACATGACCATCTATTTGTTTGTCTGTCTATCTGCGGCCTGGCTCAGAGACAAATAGTACTAGAAAGTTAAACTTTTGCATAGATATACCTACCTACATATTAATCACGCCGACCAAACGGTAGAATTAAATCTGAAAAAAAAAAAAATTTCTTCTAAAATTTCTTTGTATGCCCTACACCTAATGTAGTGATGCATTTTTTTCTTGCATCCACCATAGTGTGAAGTTTCGTTCGATTGGTCGTTCAAAAATATTGTTCCGTTTGCGAAATATTAACACTAAGCTTGGCACGACACGCACTTGGCCGGCCTTTTCCGTCGTACTATTATTATGAATAATGCAGTCAATAAAGTATCACTGCAGGGCACTAATCACAATGCGAGCCCACCCCGAATCGGCCATTGCAAGCACTGAGGATGTGAAGACCTCAGACACTCAGTTTTACTCACGGCGTTTTCCTTAAACGGCCCTCTAGCGCTGCGCTACTACCGCCGCTACTATCAATGCTGTATCGAGGGTATCTGTACTTAATTGGTCTAAGTTCACTTTTTTACTACGTAACCTCTACACATATTAGCGGAATACCGTTCGTTTGCGTTTGTTCGGCTGATCTGTACCCGGCAAAAGACAAACAAGCTAATTTGACACAAGAAGGCCGCTGTGGACCGCAAAACTTGCAAACTTGTGCGAATATCGCCGCAGCGCTTCATTCACAACCTTCATAATATAATATTCTTGACGGATAATATTGGCATTACAATCTGCCCCGGCATATAATCGTCTTACGTCAAAAGATAAACCAACTCTCGCGGAGTCTAACCAAATAATAAGTTGAAACACTAGCACCGAACGTATAACTTAGTGAAGATTTTTGGAGATTCTAATGAAATTACTGAGCTGTAGAGTGAACGCTTTGATTAATAACTTCAAAGATCGACGGACTTCGAGTATAAGGGTCGGAAAATTAATTGAATATATCGATTATGCTGCCTATACCAACATCGATCATTAGATCCCCTTGTAGAAAGTCAAATTGCACATTATTATTATCATTATTCATTTATTAATTTACTAAGTTCTTGTAGCTTAACAGTATACACCAAATCGTTACAGAACTAAAGACCACCTCTCACAATAATCTCTCTAACATTTTCTTACATTAATTCATCAAACCTTTTATACCACACATGTCGATTACCATTTATTTTAATCCCATCGAAAAATCTACATCAGAAGCTCGAGTTAACAAATATTTTATCCAAACAAAAGCTAATCCTTACCTGTTACAATATTAACCAACGTTGAGCGAGTATGAAAATGCACGCAAATAAATAGTTGGGACTTTATTTACCAACCACCGAGTAACGAAAGAATGATTGAAATTTACGAGCGCTGAGGTAGAATGCTCTGATTTTTATCACTGTGTGAAGTTACAGTAAATATTTAAGGTATGTCCTATCTATCTCACCTACTTCAAACTTAAAAAATCTCCATGCTAAGGAACTTTATAGCACACATACTTCTCTTTTAGTGATTTAAAGATATATGACACGTTTATTATCCCATTCATGAAAACAGAATATAAAGTTTTACGTTCATATTTTTGACTTCCTATTCTAATTCCTACTATGCCCCGTGTAACGGAAAAGTTACTAAATTAGGACACAACTCGTGTAACAGACAGCTCGAGCTACTGAACAGAGTTATTTTTGAAGTCACTCGCTATAGAACACGGACTGGGCCAGAAGTTATCCGGGAAAACGGAACGTGTAGCCTGAAGTGTCCGGACAAACGGAATAATTAATCCGTTACGAGGTGTCGAGCTCCGATCCGGGAGAGCCAAGCCGTTTTAGAACGCAGGCGCACTGTCTGCACTGACTAGACGTCTGCCGGTCGCTGAAACAAGCTGTGCTTAATCTTATGTAACCAGCGCTGAGGAGGCTATTACCGTGATATCTCTCCGAAATCATCTACAGGGGCAGGCTGGTATGATAACTGTTGAATCAAGCGTCTCCGCATTGAGAAGGCGTTAAAAGCGATTAAGTACAAAAAAATACATTATTATATGATTACATCTTGTGGATAGAATATGAAATACCATCGCCTAAGTGCTCAAAAGTTAACAATGTCGTATTACAATAAAAAAATATAGATACCATTTGCTAGAGACACATGCAAAGTGATAAATTACAAGCACGTCACCATTCTCGGATCACATTTCTCTCTGGAAAATAGGACGTCGACAAATAAGCAATAATCCGAATATTTTACATGCTTATTTCAGCAATCCATCACAGATGGACAAATGATAGGAAGGGTGGAATAAAATTAATCTGCCATGTCGCGGGCGTCGGCGATGCCAGTAAACAAATTTAATTCGAAACGGCTGTCAGCGGCCGGCTTTGCTTCCGCGCGAGCAATTTACGTTGTAATTGCAATAAACGCGCAAAATTAACACAATTTTTAACTCTCCAGTGAGACTAAACAACTATTTAATTACAGTAACTTATAAATAAAATCATGTATAGGTACTTTGATAACTGCAATTTTTTTTTATTGTATTAGATGAATAAGGTGCAAGAAACAATTAAACACGTAACATTGTTACCTTTGTTTCGCTACTACTTGGCTCGGCTAAGTTTAAATTCCAGTAATGCCCAGCGTAGCAGATGCTACGGACAGGCCGCTACGCTACACCACTGCCTACGCCGTCCTACGACAGCTACGAAAAATTTTCCCCTGTTGGAACTGAACCGTAATAAGGTCTGAGCAAAGAGCAGAACATTTATAGAACTGGCCAAGTGCTAGACGGACTCGCATACTATACCGAAAAGGGGTGATACGAAACATCGTTATTAATATAACCACCCATTAATATAATATACAGCAAAAATGGGTTACATTCAGTTTCACTTACTTTCTGAGAATAGGTCGCAGGTTGGTTAATATGGCAAAACAACTTTTGCGAAGTCGAATATACAAAAATCTCGTGTCACAGTGTTTGTTTCAACTAGACCGAACTTAAGATTTGTTACATGTAGACAACAGTTACAATATATAAGGTCCTAACAAATCAAGCGCAAATATTTTAAGGGGTAGTCATATATAGTGTAATAATACCTTTGAGCAAAAAAAAAAAAAGATCGTTAAAGGATTTGCTTAATTTTTTTTTCAACAAAAATTAAAACTTCCAAACCAATTCATTTTATATCATCCTGTTTTCATGCACACACACACACACACACACGATTGAAGTATCTGGCGGTAAACAAATTTAATGACAGTGACATTTATTACATGTGTAGGTAGTGCGGCGGCAATTATAGGTCAGTTAAGTAAAGCTGGCACGTTCAACACATTTACACGTTGCGCTTGTGTAGTGTCTGTGAATAGCGCGCGGCGTGACGTGTACTGCATGCGCATCATGAAAAGTCACAGGACGAGTTAAGGACAGTTATAGTTTTACTTTTACTACTGTTTATATATACAGCGTGATCTTTTTGGTATTCAACCGTATGTGCGTTTCAATGAGGGATTTTTCTGACAGCTAAGAAAAGTAGTTCCAAATGAGCCGCTTTCAGAAGAACTAAAAAAAAAACGAATGGCTGTCAAAGGAATGCAATTTTGGACCTCAGTCCAATAGCCATGTGTGATACATCATCGAATAGGTCTCAGCGAGCTGAATAAAAGTTACTATAACGTCAACAGCCAAATGTTTGTCCTTTCGGAGTTATATTGTATTGAAAAAAAACTAACATTTTCAATTTAAAAAAAAAAGTAACATGTATCACACATGGCTATTGGGCTGAGGTCCAAAACTGCATTCCTTTGACAGCCATTCGTTTTTTTTTCTTCTGAAAATGGCTCATTAGTCAGTAGATGGCATTTTTAAGAGAGGGTTTTTGTTTTTCTTATAGGAATTGCCAGTTTATTCTGTGGTCTTTCCTCTTTTGTTTTGGCTCTCACGAAGGTAAATATACTCTCATGATAGAACGGATCCAGAGAAAATTTGCCAGGTGTATTTACAAGCGGATGTGTGGAAGCTATCCATTTCTCTACCCGTCTCTATTTGTGTATGGCATGGTAGGCTTCGATACATTGGATTTGAGGCGAAAACTGCAGCTGGACATCAATTACTGCCTGCTGATGCGGAATAAAATTTATAATCCTGGCATACTGGGCAGCATCAGAATATTCATCCCGGATAGATACCTGCGCTGCGGTCGCCGCCGACACCTGCTGTTCGCGCCGCTCGCGCTGTGCACGCGACGCGCCAGCAACGCACCCACGGCTAGGGCCCTCGCCCTGCTCAATGACTTTTTAAGCTATGTCCAACATGTTGATATACCGGGTGTCCCAAAACTCGACGTCAACCCGAAGCCGGGTGAAAAGGCAAGTCAAGCTGGTTGTCAGAAAAATATAAAAAAAAATCTAAGTTGTATGATTTCAAAATTATAGGCATTTTTTTAAAAATCGCAAAATTACACACCCTGTGACAGTCTTTTTACTCCTGTTGCCACAAATCTTTACTTTTTCCAATTATTTTTTTTCCTGTGTAACCCTGAATAATGCTTCTCTAAACTGTAATCAAAATTTTGAAACCAGCTGCTCTAGCTTGCATAAAAAATAGGACTGATTTCCTAGAAAAACTTTCAAAATAAAAAATTGCCTAGTTTTAACTGACTGTATTGAAAAAAAAATCATACAACTTAGATTTTTTTTTATATTTTTCTGACAACCAGCTTGACTTGCCTTTTCACCCGGCTTCGGGTTGACGTCGAGTTTTGGGACACCCGGTATTTGTTGATAATATGCCATATATTATAGTCCATTTAAGATTATACTTAGGTACCTAGTTAATTATTGTGTTAAATATTTAAGTAACATTAAGAGCCTTTTGGTTTTACTGTAAGTTGTTCTTAGTGTATGTCAACTAAATAAATAAATTTTATTGTGATTGGACTTCGGACAACTGCTACTGGTGCTAAAATCATAGAAAAAACGTTGAAGAAAAAGAAGAAGAATAGGAGAACAGAACATTCGTGTAACCACAATAGAAACCGAATGATGTTGCTCAGTTGATCACAGATTCCTTCCAGTTGATGAAATCACAGAACAGTAATAAAGTTTTTATCTGTGGCAAGCAATAAGAAAAAAAGGTTAATGAGTAGTTTTCAGAAGAACTAAAAAAAAAATCTAACGGCTGTCAAAGGAATGCAATTTTGGACCTCAGCCCAATAGCCATATGTGATACATCATAAAATAGGTCTCAGCGAGTTGATCAAAAGTTACTATGCCGCCAACAGCCAAATGTTAGTTTTTTTTTTCAATACAATATTACACCGAAATGACTTTGACAGCCATTAGATTTTTTTTAGTTCATCTGAAATCGGCTCATTCATCCAGTAACTGACCACTGAGCGTCCGTGACCCTTTGTTACATAATTAAATTATAATTCAATTGAGGAGGATTTCTGGGATAATTATTTTCGGTTTTGGTAAAGATTTTCTTAGGTAAAATTATTTTTGTTCATGTGAAAATTTATTGAAAATTAAAACTATTTTGTGACCATTGATTCAACCTTGGTTTTAATACTTTTCGCTCAAATTTGCTAAAAATATATTATAACAAGTAACACATATATTTGTATTTATTTATCTACAACGCACCTATCTTACTAAAACCTAACTCTAGTCTACACTTAAACTAGAGTCGCATTTTGAATCAAAATCGTATATTTTAAACATCCTGTATAGTGAAATTGCATAAGTGTGAGTACTGTGAACGTGCCAGCTTTAGATAACTGACCTACATGTGTGCGTGTACATTGTTTCGGGTGTTTATTTAGTATGCATGATCGATTTTTGATTCGACCTATTATTCCTAATAATAATTGTTTAATCGATGTATTGAACATTCTGAATTGTTATTTATTTTTTACTCTATCGGCCCTTAAAATATTTGCGCTTGATTTGTTAGGACCTTCTATGTATCAAGCTAAAGAAAAAGCTTTAAAGACCGGCCAAGTAAGTGTTGAGCCAGGCGCATTGTTGGGTTCCGTAGAACGGGTTAACTGTTTTACATAGCTACAAACTTCATCAAAACAATTTCCAATGCAGTTTACGCGATGTTTTCTATGATAAGTTAGTCGCATATAAAGTCTACTCAACCGTGATAGTTTTCCTTTTAATTTCATCATTATGTGCTATTGCTCTGATTATTTTCACGTTTCTACAATAAACGGTTAACACCCATAATAAGCAAACACCCTAGTCTAGCGAAAGGAGAATGACCAAAAACAGTCTATGTTGCTTTTGCGTTGCGCTTTAAGCATTTATACCTCAAAATGTTTCTTTTGAAAAATGATTTCATAGTTCTATTTGATAAAATAAAAAAGAATCAGGGGTTTAAAAGTAAAAATTAAAAAGTATCTGTATTGATTGTATAACTTCAGTGGGAGATGATAATGCACGTACCGCGAATGCACATCCTGAGAACGTACGCCCTGGTAATGTACAGCCATTGAATCCGTGTACATGTACATGGATTCCCGTCCGCACGTTTTCGGGTCGTGCGTTATCAGCGTTTCTAAACGAATCCCAAAAGAAATACCTCACACACTCCAGTAAAACGTGCAAAACCTATGATGTGAACAACGTAGTTGATTGTATTCTCTGTGATGTGAACGAGGCACCGAATTGTCACCGATTCCAGGGCTGTACGTTCCGCGTTCATGCATTCCCGGTACGGACCGGGAATGCACGGACGGGAACGTACAGGCAGGAATGCATATGCCGATAATTGGTGTCATTTGGGCACGAATTCCCGGGTTGTACATTCTCATGCCGTACATTCTCGGTCCGTGCAATAGTAACACACTTCAGTCACTCAATACAGATTACAAACACAGATTAGATTAAATTATTGCAAAAATCGCAAAAGGTGTACTGTGTACTACATTGCGAAAGTGCAAACTGCAAACGGGGGTTTTTGACGGGAATTCAAACGAGAGGTTTTATTACGGTTTTATTTTTGCAAATTGATCCTAGTGGATTTGATATTGTTTAGTTAATGTAGTTTATTGTTAAACTGACCATGTGTAATGTGTAGGAACAATCCAACCGGCCCTTTTGGAAATCGTTAGGAGATTCTAATGTCCAGCAGTGGACGTCCAATGGCTGAAATGATGATGATGAAGATGATGTATGAACAATATGTGGAATAAATAACTAAAATAAACCGCCATTGTGGGCTTAGGATAGTCTCGTCTCAATTGTGCGCAGGACCTAAAACTGTTTATGCTTATCAGAAATTATCCTCTTTGTCCCCCATCAGGCTCCTTAAACATTGCGACTTTTTGCAGCGATATAGTCACGATTTGCTAGTGCATGGATACACTCGCAAATCGTCCATCGTTACACACACACGCTATGCGCCTGCATATTTGGCTAAAAGCATAAATAATCTGTGGCATAAAGCACAAACTTCTTCCGTAGGAACGAACCTCAGAATAAGGGACAAACGAACTGATAATGACCTATGCTTATAATTAAAACTAAAAGGTGTCAATGCCAATCCAAAATAACACCAAACCACCAATGTTGTCATAACCTCAAAACATGGGCTCAAAATTAAGATTTCTCGAAACCCCCATCTAATATTTTCATAATATTTTTCCTGCATAATTCAGAGCTAATTTCTTATAGTTTACCGTTGGTTTCATCAATGTGCAAGAAGACGAAAAAATAGACGAACTCCTATAGTAAATTGATCATTCTCCTTTACGCTTAAACATGTATACAATACATACCTATATAGATACGTATAATGTATCTATTATATGATATAAATGTTTAAAGTAATAACATTTCACAAACTGATTATGTATAAAAACGGCAAAAAATTACGTTTGTTGTATAAGAGCCCCCTTAAATATTTATTTTATTCTGTTTTTAGTATTTGCTGTTATAGCAGCAACCAAAAAGCAATCTGTGAAAATTTCAACTTTTTAACTATCACGGTTTTACTCTTTGGGTACGGAACCCTAAAAATGATATTCATACATACACAATATTGTTAAACGACTATTTAAACGATACCACACTATTATATAGACGTATTATGCATCCCTAATTTAGACACCATAAGAACTCTTTTTAAACTATATCCTACAGTTTTGTAGGCCTGATTAAGTTAAATGTCTATAATTTGTGCCAAATTTCAGCTTTCTAGTACATGTCCTCCCTGTGCTAAATAGACAGACAAACAGATAGACGAACTTGGCGAAATTATAAGGGTTTCTTGTTAACTACGGAACCCTGAAAACAAGAATGTTAAAAAGCTTACTCATTCATGCTGCGAAACCGTGAAGGCAAAGATTCGTTACCGTTTCGAGCAAGTTTTCGTGGCGCAATCAGGAAATTAACTGAACTTTACGGCGACACGACCGCTACAGACGCTAGCAAATTACACCTAGTTTCTTCGTTCCTATACATAGTGTATTTACGTTTATGAACGAACTCAAAAACAGTTATGACAACGGCTATGAAAAGTGGCAGGTCTAGAAACTATACTGTTTTATTCACAGCTCATGAAAGAAGGTAATAACTATTTACTTGAACCATAATAAAGCAAAATCTTTTATTCTTTGCTACGAGTAAAATATATATTTTTTTATTGTTATTGTTCCGGGAACTAAGAGAATTAACGCGGTATTTAAATTTTTAAAGGCTCGCAACTGTATGCAAGTGCTCTCGAGAGGGGCTACCATTGGCAGCATCGCGGCTTGCTCGTCTAAAGACTGGAACCAGCCGGAGAGTGTTAAATTTGTAAGAGTTCCCGCTCTCATACACTAAGTGCGGGCCAAAGAGCCGCGTTCGTAATAACAGCTACACTCCAGTTTCCAGTATTTATGACATCTTGCTCCAGAAAAATTCTCTCACACTCTGAAAATGCTCTAGGCCAGGGATGGCGAACCTTTGTGAAATTACGTGCTAAAACTAATTAACAAAAAAACTAAATTAATGTAGCCATGACATGCTAACTTATTCACAAGAAGCCAGGTTTTTTCAGATGCCTATGTGAGTGGAGTTCAATTCCACGTTTCCATTATTTATTTTATCGTTTGTCTTCATCTTATTTCCTTTCTTTGTATGGCTTTTTTTTTATTTCATATTTTAATTAATAACAATTCGACAAGTTTTCATAACTTTGTCGTTCGTCACTGCTCTAGATGTTTTCTGGTTACAAATATTTTATAACCCGTGGCTGCTGAGAGACATTTTTACTTGAGACTCTTTTTTTAAGAATACGACCGCTGTTAAAGTCAGCTAGACGTCCACACATTTGAGTGGGGGTTAAGGAAAAAATACAAAGGATTTCTCAGTAGGTTGTCGCTTGGATTCCGTGAGCAAAATTCACGAACGGGATCTTGGAATCCGTCTTTCAGGGTGTTATTGTGAAACTATTCTAGACAAAATCGACTAACCATTGCTTTAAAGCTTGAAATCACATAAAATTTGTTTGGTTTTATTGTCAAAAGATAATTATGTCGGATCGCAGAAGAACTTATTTTTTAAAATAATAATATTAATAAATAAATAACTTATAAAATCAAGGCCTCTGGCCAAGCAACGTGGCAAAGAAGAAAACATTTATTTAACGTTACATAGACATACATAATTTAAGCAATGCAGCTAGCATCATGAGAAATTTTGCGTCAGATGTCGACCGAGGTGTCTGAAAGTGTTCCTTTGCTTAATTAGATTTTTGTGCTTGCCTTTTTGATGTTGGACTTTAATAATGTGAACATTATAAAATAACTAAATAAGATACATGACAGGTTAGCCAAGTAAGTATGCACGGCAACAAGCGTCTAAGTCAAAGAAAAAATAAAGATTGAAATCATCGATATCACGAAAAAAATCAACATTGTGTCATTCAAATTTATGAAACAACTGATTTTTTTTTTCGCGTATTCGGCACAATAAAAATTATTTGCATTGCCGAGTAAAACCCCCATCGTCGGATAAATATGGGCATTTTGTTACACTATATATCTTCTTATTAGAGTGTGGAGGATTAAGCCACCGCCCTGCATACACCTGCATTATATTGTTTTGTTTGAAGAAATAACTAGATTCTCCTCCCAAGGGTTGAATACAATGGTCGTTCTATAGCTATTGTCATTCAGCTTTGGTCTACATTGTATGCAATCAATGGAGAGAAATCGTTAAAATACGGGAGCACTAAGGTCTTTCAATTTCTTTGCTTATCCTAGGTCATTCATTCATCCTATTATTATTATTTTACATTCATGGCATTACCAATAAATGTTTAGGTACACCCATACCAAGGCTGAATGAAATGAAAACTAGAAAAATGTCTGAGAGGTCTCGAGAATCGGCACTTTGGTCGAACACAAAGCAACGGCTGTAACTTGTCAGTAATTTATTGATTCTCCTATATTTTTCAGGTTGCTATGGAAAATATTTTTTCAATTGCCTTATAAGGAGACGGACTCTGGATCAAAAGCCCTTGACGGGAACAACTTGTTTTTCAACAACAAATCTGTTTTATCCGACTACGGCGAAGGTTCAAAGGAGGGTGATATTTGGCTGGTAATGTCTGATTCTATTTCCCCTCATAACTTCTTAACCAATCAAGTCATTTTGACAAATAAAGTCTCAGTCGGGTTGTTGGTTATTTTTAGGTTTTCGTACCCAAAGGACCGTAAAACGGACCCTATTACTGAGACTCAGCTGTCCGTCTGTCACCAGGCTATACAGCACGAGCCGTGATAGTATTGCGGCAAGAGAATCTTCGATGACTTGACTAGTTTATTGACCTGTGTAGTATTAGCTATTTAGTATTTAAAACGCTTTTATTATTATTTAGCGTAACGAAAATTTACTTTTCAAATAAGCCGCCAAAACGCTATCTTAGGCAATATGGCGCCGCCCAGGATTATGACGTCACTTCCCGGTAAACCAACCAATGAACGTAAGAAAGAATGAATGACAGACGCCATTTTTACTAGCATGTGACGTCATCATAGAAATGGCCAATCCAGGCCGTTTTCGATACAATGGCGCCAGATACAAATTATGAAATTTTATCTTGGTTTTTTACAAATCATAATGGTTTTTTTTAGTTAAAATGCCTTAAAACGGTTTAAAGAGACATAATTTATACGAATACATATAAATAATACCGTTTTTTTACACTGTCAAATAGCCTATTGTTGAGGATAGTTAGAGAGAGTTAATCCCCTAAGCTGTAGGTAAATGGTAAAAAAGCCTTTGGTTGCTTTTTGAGATGTTAAGTTGGCCAGTTTTTAAAGTACGTGTTTTGGTAGGATACCTTTTGTTCCAGTCAGAATACTTTAAATTTACCTACCTACACTGACATCCAGACAACAGTAATTTACTTTTGAAACATTTTGAAATATTACAATATAAGTAATTAATGGTGTACAGAATATCACAATTTTAATCTGCAACCTTGTAACAAAGTGCAGCCTGCGGGTTTTTGCTGGAGCACTCATTGAATTATTAATTTCGTGTGAAATCCGCATCGACACACACAGAATTTTTGTTTTTGCTCTGAAAGTGTTTCTGTTCCAGACTAGAGGTTTCGGTTGGGATCGTTTTATTTGCCGGCCTATTCTGCGATAGATATCTGGTCATTCTTTTCCTCCCATACCGGTGCTTCCATCGTGCAACCTATAGATACGTCCCACTGTAGGGCACAAGCCTTCTCTCAAAGAGAGGGTATGTAAGCAGCATATAGTAAAAAAAAAGAAACCCAGGTCTTGGATGTTTACATGTTTGCGACGTCGCTGTTTCCGGTTCCCACGACACAGGGTATCCTAGTGTGAGGCCAGAAGCAAGGTATAAACATTTATACCTTGCTTCTGGCCTCACACTAGGATTATAGGAGGGTATCCTAGTGTGAGGCCAGAAGCAAGGTATAAATGTATGAAAATGTTATCTTATGTTATGTTATATACGTCTCACTATAGGAAACAGCCTTTTCTCATAGATAGTATGGGCTTAAGCACCACGCGTGCCCACCGCGGATTGGCGATGGTGGGAGGTGCTTGCGATATTTTATTTTAAGTCGCCTCTCCTGTGTCCCCATGTGTTGCTGGCAAATGTTTTCCTCAACTCTATCCTGGCCCACATTTTACCACACCAGTAGGCACTTAAAGGTCGAGATCGTCTCGTCACCACTAAAATCTACTGATAATAGCTACCACGTGTTTCTTTTTATGATCTTTAGCCAATTGACTTTGGTTTGGCCTTTGGAGATTTGGTTTGTGTACGAGAATTAGAAGGATTACTGCCTTATTACTGCCGTTATGTTAACTTTCGAACACCTTAGTAAAACAATGGTTCTCCACATTATTTCACGTCACGTACCTACACGTACAGGTACTTGCGTATCTAAATATTGAGGGAGACTTTGCTTGGTTGGCCGTAAAGGCAATCGATGGCGTCCGTCTTACTTGTTTTACGAGCACAGAGATTTTACTGCACGCTAACAAAAGGTGACACATTGGTATCTTCTTAGCATAACATCACTGTTATATCGACGTAATTTAGAGTCGATATATTCTATGAGGAAGGCCTATGTCCTGCAGTGGGAGTCAAAGGCTGATGATGATATTCTAAAAAGAATATTCAGCATTTTAAGTCGATCGATAATCCTGAATATGCTAAAATATGCTTTCCATAACCTGGTTACTAACGGAACCCAACAGGGTTCCAGGTTGATTTATCAAGCCTTAGTAAATTATCTCGGTCGCGTTGTATTGTCTTACCAATGAGTAGAATGAGTAGCCAGTTTTCATTTTTACAAAATGTGTCACTATGGAAAAAAACCTGACAAATAAAACGAAAAAGAAAATTAGTTACCTTGTGACTTTGTTTCAGCGGACTTACTTTTTTTCCCTTATAGGCGGGCGCCCGCGTACAAAGACCTCTAGGAAACTTGCATGCGTATTTGCTAAGTGCTGCGTATGTAACATGAGGCGGGCAAGCCGTGCGCTAGAGCGATTAATATTAAAAGTCGCGACTTTGTTGTGATATTTTAGCCCCAAATAACGCGCAACTTGCGCCATCATTCTACCTGTGCTGGTCGATAGCGTATTAATTTGCGATTGTCCATGTGACATAATTAGCTTTTTTGTCGTTTCTACAATAATGCCAACTTGCACCACTTTCTTAAATGTGGTTCAAACAGTATTTAACAAAAAAAACTTTGTACAAAGTCGACTTAATCTGTAGAATTTTTGGTGGACTACATCATACATACAATGGTGTTGAATTATTCATCAAAACACAACTGATTAAACGACGACATAAGTGACATTGTGGCGAAAAAGTATTTTTTTCTTAGTCTTTGTAAATGAGCAGTGTTGATTGAAACTCAAGTTTCAACTTGATAGTATATCTAATCACAATGCTAATTCGGTACACAGAGATACCTACAAAAGCCTACGGATCACGTTAAACCGCCAAAAGTTTCAAAGCTCGGTTCTGGTTACTACTCGTATAAAGGAAGTGCCCAACAAAGTTCGCCACTGTGCTCACTGCAGATTTACATACGAGTTTTAAACTAAGTATAACTCTATAAAGATACCTCAACAACATTATCGGTAGGTAGAAACCAATAAATATACAAAATAAATAGAGTGGAAACATCAGATCCTGTCAGCTGCGCTTACATAAATTATGTATGGATGAGTAGAGGCGTAGCATTTAACCATCTTATCAAAATAAAATTTCTTACTGTCGGGGAAATATCATGTTGATAAAATATAGCTTACATTTTATGATAGTGTATCAAGTTGAAAGGACCAGGGATGTTGCAAGGTGAACGAATGTAGTAGGTACCGTGAGCGGGAGCGAAGGGCAAGACGCGTATGTACTAAGCCGCATACAGATTTTCTGCAACACAAGAAGAAGTAGAAGAAGAAGAATCTTCTTTATTGCATACAAGAAATAAAAATTACAATTAAAAAAATATATACAATAGGCGGAAGATAGATGTAATGCAAAAATTTTCATTCTTGTCATTGTGTTCGCGAATATCTTGCAAACGTCTGTGTCTTCCTGAACACATTAAAATATGTGAAAAATCGTGCATTGCGTGTGGCAATGTTATTTTCCACTTAATCTGTAATCTGCAGTTCCCGGGAGCATTACCTCATTATGAGTTTTCTTATGAAACTTGGTCATCAAGTTTGGTTTGTCATAGCACTGTAAGATACGGGAAACGGGATGTCTTCAACGGATAATACTTAGTACAATTACAAGAATGCATAAAATAGTATATTTAATTTTATTAGGATAGCTTACGAAAGTGTTCATTTTTTCATTTGACAGTTTATGTGTTATTTTGTATTAAATACTTTGATTTTATTTATTTTATTTCGTTCACAAATACCTTTTAACATTCTCAATTTCGTTTTTTCATACCGTTGATTGAGTAGAACCATAGATCAAGCCACAGTGTAACCGGTTTTGTGTCGGTGAAATATTATTTCTTTGTGTGCGTGAATGTTGCCAGAGTAAAGTGAATTTGCCATCATGTGTGCTAAAATATTTCAGTCGTTCGTAGAAAGTGAATAAAAATGTAATTGTTTTGAACATTATTACTCATACAATAAAACACGTCTAGCAGTAGAGTTGTCAATAAAACGTCCGTTAACATATTCGTATTATTAAATACACTTTTCTCACTGATTTACGGTAGTTTCATTTACATTTTACAGGTTGCATTTTAATAATATTAAGTGTACCACTCGTGAAAACTTCAGAAATTTCTAATCTGTTCATGTGGGTACAAGAAACGGAAAGAAAAGTAATTTTTTTTCTTTACATTTTAATTTTCCTATTAACACCTGAAAATACCATTGTTAAAGAACTTCACGTTCTGGTGTCTAATTTGTTTACCGTGCGTTTACTCCCTAAATACCGCCTGGCAAAACATAGAATAATTTGTTACTTGAAGACTTTTAGCAACTTTAGTTGAAATGTACAGAGCATGTTCGAGCATTTGATGTGGGTGACCAGTTCTTTTTTCCACATGCTAGCACCCATTTATCCAGAACAGGAGTATTTTGAAGAAATCTGGAATGGAAACATTGTGAAATTTCATAAATAATGTAATACATCAAAATAAAATATTGTATTATTGTAACTGAAAAACTGCTGGCAGATGCTGGATGCGGCAAGCTGAAGACAGGGCGCTATGGCGCTCATTAGAGGAGGGCTATGTCCAGCAGTGGACTAATATAGCCTGATGATGATAATGATGATGATGATTGTAACTTTTGATTAAAGGCGATTTAAGTACGTAAAAAAAGTGAATAGTATATGAAAGTAGTAATGGTGTCCAAGATGATATTCAGATTTGTTTAGTTAAATCATACTCGAAAAAATATTGACTCATTATGTTTTTTTCTACAAAACCGCTTTCTCAACTGGAATTCATCTATTGTAATGCTTTGCATAACAATTTACTTTCGTACATATGTATTTGACTGCCTACCAGCTAAAGTAACTTTTAAACTCACTTTAATAATACATAGTTAAAGTAATGATCGGGATTTTCAACATAAATGAATGGCAACATTTTTTTACTCTTTGGTTCTTTAGGTTAGCAAAGTAAATTCTATTAATATTGCTTTCCGTAGGGGAGCTACTAGCATTAACTTAACTAAAATAATCAACATAAAGCAACTTTGGGCTTAGCACTCATTGAAACACAATCATTGCGTACCTGTGAAAGGAAACTTCTCCCAAAGCACATTCTCGACGATTTCTGCATCCTAATACACTAAGATGCACCATACGTTCTCTATTTAGGTCACTTTTCACATAACATTCCACAAATAAACGATTTCTCTTGGAAAAGACTAGCGTAGCGTTAAATGTGATTAAATTTCCAAAATCTTGTCGTTTGTTTGCCCCTAAGAAACGTCAACTTGACATGGGGGCAAACAAAAAAAAGCAGTTACACTTTTGCCTTTTATTCTGTCTCTTTTTCACCCATGATCGCTACATAAGTTTGTTTCATTTACATCTTGTATGTCTGCGTTATGGCTTGCTCCATGGTTTTACTCACGTTTTACCATTTACTCCCTCCACGTTTCATACAAACTTACAAGTAGAACTCTAGACTGTTGAAACCTCAGATCATAGAAAGAAGGTTGAAACTCATTCAAACTATTTTTAGTGAAAGGTATTTAATTTAGAAATATACGAAACTAGACGAAAACCCGGCTTCGCTCGGGTAAAATGTAGACGCAAAATAATATTCCACTATGTTTTTTTTTATATGGTGACGCCTCTGTATTTATCAACCACCAGTAGATATAAATATCTTAATACATTCAGATACATAAGCTCACACCTGTATCCCAGAGGGGTAGGCAGAGACCACGGACTGTCACCTGCCACTATCCTGACAAATCACTTTCGCTTCATCGACATCCATTAGTCGTTGCATGTACCCACATCGGTTTCGGGTACTTTTAATCTTGCCCTTTGCTAATACATCCCCTATTTGGTCGAAGTATGTCCAACTGGGGCGTCCCTTACCGGCCCTTCCACTCACATTCACCCGATATATTTGCTTTGAAGTCTTTCTTCGTCCATCCTCTCCACATCTCCAAACCAGCGCAACATTCCTTTTTTCAATTCTAGTCACTCACTACATCCTCTTTCTCTACATCCTCGGTCTCTGATCACACTATTGCGTATTCTGTCATTCAAAGTAACACCACACATATTTCTTAAGGATCTCATTTGTACTGCACTAATCCTACTTTCATGATTCTTCTGCCATACCCAAATCTCGCTACCATGCTTACATCAGTATTGGAACCAGCACACTATTACGGATAGCCAATCTTGCTCTTTTGGACATGTTCTGGCTACTCACGAAGGAATGCAAGGCGAAAATCGGATACTTATCATAACTTTGTCATGGGTACCTCATCACAAATTACTAACTAAATGAGCTTCCTTCATAAACTTAACAGCTAGTGAATCTAATGACGTATTCAATGAGACGTAGAATCCACTTGGCTAATCAACTAAAAACAGCTCCCCCTCTTTGGCTTTACAGCTTTTAGTTTTGTATTGACCACGTTTTTCTTCATCATTTTAATTTTTGGTATTTTTCTTATCTAGTGGTTTTTACATTTCAATAAGTTTATTGGTACCTAACTAAGCAAAACAATAAAGATCAATTTATGACTTTGATTTCCTTTTTCAATTATTTTTCAGACCCTTCCAAAACTCAATGTCAATTACTCGTTTTGTCTTCCCGCCAATGAAAAACACCACAGATTACTTACTACACCTTCTCAGTTGGTACAGATGATAATAACCTTTTTGGATGCCACGGTATTCCACACACCATGAAGTTAACAAATTAGATCAAAGGGCCGGTTTATATTATCTTAGTGTTTAGGAAAGTGCTTTACTTTACACTCTGTTGCAACATTATGCTGAATCGGGCCCATTTTGGGGGCTCAACCTTTAACGACCTCTGTGGCGTAGTGGTTAGCGCATCTGACTACCATGCGAGAGGTGCCGGGTTCGAATCCCGGCTGGGGACAAAAAAAAATCCCAGGTCTTGGATGTTTACATGTTTGTGACGTCGCTGTTTCTGGTTCCCACGACACAGGGTATCCTAGTGTGGGGCCAGAAGCAATGTATGTGCCTGTATGTTAATGTAAATATGTAAATGTAAGTTATTATTTTCATGTTGTACAGTTTATTTTTTTTTACGCTTTTTATGCTGTCTGTGTTTTTTTTTATTATTGTACGCATTCTGTGTGTGTGTGTTTTTTTGTTTTGTTTTGAGTATCAAATAAATAAATTTTCTTTCTTTCTTTCTTTCCGTCTTTCTTTCTGTCTTTCTTTCTTTCTTTCTTTCTTTCTTTTGTTCTTTCTTTCTTTCTTTCTTTCTTTATTTCTTTCTTTCTTTCTTTCTTAAGGAGATTGCTTATGTAGAAACGTGTAAGCGCCACTTGCCTTAGTACGTTTTACGGTATAGTACGGTTCTAGTTGCCTTTCAATTAGAATCAAAATAGAATTGGTTTCTATTGTTCTATCCAGTAACACCTGAGCGCGTTACTATCCTCGTTACTTATCTGTGTATAAACTAAAAATTTAGTGACAACTTTAGGAGAGTGCGCAAGTGACTCGTGACGGGTGCGTGTTGTTTTCATTAACTCGAATTATCAAACTTACTTATGTGTTCCATTAAAACTCATAGTATTTTGAGTAGGATAGCGCATATTTCGCGACGTCGACGAAGTGACACTCTACTGGAAGAAATATAAACGTTCACTCGAACGTCTAGTAATGTTCTAATGCACTTGCCTCTCTAATTGTATTATAGCACTCTCCTAAACACTAAAATAATGTAAGCGGCCATAACAGTTCACAATGAAAACTTGTGACACTAACACCACAATGATGACATTGACATGTTTACTTAGCAACGCCATTGTTGAATTTAATAATTTTTATATTGATGCTGCTCGATAATACGAATTTTCCGCCCATATGTTGTCGACTCAGATCAACTATTTTTTTACGCTCTTTCATTTGGTGTGCATATCGTTCGAGTCTACCGTAGACCCGAACGAAATTATTAATATAGACTAGACGAAAACCCGGCTTCGCTCGGGTAAAATGTAGACGCAAAATAATATTCCACTATGTTTTTTTATATGGTGACGCCTCTGTATTTATCAACCACCAGTAGATATAAATATCTTAATACATTCAGATACATAAGCTCACACCTGTATCCCAGAGGGGTAGGCAGAGACGACGGACTGTCACCTGCCACTATCCTGACAAATCACTTTCGCTTCATCGACATCCATTAGTCGTTGCATGTACCCACATCGGTTTCGGGTACTTTTCATCTTGCCCTTTGCTAATACATCCCCTATTTGATCGAAGTATGTCCAACTGGGGCGTCCCTTACCGGCCCTTCCACTCACATTCGCTCGATATATTTGCTTTGTCAGTCTTTCTTCGTTCATCCTCTCCACATCTCCAAACCAACGCAACATTCCTTTTTTCAATTCTAGTCACTCACTACATCCTCTTTCTCTACATCCTCGGTCTCTGATCACACTATTGCGTATTCTGTCATTCAAAGTAACACCACACATATTTCTTAAGGATCTCATTTGTACTGCACTAATCCTACTTTCATGATTCTTCTGACTTCTGCCATACCCAAATCTCGCTACCATGCTTACATCAGTATTGGAACCAGCACACTATTACGGATAGCCAATCTTGCTCTTTTGGACATGTTCTGGCTACTCACGAAGGAATGCAAGGCGAAAATCGGATACTTATCATAACTTTGTCATGGGTACCTCATCACAAATTACTAACTAAATGAGCTTCCTCCATAAACTTAACAGCTAGTGAATCTAATGACGTATTCAATGAGACGTAGAATCCACTTGGCTAATCAACTAAAAACAGCTCCCTCTCTTTGGCTTTACAGCTTTTAGTTTTGTATTGACCACATGTTTTTCTTCATCATTTTAATTTTTGGTATTTTTCTTATCTAGTGGCTTTTTCATTTCAATAAGTTTATTGGTACCTAACTAAGCAAAACAATAAAGATCAATTTATGACTTTGATTTCCTTTTTCAATTATTTTTCAGACCCTTCCAAAACTCAATGTCAATTACTCGTATTGTCTTCCCGCCAATGAAAAACACCACAGATTACTTACTACACCTTCTCAGTTGGCACAGATTATAATAACCTTCTTGGATGCCACGGTATTCCACACACCATGGAGTTAACAAATTAGATCAAAGGGCCGGTTTAGATTATCTTAGTGTTTAGGAGAGTGCTTTACTTTACACTCTGTTGCAACATTATGCTGAATCGGGCCCATTTTGGGGGCTCAACCTTTAATGTATTTTATAATTATTTTCATGTTGTACAGTTTATTTACTTTTACGCTTTTTATGCTTTCTGTGTTATTTTTTTTATTATTGCACGCACTCTGTGTGTGTGTGTTTTTTGTTTTGTTTTGAAAAAAAAAAAAAAAAAAAAAACTCACGCTCGTTATCCCCGAGGGGGTAGGCAGAGGCACTAATCACTTGAACTGGGCCCACGTTTTGCCGAGTTTATTAGTTTTTTGAGTTTTTTGTTTTGAGTATCAAATAAATAAATTTTCTTTTTTTCTTTCTTTCTTTATTTCTTTCTTTCTTTCTTAAGGAGAGTGCTTTTGTAGAAACGTGTAAGCGCCACTTGCTTTAGTATCAAAATAGAATTGGTTTCTATTGTTCAGTAACACCTGAGCGCGTTACTATCCTCGTTACTTATCTGTGTATATAAACTAAAAATTTAGTGAGAACTTTAGGAGAGTGCGCAAGTGACCCGTGACGGGTTCGTGTTGTTTTCAATAACTCGAATTATCAAACTTACCTACTTATGTGTTCCATTAAAACTCATAGTATTTTGAGTAGGATAGCGCATATTTCGCGACGTCGACGAAGTGACACTCTACTGGAAGAAATATAAACGTTCACTCGAACGTCTAGTAATGTACTAATGCACTTGCCTCTCTAATTGTATTATAGCACTCTCCTAAACACTAAAATAATGTAAGCCGGCCATAACAGTTCACAATGAAAACTTGTGACACTAACACCACAATGATGACATTGACATGTTTACTTAGCAACGCCATTGTTGAATTTAATAATTTTTATATTGATGCTGCTCGATAATACGAATTTTCCGCCCATATGTTGTCGACTCAGATCAACTATTTTTTTACGCTCTTTCATTTGGTGTGCATATCGTTCGAGTCTACCGTAGACCCGAACAAAATCTATATATATAAAAATGAATCCCTATTTCCCTTGGTCACGGCATCACGCCTGAACGGCTGGACCGATTTCGCTAATTCTTTTTTTGTTCTGTTCGTTATTATCAGGAGAAGGTTCTTACGAAAGAAAAATTAAGGAAATTGCGCGGAAAATTAGAAAATTTAAAATTACTTAACCACCATATAAAATTATTAAACTTTTTTAATGTAACCTTAAGACATTTGACATAGAATTGACTGAATGCGTGCTGCAAATATAGTCAAAGAGGATGAAAAAAAAATTACGTTTAAAACGGATTCTTCTGTCAATCTTATTTTATTGATAAACAATATAATAAAATCAAAAATCTGCTCATTTATGGCGTCTAAGGCGGAACAAAGTTCGCGGGGTCAGCTAGTTATTAGTATAGATATACGATTATAAATATAAGAAATTATTTTCATCTTTTGTTTCAATAATCGACACAAAGATAAAATCTGAAATCTGAAAAAGAAATGCCAGACACAGACAGGTAGGTATTTTGTATAAAAAATTCTCAATTCAGAAACTACCTGGTCTACTCATTATGATTTTGGCAACGGATTTAAACTGTCCGATTAACAATACCTACAGTTATAATATAACAATAATTGTTTTGTAATTAATAAGATATTATAATTATTATGAGGGCGTCGGACTCGTGAGCTTTTGTTAATAACCTCCACTCATACAAATAGGTAGAGGGAAATAAAGCTAAACTCCCTCACCCCCAAACCCTTCTTGTTAAACTTGGCAAAATGGTAAATACATTTTAATCTCCTACAGAGGCTAATTAATCAGGTAAATGGTTACTCCGAATTTGGATATGAGTTTAGCATACGTAATTACTTATTTTTTAATTAAAGCTCAATCAATTGTCAACAACTCACTTAGATAAAAGTAAATCGTCAGGTTTACGAGTAAAAATCCCGATGTTTATCTCTGATGATGATCTTGCTTGAAATGGATAACGACGTACATGAAGTCACCGTTTGCTGTAATTTGTTTTGATTTCAAGGCTGGGTTCTTCGAGTGCACAGATTTTAATGGGACGTTCTGCGCTAAGCGACCGAATAATTTATATTCTTTGGGTAACAGTAAGCATTTTTTGGAATTACAGAAATACAAATTTAATTTTGAGGACCAAAGTCACAAATACCTACATTCAGTGATAGTATTTTTTTAGGTATTTTATTATTCACAACTAGTACAGATTAAAACGAACAAAATGAACAAACGAACATTTACAATCATATATATATACATTGCTTCTGGGCCCACACTAGGATACTCTGTGAAAATAAAACCTTATTTAGTGAAAATTAGGACTATAGCCCTAGGGCTGTCGGTCATTATTCTCTGTCCCTTTTATATAACTCAGTCCCATACAGAGTATATTTTTTTCAGATTTTAAATACTATCTATTAGAGAGTAAAATGTATCTTAAAACACCTGATCTAAGGGTAATGTTGGAAAACTCGGCCTTAATAGGTTCTAGAAAGTACGGTAGATACCGATAGCGGAGCAAACTCAACGAGTCAACTATAGACCAACATTAACAAACTTCCCGTATGAAACGTACATTATGTGTTATTGACTCTAACCTCTACAGGTGTATAACAATCACCGCTCTGCCTGCAGGCTGTACAAAAGTAATGTACACCAAAAAATACTTACTACATAAAATTTTAGTTAGAAATTAAGAAAAAAAGGTTATTAAAAAACAAATACGCTAGGTTTTGCTGAAAATCGTTTCGACACTGCTCGATTAACTATTTATTAGTCTTAAAATACTGACATTTGTCTCATTGTTCACTTAATTAATATTAGTATTTATGACATAACACAACGTAACGTAACTAACGTCACATAGTATAAATAACGTTAGCGTTCATTGAATTTCAGGCCCTTGGACCCATTCTAGGATACCCTGTGCTATAGTACATAACGAAGCAGGACATCATAAGCATGGAAAATTAAATACACTCAGACTGAGGCCATTTGTACACAGCAAGTACGGCGGCCTCCAGGGGGAACGAGATTTTCTCCAGTTTCTCTTTCATTCGTACCTCACCGACAAGGATGGACGAGGCTGGTGTGTCAGCCTCTTTACATTCTGTATGTGTGTGTGAGCCTGTACCTCGCTCGGGCCCGGGCGGCCGCAGGCTACAGCCAAACAATTCGGTTCAAATTCAGCGGAGCAGTGCAAAGTTGAAAGTTACCGACCTGGGAAAGTGGCTGAAAGTTTTTTAGCTTTGTTTCCTATTTAAAACTGCTAATTTATGGCTGATGAGTGGAAAACTGCTTCGCTCGATACAAATGCAATAATCAATGTTGCATTTGTATCGAGCGAAAGTTTTTTTATAAACATGACTTATACATACAGTCTTAAACATGACTTATGCATGTGGTGTGGTGTAGTGAATGCATAACTTGGAAGCCGTTGTTTGAGTGTCTGTGTCACTTCCAAGAAGCAAACGTTGAACATTTTAATATTGTTTTAAAATTATTAAAGCTCAACAAGATGTGTGACACATTAATGTCACACGATTTGCCCGCGTATAAACTCAAGATGAAAAATAAATATCAAAAACATGCTCATTGGAAACACGGCAAGGGGCTTTACGTAGGTACTAAAATTAATAGGTAGTAAAAATACAGCAAATATTGTACGGAAGGGAAGGAAAACAGTACAGGGAAAAATCTGAAAACTATAGATATGATATAAACTAGCTATGTAAGCTCGGAAAAAGATTTGATACGAGACTTGATTCCTGAACTATTTTTGATACGTATTTTACGGAAACCTTGCTGAGCGAGTCCGATTCGCATTTGTCCGGTATTTTTAATGGCGTTTTTTAATGGTATAAGTACATAAGTTTTCCAAAAATCAAAGAATCTTTACAATTGGTATCGTGCATATCCCGAAAAATGCTCCTAGCACTATCGCACAAAGAAAGTAATTGAAAATTGTCTGTTTCCCACACATAAAACATGGGACCGTTGAATTGTGGAATTGACTAGCGTCGACGCGGAAAAACATCATATTTTTACAGATCGAATTCATAGAATGTGTCGTACAAATTCTTAATTATGTTACCCCATTGCGTAATTTTTGTGTGTAGTTGCTGTAATAACAGCACTGATTTTACTTTTTACATTACTTTGCAATAGGAATGTTAGGAAATTTTGAAAAAAATGCCAAAAGGGGCTGATATATTATATTGAATTAATGATATATCTAAATAAATAACTGGGGACAAGCAAATAAGTTAAAATATTTTTTTGTCTTCCGCATTCTTGTCAACGATAAGTTAAATATTAATAACTTTATTCTGGACACCCTTACTTGGCTTTTACATAATTATAGACAAAAGCTCAGTGAAATTATTTTAGCATTTATTTTTTTATGTGTGCTTTTGTGGCAATGTTAAATACTTTCTATCTTTCTTTTTTTCAAAATAGTCCTCTGCCACATCCATGGATGTAATAATCAAAGAGGATTGAGTACTCTGACAAAAAAATGTCCTGACAAGGAGGCTCGAACTAGTATAATGTCATCTCTTTCTAAGTAGGGTGACCTTGATGTCAATGAAAACCGGACGAAACATAAGGGAAGCCAGCCGGAAGGAACGAGCGAAGTTCTCTCTTGTTTGAGTCTCTTGGAGTAACTTGGGCATTTACTTCCATAATGGGCGACACAGTACCTAGTGGTAGGTATATTCATTGACTGAAGAACTTTAATTTACACTTATATTTGCATTTAACGAAGTTTTAACAAATTAAAGCCAAAATCAAGTCATAAAATTAGCTTTAATCCAAAAATAAACACAAAGAAATAACTCATTTAAATGTATAGAATTTACAACTTGCTTATTGAGTGTTAATTACAGTTACAGTACATTATATACTGCCCTCAAATAAGGTTTGTAGTGGTGAAGAAGAGTAGAGAGAAGAGTAAAGATAAAACTCAACTTCGACCATGTTAAAATACGTTTTTAAAACCTTGAGTGGTATTGCTACAAAAATTACTTAGCATACATTCATGGCTCGATTCGAGTCTGGGCCTTTAATTTGAGAACAAGTAAAGTTCACTATCTTGCATGGATACATGGATACATGCAAGATAGTGAACTTTACTTATATTCACAGTTATTTTTAGTGAACTTTTCTTACATTTCTTATCATCAGTTACAGTAGGCTACTTTTTATCGCGGAAATCGCACTCATTCTGCGGAATTAACTTAATCATATTTTGATCTACGTAAGTTTACAAATTATTTTCAGTGAACCAATTTAGAACTTTATATCATTATGGTACTCTTGGTCTCGACAAGGGTTAAATTAAAAGTTAAAAATGTTGTTGCAGACAAATTTTAGTGTACAAATCGTGAATTCAGATAGTAAAATCTAACTTGCCAATACGAATAAAACTCATGTAGCTAGCTAGATTGATGACAAACATTTGAATGTTTTTTTGTTACATTTAAAATATGCATAAAAGCTAATATACATTACAAAATAGAATAGAATTATTAAGTATACAATTAAATATTCTATTATACCTCCTGTCAATTTTTCTATTCAAACATAATATTCAAAGCTTCTTCTTTTGGGGAATGCATTCAGTCAGTTTGGGCACCTGCATCGAGCTGTGGTTGCTTCGTTGGTAGTTCTTCCAGTTCAACATTTTCTTCCGTCGCTTAGTACCATTACTTTTTTCGCCACAGGCTGTAAATATTTATTTATTACTTACTTTCTAATAAACTTCTTAGCAAACAAAACACAAAGGTAACAGAAAAGTCCTGTGCAACGTACCTAAAGGGGTTGGTAAGCACGTCAATAAAAAGTAAACTAAGTGATACTTTCTGAGTTTGTCCCGTTTGAAAATTTAAAATATAAAAAAAAAACATTTTAATTCATTCAATTGTTCATTATCATCATTTTAAAGTATTTTGCGTTACAACTAGTAATAAATTGGGGACATTTTGTCAAAGAGTATTTGTTGTTCGTGATAATTATTTTTTCTATCGATTGGCATAATGTACACCAAACGGCAACTTTTCATGTACGAACGTACAAACTTTAGGTATGCTACAGAGGTTTGAAGCCTTTTACTCACCACTACAAATGGTACAGGATCTTCCTTCAACCTAAGTAAGACCGTAGGTTTAAAATCTTATTTTCTAAAATACCGGCTTTTGCAGGCTTCACAAAATGCAGGATTTTGTGATGTCGAACCAGAGCCTCATATAGCATCCATCCATTTTAAACGTAAGCTTTCGTTTTTAGTAAAACTGAAAAGAGACCATTGGGTAATCAAACACATGGCCTACATTTTACAACATCATGGTCATAGTATTCCACATAAATGAGTAAGAGTAAGACACACTCCTTCAGTTTGTGGCTCTCGCTCTGGACACTTTACTCTAGTTGCTTACTTATACGATTTTATGTTTTATTTGAGAAGACAAAGAGTTTAGTTTTCTATGGAAGGTTTTTCGTAGTGCTCTATCCTCTTTGATTATAACAACCTTGGCCACATCATAGTCATGGGATTCCCATTATTCTGTGCCCATGCTAAGTGCAAGAAGTACCTATAACGTGGCGTCTAGTAGGCTATCACTTTGAAATTAAGTACCTAACGTCTATCGGTTCGGGATATAAATGTTAAAGACGGGCCTTGTGTCAAGACCAGCTTCGTTGGCCAATTTGCTTTCCTTAGCACAGATTTACTTCCCAGCTCAGCTCGCATCTCTATGATAAGCTTTGTCCTTTCAGCCTGTTATTGTAACATTATTCACTTGAGCATCCGGGAAGTTCACAAACAATGAAAACTTCTTTTGTAGACCGTTTTTGCAAAAAATTGTAATATGAACTTTCAATCACGCTAATAGTGATTTTTAGGACATGCGTGACCGAGAACTTAACATAGCTTTAATCTACTTTACTGACACGGCTTACAAATAAAATTACAATCGTTGTCCTCGCGAATTGAGGTAGAATAAAAATAGTAAATGCTTCTAATACAATCACTTATCTAACCCGGTCCTAAATAAGGAAACCCTGTGCTATGGTAACAAGGCGAGGACGTCACAAACAAGGACGAAATGAGACCATGTGTACCGGCGGCCATCTGTGGAAATCGAATTCATGACTGATTAGACCGTTACCTATATACATATAGATAGGCGTGTTTTTTATATTGTGTGTTTTACGGGCCATTACTTCAATCAACATAAAGGTTTTCAATAAGAAAGTATTTTGCGAGAGTGATTGACCGCTTCCACGCTGGGGGAAGGTGCGGCATCGTGTTATTATAAGTACACCCCACCCGTCTCATAAGAATTTATTGGCGTTCACTGAGTGAATGGCCCTAGCCAAACCCCGGGAATATAATATATCGTATGATAACCTCATGAGTGCTTTGGAGACGTTTACCCCGATCCATTATCGGAGAAGGCTACAGCAAAACTTGCCAACGCTAATGGCACGCTTGCACCAGAAACTATCTCTGGATGTCCTCGCAGATAAATTGTCTATAGGCGTTTATCTCTTCATCTCATCCTATCGGAGTTGAAATCGATATGGAGCTTGTATCTCAATGTATAAGACTGTACTCGTAGAGTAGCTGAGTACAGTCGACAGCACGTCAATCTTCACATTTTAGTTGCAAAGTCGCCCGTAATGCAACGGAGTAGAGTGCATGGGTGTATACCGAACTTAAAAAATATTACTCGTGGATGCGTTGAACACTACACAACTCTCCTCTGAATACATTTAATATTAATTCACTGTTTAGTACCAGACATCTATGTCTTCTAAATAATCGTTGATTTTCTAATAAACCTTTTTGCACAGTATGCTTAACATATTTCTTGAGCCGCGTCGGAGGTGTAACTCCATTATATCTAAGGGAATCTTGTTGTAGAACCTTAGACAGTGTCCCACAAAAGAAGTATTAACTTTTGCAAGTCCAAATCGTGGAAATAACATGTTGTGTAGCACCCTGCACGCACGAACCCGCATTGATTTCAATATGAAAAAGCGATAATAGATAGGTACTCATATTGGCAAGCTTTTAAGCGAATTGGAAGTTGGGAATCTTCCACCTGATAAATGTAGGTAATGTTGGTAGGGCTGTCAGCTTGTTTGATAAATAGGGGGTCTTAGCAGACGCGGCAGATTACTCTATGAATTTTAAAATGGGTGAGTACCTACCTACCTTCTTCGATAAAAAACGCCCACTGAGTAATGTGAACAAGGAAATTACCTCCCCTCCTCCCGCCGCTTTTCATTCGCCTCTGACAAAGCCGCCATTAGATGGCCGACCTACACAGGTAAGTGTAGGTTGGCAAACTAATGAGATACCTATACATGAGGCCTACCTACCTAGGTCTTTTTTGTAGATCTTTTCTACTTGTAGAAAAAGTGTCTACTTAGTCTAGTCATATCAGTGGCTGAAACCCGAACCCAAGACTCTGGTCATAGGGCTGAGCAGACACATACACACACACACACACACACACACACACACACACACACACACACACACACACACACACACACACACACACACACACATACACATTTTACTTTTTGTACTAACATATAATACTGTGCATCTTGTGCTGGTGACGCGTCGAATATGAAACCGTTCTTTTGTAGATCGAGAGGCCTGGAAACCTAAGATACCTACATATCTTTTGATCTAGTTTAGGCTTCTGTTGTAGTGTATTCTGTTGTATTGTATCATTTATTCAATGTTATTTTGTATACGAATGTAATTTGTGGACAGAAAAATAATCCATTATCTTATCTTATCTTATTATTATTTAATGTCTTTATTTTACAGCACTATGTACAAAACTTAAGTCCTAACTAACTATTACATATAAATTTTCCCCAGGAATACTTTGGGCGGCGCGGCGTAACACATATTGCATGTCATCTAAGCTGCTCTATACATAGTGTTAAAATCCCCATTGAGATCTGAATATGTGGGTTTAACTCGTCAATAAAAATAACTTTTGCTGTTGGGAAAATTGAGAAACCGCGAAAAAGCGCCGTTTCCTGGTGGTCATACTAATTTGTCATATCTGTATGACTACGAGGATATTCATGTCCTCCTGGTCATACTCACTTTTCTGAACACCTGTAGGGGGAAAAACAAATGCCAGCACATAAAACTACAAAAATACTACTTTATAATAGAAGTAGAATTATTTACTGTCTTTATTTACACAGAAAAGTATTTATATTATACAGGAGGAAGGAAAAACTTTTTTCTAAAAATATCGTGTTACAGTATGACTAGGAGAACATGTATATCCTCGTAGTCATACTGATATGACTAATTAGTATGACCACCAGGAAACAGCGCGAAAAAGTTATCAGTTCGTATCAACCTGTATGATTTTTGGTGGGCCGAGCAGCTCACCGTAACAATGGTTTTTAATAAAATTGTTCTTTTAAAGGTTATCCCGCTATTAAAGTATAACCGACGCCATTAAAATGTACCATATAATGATGCTTTTTATTGGACGTATATTTTATTAAGATAATTTTTTTTTAAGTACTTAGTAAAAAATCTTTGCATTGAGGATTAGACATAGACATAGATTACAAATGTGTGTTTTAAATAAAAACATGGAAAAATACCCAGACAGCTCCCAGTGGGAACAGAACCCACGACCTCTGGCTTGATAGGTAAGCGCCTTAACGGCTAGACCAATGGGTTGGGTCAGTCATGGGTTCATCAATGTTATGGATTCATTGCAAAGGTTACCTACGCACTACGCAGTTAAATTGTAGGAAAGGTGGAATTGGGCGGTGGGAGATTCACCGTACCTGTTGACGTTACCGAGGTGCAAAAATTCCCCTCGTTGCTTTTTTATCATTTTCGGCCTTTAAAAATTCCAAATTTAATTAGTTTTTGACATTCGCCACACTGTTCGGACGTATCTGATCCATTCACTCCTCAGCTTCCATACAAGGTGGACTGTTTTGTCATTCTTTCTGTTTTTTCTTACGACCCGGATTACTCTACTCTGCATATTACCTACTAGCTGTTGCCCGCGACTTCGTCCGCGTGGGCTTTAGTTGAGGAAAGTGTTTGCGTTTGCAATTAAGATTGGGATACTTTTAGCGCATGCGAAATAAATAAAACCATAATACTCTCTCTGAGAGAAGACCTATTCCCTGCAGTGGGACATATACTCGTATAGGCTGTTTACTATGGGTTGTATTTTAAAGAACTGAGAAATATTTATGAACACATGAACGGAGAAATAATAAGAAGAATTGAGAAAATTTATTCAAGAGTTAGAACGACCAATATGAAAAAAAATAAGAAAGTAAGCAAGTATTTAAGGTGGTATTTAAACACATAGAAGAACAAAGAAATTCAGTTCAAAAATCGCAGCGAAATGTTTAATAATCGAAGCGACGATACGAAGTAAATACGAAGAACTTTTATACCTTCTAAATTTGCAACCCCCATAAGTATTGAATTCACAAAAAGGGCTGTCGGCAATAATCAATAACTTTATCAGGAACTTATAACCCAAATACAACATTTTATTGAAATAACTTTGAATATCAGAGAGCTCTCATTCTAACTTTGCACCCCCCTTGGGATGATTTTCTAAAAACTACTTCACACAAATATTTCATTCGAATAACTTCAAATACGGCAGAGTTTCATACTAACTTTGCACCCCCCTTTTACCCCCTGAAAGGAATGATTTTCGAAAAACTATTTTACATGTATTTCATGACTTTTAATGACAAACCTTCATATTGAATTTCATTCGAATAACTTCAAAAACGGCAAAGTTTCATACTAAATTTGCACCTCCTTTTTTCCCCCATAAGGCATGATTTTTGAAAAACTATTTTACACGTGTTTCATGATTTTAAATGAAGAACCTTCGAACCAAATATCATTTGAATAACTTCTAAAACGGCAGGTGTCTTACTAACTTTGCACCCCCCTTTTATCCCCTAAAGGGATGATTTTCGAAAAACTATTTTACATGTGTTTCAAGACTTTCAATGAAGGACCTTTATTCTGAATTTCATTCGAATAACTTCAAAAACGGCAGGGTTTCATTCATACTAACATTGCACCCCGTTTTACCCACTTAAGGGATGATTTTTGAAAGCCTATTATACGTGTATTTCGTGACTTTTAGCGACGGATCTTCGTATTGAATTTCATTTGAATTACTTCAAAAACGGCAAAGTTTCATACTAAATGTGCACCCCCCTTTTACCCCTTTAAGGGATGATTTTCGAAAAACTATTTTACACATGTTTCATGACTTTTAATGAAGGACCTTCATATAAAATCTCATTCGAATAACTTGGATAACGGCAAAGTTTCATACTAACTTTGCACCCCCTTTTTCCCCTTTAACCCTTTATAGAGCAACTTTTTTTTTTGCCAATCACTTTAATTTTTGGATATGTTGCACTGTTGGGTTGGACAAGCAATGTAATTTCTCAAAATTTATGTCGCACTTTGAAAAAACAAAACAAAAGGCGGTCAACCATATGACCGATGACCATCCATAACAAAAGTGAGTGGTCAACCATTTGACCAGTGAGCATTGAAAACATGGTGTATGCGGTCAACCATTTGACCAGTGAGCTTTCTGTTCATTTTAAAGTTTTAATGTTATGTTAGGGAATTTAAAAAAAAGCAATGCAAATTTTTTGTATTTTCATTTATTTAAAATTATCAAAAGAGGTTTTCTAGTTCGCTGAGTTTCAGGTTCTTTTTTGGAGGCATCTGAAAATTATAGTAAAAATTATAACAATTGCACAGTACATTTTGTCCTATAGTTTGAAAATACTGGCGTATATTATCTTAGCTGAAAATTGTTATGAAGATTTGTTGATGTAATATCAAAATACACTTATTCTGCCATCTCCTTGTAAAATTTCAGTGCAATATGTCGAAAAATTGAGACAAAATACGACAATTACAAATGCATTGCAAATCCGAACTGAGGTTAGATTAAATGGAGTACTGGGTATTGAAACGCAAAATATATTCTATCCTCTTGTGATATACAAATACTGACTGCTAAAACATATGATAAATATAATAAATTAGCGCATCACTTACCTTTTTATTGCGATAAATCACGAAAAACAAGAAAAATCCTTCAACAAAAACCGGCGCGCTGTCAAACAACTTTTTTTTTATCGACACGTTCACAGGTCGTCAATGCGACCGCAAATTGAATACGTTCAAAAAAATATTTTAAGTGCGTTCCGAAATGATCGGTCGCTTTAACGACCTTTGCTCATTCATCATGTGTTCGAAAAATAATAGGGTTCACAATTTACTTTAGAATGAAGTCGTTGTGAGCGATTTTAGTCATTATGGGTGAGTGGTCGCTATGTAGACCGATGTTTGCTTCTGCCCTATAAAGGGTTAAAGGATGATTTTTGAAATACTATTTAACACGTGTTTCATGATTTTAAATGAAGGACCTTCATATTGAATCCCATTTGAATAACTTCAAAAACGGCAAAGTTTCATACTAAATTTGCACCCCCCCTTTTTCCCCCTTAAGGGATGATTTTCGAAAAACTATTTTACACATGTTTCATGACTTTTAATGAAGAACCTTCATATAGAATCTCATTCGAATAACTTGGATAACGGCAAAGTTTCATACTAACGTTGCACCCTCCTTTTACCCTCTTAAGGGATTATTTTTGAAAAACTATTTTACACATGTTTCATGATTTTAAATGAAGGACCTTCGTACTAAATATCATTTGAATAACTTCAAAAACGGCAAAGTTTCATACTAACTTTGCACCCCCCGTTTTTCCCCCTTAAGGGATGAGTTTAGAAATACTATTTTACACGTGTTTCATGATTTTAAATGAAGGACCTTCATATTTAATCCCATTTGAATAACTTCAAAAACGGCAAAGTTTCATACTAAATTTGCACCCCGTTTTTCCCCCTTAAGGGATGATTTTCGAAAAACTATTTTACACATGTTTCATGACTTTTAATGAAGGACCTTCATATAGAATCTCATTCGAATAACTTGGATAACGGCAAAGTTTCATACTAACTTTGCACCCTCTTTTTTCCCCCTTAAGGGATGATTTTTGAATAACTAATTTACACATATTTCATGATTTTAAATGAAGGACATTCGTACTAAATATCATTTGAATAGCTTCAAAAACGGCAAAGTTTCATACTAACTTTGCACCCCCCCTTTTTCCCCCTTCAGGGATGAGTTTTGAAAAACTATTTTACACGTGTTTCATGATTTTAAACGAAAAAACGTCATACTGAGTTTCATTTGAGTAACTTCAAAAACGGCAGAGTTTCATACTAACTTTGCACCCCCATTTTCCCCCTTTATTGGGTGAATTTTGAAAAATCCTTTCTTAGTGCTACCCTTCGTTATATAAGGAACTCTTGTGCAAAATTTCAAGTTTCTAACCCTTATAGTTTGGGCCCTGCGTTGATATGTCAGTCAGTCAGTCAGTCAGTCAGTCAGCTTCTCCTTTTATATATATAGATATACGAAATTATTTAAATAATTCTATATACGAAAGGCACAATTATGGAAGTTTTCTTTTTATATTTCTGATGTATTGCTTTATTTCCCTTTTTTAGACCTTATTTAAGAATTTTATTTTTATTGTCCTCAGGTGCCTTTCTTTTACCTTATAAAATATAATTCTATGCCTCTGGATACCCCTTTCATTCAACGGATCGCACCATCAAACCTTCTTAGTGCGACACTGGAATAAATAACGAATAAATCAGGGTAGGTATGTACGAGTATGGCAGCAATTTAACATTTTTTTGCTTGTGCATTTATACCTGCCTGCCTTAAGTACCTAATCACAGTTTACGTATTTTCATGATACCTACTCAAGTAGTTTTTTTCTATATTTGCACGTTTCGCATTTTGATTTCATTGGAAAATTGTTGCACAAGAAATCAAGTTACACAAAAGCTAGCTTAGTAGGTACTAGAATATTTTCTTCCAGCTAACTGGGTGAATGATTGATTGCACAAGAAATTATTACGCTTGAAAGCAAGCTCAAAAGTATTTCCTACTAAATACAAAAAGTATTTCCTCCCAGCTAGTGGGTGATGTGATGGGTATGAAAACTCAGAGTAGAGTCGTGACGTCCATAATCATAATAGTTACCTAGATACAAAGGGCGCTCAAATCACCGCTAGCTATCAACATGCGATGTAAATCCCAGAAGGCTCAATAAAACGTATCAGCCCCATAATATTAGGTATGGTATACATATCTAGGTTGAATATGTAGGTACGTATCTACCTTTTACGTACAAGGGGTCCAGGAGCTCAACATTTTACGACTTGTAACAAATAGGGTCGTAGCGCATTTAAGCATTGGGTAAAGGGTGGATTTGTTATAAAGGAAGGATTCCGTAGGTTTCCTCCTACATCGAAATCTCTCCCAGACAAATACTTTCTACTACCCCCAACCTTGGGAAATTTTCACACCTATACAAACGATGATTGGACATCGATCTGAATCATTACCGGAACATTTCCAAAAATACGATTTTTGTTTTAAGTATGCAGAATTTCCGAATCACTAACGGTACAATCAAATTATTTTTTTATCCGTCACAAAAAGACTAGGTAATTCCAGTAGAAAAAAAAATTATTTTACTGTAACGTCATAGGTAATAATTATGTAACTCGCACACAATGATAATTATACAGGAATATTTTTTCACCAGTACAATAAATCAACATACGTAATACTAAGTCCAAAATACAAATACCAACATTTTTTGTTACTACCCCGTTGGTACAAAAAAAACAAAAATACCAATGTCTTAAAGAAATATGGACTCATTACGCATGAGCACAACTAAACGCACGAACTGGCAACTGCGCGCGGCTTGCGGGAAGGAAAAGAAGCGGGCGGCGGCGGCGCGTTGACGCCTTGTAATGGGTGCCCATGAGTTACAAATTGGATGAAGGATAAATTAATGAAAATGAAAAAATATATATGGTAATTTTATTCGATAAATGTAATCTATTATCGATACCAATGATATGGTAAAATTTATTGTACCGGTGAAAATTTCACCCGGTATAACAATAATAATAATAATTTCCACACAACACAATCACTTGATCTGGTCCCAAACTAGGATACCCTGTGCTATGGTAATCAGCCAAGGACATTACAAACATGGAAAAATACCCAGACTGAGGCCATTTGTACAAATGTAGCCGGGGGCCGCCCCCAGTGGGAATCGAACCCACGACCTTTTTCTTGGCAGCTTAGGGCCTTAACGGCTCGACCAACAAGGCAGTCAAATATTCCAATAATTATAATTTATATATGAGTTCCGTTTTTGTCACTTGAGGTGCGAAACCACAGATCATATTATATCTGTGTGCAGAACTTTAGAAACCACTACATCTGTGCTAAAAACCAATAGGCAATGAGAGGATACAGCAGTAAAGTGTCGCACTCACAATCTGATCCCGGAGGTGCGATATTGCTTTGCCTTGGGTGGCTGGCAGCGATCCAAAAAGCACACCTGTCGGTAAGTAAACGGAGTTTTGGCATACCTACTGTCATATGTTAAGGCCCCCATTGACGATATGTCCAACACTCCAAATGCCCTGCTAGCATCCCAAAATCCGCTCGTCAATGTAGAAAACGCTGTCCATTTTACGACGGATTGGATTTCCTTTGGGATGCAAAGACCCCCATTGACAAATGCGTTCAACACAACCACAAATGGAATGCCACCATTCGAAAATCTGCTGGTCAAATATTAATAGCTAGCTGTCCCGGCAAACTTCGTACCGCCAAAGTTTTCGTATGATTCCCTGGACTTCCACAAATTTATAAATACAAAAATTTGCCAACTCGGTCCAGCCGTTCTCGAATCATTTGGTCGTATTGTGGCTTTACATGCAGGGTGTGGTATCCGTAAAAAGAATGGATAACCTGAAATCCGTTTCCTCAGTATCGACAATGTGACTAATTCCAAGCCAATGTTTCAACATAGTATGAAAAATAAATAAAGGTGTTTCGATACTGATGATACGGTATCAGGTTCAGGCTGTCTATTAAGGCTCCTATATACTATACCGGCGGCAGGGCCGGCAGCCGTGCCGCAAAAGCCGAGCCGCACAAGCAGGGTTGGATTTAGGTACGTTGAAAGGGAGAGCACAAAAAAACAAAAAAGATAGTATTTTCAAGTATTTTGTACAAAATTATAGTATTTTGGTTTTTCGACCCTATCGCCTCTATTCAGACGTTTTTTCCTAGACGTGGATTCTCTCGGTATTTCGTCATTTTCATCTCCGCCCCCAACTTTACCCACCAACCATTCGTTTCAATTTCGATTCCAATGAACATGAAAAAATTAATGCACTCACGACGAGACTACTTTATGCACAATCGTACCAACAGAGTAATAAATAAAAGGAAAGTATCGAAAGAAAAACAAAGACAAGAGGCGTTTTGTACGAAAAATGATGGAAAACGGCTAATTATAGACTGTTCTAAAATTATAGTATTTTGTTGTACTCTCCCCAGTTATGGATAGTACATATATAGTACCAACCATGAAATTAGAGTATAAATACTATAATTATAGTACGAAATCCAACCCTGCGCACAAGGCGGGGTTCCCGCCTTAGCATAGTGTGTAGAGTGCGACAAGTGAGTCCTGGCACAAGCCTTTGGCGGGAAATTTAAAAATCTTTTAGTTGATAACCCTGCATCTAAATGCCATAAACCATCTTGATACTTTTGCTTAACTTGATTATTTGTTTAATTAGTTTGGAGTCTCCAATGAATTTTGTCCAAACATAAATAAATATGAACAAAACGAAAACATTAACTACATCAAAACCAACATTTCCACTCCACCAAAAACAGGGATAATAAAGATGCACCACATACCTAAACTTATAAACATTTATTAATGCTGAACCATAATCAAAATCTGATTCATATCTTTTTTCTCAACATCTTTGAGTTCTTTGATTAAGTCTTCGATCTGACGTTTAACATTTTCGTCATCCGACAGACCTTACAATAAGATATAATTCATGTTTGCTTTAAAACATTATTACTCGTATGTACATACTAAAACATAGGTAAAATTATGTTGAATAGAAACAAAAGTTTTTTTCTTGACTAAATCTAGGACGAGTATCAAACTGTTTGGGCTGTACTACTTGCAGCTGAAATATCTAAGTTTGACAGTCAGAGTGTGGCCATATGAAGAATTCGAAATAAATCGCGTGCCAGGACTCGCTTGTCAGACTCTAGCAGCCATTAGGTACACCGTATAAATACGGTAATTTAGTTTAGTTTTTGACATGTTGACATTTAGTCGTTCGCTTCAGTAAATTTACTGAAGCGAACGACTAAATGTCAACATGTCAAAAATTTGGTTTTTCAATATGCCACATTTATAACACTGCATAATATTTAGCAAAGTTATATAAAACGATATGCCTAATAAATACCATTAAGCAATAAACACAATAACACTGTTATTACCTGATTTATCCCTCACTCGCAGTTTATTTAACTAAATATTTTATTTTATCATGAAAATACCATTGCTTAAGAGATCTATGCCCCAAAAATACCTAAAATTTCAGTGTTCCTCAAATAAAAGCGATCCTACTGCTGCCAAATATGTTCGCAACTAGGAAAGATGATGGACTTTTGTTTAAAGGCCAATAGGGAATGGATGAAAATATCAGAAGTGCTTGATTTTTTTTTGGTGATAGGAATAACCTTCCTTAACGCGGGAAAAAAGTTTAAATTTTTTTGGCCCCGTAGTTAATTTTTAAATATACTTAATATTTTTCCATTCGTCGTTCTGGGCTTAGTACGGCATATCAGACATATTTCTTAGCCGCTACGTATGAAAAAAAAATCCACCTTGAAAAGCTGTCAATGTCACCTCAGATTTTTTTTTAATACGTAGGGGACCAAGGAATATGTCTGTTAAGCCGTACTGAGCCCGGAACTACGAATGGAAAAATATTAAGATTATTTAAAAATTAACTACGAAGCCAAAAAAATTTAAACTTTTTTCTCGCGTTGAGGAAGGTTATTCCTATCACCGAAAAAAATATCAAGCACTTCTGATATTTTCATCCATTCCCTATTATGATCGATTATTTTATGCTAATGAGCTACATGAAGTGTAGGAAGAAGTATGGAGAGCTGACTACGAACCTCTTTTTTAATGAAAGGCAAAAAAAAGGAAGATAGCCACCCTGACGCCATATTTACTCACGATTGACGTTGTTGATGCGAGTGCAACTTCTCTAGGCTATTTTATTTTCTTTAGTCTGTTCATCATTGTAAATAAGGTATTGGTAAGTTTTTTGGTCCATCGTCCAGTTGTTGTTATACTTTTTTTGTGTTTGTTATTACGAAACGGAAAATATGGGCGAGCCGGGACCCAACGCTGATTCTGCCAAACCTATGTATGTACATATACGATGCAAGCAAAGCTGCGTGCATGAGCTATTTTGAGTGAGATGTAAGTTTGAGAGACGCTGTGTCTTTGTTTACCTTTAGTCGTTCGCTTCAGTAAATAGAATATAGATATCTATTTTATGTCATTTTAATTTATTTCAAATTGTTCATTTGAACCCCTCCGAAAATGAATATGAATGTTTGCGGTATCGTTGGATACATAGATTGTCTGTGGTTGGATACCACACAACCGTCACCGTTGGTCGTTTAAAAATATGGTAGGTGTAATGGGACCTCTACACGGGCTACACCTTTGATGAAATATGTGGCTACATCATAACCGCATATATCCCGAAAATACAAAAAACATAGACTTTTATACAGAGCAGGAAGTAGTATTATTAGGCTGAGGTCCCAAATTGCATCCTTTGACAGCCGTTAGATTTTTTTTTAGTTGTTCTGAAAACGGCTCATTCAAAAAAAGTAATCGATTTTTATAAACTCGATTATTTTTTTACATCCCTAAAATCAACCCGTCCGTGACGTCCGTCACCGTCGTCCGTCTGTCATCATAGTCTGTGAACACGTGTTTTATAACCTCTCATCCACAAGCTTTCTTGTTACATTTTTCCATTTAAATTACTGAAAAATGGTGTCGGCAACAAAAGGGCCCATAAAAAAGAAACGGCAAATAAAAAATGTTGGTAATATCGGTAAAACAGAAAAACGTTCATCAAATGTAGCTGTGGTACAGAAGTCACCTGAAGATGAACCATGGGAAGTAAAAGCAGCTAAGCAAAGAGCAGAAAGTGAGCTGCTAAGTAAAAATTACGTTTTGCCCTCGACAAGCATAACCGGAAAGATAGTTACTGCAGGTTTGAACGCCATTGAAAAGCTTTCAGAGCATTACAAGAAAGGCAACAAATTATTCGAAGATGAAACTGCAATATTCCTTGAAATCCATTGCATTAAGATACAGAGTACTAAGGGAAATATCACTTGGTAAGAAATATTACACACATTACAATTATCACAATATTAAACAACAACCGAGGGGTTGGTTGGTTTTAAATCATGCATTAAATACTTTCTTTTTCAGTGTACTTCCCCATAGTACAGTCTCTTCAACTGGGCAGGTTTGCCTTATCACACCAGATATAAAAAAAGGAAGAAAGTCAGACCATGAACCTACTATTGATCTTTGGGAAGAAAAGCTGAAGAAGGCTGATGTTACAGAGGTACTTCCGTAATATTTTAGCTTGTGGCATCACTTTGCTTATTTATTTCTAGGAATTCGGAAACTCTTGCCTAAAATCATCACAAGTTAAGTCTGCTTTAACTTCTGGCATGCCTTTTTAAATTTTTTAATGATTATAAAACAGACCTCTCATACTCTCTACCAGTGATCATTTTTGCTTCATCAATATTCATTAGTCATTGGACACATGCACGCTGGTTTCAGGTACTTTTTATCTTGCTTGATTGTAAAAATGGTTCCTATTATTATTTATTTTTTACAAAGTTCTTATGACAGTGTTGAAATACAGTTGAACTAATTGGGGGACATGGGTGTTCAGACAACTTGTTTATATTGATAATCAAACAATGTATGTACTGTTATTTACCTCTTGAACAATAATAATCATATTTACAATTATTAAATCTGTAATTTATCTCCATCGAAGGCATACACCTATTGTTGAACCTATGCTTCAGTAGAAGTAGCTGAGAAAAGCATGGAGCAATGTTGTTTAGAATGTTATTTTGATGAGCCAATAAATATTTTTTTTACTTTACCTTCTTAGCCAGTTAAGCAGTCTTTGGGAACACCAACGTACGGATAATTGAGTATATTATGAATATGTGATGACAGAGCAGTAAAGGCAGCGTTAAATTATCATAATCTACAACCTAACTTCAAACCATAATTATTTGGTACTAAAACAATCCTACTTTCATTACAGGTAAAAACTGTCCTGCCAATGAGACAATTAAGAGTAGAATATGATCAATTTGAACTCAAGCGTCGATTGCTGACACAACATGATTTCATAATGGTAGACACAAGAGTTCTAAATCATGTTTCACATCTTTTGGGTAAGATGTTTTTCAAGAAGCACAACATGCTTATCCCTGTCAGAATAAAGGAGGGTGACAAGCTAAAGGAATCAATTGACCACGGTCTGAGAACTGCCATGTTGAGAATGAGCCTTGGAGAGACATCAACGGTCCTTGTAGGCCACACTGGCATGCCACTAAAGAAGATAAAAGAGAATATTCTTTCATTAATTCAACAGTTGAAGAAGAGGTATCCAGGTGGTGAGAGTAATATTCGCTCAATATTTGTGAAGCTGCCACTGTCAGTATCAGTGCCTCTCTACATCACATTGAGTAAGTTTTTTACTATTTAAGGGCTCTAGATGTACAATTCAATCACCCCAAGAATTTCTATGGCATTTAATTGAAATCACAATCATATAATAAATATTTCAAGTTAGGCAAAACTAAAACAAGAAATGTGTTTATTTTACTAGCAAAAATCTATAAACAAAGTGATTTAAGGTTTTGGAAATATGTAATGTACCTACCTACTTACAAGTTTTTTAAAGCAGTCATTGGCATTCTTTCAATTATCCATTAACTTACTACTACATTCGTGTTTCTAGGGTCTGCAAACTCCGTGTTTCCTCCGAAGATGGTTCCCAAGAGGCCCAAGCACTTCAACATAGTGGAAGATGAGCTGTCAACTATACCAGGCAGCAAGGTTACTGTGGCTCCAGATGGTACTGTGCACTTAAAGATGGATGCCAATATAGAAGATAGGTAAGGCATAACAATTTCATGTAATTAAGGTCCTTAAAAGGAAAAAAACAGGACCCTTTTAGGATCACGTCTGTCCAGACCCTTTATTTCAGGAATGCATCGAGCTAAAAGTAAAACTATTTACTCAAGTCTACGGTCCCTTAAAGCTGTGAAAAAATCAAACTTCTAAGTTAATGTGAAACAATATGGCTTAGATATGGCAAAAAACTTAAATTATTCAGACACTCAACAGAATCAAAATTCATACGGTTATTCTCGTTGACCTAGAGCTTAGAAATTTGGCAAGTAATATCATCTTATACTACAAATATAGGGAAAATCTGAAAACTATACATTTATAATTAAATCATTAAAAAATCCCTTGAAGTTCACACAGATTCAAACGTGACCGTTATAATGGCGGGACCATAATGTTTAAGCCATGAGATTTGAAATCCGTCTATCTCATAATTAAGTACCTTTTTCGTACCTATTCGTACCTCCAATAAAAAATTCTACCTTTTGCAGCCTACCTACAATTTAACGAAATGCATGGTCCCGCCATTATAACGTTGGATAATGGCGGGACCATATAAAAATACTATAGTTATGCAAAATCAAAGCATTGTAGGTTTTACTACGTAATTTCTACCTCCCGAATATCATCGACTTTTAGTTTTATAATCAATGTGAGCTTTATAACAGCGAGAAGAAAAATTTTAAACCAGCAGAATTTAAATCTGTCTATGTCATAATTTCGTACCTTTTTCGTACCTATTCGTACCCGCGATAAGAAATTTCTACCTCTTGTAGTCTTCCTACAATTTAACAAAATACCATACATTTTGTTGGTAGGTTGTACTACCTAATTTCTACCTCCCGAATATCATCGACTTTTAGTTTTACAATCAATGTGAGCTTTATAACAGCGAGAAGAAAAATTTTAAACCAGCAGAATTTAAATCTGTCTATGTCATAATTTCGTACCTTTTTCGTACCTATATTCGTACCCGCAATAAGAAATTTCTACCTCTTGTAGTCTTCCTACAATTTAACAAAATGTATGGTCCCGCCATTAGCACATGGATGATGACGGGATCAATGAAAATACTGAAGTTATTCCAAATCAAATCATTGTAGGTTATTCTACCTAATTTCTACCTCCCGAATATCATCGTCTTTTAGTTTTACAATCAATAGTAATGAATATATTGGACAAAATCCGTAGTTCAGAAACACTAATTTATTATATACCTCGGCCGCTGGGAGAATACGCTCCTGACACCTATCTATTTCATGTGACTAGGATGGGATGGACGTTAGCATTCCTTACGTTATTCGCCTAAACAACAAAATTATGTTACGTTACTGTTTATTGTACAAAATAGTAACACTAAAATTTAATTAAATGAACTTAACATAAGTGAACATAAAATAATTACGTGTAGATCGTTATGCACGTTATGCGTTCGTATGAGCGTTATTATTTTCGTTATTTTTGGTACATCACCAGAATAAAATACGGAACCTTGGTACAGCGTATACTACGGATTTTATGCACGAACATTAAAGATTGATTCCTATTTTATCTAACATTTAATCACCACGCAAAATATAACATTGGTTGTAAGTTCACATTATGGTTATAGTTTCAATCATAATTATTTGCTAATAGGACAAATAGACCTTAAAAATATTTTAATTGAAAATTCAACGCCACTTCAAAGTTACGTCGTCCGTTCTATCGCATTCTCCCAGCGGCCGGACTTTAGTAATAAATAAAATTTAACACCACAGACTAAGTATAATAACCTGCATAGACCATCTTAGGATGCATACAGGGTGTCCCAAAAATGACACGTCACAGTGACAACGGGAGGTAGACAAGCTCAATAGGCATCGATCCAACCTAACAAGACCTCAGTTAAAGTTCCACGGTTTTCGAAATATTGCCAATTAATTTTTTTTCAAAATTTTTACGATTTTTAACAATTTGAATGATATAAATGTCTTATCGTAGCGTGAGGCAATGATTTTTACCTGTTACCGGTGGCTTTCTGAGTTCCTAGTTTTAATCGAGCATTAAAAATTCGTACATTACTGAATTAAGATGCATGTGTTATACCATTTTGGAATGGTATAACACACACATGTTTTTGGAGTTATTTGTTCGTAGTAATTTTTTTTTTCACGGCAAGTGGTCGAAGTTGAAAATAATTTTTCAATGCAAAATTTATTTTAAGTTTAATCCAGTATTTTTCCACATTTTACATAGTTATCGCCAAATAACACTTTCGTCATCTTATTTAACTATTCGATTCGTGCCCGAATACAAATAACAAAAACAAACACGAGGGCTATCTAATTTAATGCTAGTACTCAACTTGTTAAAAAACCAATTGGCAATATCTAGAAAACCGGGCAACTTTTACGGAGGTCATGTTAGGTTTGTTCGATGCCTCTTGAGCAGGTCTACCTTCTTTATCACTGTGACGTGTCAATTTTGGGACACCCTGTATAATAAATGATTATTGATAGCTGTCAATAATTTATTCTGTGTTTATGAGCGAAATCACGTTTTGTAGTGACGATCTCTTCTCAGGTCGATATAAACCGGTTTGATAACACACGCAAACCGACTTACAAACCGAACCGCAAAAATATATGTAAACCGGGATGAAACAGAGTTACAAGCCGCAATTAATGACACAGTCGATGCGCTCCTGCGCATCGACTGTGTCATTAATTGCGGCTTATTTTGGTTTGACGACGATACCGGAATTATGAACGTTAATTTAACTCCTACGTTTAGTTTCGTTTTCGGTAGAGACCAAGAACTCATTACAATTCAAAATAAACTTTTCCAAGTCTCAGAACTTCTTTTTCATAGCCTTCATCATCAACCCATTATGTCCCCACCGAGGGGCACGGGTCTCTTTCCTGAGGAAGGTATAGGCTATACTCCACTCCACCGGATTGGTGGAGGCTTGTAAGAATAGTGGCCGGTTTTACTCTCAGTAGTTTTCAAGCCGCCCTAAGGCCTCTGACATGGCTTAACGACTGCCATCTATCGATAGCAGCCGGTACCAACTACTTAACGTGCCTTGCAGATCACGAAACGGAAAAATGCCACAAGCGTTAGTCATAGACATTCACACAACCATGCATTGAACGCGCCACCCGTTGCTTAACGCTGTTTAAAATCACTCAGGCAGCCGGGGCTACGAGCGATTCGTTTCACAGCCTTGAGGGAGTTAAAACAAAGAAATAATATTCTCACATGTATTTTTATTCAGATCAGAAATATTAAATAATTTGTAAGTACTGAAAGTAATTGTGTTCGTATTCTTGGCTTAGAATATCTCCTGAAATACTTGTTCTAGCTAATTGTGTCTTGTTGCAATATTAGGAACTATTGATACACAGAAATTACTGAAATCGACCACGTGAAAGTTAATACAGACACAAGTAATTTACAATTAAAAATAAAATAAAACACTTTGTTGTATCCTATACAGAGTACCTACAATTAAAATTAGTGGCTACTAATCATCAGTTACTAAGCAGTTGGTGCCGGCTGCCGTCGAGTCAACGCTGTCGATGGCAATCATTAAGCCAAGTCACAAACCTGACTTGACAATCCTTCTGACAGTAAGACCAGCCACTAGTCTTACAAGCCTCCACCAATCCGCACCAGACCCCCGTAGTGCAGAATGGCCTATACCTTCCTCAGGGAAAAGAAACGTGCTCCTCGGTGGGGATATAATGAGTTGATGATGACTAATCAGTAGTTTCATTCATTATCATAATAGGCTATTTGACAGTATGAAAAAAACACAGTTCTATTTATACGTCTTCGTATAAATTATTAGTTATTAGAAGAAAAACATGAAAGAATTTAAAATGACCACTTTCTGAGGTTTCCATGAACACCAACAAAAATATGAGATGCTTTTCAGAAATCGGTCAAATAGCCTATTAGTGTATAACTAACATTGAAGTCGAATACGAACGTTACTGAGTTTATGTCTAGTCGATTAATTTAGTCATAATCGCTCACTTGCTCAACCACAACTCGGATTGATATAAGACGACGCGACGCGACGTTTCCAATCCAAAGTGCAAACCGTATCGCCCGCGTGGGGCCGCGCTCTCCACAGGCGGCAAGTCTCGCGACACAACGAGCATGAGCGAGAGAGAGTAATATCAACAAACCGCTCGCTCGGCGGGCTCAGCTCGTTAAAGATCGGTTTGATGTCGGCCCAAACCGACTTCTACGGTTTGTGGCTCAAACCGGTTTGGTAGATTAAGCCGTCACATCCCTAATGGACATGCCATGGCACCATTACCTCGGTATGAAAGAAAATGTTAATGGGAATTACGAATTTTGTCCAATATATTCATTACTATTGATTGTAGAACTAAAAGACGATGATATTCGGGAGGTAGAAATTAGGTAGAATAACCTACAATGATTTGATTTGGAATAACTTCAGTATTTTCATTGATCCCGTCATCATCCATGTGCTAATGGCGGGACCATACATTTTGTTAAATTGTAGGAAGACTACAAGAGGTAGAAATTTCTTATTGCGGGTACGAATATAGGTACGAAAAAGGTACGAAATTATGACATAGACAGATTTAAATTCTGCTGGTTTAAAATTTTTCTTCTCGCTGTTATAAAGCTCACATTGATTGTAAAACTAAAAGTCGATGATATTCGGGAGGTAGAAATTAGGTAGTACAACCTACAATGCTTTGATTTTGCATAACTATAGTATTTTCATATGGTCCCGCCATTATCCAACGTTATAATGGCGGGACCATGCATTTTGTTAAATTGTAGGTAGGCTGCAAGAGGTAGAATTTTTTTATTGGAGGTACGAATAGGTACGAAAAAGGTACTAAATTATGAGATAGACGGATTTAAAATATCATGACTTAAACATTATGGTCCCGCCATTATAACGGTCACATTCAAACAGCGAGTACAGAACCCTCGGTAAACGAGCCCGACGCGATCATGTTCGTTTTTTTTCATATAATAAACCAACTCGTCGCCATATTAATTTAGCCTACGCTGGCCTAACTCAGACCTATATAAAAAAGTCATGAAAATATTTTGGTGGAATTTGATAAATACTGCAATACGACATACCTATGATCCATTTGTCTATACTTGACATTTTTCTCAGACTTTAAACGACAATAAATCAAAAACCTTTAGCGGTAGAGGGCTCGAAACAGTTTGCAAAATTAGTGCTAGCTAGTACTAAATTTGCAAACGGTATCGAGTTTTCTGACGCTAAAGGTTTTTTTATTTATTGTCGTTTAAAGTCTGAGAAAAATGTCAAGTATAGACAAATGGATCATACATAGCCAAATAATCTAACCTGTCGAAACGTCGTTCTAGTCACGTGGTATAAAAACGCGACATATAAAAGTGACTCAAACTAGGACATCAAAACTTGAATATAACAGATATAACACCATAAGGAGCGTTTATCAGTTTGTTATCTCATAAAATAATGTTTTTATGCATCTGCACCGTGTAGAAAACGTTTAGAACTAAATGAAAAACACAAAATCTAATATGTTTCTTATTTTAATTTTATTAATTAATTTTATTTTTTGAGACCTTTAGAAGCCCAAAAAATATTTTATAAGGTTTTAGTTAAAAAAAATCTTCATAAACGCAATGTCTTATGTCACTTCAATCTAGACAGACGCAACCAGGGTTGGATTTCGTACTATAATTATAGTATTTATACTCTAATTTCCGGCTTCGTACTATATACTATCCATAACTGGGGAGAGTACAACAAAATACTATAATTTTAGAACAGTCTATAATTAGCCGTTTTCCATCATTTTTCGTACAAAATGCCTCTTTTTTTTTTTCTTTCGACACTTTCTTTTTATTTATTATTCTGTTGGTAGGTACGATTGTGCATAAAGAAGTCTCGTCGTGAGTGCATTTTTTTGTGTGAGTGCATTCATTTCTTCATGTTCATTCGAATCGAAATTGAAACGAATGGTTGTTGGGTAAAGTTGGGGGCGGGGATGAAAATGACGAAATACTGAGAGAATCCCGCCTAGGAAAAAACGTCTGAATAGAGGCGATATGGTCGAAAAACAGAAATACTATAATTTTGTACAAAATACTATCTTTTTTGTTTTTTTGTGCTCTCCCTTTCAACGTACCTAAATCCAACCCTGGACGCAACTTCCCCATTGAACTTGGTTTCAAATAGGTAAATATAGCAATTATTTCGCATTGTCTTAAAAAGCACGCTAATCATTGCCATTTCTAAGATACTGAAAGATGATTTCAAGATTTTTAAAAACATTAATCTGTTGTGTTATGGTGAGCTGACCGGCCCACTAAAAATTGTACAAGGTTAAACTGTTGTTTTATAGTAGGTACCTACATCAAATTCCTCCTCCTCCTCCTCCGAAATGGCTTCACCAATTTATATTATTTGTTTTGTTTGCATTTGGTAGGTCTGAGAATAGGTTGTAGGCTAGTCAATATGGTAAAACGTTTCTGGGTCAGCTATATATTGTTTTATGATGATTAACACATGCATTATTACCATTGGGAGAACATTGTTTAGGAATTCAACAAATTTTAATGCATGCACAAAAATTTTTCAAAAAATGCGACTTTGCCTGTACTTAAATTTAATCCATTTCAATGAAAATATTGAAATTAATGTTTACACTATTAATTACTGATTTACTCACTGATTACAAAGTTTAGTTTGTAAATTGTTTGTTTGAAACCCTACCAGGCAGTACTCATTCGGTTTTTGTTTTGCTTAGCTTAGAACATGTTCCTTCAGTCATACAAAAAAGTAGATGTGATATTGACTTGATGCAACATTAATTTTTTTCAGCGACATGGATGAAGATCCCGAAAACGAAGAAGAAGAGAAGGAAGCAGAAAATTCAGACTAGCCATCATAAGTTTTAATAAATCATGTAATTTGTAATAAGTAATAAGCATTACTACAAAATTATACTTAAAAAAATATGAATTGTTCCTTTATTTCAAATGAACATTTACAGAAATTACAGATCAGGTTTAAGATCTTTGCCTGTTGTCAGACATGAAAGTGATAACATCATCCTCAGTGTTGTCCTTAGTTGATATATTATCGCCTTTTCCTGATATCCATACAATCATAGAGTCTTCATCAATCAAGGCCTCTGGACGACTAGCTGATGCTGCTTTGACAAATGTCTTAAAGTTGGGAACATCTTTGTCTTCAATTTTGATGAAAGTGGGCTTCAGTTTACGATCCACAATGAGATCATCAAATTCTACAACTGTTTTACACAAGTTTATTTTCCTCATTTCATTCTCCAGTTCTTCTGTAATATTTTCTTCTTTTATTTTCTTTGATGTCCAAACACCAGGATTGTTAACTGTTTGCTCATTCAACTCTACCCCCATTTCTGTGTAGAAGTCTTTAATATTTGTAGGTGCCTCATGTTTTGTGCGCTTCGTCCCTGGCCCAGACATCTCCTTAATATTGACTCCATTGTTAAACATCCCTTCTTCAGACTTCTGTTCTTTTGATTCAATAAAATTGAACAAATCTTCATCCTCCAGAGGAAAGTCCTGTTCTTGCTTTCTTTTCATCGGCCTTGACAAATTAAGTCTATTTTTGTTGTTTGCATCTGCAGCAACATTATTTCCATCTGATGATGTCTCTTCTTGAACAAAATTGAAGAACTGTTCACTATTTTCATATGACATTTCACTGATATTTTGTCCAACAGCAAACTTTTTAGCTGTATTTTCCACTGTATCTGAATTTATTTCGGCTATCTTTCTTTTGGAACCATTGAAGCCTTCCTCTTTGCTTCTAATATCAAAATCACCTGATGTTAGACTTTCATCTATTGTGACTTTCTCTGCAGCATTTGTTTTAGTTGTATCCTGCGTTTCCTGAGCAAGAATATTTGATGGTTTTGTAGCCATCTGAGAATCAGTATTTCCTTTCATCACTTCTGACGAAAAGTTAAAATCTGGGTTGCAATACTTGTCAACAGAACAGTACAGTATAGCGAGACCAATTTCAGCATCTGCAATAACTCGTTTGCCCTTGCTTTTCAAGTGACTTACAATGCTGTTTATCTGGTTTTGAATGGCTTGCGACTCCTGTGTGGTGTTATTGATGATGTACTGGATAACAATAATATCAGGAGCCAACAGCATCGACTTGGTCATCTTTGAGTCACTTAGGAGGGCTGGTGTGCCAGATCCTAATTCAATTACACTCTTGTACATCTCCAGTTGGCGTTTTGATAAGAAAATCACTTTCTTCCCAGCAAATACTTGACGTCTTTGAAGCTTGGGCAGAAATGAGACAAATTCCTTGTTGAGTGTAGATTCTACGACTTGTGGTAGGAAATCCTTGGGATCTGGCAGCTTTCTGAATGATTTAACAGCCTCACAGCACATTTTCCAATAGTCGACTGTCACGATGTTTGCTCCTTGGACTAGGGCCATTACAACCTTGATAGTCAATGTAATAGCAGGCATAGTGAGATAGGAGCAGGTTTCATTCCAATCATTGCGGAACAACCCTCTCAACTCCCTGACGTAATCCTTCAAAGCTTGTAAATTTTCCCCTTTCAGAGTGGAAGCGCAAGTAGTGAAACTTGCTTGATTGAGTGTCCAAATATTCTGTGATGCTCCAAACCTTACTACAGCACCTGCCTGTAAAATGTACTCCGTATTCACCTGGATTTTGCTTTCAAAGGGCTGATTGATGAAAGTTCCGTATTTAGAGCCCAAATCTTTTACCGCTACGTTATCTCCTGAAGCGTAGATGATCGCATGCCTTCGGCTTAAAGAAGTGTCATCAGCTATGGAAAAATCACTCACTCCAGAGTCAGTGCTGCGTCCCAACGTTATTTGAGGTTTTGAAGGCGTTAAATAAATGACCCTTTCGTCTTTCTCACATGTAAAGTACCACATTTTAGCCGATTTTCAATTATTCAACAAAAATACGCATTTCCCAGCAACGGCGGCATCCGGCGTATGTTTTTTTTTTAACTTCTTCCACACAGACTAAAAAGGGACACTATCTTCCACTTTGTGATATTTAGACGTACGTACATATCTTCGCTCTAGCGCGCGCGCCTTCCACAGATTAAAATTATAAAAAATGTGTAGGTATATCCGCAACATGGACAAATAAAGCCGCGTTTTCACGGTCTTATTGCGCTCGGGCCGAGTTTAATAAGATGACTACTAAGATGCTACTCGTATCGTGTACACTGGTCATTTTAGTGCACTCGTATAAAAACGCCAACTCGGACCGCGCTCTACTCGTACGTACGGCTTGGCCACGGGACATTCGCCCGCGCGAAAATTCACGCGGTGCGACCGGCGGCGAGTAGAGGCCTCTTGGCTTGCTACGTACATTCCTATGAGTTTGTTTCAGTCGCGGCTGCGACTAGCGACTGAAACAAACTCATAGAAATGTACGTAGCAAGCCACGCGGTAAGACGCCTCGTCGTTCGCGCCGCGCGATTTTTCGCGCAGGCGAATTGTCCCGTGGCCAGGCTGTTATTAGTTGACTTTGATGCAATAACAAAAACAAAATGGCTTCTTCGCAAGAAATTTCTGTGCCGCGTAGAAGAAAGTGGTCAGAAAGAGATAATTTGCAGTTTGCGGAGCTTCACGAAAGTGAAGAAGTATTGTGGAATGTGCGTTTGGCATCATATAAAAATAAAGACGCCAGACAAGCCGCGCTGGAGCGGATACGGAGAAAATTGAATGTGGAAAGCAGTAAATCTATAATTTTAAAGCCACTTCAAAGCTGGTTCAAAGTTTTTCAACGAAGGTAGTATGAGGACACGAGTCGCGCGCGACAACGTCAAAATTTGCGACTTTCCAGTACATTAACTGTCAAATTCTCGCGACTTTTGACGTTGTCGCACGCGACTCACGTCCTCATACTACCTTTGCTGCAAAGGTAGTATGGTGTTACATAAACTGTACGCACAAGACATATGCGCCACCGCTAAACCTAGAATGCTGGATACTTGGGGCGAGTTATGGAACACTTCTCGGAAAATTAAAGGCAAACATTATAAAGATATTCAACCCACTATTCCCGTTAGACCTTCGTTTTTTAAATTTCTCGTGGCGGACAAAAGAACCACATCCACGATATGCCGCCTCCGCCTTAATCACATTTGCTCTCTGGTGTTTTTAGCCAAGATTAGAGTCAGGGACAGCTCTCTTTGCGAGTGCGGTCTGGACGAAGGAACCCCTGATCACATATTTTTCAATTGCCCGAAATTATCGTGTTCCCTTTATGACCTTTGGCCTCCTTTTGTCCAAAGACCTACTGACTTTAAATCCATTCTGAAATACGTTAACACTCCCTTTGTTAAAACCTTGGCTTCATTTATTTGTTCTAACAATATTAAACTGTATACGTCTGCTATTAGATATTAATATTCTTATAACTGGTGGTGTTGATATATGTTTGTGTTCGTCCTTTGGTTTTAGGTTCTCCACCGGCCTACGGCTACAGATTGGATAACCGGTCACCTGTATTTGTGTCACTCCCATGACTGACTCGTCATTGGCAGAAGTAGTCGTCCAACTTAGGACCGATGCGAGTTGCCATTAAGGGAAAAAAAAAGGTAGTATGAGGACAGGAGTCGCGCGCGACAACGTCAAAAGTCGCGACTTTCCAGTACATTAACTATCAAATTCTCGTGACTTTTGACGTTGTCGCGCACGACTCACGTCCTCATACTATCTTTGAGCAAAGGTAGTATGAGGACGCGAGTCGCGCGCGACAACGTCAAAAGTCGCGACTTTCCAGTACATTAACTGTCAAATTCTCGCGACTTTTGACGTTGTCGCGCGCGACTCGCGTCCTCACGGCCTAGCCACGGGGATCGGCGGTGCGAACGGCGGTGCGGCGGGCGGGGCGACAAACTGAAACAAACTCATAGAAATGTACGGAGCAAGCCACGCGGAGCGGCGAACGGCGGCGTGACTGGCGAAATGTACCGAGCGGCGACTGGCGGCGACTGGCGGCGCGGCCGGCGAGTGAAACAAACACATGAACAAGTACAGCGCAAGCCACGGCGTCGAGCGGCAGTCGCGGCGACTAGTGCAGAGATCAAACGAGTTTAGTTGTTTTCGCCGCGAATAATAAATACCGAGACTGTTGCTGAAATACTAACAAAATGGGGTATATTTGTTACTTTGATAAAGAATATAATTACCTAAACGTTATTTAATTTCATGAAACATTAATATACAGAGTAACATTTAATTAACTGACCATATTTTAGCAGCGATATTTCTGAAAAAATGTAGTTATGAAAAAAATTCATTGATACCTACTATCATTCTCCAAAATATGATCAGCTTAATTAAATGGCACCTATGTATTAGATCAATTTTTCAGCGGCGCTTAAAACTCTAGCTGCATTGACTTTTTTCCAATCCTGAAGAATATAATTCGACAATAATGGAGAATGTTACTAGGTATGCCAAATGGCTTGAAATATTGTCTCAGTAAAGCCTGTTTGTATACAAATACACTAGTTTTTGTTTTTGTCAAAAATACCTAGTAGTTTTGATTTTATAGGCATTCAAAGTTTCGAAAAATATCGCGTCCCGCTAACAGTAACGAGACCGCTTGTGACGTCATGTTACAACGCGCCGCGCGGGCCGCCCGCCTAATATCAAGTCGCCAGCGGTTATAGTAGTAGGTGTAATACGAGTAGCTTGCGCAGTATTTTGTTGTGTTTTCTTTCGCGTATTAAGTTAATAGTTTAATAATACCTAGTAAATATTATTCGATTAATAAAATGGAGGAAGGATTCGAAAAAGGGCAATCGGATAAATCTATCTAAAATAGTTGGATTAATGGTTGCGCATTATTTATCAACAAATAGTAATTTCGTTGCCGCCGAAATGCGAGGAATAAAAATGCAAAGGTGAGTGAACTTTCCGTGCTACTACTTATGCTTAATAGTTTATCTGTTCTAAATTGTTTTATCAAAACAAAATACCCAACTAATGTCATAATGGAAGATACATACACTTAAATAGTAGAAGTACCTAGTTACCTACCATTAAATTTTTACGTAAAGGACAACAAAATACGTATTATAGTTTTGTAGCTATTGGTAGTTACGTATGTATACATAGGTAGGTACCGCTCTTAGTAAATATAAATGAATACATACATTGATTTATTGCAAACTAGCTTCCGCCAGCAGCTTCGACCCCGTTTCCCTCGGGAACTGTACATTTTCCCAGGATTAAAAGTAGCCTATGTGTTATTCCAGACTTCGTCCAGATCCGTTCAGTAGTTTTTTCGTGAAAGATAACAAACACACACACATACACTCACAAACTTTCGCATTTATAATATTAGTAGGAAGTAGGATAGGTACTTAGGATGTAGATGTAGTGGGTTGAACGTTACCTTTTTCTTATTTGTATTTTTTTTACTTACAAAATACGTAAGGCCATTTATTTTTATTTGAAACTTATTTCATGTCGGCAAGAGACAGCTATGGCGATGATGCTATTGGTTTTGTTCAAGTAAAAAGAGTAGATGATGTATGTACGGTTAAATGTAGAATCATGCCAGAACACTGCGTACGTACCACACCTTATCATTGCAGTTTAGAATGCAATGAAAAGGATCAAGAAGTTTTAAACGTAATCTGCGAAGATTGGGACACAGGGTATCCTAGTGTGGGGCCAGAAGCAATGTATGTGCCTGTATGTATATGTTATGTTATGTTATTGTGCCGCCAGCAGAGGTGGCTGTAAACATACTAGGTATAGAATTTTTAATGTGGCTACATCGTCGAAGCAAGGAGCCTTCAACTACTGCTACCAAGTATTATTGGAAAAAATCTAAGCTTTCATGTGTTGGTACCAAACTGAAAATGATTAAAACTTAAGATTTAGGTACAAGTTGCATAACACTTCTAAGTAATCTAGTCTAATCTATCTAGTCTATCTATCTAATCTAACCTCTTCATAGCTTTTATCAATTAGTCTTTTGGAACTATAAAAAACAACTGTTCCGGCGAATTGCTAGTTGTATTTTTACATTTAGGTACAACACATGATTTCCTAGTATTTGGATTGGACATTTTTAAAGTATTTAGGTATAATTTCGACGGCACGGGCGCGCGACTGCGAGCGGACTAGTGAGCCAGAATGAGCGTGTTGTGCGATGACGTCACACCGTAACCGGCGGCCCGCGTCGTACGGTTACAACTTGTTTTACTTCTAAATCGGAAACTAATTGACGTATCGAAGTAATTCTTCCACTAGTATTTTTTATTTTTGACAGAGAATATGGAGTGCTAATAATCAAAATTAGTTAACATTCTTCATTCTAGTAGACTCGAAAAATGTTTCAGTGGAAAAATGTGGAATTCTCCATAGTATACCTCGATTCCTATTCAAATCTATGGAGTAGATTACGCTCTTCCAAATATTATGTATTGAACAAAAAAAATATTACTTTGAGATAAAGACATTTCGCTCTTGACCGGCCTGCCCTACTCAGCCCTACTAGTCGCGGCGGCAAACGCGCCTGCCCGTGGTCGGCAAACCGCGCCGCGCGAATTTTCGTCTCGCTTGCCGCACCGCCGTTCGCGCCGCCGTTCCCCGTGGCTAGGCCGTAACCCGCGTATGCGTTTGTTTGCCAGTTTGCCACAGCTCGATGTGTGGCAGACAAACTTACCTCAAATCTGGGATTTATCTAGTTTCACATTGATATTCGTGTTTTTTCCATAGAATTGTAGTTTTTATGTTTCGGTGCAGTTGAACAAAAGTGATACAATGGAGATTTACAGCATTTTAGGCTGTGGAAGCCGCAATGAGCGAAAAGACGCCAACGTAGAGGTTATATTCGTAAGTGCCCTTAATTCTTCTCTTAGAGCTGTTTTTATGATGTGGAAGACTATGCAAAGGAATTAAACGCTCATAAAATGCATCTACTGCTCACCATTACCCCTAAATTAGTCGTGAAAACAAAATCGAGAATTTGATTGTTTTGGTGTTACCCGTCTAAATTATGTAGGTGCTCGTACGATAGATTCGCAATCTAACTGCGACCATTTTAATTTAGAGGGTTTATACTAATTTTAGGGTTACCAGACTAATGATATAAAAAATCCCGTTGGCAAAGACGGCTAAATATGAAATAAAACTCACGCCTGATATCCCCTGGTGGTTAAGCAGAGGAATCAACCACTAGAACTTGGCCCACGTTTTGACGAGGTCCCAAACGTACCAAATAATGATTACATTGTACAAAATTATTTTACAGGTACATAACGATCTGATCAGGCTATATGGAAGTCACGGGTCACCTTAGACTGGCAACCGACAAAGTATACCCGTGTTTGTTCCCGTCATTTCGAGCCCCATTGTCTTTGAAAAACAAAGAGTTTGACTTTTCTGACGGAAGCTTCCTTTACGGAACTTGCCTGCGAGGACTCGCTAAAATAAAATGAGTTATGGGTATGTAGAATATTTCAGTGATTTAATATATTCGTACATTGTTGTGTTATAGTTTACCTCACAAATCTATTCGCGAGTTGACCGCTCAATGCATTATTACTAAGGGCGTCATTTAAAATTACGTCTTAGTCCTGGGTCTATTATTTATTCAATCTCTAGTAATTGCATAGTCAATTAAGGTACTAAACTTTAAAATACTTTAAATAGTTTTTTTTAAACCCAGTTTTTGTGTTCCTTCCAGACTCTTCATGAGGCTACATCAACGTATTTTCCAATGCTTGCGGTTGCGAGTACTAGTAAAAGTGCTACTGATATTCCTAGGATGGACAGCCTGAAAAATGAGAATATGCCTAGAGTGAACTACGCCGGTCAGTAGGTCTACCATATCTGGTGATGTTGATGTCCTCCACGTTGTATCTGGCGACGGACGGCGACATTGCTGTGCGTCTATCACAGACAGTTCATTACAAATAAAACTGTCTACTGCTATAATATCTTGCTTGTCTGCTTTTGTAAGTTCGATGGCGTACAAAAGCCTGTAGATGAAAAAGATAAAGGGGGCCTCATTATACCACTAAAGACGTAATAACTATTTGCGAATTAGTTGAAATGTACCGCAGATCCAAAACCATTGGCCAGAAAAATTATCACCCTTGAAACAATGTGTCGTCTAAATTTGTTTACAGATATATCAGATCACTTTGCCGAACAATCCTTTCTTGACAGCCACTATCCACTTTTGATTAAATGTATGTAAAAAATTATCTAAATACGACATACATCATGCTCCAAAAAAATAGTCAACGATGGAGAAAGGCTAAGGAACTTTTATACAAAACTTAATTTGTTTAAAGAACATTGATAAAAATGGCATTTAACAGAGATTTGCAATAATGTGTTATGTATGCAGAATCTTGTTAGTTTATAATTTAATAAAAATGCTTGCATCTGTTGAGTTATTCATTTCCCGATTTTCTGTTTGCGAGTTGTTAATATGCAAAACATACTTCGGGAATTATGTGTTATGCTGGCAACTCTAAAAAAATACCTACTTCTATCTCCATCTCAAAGGTATACGCGCGGGCCCAGTCTATTCTATTCTCTGTCTACGGTCGAGTGCGTAGACAGAGTCGAGTGCGTAGCGTAGACAGTCGAGTGCGTGTATCTCTTCTTAATCTGTGAGTGCGTGCGTGCGCGCAAATTAAAAATAAATAATCGGTTTCCATGACAACAAAAGAAGCAACAAAAACAACGTCGATCATAGTAAAGCTGCAATTTATTATGGTTTTGATAATTAAGTTATTACATCTGTGACTTTACATGTTAACTGCAACATGACGTTGTATATCGACACCAAACTCAATTTCTTAGATGCAAATGTTGTTTCTACAATCGCTTCATGGCATTCCTCTCTGCCTCTTCTTGCCGTAGGCTCCTATAATCAAGAGAAAGGAGGGTTCATCACTATATTTCAAGAATCGGTATGAGTCATTTAAGAGTCGTTAGTAATATAATACACATTAAATTTATAAATTGACTACTTGCAGGGTTCTGCCTTAGAAGGGTGTGAATGGCCCTTGCTCGCTTCAAATCAAGTGACAGCACTGGCATGGCACCCAACGAGGAAGCTGCTTGTAGTGGGGTGGGATGGAGGCGAGCTGTACATCTGGCTAGAGTACTCGTGGGCGCGTCTAGAGGCGCCCCACAACGCCGCCCTCACAGCCATCCAGTTCAGTCATGGAGGTGGCAGGCTTATCGCAGCTGACGCTACTGGTTCGCTCTCGGGTTGGCAGTCAAGCTCCGGAGCACCACTGACATCATTCCACCACCAACTTTCAGATGTCACCACTTTCATAGTTTTCTGTTCCCCAAATCCTAATGGCGAAGCCTTGGTCAGAGGTCTGGCTCGCGCAGCTGTCTCAGGAGATGAGACTGCACTTGACGCACTCGCTGCTTGGCGACCCCGCACCACTGCGCGCTTACGAGAAGGCTCACAACCGGACAACCATGCTTGCTATGCTGCCCAAGACAATGGAACCATATTGTACATTAACCATGCAGGAGCATGTACAGAAGTACTGACTGCTCCTGGCAATATCATGTTCATGGGCATAATCAGCAACTCTTACCTACTAGTAGCTTGGGAGTCGGGTGGTGCTCTGAGTCTCACAAGGTTCTTGATGGCCAATGATGGAGCTCTGACGACAGATACACATGTCAGAATGACGGCACGAAATGGACAACCAATCATATTAGTTGGCAACTTCAGTGTTGCCCTAATAGCTGGAGACAATCTAATAAGAATTTGGGATAGCGAAACAGGGGACAATGATGTTTTACCAAATGAAAAGGAAGGTATCGTAGAAGGAGATCTATTTACAAGCATAAGTTATTGCTCCCTCAGCGACACTTTATGCTGTGGAACATCACTCGGCAATTTGTATCTTTGGCGCCGTGACCACAGGAATAATTGGAAACTTATTAGTAGTTCTTCAGTAAAAGGCACTGTAAAAGAAGTCAGTTGGGGTAGTGAAGGTCTGATGAATCCTTTGCTCCATGTAAACTGCATAACCAGTGCCTTCATTCTCCGAGAGCAGCCTACCTGTTGGGGGTATTCGCCCAGTATTCTAATGGTACAAAAGTCTGCCAATGAAGTAGCACTGAGTAATACTATGAATCTAACTTCCAATATTATTACTACAATAACAGTCAGAGCTATGGCCTTCAAAGAACAATATGTTGCTTTAGCTGATGGAAAAGAAGTCCAGGTACTTAAAGTAACTAAACATACATATTTCTTCTTTATTTGTGATGAAATTCTAGAACATTTCTTTTTCCTTTCAGGTATGGCTGTGTAACAAAGATAACAGCATAAAGTTTTCTTTGGTTCATTCATTCGCTTGGAAGACTGATGTACTTATAATTCACAATGATATCTTAGTTGGTGTTGTCACACCTCATATAGAATGTCGGACCATATCTGGTAACAACTTGGGTATCCTGCCCAGCACTGAAGGTGAAGGAGAACCTATTGGAGTAACTAACACTAACAAATTCATTGTCATAGCTACCATGGATGGTACCTTGAAACTGGCGGAAATCACCAAGAAAGGTTTGAAAATGCCATTCCCTCCCAAAAACTGCTACCAGATGATTGAGGACTTTGGCGAAGTCATGAGGGCGTCAGTGAACAGTATTGGTAGATACATTTGTTTGAGTATCGCGACCTCTGGATTATCTCCTGATCCCAAGTTATACTTGTGGGATGTGGCTAACGACATTATCACCAGCACCCAGCTCTCGGAGACAATGGGGCCGCCTTATCAAAGTGTTCCAATAGCAATATTGTGGGACACTAATGACCCTAGGCTGGTAGCAGTTCATATGCGCTCAGCAGACTTTGACAAGGTCCACCTCTTCTTCTGCCATGAAGGTCAACTTTACGAATACCAAAATTGGAGCTCCAATGCTGAAGATTACTTCTTTACAGATTTCAATCTATGTTATATGAATGCCCCCTATGTCGTGATTGTTTCTCAGCAGAATCTGAAGAAGATTCAATTGCAAGAGTTTCAAGATTTTAATGATCCTGACCCTGCCACTACTAATAAAATATTAGACTTTTTGTATTACATGACCGTTGGGTTGTTAGAGAAGGCAGTAATTGTGGGAACTAACATCGCAGGAGGCAAGAGTTCTATTGTTTGGGACAGCTTAGCCAAAGTTTGTGTCACGTGTAAAAGGCCAGATGTGGGCGCAGTATGCTTGGGTAAAATGGGCAACTTAAAAGGGGCCCTAATGATGCGTAAAGTTATGAACGACACTGACATGGACGAGCTTTGTCATGTAGCATTCCTTGCTGTTAACCTTGGAATGGTTGACGAAGCGGAGAAGTTGTTCCAGGAGGCGGAGAGGCCTGATCTCGTAACACGTCTAATCGCTGCCAAAGAGGGCGGTCTAAATGAAATCGTAAACGGTTCTAGCGAGGGCGAAAATATGCTTTTGATAAAGAGCGCGCAACACAAATTGGCGAAAGTGTTATGGGCTAACGGTGAAACCAACGCGGCTATAAAGCTGTTCGAAAGCGCAGGCACATTGGTGCCGCATGTTCCTCGAATGTTGGTAGCCAGTGGCCAAGCGCCGGTGTTGGCTCAATACGTGGCTAATTCCAATGATACAGACCTGATTGTATGGTGGGGGCATTACCTCGAGAGCGTTGGCGATCTCGACGGAGCATTAGAGGCCTACGCTCGTGCCAATGATCTTGGGGAGCAAACAAGGCTCTTGTGTCATATGAACAGAACCGAGGAAGCGGAGAAACTGTGTAATAGCAACCCGGCGGCGATGTACCAGATGGCGCGCTACTTGGAAATGCAGCCGGATAAAACCGAAGAAGCTGTAAAGGTAACTATTTATATGTAAGTATGTTGCCTGGCATAAGTATCTCTAAATTAAAGGAATAACACGCAGGAAACTATTATTTATGATTACCTAGTCGTACCTACCTACAGTAGAGCGTCGAATATTCGAACTATTTGGCGGACATGGGCCATCAGTTTATCCTAACAAAGTAGATACTAGGTAGTCTATTTACCATTTGCTGATTGATACCTACATAACGCAATTAATTTTCCTGGTCCCAAACTAGAATGGTAACCAGGCAAGGACATCACAATGGTTAATATGGAATTAATGCTGTTCAACTAATAAGATCATTGTTTACTGTACACACGATTCTGCTGTAACCTTTTTATCAACAAAACCACTTCACCATTCTCTTCCTCACGCAGCTATACATAAAATGCGGTGTAGTGACGTCAGCGATCCGGCTGGCAGCCGAAGCCAGCGCGTGGAGTCTCTTGTGGCGAGCCGGCTCAGCCTCGCCCCAGCACGCCCTCCACGCGGCCGCCATTCTCGAGAACAACGGACAAACGGAGCAGGCCATCGCACTCTACCAGAAGGCTGGTAAGTAATGATGATGCCCTCCACGACATGATGAGGATGATGATGATTTGACTTGAGAACGGGGTATGGCTGGAGAAGCAGAGTCAAAACTCGGTTCCACACGCTTTTCGCTTTCTTCCAAAGCGTGTTTGTTCGAAAGACAATTGGTTTAAGTTATCTACTTTTGTGTATCTTTACTTAATCTGCACATAATCGAGGACCACTTTGGGACCCCTTCTCTTTGTGACTCGTCTAGTCCTTGGCCAACCCATCTTGTCTGCTGTTTTTCTGCAGACATTAAAATGCTTTCAAACTGATTGCCCACCGTACGTGAACTTGTTCAATGCGACCATTCACAGATTAGGCTCGGCGCAAATGAGCCACCAACCATAGCCCCTGGTGGCCAGCTGCAGCGACCTAACACCCTTTTCATACATTATATATTGATGCGTCGCACACTTGTACCCAGTGGCGGCCACTCGCTACAGCAGTGTCTGCGACGCGCGACTAGTGGTCGGTGTGGGCCACGCAAGACGCCGACATGCGGCACTGTCGCACCTATCTTTGTAAATTATTTATGTTTTACTGTAGGATCAGTTAAAATTGGATGTACCCAATATAGGCGGCGACGGCGTCGTCTACGTCGTTTGCGTATTAACAATAGCGCGAGCAAATTTTCGGTACTTAATGTGGCGGCTTCACGACACCGGTGACTGTCGCTGGCTTCTGACACTGAATGTTACAAACGTGGCGGAAGCGCGCGACAGCCACCAGTTGGCTGTGGTCAGTGACCCGTTTGCGCCGAGCTTAAGGCTCGATTAATATTATTAATACGAAAACGACGTAGACGACGCCGTCGCCGCCTATATTGGGTACATCCAATTTTAACTGGTCCTACAGTAAAACACAAAAGATAGGTGCGACAGTGGCGCATTTCGGCGTCTTGCGTGGCCCATAGCGACCTCTAGTCGTGCGTCGCGGACACTGGTGTAGCGAGTGGCCGCCACTGTGTCAAGTCGCTGTCGCTGGCCACCAGTGGATGTGGTCGGTGGCCCGTTTGCGCCGAGCCTTAGTTTCGTCGTTGTTCTAGGCAAACCCCACTTAGCCCTGAAGCTAGCCCTGAGCTGTGGCGACACCAACGCCATGATCGCAGCGGTGGAGACGCTGGGCGACCGCGTCGACCCCGAGCTGGCGCAGACGCTAGCGGCGCACCTCCGCAAGGCCGACCATCACTCGCACGCCGCCGCTCTGCTCGCCACTGCTGGACAGGTAAGGCTCTAAACGGACGAACTACATTTCAACTGGATTTCAACATGCATTCTGCATGTAATTCCCATTCTTAAGGGGCTCCACACACGACGGCTATAAGGTAAATATGTATATTATAGCACGATATATCTCATTACATCTTTCCATAGAAATCGTCAGGAGACCACACACGACAGCTATAATATACATCTTCGTATCTTAAAGGTTCTGAGCGGTCTCTAAGCTATACATCCTGGGATGTAATGTATATTATAGCTGCCGTGTGTGAAGTCCCTAAAGATGATGGCAGATTTAATTACAGTTTTAATTTAAAGCTACAAGAAACCCGGCAAGTGCGAGTCTGGCTCGCCCAAGGGTTCCTTACAAATTAAGGTCAGATTTTTAATTCGAGAGACTAAATTGACAACTGTTTGACGGATAAAGGGTTACCAGGGTTAGAGAAAATTAAATAGTGACGTAGCCAATATCGATAATGAATATCGACTCGACCAATTGGTTTGCTAAGTCGTAATAATGGGCCTATTTCATTTCTTTTTTTTTTCTTAGTTCCATGAGATACACTAGATGGCGTCATTCGTTTCTTCATACGAATTTGTGATTCGTAGCAATCAATGTCAAAGTCAGTCCACAGATCACTAAACAAGAGAAGGAACCAGGGTTGCTATTCGGACTAGGTTTCTCGTAATAAAAATAAAAATTCAAACCCACAATCAGTAGCAACGACTCCAAAGTATCCAAAAGCGCACTTATCACCAAAAGACAACAGCATTTTTTCTTCTAGGTAACCAACCATCACAAATTCCACAGAACCATAGTATTATTTTTTGCTTTGACGTTTATTATTACGGTACGGCAGAGCCATCTAGAGATCCTTTTAAAACTAAATTTGACATAAGGAAAAACGCTCATTAGCGAAAATTATAATTTGCAATAAGCCCTTTTCAGGTAAGCTTTTTTGACAGTTGTCAGTTGGGTTCACCAAAATTTATCAAATGGCGCTGTACGTAACCCCGCATGGGAACAGTAAGAAGCAAGGAGCAACACAGCGTATCCACCACGAAATAGTTTGAATAACTTCGGCTGGCCTTTCTTCATTCAGATAGGGGTTGTGTCAGCGCCATCTATCGATCAAAAGAGTACCATTTTTTTTTAAGTCTGAAAGCCGCCATCCTCTTAATAGATCCTTAAGTAGGTACCTACCAGGTTAGAAAGAAGAAAGCAGTTTGAGTAAGCGGAGACACAACGATGATTTATTGGGAGTACCATTTATTCACAATTCGTTTCGAGGATCGTTTAATTCTTCTCAATTAGCCAAAAAATTCTATATGGCAGCCGTGGGGTTCTATAGTGAGGACTTCAAAAATGAAAATTATCGCATTCCATTGTCACGGGTATCAAATTAAAGGTATTTAATAGACCTTTTCAAAAATGTATAACAAATGTAGGGTCAATATAACGAGGAAAAATAAAATATGTTTGTTTTGTCGTTCTTGGTAGAAGCTTTTCGAATCGTCCAAAATTACTTTGATAGTAAAAAAAATAATTTAAATTAAATTTTGCGTTATATAAATTTATTGCGGAGAATATTTGCAACTCATAAGAGTCGCGTGGTGATTAAGTCCCATACTCTATCTCTGAGGGAAGGCCTGTGTCCTGCGATGGGACATTATACGCTAGTTATTTAATGACACATCAATTTCTTATGTTATATTTTATTTATTTAAACCACTTTACACAATGTTTTAACTTTTAAATTTTTAACCCTCTCATATTATAAGTATATAATATGAGAAGGTTAAAAATTTAGGTTCGGTATCAAAACGACTGGATTCTCAAAACGACCAGAACCATACAGACTTGATCGCAAAACGACCACATCTGCAAAAAGCCTTTATCTCATGTAAATTTTAAATTAATTTTATTAAGTCATCATAACAGATGGATAAATACCAATGGTTACCAAAGCCGATATCGATACCAAAGCCGATTAAAATATCGACAAGAACAGCACTAGCCTGATCATTGCAACACTTGTGCGAAATGAACTGTCAATTTGGTATCTCGGATTATGGATTCTAAAAGCATTTTGTTTATGATTTAATTGATTTTATTCTGTACTTGTAGTATAATACAATACAGTGTGTCCCTGGATAAAGTGCAATCCCGAAAGGGGATGAAACTAGACCATGAATCATTGACTAGAAAAATATAAAAAAAAAATATAAAAAAATATTGTAGGATTTATTGGTATTTTAAGATTTTCATGTTTCATTAAGGACTCTATGTACAAAAGTATTGATTTCTTCCAAAATAATGGGTCTATTTCTTTGGAATAAAAAAAAACAGTATGCCTAATACCTGGCGATGACCATGAAATAATAAATAGTCGGCAAAAAAGTAACTATCTTGGGTAAAAAAATGTATTTTTATGAAAAAAATGATTTTTTTAGACGTTTATTTTAAAAAACTTCAAATTACTAAAAAAATGTGCCCTATAACTATGTAATTTTATAGCTTACTTTTATTCTTTACCATTTTAGCTTCCAAATAAAAAAAAAACAATGTTCTAACTAAAAAAACACGCTATCTACGAACTTTTAAAGTGGAGCCTAATCGTGTTACCGTGCAGGTAGAGACCGTTTTTTCCATTGTTTCCGTCCTACTCTGTGCCCTTCGGCAGTCGCAGTCCTTTTGTTCTACACTCAGGTAGAGGGAAGGCGAGGGGAGGGGAGGCAGGGGGTTCGAAACAGGACTTACACAGTCGCTCCGATATTCTCGCCGCTGCTACTACTGTTCTCGTTCTCGCATTGTGTTCTCGTTGATTTGTTATTAAGTTTTTGTTACATTGTTGACTGTTACGTTTTCTACTGTTCGTTACGTTTGGACTGTTCCTGTTCTGCTGTTAAGTGTTGACGAAATGCCGCGATTGACAGAGTTCTCACCTCGAGAAATAGCCGATATGCATTATTATTATGGCATGTCACATGGTCGCACAACAGTCGCTCGGACTGCATACATAAATGCTTTCCCGGGCAGACTCATACCCTCAGCTCGAAATTTTCAAGAGATTCATAGGAGGCTCTCCAACATTGGACTTGGTTTGGCACGAGATCGCCGTGAGCAACCAGCTGTCGTTATTGACAATGCGATAGAAGAGGCCATTTTAAACGATCTGTTTGCTGACCCTACAACAAGCATAAGACGATTAGCGTTGCGTCATGGCATATCGAAGACGTCTGTCTGGCGAATTTTGAAAAAGGAGGGATTGCATCCTTTCCATTACCAACGAGTACAACATTTACACGAAAATGTAGATAATCGTCCAAGATGCGTAATGTCGACGTGGATTCTAAGAAAAATTAGAGCTGACCCAAATTTTCCCAAACGCATTTTTTGGATGGACGAAGCGACATTTACCCGAGACGGCATTACAAACTGCAGAAATTTGCACCAGTGGTCTCACGAAAATCCACGATTGAAGCGGGCATCTACTTTTCAAGTAAAATTTTCAATAAACGTATGGGCAGTCTTAATCGACGACATTTTAATTGGTCCAGTCATTTTACCCAGAACCCTAAATGCTGAACGTTTTTTAGAATTACTACAAAATTTACCCATGTTGATGGAAGATGTTCCCCTGGCTACGAGACGGCGTGGGCGTATGTATCTCCAAATGGATGGATGTCCTGCACATTATGGGCGGGAGGTGCGGCGATTTTTGAAGGAAAATTACCCGAACCGGTGGATTGGCCGAGGAGGGCCAGTAGGCTGGCCAGCGCGTTCACCTGATCTGACACCCCTAGATTATTTTTTATGGGGTGTCATGAAGCAAAGAGTATACACCACGCCAATAAATACCGAGGCACAGTTGCACGACCGAATAATTCAGTGCGCAAATGACATTAAAAATGATCCAGGAATGATTCGCAGAGCCACTAACCAAATTAATATTCGTGCAGTAATGTGCTTGCAAAATCGAGGAGGCCATTTTGAACATTTAATGCATTAAATAAAAATGCAAAATTGTAAATTACGGATAATTTTATTAATAAAGTTATTGTGATTAAAGTCTGACTTTTATTACCTACTAAAATGTAAATAACTCCTACCTAGCCAATTTTTTAGTTAGAACATTGTTTTTTTTTATTTGGAAGCTAAAATGGTAAAGAATAAAAGTAAGCTATAAAATTACATAGTTATAGGGCACATTTTTTTAGTAATTTGAAGTTTTTTAAAATAAACGTCTAAAAAAATCATTTTTTTCATAAAAATACATTTTTTTACCCAAGATAGTTACTTTTTTGCGGAATATTTATTATTTCATGGTTATCGCCAGGTATTAGGCATACTGTTTTTTTTTATTTCAAAGAAATAGACCCATTATTTTGGAAGAAATCAATACTTTTGTGCATAGAGTTTTTAATGAAACATGAAAATCTTAAAATACCAATAAATCCTACAATATTTTTTTATATTTTTTTTTTATATTTTTCTAGTCAATGATTCATGGTCTAGTTTCATCCCCTTTCGGGATTGCACTTTATCCAGGGACACACTGTATAACAAGCCAAATTTCATGATTCTACATTAACGGAGAGTAACCTGTAAATTTTGATTCCCTTGTGTGTCCAAATAAATATTTTATACGCTTTTTGTCGTTTAATTTTCTCACAGCTTCAAGAGGCCGTAGACCTCAGTAAAAACGAAAATATATTTTCTTCATCAAAAAATAAAATGCTTATAGGCATAAGAAATAGATATATTTTTAAGCTCCTCTTTTCTATTAACAACTAAGACTGACTTGCACCACTTATTAAATGTCTTCGCCATTTATTTGACTGTTGTATGTAGAAATTTAGTGAAAAATTTATTTTGTTACTACATTTAAGAAAGTGGTGCGAATCGGCCTAAGCATTGAAATAAAATTAATAGTTAATAAATAATTAGATAGAATGTGCGAGCGAGAATAAACGCCGGACGTCATAAGCGACCTGACCAGTTCCCCAATTCCAGTACGAGGAAGCCCTGGAGATAGTGGAGAGCGCGTCCACGCCGCTGTCTGAGGAGTTGAGCGAGCGACTCGCGGCGCCGGCGGGTACGGCGGGGCGCGAGGCGCTGCTGCGGCGGCTGGCTGACGTGCTGGGGGCTCGTGGGCTGTACCACCAAGCGGCCAAGCGGCTGGCTCAGGCTGGGGATAAGGTATGTATCATTTCCAAGCCCACGAGATAGTCGAGAGCGCGTCGAGTGACTGTACCACAAGGTGGCCAAGCGTGGGTGCAGGCTGGGGATAAGGTATGTATAATTTCCAAGCCCTCGAGATAGTGGAGAGCGCGTCAACGCTGCTGGCTGACGTGCTGGGGGCTCGTGGGCTGTACCACCAAGCGGCCAAGCGGCTGGCTCAGGCTGGGGATAAGGTATGTATAATTTCCAAGCCCACGAGATCACGAGATAGTCGAGAGCGCATCGAGTGACTGTACCACAAGGCGGCCAAGTGTGGATCCAGGCTGGGGATAAAGTATGTATAATTTCCAAGCCCTCGAGATAGTGGAAAGCGCGTCGACGCCGCTGGCTGACGTGCTGGGGGTCCGTGGGCTTTACCACCAAGCGGCCAAGCGGCTGGCTCAGGCTGGGGATAAGGTATTATCATTTCCAAGCCCACGAGATAGTTAAGAGCGTGTCGACGCCGCTGGCTGACGTGCTGGGCGCCCGCGGGGTCTACCACAAGGCGGCCAAGCGTGGGTGCAGGCTGGGGATAAGGTATTATCATTTTCAAGCCCTCAGATAGTGGAGAGCGCGTCGACGCCGCTGGCTGACGTGATGGGGGTCCGTGGGCTTTACCACCAAGCGGCCAAGCGGCTGGCACAGGCTGGGGATAAGGTATTATCATTTCCAAGCCTACGAGATAGTGGAGAGCGCGTCAACGCTGCTGGCTGACGTGCTGGGGGCCCGCGGGTTCTACCACAAGGCGGCCAAGCGTGGGTGCAGGCTGGGGATAAGGTATGTATAATTGTAAACTTTTAGTCCGGATTTACTTACGGGTGTATAATTTCTAAGCCCTCGAGATAGTGGAAAGCGCGACAACGCCGCTGGCTGGCTGGCTGCCTGCCCCCTCGGATGAGTTTATTTATTTTATTTTTATTTCGATAAAACATTTATTTGCACACACATTATAACAATTGAAATAGTGCATACAAATAAAACAAAGCAAAAAAAATTAAAATAATATTCTATCCATCCACCTTACGCCTGTGAACGCTGTCGGCAGGCGGGCGCGATGCGGTGGCTGCTGCGCTCCGGCGACGCGGACCGCATCGCGACGTTCGCGGCGGCGGCGCGCGACCGCGTCGCGCAGCTCGCCGCCGCCGACTACCTGCGGCGGCGCGCCGACTGGCGCCGGCGGCCCGACCTCACGCGGCACATAATGCACTTCTACACGCGGGCGCGCGCGCACCAGAAGCTCGCCGGCTTCTACGCCGAGTGCGCCAAGATGGAGCTCGACGAGTACGACGTGAGTACACCTGTCATCATTATCACCTTTGACTAGCTTTATGCTGAGCTGCAGCCTTTTTCTGTTGTAGCACTCGTATTTATTATGTAATAATGTTATTTTTGTGTTTTGTTTGTCTCTAAATATTGTTTTATCTTTGTGTTATGTATGGTCAATTTGTGTTATAGGTATGTAGTGTTATAATAGAAATAAATGTTTTTTACTTTCACTTTCATTATGTAATTTTCGCAACGGATATTCATACGTCTTAAAAAGTCACGTCAACACAAAAACCGACGTCGTACGGAGTACTGTCTCGCTCTAACATAGGGTCTTAAAAGAAGATAGTGCTATACAGTAGTGGTATACTTGACGTTTTAAGACGTATGAATATCCGTTGCGAAAATTACATAATGAGCCCACTGGTCTACAAAATATTATTATTAAAACGTTTATTGCAAATAAGTAAAAATTACAATGGCAAATATCTTGTTTTCTACTATTACTCTATACTCTACTACGAGGGCTGCTACTTATGTATGCGGAATAGAAAAAATAAACAAATGTATATGGCTAAATATGCTTTTATTGTTTTTCAAAGTATTCTCCACTATGATCGATGCACTATTGCATTCGATGAAACCAATTTGTAAAACACTTTTTCCACTCTGATTGAGGTATCTCCAAAACGTGCTGTTTGAACGCATCTACGGCATCTTCACGGGTCGAAAATCGTTGACCTCATAATTTATTCTTTACATTTGGGAATAAATAGAAATCATTGGGAGCCAAATGTGAGCCAAAACTGATGAACATTTGGGAATAAATAGAAATCATTGGGAGCCAAATGTGAGCCAAAACTGATGACTATGCGCTATGATGACGACTTCACATTTCACGGTTTGTTTTTTAAATGCCGGATCACTTGGCACTCGGCATGATGAACTGATTGTTACGATAACTAACAGCGCCCCCGACATGCTGGCTATCAATGAAACTTGGCTGCGCGACGGCGAGGAGGACCGAGCGCCGTGAGTGCCCGGCTACCGACTGCGGCACATACCGCGTCCTCGGGACGTGCGCGCACGCGGTGGTGGGGTTGGGTTTTACTTGCGGCGTGGTCTCTCAGCGCGGACCTGTCCGCATCCGCCTGCCTCCTCCGTTGAACAAATGTGGCTGCGCACGAATGTCAACGGGAAGCGACTTATTGTAGGGACTGCGTACAGGCCACCATGGCTAAGCGCAGACACGTTCTTTGATGCTTTGACTGACACGGTGACTTCTTTTACTGACTAATTTTAATGGGAGACTTTAATATAGACTATTTAAACCCTAATGACCGTTATTACAAATCATTGACTCTATTACTAAAGACGTTAGGTTTAACTCAAGTTGTTCGGGACCCTACTCATTTCACTGACCACAGCGAAACTTTGATTGACCTTGTTTGCACAGACGCTAAGGTAATCAGTGTGAATGTGCAACACAAGCCTGACCTTGGACAACACGCTTACATTACTTTGAAAATAGACATAAAAAAGATGAAACCTAAACCGAGGACCATTACTTATCGACCGATAAAGGACATTGACTTGGAGACTTTCAATAAACACCTGGATACTATTGACTGGGACATTATTGACCGGTTTGACCACGTTGACGATATGGTGAGGTGCTTCAATGACTGCGTCATCACCCTTTTCGACCTACATGCGCCTGAAAAAACCAAGGTGATAAAGGAAGCACCTCTCCCATGATGGCTGACTAGTACTGTAAGACTTATGATGAGATTACGAGATGACGCACATGACCGTTACAAGAGGACCAAAAAGGACGAACACAGACAGTACTATAAAGATTTAAAACATCAAGTTAACGTTGCGTTACATAACGAGAAAAAAGCATTTTTTGACTTGGACATAAATAGACATGCGCACGACTCTAAAAAACTATGGGCAAACTTGAAGAGGACTATATTACCAACTAGAAGAGACTCTGACTTACCTACAGATTTACAAGATCCAGACGTTATTAATCAACACTTTCTGACTATACCTGGCAACCCAAATGTGACAATATCTGACTTGACTTATTATGAATTCCATAGACACTGTGACGCAACATTTGGACTTAAAACAATTAGGGCGGACCAACTTTATAAAGTTCTGAAAAAAATTAAAACATCTGCAAAAGGTGTAGACTTGATTTCCATTGACATGCTGATCATGACTTTACCGCGGACTGTTGACATTATCTTGACTATTATAAACCGAAGCATACTGACAAAAACATATCCGACTGACTGGAAGATTGCGAAAGTGACTCCACTTCCCAAAAAGCCCAATCCTGCACACGTCTCAGATCTAAGGCCTGTGAGCATTCTGCCTTGTATATCGAAGATAATAGAGAGGGTGGTATGTGATCAGCTGTCGGAGTACTTGGAGAGGGCAGGTATTCTGCCGGAGTTGCAGTCAGGGTTCCGTAAAGGGCGAGGTACTGCCACAGCGCTTCTCGATGTGGTGGATAATGTACTTGCGGAGCGGGATCTGGGCAAGAGTACCTTACTGGTATTGCTTGACTTCTCTAGGGCTTTCGACTGCTTGAGCATCCCCCTCTTGTTATCCAAGATGAGTTACTACGGCTTAGACAGGGCCACGGTGGAGTGGTTTGACAGTTAATTGTCTGGTCGTGCGCAGATTCTTGCTCTGCGTAAGGCTGACGGGAGCACTCTCTCCTCGGCTCCCTGTCTTCTAGCTAGAGGGGTCCCGCAGGGTTCAATCTTGGGCCCTTTGATGTTTATCCTTTACAGTGCTGATATAGTCTCATCAGTAAAAAACTGCAGATACCACTTATACGCCGATGATCTTCAACTATGCATATCGTGTCCTCCAGAGGAAGTGGCTATAGCGGTGAGCAGATTGAATGAGGATCTGGAGAGAGTGGCAATTTGGTCTGAAAAGAATTGCTTGGCCCTTAATCCCAATAAGTCCAAGTGTCTGATACTGGGGTCAGCAACTCAAATTGTCAAAACTAAGGATCGGCTAGCCCAGATAGGGCCTATCTGTATCCGAGGTGAGGCGATTGAGTTGATATCTGGGGTCAGAAACTTGGGCTTACTGATGGACGGTCAGCTTCGTTTCGAAGATCACGTGGTTGAAGTTGTAGGGAATTGCTTTTACCGGCTCAAAGTACTGTACAGGATACGGGACTACCTCAGTGTAGACATGCGAGTCAAGTTGTGTGAGTCGCTTGTGCTGTCTAAACTAAACTACTGTGACGTTGTCTATGGAGGCTGTTTGCTACGCAGGTCTGAAAGGTTGATACAACGTGTGCAGAATGCGTGTGCTCGGTTCTGCTTCAAGATTCCCCCCCGAACCCATGTCACGCCGTATCTGGACGACGCGAATCTGTTGAAGATGTTCGCACGCCGCATGCTCCACCTTGCTGGATTGTTGTTCGATGTTGTCAAATACCGGACGCCTGAATATTTGTTCAATAAGATTGCGTGGTCTCGCAACAAATATCTTTGCAAGTCGAGAACGGTAATTCCGACGCACCGAACGGCAGCTTTCCGAGGCAGCTTCAGATTCGCGGCGTCCAAATGCTGGAATGACATTCCTCCTCCTCTTAAGGTCCTTACTGGCAGATATACCTTTAAGGTAAAACTTAAGGGTTAATTGTTATGTACCCAAAAAACCTGAACCCTCATTTTCTTTTCCAGCATTATGTGCTACTCCTTTTCTCCTTGTCCTGCCCCTACGCAACTGGAGATCCCCTCGTATATTGTGTACTCTTTGTTTTGTGTTGTACATTAGTGTATTGTATTGTATTGCATTGAATTGTATTGTATTGTTGTTTTGTTGGTAGTTGTCTGCCTCGATGGATCGCTCCGTGGGTCACTTGATCTGGCCCTGGCAGAAAATCAGTGCTGTGGGTGATAAACCTGCAGCAAATACTGAGCCTGAGGCCGTTTTACCGCCGCATGGACATAGCCCGTGCCCATTTCTAGTTTTTAGTTTTTGTCTTGTATTTTGCATTGTCTGTTTTTTCCTTTTTTTATGTCTTTTCTTGTCTGTGTGGCGATAAATAAATATACTTCTTTCTTTCTTTCTTTCAAATCAGGGCTGTACGGTGGATGACCCATCAATTCTATTTTTTGACCATCCAAAAATGTAGTTGTTTCCTGAGATGTATGACAGCTGGCATTGTCATGGTGAAGTATGATTATGCGTCGCTGGTTGTTTTGTCGTATTTCTTCAAATACTTCCGGCAAACAAATGGTCGTATACCACTCCGAATTAACCGTTCTGCGATTCTCCAGTGGTATTGTAGCCACATGGCCATTAATACCAAAAAAGCAGGCCACCATTTGCTTTACAGTGCTTTTTGCACGAGCCACTTTCGTAGGGTTCGGCTCATTTTGAAACACCCAAACTGTTGATTGTTGTTTAGTTTCGGGATCGTACTCGTAGATCCAGGATTCTTCACCTGTGTAGATATTATAAACAGATTTTGAGTCGCCTCCGTTGAATTTTTTTAAGGTTTTCTTGCACCATTCGACGCGAGCATCTTTTTGATCCTGAGTTAAGTTGTGCGCGATCCAATTTTAAAAAACACGCGAACAAATTTTTTTTACAGACAAATGTTCATGTAATATCCTATGAATGCTCGTCATACATATGCCCAGAATAGCCTCTATCTCGCGATACGTAACATGGCGGTCTTGCATTATTAGTTTTCGCACAGCTTCAATATTTTGTGGCGCAACCACCGATTTCGGGCGACCTTCTTTAACTTCGTCCGTGAGCTTACTGCGCCCGCAATTAAACTCACTAAACCAGTGAGACACAGTCGTTTTTGATGGAGCTTCACCACCAAAAGTCGAAGTTAATTGATCTACGCACTGTTGTTGCGTTAAACCACGTCGAAAATCGTAATAAATCATAGCACGAATATTTTCACGAGTGATTTTTTCAGCGATATGACATTTTAAACCCAACCAAAACAAAACACTAACGTATACATATAAGAGAAAAATATTAGCGGCCAGTATTTAAAAAAAGAACGAATTTGACGATGGAGGTCAGACATTGCGTTTAAAATTATTGGAATCCCAGATTCCGCATACATAAGTAGCAGCCTATGTATGTACTCGTAAGGCCCGCCCTTGAAAATAACAATTGATTTTGTGATCACTTGAAGACATTGGGCCTCACGAGGATATAGGTTATGTTATGAACTTCATATAGTATCGGCGAGATTTTTTTCAAATATATAATAAGCTAATTGACCTCACGCCACATACTGCACTTCTACACGTAAGCGCGTGCGCACCAGAAGCTCGCCGGCTTCTACGCCGAGTGCGCTAAGATGGAGCTCTACGAGTACGATGTGAGTTTGGTCACAAAATATCTTGTTCTATATTCTTATCGCCGCCTTCTGCGCCGATTGCATGGAGCTCGAAGAGTATGATGTGAGTGAGTTGCAACGTACGTTCACATTTTTAGTTAATAATTAATATGAAGCTCGATAGATAATCTGTCGCATTCAGTGATCTTTTTGTCTGGCCGCTGGGAGTATACGATCCTGACACGTGTCTGTTTCATATGACTAGTGATGGGAGATAATCAACGTTATCATCCCTTACGTTATTCTTAACTAGCTTTTGCTACTGACTCACGTTTAAGTAGTTTTGTTTTTTAGACGACCTTCACTCAGGTCCGTATTACAGAACGATCCTCAAGCACAGTTTGATCTCTGATCACCCAATCATTACTTGAGCACTGAATCGATGCTCAAGCAGCCCCTTTATTTTTAAACAGTACTTGAGTGTTGATCAGCCAATCACTGCTTAAGTAGAGATTGTGAACTGTAATCAGATAGTCTGTGGTCAAAGCTTGTTTTCTATGACAAGAAAAAACCGGTATAATTTTTTTGTTCCGTTCTACGCATGTTATAAAAAAAACGATACTGACGAAAGTTAGATAATTATGTGAGATTTACAACGAAAACTAAAATATGTTTTATTTATTCATGAAACAGGTGTTCAAGTTTTTTTTAGTTATTAGTTTTAGGTGGCAAACTTATTATTTGCAGAAAGTGACACGTAACTACACGTTTCTCACTGTTTGTACGAAGAACGGAACGAAACAAATGTCAGCGCTAATAAAGTTACTTGTGTTGTGTGTGACCTTCGTCGGATATTTTGTTTTGTTTAGAAATCGCTATTTTGAAACAATAAATGTGACAAAATGAGGAAAATGCACTTCACTGCAGTGAAGCGGAATATTTATGCTTTCATTGTCCATCTGGCCATCCTCTGCTGGTGTTGCATTACTTGTGAAAGCACAGTTCATGCAAAAATTATGTTCGACACTGCCCAATCGTACCCAGACCTCGGCGTAGGCAAGGGAATCTCCGTTTCCAGCTGCCATAAGTTCTTTCGACCACATTCCGTGTCTTGACTTTTCCCCATGAAAGTGTATGGGCAGAATTACCAAGCGCACCCACACCAGACTGGTGATTTCTAGTACTGAGGAGTGTGAACATCTCAGGCACTCGGATTCCCTCATGAAGTTTCCCTACACAGCTCCTGTCTTGATAAGAACATGTTGAAATAATGGGATGATAATATTTTCCACGAATTCTAATTTGAATCACTTTATTATGCGATTCACATCTATACAAATCCTTAAAATAAGGATAAAGAATGTCTATAATATGCATAGGTGGAACACTGATGTTAAGGCTTATGTCATCATCATCAACCCATTATGTCCCCACCGAGAGGCACGGGTCTCTTCTCCGAGGAAGGTATAGGCCATACTCCACCATGGGGGCCAAGTCCGGATAGGTGGAGGTTTGTAAGACTAGTGGCTGGTCTTACTGTCAGAAGTTTTCAAGCCGCCCTAAGGCCTCCGACTTGGCTTAACGACGGCCATCTATCAACGGCAGCCGGCACCAACCGCACAACGTGCCTTGCAAAGCATGTTATGTGCTTTGCAAGGCACGTTGTGCAGTTGGTGCCGGCTGCCGGAAGGCTTATGTGTTTTCATTAAATACAGGTTCCTAAAACTGGTCGGTTAGAGTGTCATAGTCATTTATAATAATGGTAAAAAATTAAAACCTGATATGTACTGAAAATTAAAAACCTGAGAAAACAAAAGATGTCAGGAAGATTGCACTGGCAGGGAGACCAGGGCAGTGACAGCGTAGAACAGGACAGCGGTCAGTGGGTAGACCGATGGCCCGATGGTCGGACAATGGGAACAAGTCGTCAAAGGGCTCGTGGATGCGAATGGGGAGAGACCGCAGCAAATAGCATATAATGAACCTAAAGCCTATACAGCCTACCCAGCAGTGGGCAGGGGTTGGCTGATGATGATGAAAAGTGGTTCCCAGACACTATTTTTTTTTCAATTGAGCACTAACACGGTGACACGAAAATTTTATATACACATAAACTCATGACCGTATCCCAGAGGGATAGGCTGACCAGGGACTGCCACTTGCCACGATCCTGTCTCATTACTTTCCCTGCATCGACATTCATTAGGTAGGTAGGAATCCCTATAGGTACACGTCGGTTTCGTCCTTTGCCAATAAATCCTCTATTTGGTCGAAGTATGTCCGCATTTTGAAAATAAACTTGTATAATATCGTCCTAATAGTCAATACTTTTGAGTATATTCATTTTGTAATAATATTGCAATAATCACGAAACAAAACAATTCATAAGGAAAATCGATGCTCAAGCGTGGTCGGAACCACGCTTGAGTAAATACAGATTTGATCTTCACTTAAGTAGAGATCGCTACTCAAGCATCGTTCTCGAATTAGCGTTTACTCAGTTGAGTTGCGATTCGAAAGTGTCAACTCAAGTAACGTTCTAAAATCAAATCGATACTTAAGTCTAGTTTTAAGCAGAGATCAGTGCTTGAGTACGATTCTGTAATACGGGCCTCAGTCATCTCTTGTGACATTTTCGCAGGCATTTTAGAAGGGTCATCATCTTTTTTGTGCCGAATGGCGGTGAAGTGTTGTGGCGAGCTGTGCGACCTTTTATTTGAGCCCAGATCAGCTCAATCGCTTTGTACGCCAGTGGTGCGGAGAGATTCTGAGAACGCAATGATCTTTTTCTAAAGCCTATTCATCAACTTCGTATCGTTAAAACGACCGTTATTATTTTCGTTATTTTTGGTACGTCACTACAAAAAAATACGGTTGACATAACCTTGTGACAACGTAGTAAGGATTTTACATTTTCTTTTCTTCTTATTTAACATTTAAATCACTGTGCAAAATATAACATGGATTGTAAGTTTACACAATGATATAGTTTCAATGACAATATTATTTGCTAGTAGGATAAATAGGACATAAAATATTTTAATCGAAAATTTAACGCCACTTCAAGGTTACGTCGTCCGTTCTAACATGACCTGTCAGGATCGTATTCTTCCAGCGGCCGGACGGTACCTAATCTAAAGCATCAGTGAAATCTTTTCCCGCCTCACACGTCACATACTGCACGTTATAATAGTTTTATGATACTCTGTTGAGGAGCTTACCGTCTTCTATGCCGTATCGCCGCCGATTATTTTTAGAACGCCGACCGACGCCGGTATTCTGTGCAATGTGTAGACTTCTACAAACATACTATATTTGTACTTACAAATACTTATTTGTAAGTACAAATATAGTAGGTTAAAATATAATATGTTTACTAAATATATTTGTTTTGTACTTGTTTTCATTCTCGTCTAAATAAATACATAGCACGCTGCCGTGTTGGAAACTATGAAGAACTATATTGTAATCAATACAAGGCTAACGCTCAGTTTCTAGAAGAGTGATCAAATGTTAATCTCATGTTAATCTGTCGTCAAGCTAATTTCAGCCAATCACGTTACATTTGATCACTCTTTCAGAAACTGAGGCTAAGCTATAATAAGCGACTACTATGATCTTTGTTCACAGAACTTCGAAAAAGCGCTGGATGCGTTGAAGGAAGCTACACGTTGTTTAGGCAAAGCCTCTGATCCTGACACAGGTAAGTAAATACAAATACGAAAAACTTTTCTATCCCTCCCCAGAGTGTAAGATGTAAGTTTATAAAATCATTGTTTAATTTACTGCTACAACCGACGGTATTTCACTCCAACTAAGTATTGTTTAAAACTTGCCTGTTGGTGGTCTATTTCTACGCAGTAAGCCAGTTTTCGGCAGCTGATCTCTTTCCCGGCAGCATGTTACCTACATCAAGCACTCCCAATGATCTCACATTTTCGAAAAATCTTGACATTGCAAAAAAAAAACTTGCCTGATAACTTACCGAAACAATAGTACATTGTTCACCGAGAGGAGAAAGTGACCGATTACCGTCGAGGGTGTCGTTTGAAGCCCGAGCCGTAGGCGAGGGCTTTAAAACACCTGAGATCGGGAATCGCAGTTTCTCTCGAGTGATACATAGTGCTTTATACTACAAGGAAAATAAAAAACGAAATCTTTACTAATTGAAATTCATATTGAAATTGTTGCTAGTGGCCAGTGTCATTTTGCGAACTTGGAAATAAAAACTCACTGTAAAAACTTTTTGGCTTTTGATATTTAGGTTACCGGCGCATAGTCTTACCCAAAATTAAAAAAGAAAAACCACGTAAGAAATGGATTTTCATACACTTTTCTCTCCCGCTCAGATGCGTTTTCTCCCCGCATATTTGTTCGATATGCAATGACGTACTTTCTACCGTAAATTTGATAAAGTATCAAGGTACTTTCCAAGCAGGTGTAGTATAAAAGATTTTATTTAGTAATGTATTATTTGCAGGCGCCCAAACCATTGCCCTTCAAGAGCAAAGCATGCTGGTAAAGAGATTCATTGACGTGAAGAAGATGCTGGAAGCTGGTGAGATCAACACAGGTATGTTGTGCATCTCAGGGCTAGTATAACATACTAGAGCACGGTTAAATAAAGGAAGGGACTGCACAAATATTTGCTCCCACAATAATACACGTCACTCACTATCTTATGACTGAGAGAACAATAAATGTACAGTTCGTTTTTTTTCATTAAGGGACTAGTCATGGAAAGCGCCCGGGGCGCGCGCCCGGAACGCTGCGCTTTGGGCGCGCGTCGAGCGAGCGTTGGACGCCTATCGTACGCTCGTCAATTAAGCTAGGATGAGCACACTTTTCTAATCAGCGAAGGAGGGGCGCGCGTCGTACGCGCGTATGACGCGCGCACCACGGACGCGGACGCTTGATGTAATCCGTTGCATAGAACTTCATACAATTTTAAAGAGCGTCCGATACGCAGCGTATCTCACGCGCGCCTCGGGCGCTTTCTATGACTAGTCCCTAATAGCTTTATATTGTGTTTTATATTAACTTCATAAATGTTACTCCCGGCTCCACCGATAAGACCCGATGTTGAGACTGACTGATTGATTGATAGACTGGCTAACTGAATGAGATTAATAATTTCAGTCTTATACCTATTAGGTATTGATTATTATTATTATAGTCATGTAATGTCTTTAGAGAACGCCCTGAATTAGGGCTAGAAACAGCACTGCATGCTCTCTATAGAGTTTTTTCAATTACATACAACCAATCCAATCTGGCTATAAAATAGAAAAACTAGAGTTTCCCGTCACACTAGCACAGAATACATAATGTACAGGTACAGAAGATTCAATCCGCAAAATCAATTAAAGAAAAAGGGACTCTAGCAGCGATACAATTAGGTGCAATTCAGATCGCACGGCGCTAAAAAAGCTACGTTATACAATATTCACCTACATGTTGCCTCTCTTTCTACGGCGTAACTCTTACCTCTTCTGGCGCCTGAATTCCTACCTATTTGCCGCTCCGGAGTGGTCGCCGCATGTACTTACGCGTTCGATACCGACACACGTAGTGAAACAGGCCTGACACTAGTGACAGCGCCATAAACTTACTGCTGTACCTTTTATAAAACCAATCATCGGTTACGCTGTCACTTACTATCTCCCAATCAACATTCGCGACACGCATGCCGCATAGAATGAACCAATCACAGAGTGATTTACTCTCTAGCACATCTTGCGCTCATTTCATTAAGGACTAATCGCGACGGCAAGGGCCGTTTTTGAGTGCGAATTTTGGAGGGAGTAATACTTTTATAGTTTTTTTTATTCATAGGTAGAATATGAATAATAGTACTCCAACAATAGGGAATGGATGAAAATATCAGAAGTGCTTGATATTTTTTTTGGTGATAGGAATAACCTTCCTTAGCGCGAGAAAAAAGTTTAAATTTTTTTGGCTTCGTAGTTAATTTTTAAATAATCTTAATATTTTTCCATTCGTAGTTCTGGGCTCAGTACGGCATATCAGACATATTCCTTGGTCCGCTACGTATGAAAAAAAAAAATCTTGTGACAATGACAGCTTTTCAAGGTGGATTTTTTTTTATACGAACTACGAATGGAAAAATATTAAGTATATTTAAAAATTAACTACGGGGCCAAAAAAAATGAAACTTTTTTCCCGAGCTAAGGAAGGTTATTCCTATCATCAAAAAAAATATCAAGCACTTCTGATATTTTCATCCATTCCCTATTATGTTTCAATTTTAGGTGTCATAAGCGGACAGCAACTGCTGCGGGCAATCAGCGGGCGCAGTGGGCTCGTGTCCGAGGATAGGCTGCTTAAGCTGCTGCTGCAATATGCCTCCAGCCATCCCGAGGCATCTGGTAATTAGATAGTTTTTATGATTTCGTTCATACCCCAAGAGATAAAAAACAGAACCCATAGAGGATCACTTTGTTGTCCATCTGTCCGTCTGTTTGTCAAGGCCCTTTATATAACATAACATATAACATAACATAACATAACATAACATAACATAACATAACATAACATAACATAACATAACATAACAAGCATCAAACAACAAACATCAAGCAAAATAGCCTTGCAACAATAAAAAATACCGCCCCGGAACACACCCGATCCAAAAGTTCCCATGACGCTAGCAGCTTGAAGCTATGAAAAAATCAAGTTTCTAAGTTAACGTAAAAAAAGATGCGACCGTTTATACCGCGAAAATGCGTATATTTCGACACTCAAGGGAAAATTAATAGGGTGCTTCCCGTCGAATATAGTCATATACGACAAATACCTACAGGAAACAATCTGAAAGCTTTTGTTATCAAACCATAATTTTCTTAAAGTCAAGTTCAGGAAAAGTTAGGAAAATAACTGCAAGTGTGCGAGCCTGACTCCCACTGAAACAGCTTATATTTTTTTCGTAAATTTCCTGATGTAGCTAGCCACATTGCGGCGAACTTATGTACGTGCCGCCGGAACGCTTGTTATATATGAAATCAGCTCTCAGCCAAGGTGAGCTTTGCTCATCCCAGAATTGTCTATACCATATTAACCTTAAACATGGTATATTGGGTTATAGTATACATTCATTGGGACTTGGTATACCTATCAGACCTTCGCTTCTCAGGTGCCAAGCGCCCTCGTGAAAGATAACCCCAGGTGCATAATGTACAGGTGTGTCAAAACGAAATTAAAACCTTAATTAAAATTTAACATTAGCTAACTAACGGGTAGAAAACTAGAAACAACCCACTCATAAAAAATAATCAATGAAGGAAACCCCATGTAACAAGTCGACAGTAAATCGACTTTATTGTTGCGAAATTACCCCTAAAGTAACTTAGATGATCAAAGGAGTATCGAGTACTTAAAGGTCGATTTATCGCCGACTGTACTTTGGCGAAGGAGACAAAAGCTCTTGACGTTATATTTTCTGTTTCAGGTTTCGAAGAACGATTAAGAATGCTCCAAGAGCAACCCCAAGATGAAACTCAGTCGACTGACTCTTTGGAGCAAAGTATAGAAGAAGTTATATAATTGCAAAACTAAGTTTAAGATAAACTGTGATTTTAAGTAAAACGCTGTCCGTCCATGAAAGTACAATTTCTATCAAAAACAATGTTATTTTAATTTAATAATAAAATTAATCAACTCTTTGGCAACATAATTTGGTCTAAAAAGCAATACTAAACATCACCGCACGAAGTATAATAAAAAAGTATAGTAAAAAAAGTATAATATGCCTACGTTATCTTAAGCATAGTTGTCGTTGGACACGTTGTCGCGGCGAGGGTCGTCGTCAAACCTATAAAATATTACACTTAAAGTCCGTTTTTTAATACAATGCAAAAAAAATTGACGCGGTATTACCGTTATAAAATATATAGGTTTACTCGGTAGGTTTTTTTTTACCATGAATAGAAGACTAGTGTGATCAGACTCCTTATCACATCAAAGACATAAAAAAAACACCTACGTACAAGGATGTTATAATCAAAGAGGATAGAGCACTACGAAAAACCTTCCATAGAAAACTAAACTCTTTGTCTTTTCAAATAAAACATAAAATCGTATAAGTAAGCAACTAGAGTAAAGTGTCCAGAGCGAGAGCCACAAACTGAAGGAGTGTGTCTTACTCTTACTCATTTATGTGGAATACTATGACCATGATGTTGTAAAATGTAGGCCATGTGTTTGATTACCCAATGGTCTCTTTTCAGTTTTACTAAAAACGAAAGCTTACGTTTAAAATGGATGGATGCTATATGAGGCTCTGGTTCGACATCACAAAATCCTGCATTTTGTGAAGCCTGCAAAAGCCGGTATTTTAGAAAATAAGATTTTAAACCTACTGTCTTATAGGTCAGTTAAGTAAAGCTGGCACGTTCAACACATTTACACGTTGCGCTTGTGTAGTGTCTGAATAGCGCGCGGCGTGACGTGTACTGCATGCGCATCATGAAAAGTCTGCCCGTCTATTGCGCGCGGTCTAGCTTATGAGTGGGAAGGGGACAGTTATAGTTTTACTTTTACTACTGTTTATATATACAGCGTGATCTTTTTGGTATTCAACCGTATGTGCGTTTCAATGAGGGATTTTTCTGACAGCTAAGAAAAGTAGTTCCAAATGAGCCGCTTTCAGAAGAACTAAAAAAAAAACGAATGGCTGTCAAAGGAATGCAATTTTGGACCTCAGTCCAATAGCCATGTGTGATACATCATCGAATAGGTCTCAGCGAGCTGAATAAAAGTTACTATGACGTCAACAGCCAAATGTTTGTCCTTTCGGAGTTATATTGTATTGAAAAAAAAACTAATTTTTTCAATTTCAAAAAAATAACATGTATACATCACACATGGCTGAGGGCTGAGGTCCAAAACTGCATTCCTTTGACAGCCATTCGTTTTTTTTTCTTCTGAAAATGGCTCATTAGTCAGTAGATGGCATTTTTAAGAGAGGGTTTTTGTTTTTCTAATGGGAATTGCCAGTTTATTCTGTGGTCTTTCCTTTTTTTTTGGCTCTTGCATTTGATTGTGATTGGACTTCGAACAACTGCTACTGGTGCTAAAATCATGGAAAAAAACGTTGAAGAAAAAGAAGAAGAATAGGAGACCAGAACATTCGCGTAACCACAGTAGAAACCGAATGATGTTGCTCAGTTGATCACAGATTCCTTCCAGTTGATGAAATTACAGAACAGTAATAAAGTTTTTATCTGTGGCAAGCAATTAGAAAAAAAGGTAGAGTAATTCATCCAGTAACTGACCACTGAGCGTCCGTTACCCTTTGTTACATAATTAAATTGTTGAGGATTTCTGGGATAATTATTTTCTGTTTTGGTAAAGATTTTCTTAGGTGAAATTATTTTTGTTCATGTGAAAATTTATTGAAATTTAAAACTATTTTGTAACCATTGATTCCACCTTGTTTTTAATACTTTTCGCCCGAATTTGCTAAAAATATATTATAACAAGTAACCCATATATTTGTATTTATTTATCTACAACGCACCTATCTTACTAAAACCTAACTCTAGTCTACACTTAAACTAGAGTCGCATTTTGAATCAAACTCATATATTTTTAAACATCCTGTATAGTGAAATTGCATAAGTGTGAGTACTGTGAACATGCCAGCTTTAGATAACAGACCTATACCTAGGTTGAAGGAAGATCCTGTACCATTTGTAGTGGTGAGTAAAAGGCTTCAAACCTCTGTAGCATACCTAAAGTTTGTACGTTTGTACATGAAAGTTGCCGTTTGGGGTACATTAAGCCAATCGATAGAAAAAATAATTATCACAAACAACAAATACTCTTTGACAAAATGTCCCCAATTTATTACTAGTTGTAACGCAAAATACTTTAAAATGATGATAATGGACAATTGAATGAATTAAATTGTTTTTTTTTTATTTTTATATTTTCAAACGGGAATAACTCAGAAAGTATCACTTAGTTTACTTTTTATTGACGTGCTTAACAACCCCTTTAGGTACGTTGCACAGGTCTTTTCTGTTACCTTTGTGTTTTGTTTGCTAAGAAGTTTATTAGAAAGTAATAAATAAATATTTACAGCCTGTGGCGAAAAAAGTAATGGTACTAAGCGACGGAAGAAAATGTTGAACTGGAAGAACTACCAACGAAGCAACCACAGCTCGACGCAGGTGCCCAAACTGACTGAATGCATTCCCCAAAAGAAGAAGCTTTGAATATTATGTTAGAATAGAAAAATTGACAGGAGGTATAATAGAATATTTAATTTTATACTTAATAATTCTATTCTATTTTGTAATGTATGGTAGCTTTTATGCATATTTTAAATGTAAAAAAAAACATTCAAATGTTTGTCTAGCTAGCTACATGAGTTTTATTCGCATTGGCAAGTTAGATTTTATTATCTGAATTTACAATTTGTACACTAAAATTTGTCTGCAACAATTATGACTTGATTTTGGCTTTCATTTTATAATGTTAAAACTTCGTTAAATGCAAATATAAGTATAACTAGACGAAAACGCGGCTTCGCTCGGGTAAAATGTAGACGCAAAATAATATTCCACTATGTTTTTTTTATATGGTGACGCCTCTGTATTTATCAACCACCAGTAGATATAAATCTCTTGATACATTCAGATACATAAGCTCACACCTGTATCCCAGAGGGGTAGGCAGAGACCACGGACTGTCACCTGCCATTATCCACAAATCACTTTCGCTTCATCGACATCCATTAGTCGTTGCATGTACCCACATCGGTTTCGGGTACTTTTAATCTTGCCCTTTGCTAATACATCCCCTATTTGGTCGAAGTATGTCCAACTGGGGCGTCCCTTACCGGCCCTTCCACTCACATTCGCCCGATATATTTGCTTTGTCAGTCTTTCTTCGTTCATCCTCTCCACATCTCCAAACCAGCGCAACATTCCTTTTTTCAATTCTAGTCACTCACTACATCCTCTTTCTCTACATCCTCGGTCTCTGATCACTATTGCGTATTCTGTCATTCAAAGTAACACCACACATGTTTCCTAAGGACCTCATTTGTACTGCACTAATCCTACTTTCATGATTCTTCTGCCATACCCAAATTTCGCTACCATGCTTACATCAGTATTGGAACCAGCACACTATTACGGATAGCCAATCTTGCTCTTTTGGACATGTTCTGGCTACTCACGAAGGAATGCAAGGCGAAAATCGGATACTTATCATAACTTTGTCATGGGTACCTCATCACAAATTACTAAATGAGCTTCCTTCATAAACTTAACAGCTAGTGAATCTAATGACGTATGAGACGTAGAATCCACTTGGCTAATCAACTAAAAACAGCTCCCTCTCTTTGGCTTTACAGCTTTTAGTTTTGTATTGACCACATGTTTTTCTGCATCATTTTAATTTTTGGTATTTTTCTTATCTATTGGCTTTTTCATTTCAATAAGTTTATTGGTACCTATAACTAAGCAAAACAATAAAGATCAATTTATGACTTTGATAATTGCAAAACAATAAAAATAATTGAAAAAGGAATTTCAATAATTTTTCAGACCCTTCCAAACTTACTACACCTACTCAGTTGGCACAGATTATAATAACCTTCTTGGATGCCACGGTATTCCACACACCATGGAGTTAACAAATTAGATCAATGGGCCGGTTTAGATTATCTTAGTGTTTAGGAGAGTGCTTTACTTTATACTCTGTTGCAACATTATGCAACTTAAATTTTCTTTTTTTCTTTCTTAAGGAGAGTGCTTTTGTAGAAACGTGTTAGCGCCACTTGCTTTAGTACGTTTTACGGTATAGTACGGTTCTAGTTGCCTTTCAATTAGAATCAAAATAGAATTGGTTTCTATTGTTCTATCCAGTAACACCGGAGCGCGTTACTATCCTCGTTACTTATCTGTGTATAAACTAAAAATTTAGTGAGAACTTTAGGAGAGTGCGCAAGTGACCCATGACGGGTGCGTGTTGTTTTCAATAACTCGAATTATCAAACTTACTTATGTGTTCCATTAAAACTCATAGTATTTTGAGTAGGATAGCGCATATTTCGCGACGTCGACGAAGTGACACTCTACTGGAAGAAATATAAACGTTCACTCGAACGTCTAGTAATGTACTAATGCACTTGCCTCTGTAATTGTATTATAGCACTCTCCTAAACACTAAAGTAATGTAAACCGGCCATAACAGTTCACAATGAAAATTTGTGACACTAACACAACAATGATGACATTGACATGTTTACTTAGCAACGCCATTGTTGAATTTAATAATTTTTATATTGATGCTGCTCGATAATACGAATTTTCCGCCCATATGTTGTCGAGTCAGATCAACTATTTTTTTACGCTCTTTCATTTGGTGTGCATATCGTTCGAGTCTACCGTAGACCCGAACGAAATTATTAATAGAAACGCCCAAGTTACTCGTAAAGAGAGAACTTCGCTCGTTCCTTCCGGCTGGCTTCCCTTATGTTTCGTCCGGTTTTCATTGACATCAAGGTCACCCTACTTAGAAAGAGATGACATTCACTAGTTCGAGCCTCCTTGTCAGGACATTTTTTTGTTAGAGTACTCAATCCTCTTTGATTATTACATCCATGCCTACGTAGCACAAGCAATTTTTACTTGCAAGTAAAATGGGGTAATTTGGTTTTTGCGTACTAGCAACATTCAGACATTGGATTGTATTGAGATGTCAACGTGACTTTTATTTTTTTGCATTGAACTAAAAAACAGACTGTAGAAACACTGGAAAATTTATCGGAATCGGAAAACTTAGAGACATCGCCATGATACATCGGTATTGCAGGACGTGTTGAACATGTGGCGTAAGATACCAAGGAAGATGAAGTTCGTGTCAGGTAGACGCTAGGAGTGAAGCTAAGTGGCCGGAATGTTTCATTTTAAGTTTCCTTTTATTTTGGTTTATCATATCAGTAATGGGCTTGTGATTTTTTTTAACATTTACATACAGGCACATACATTGCTTCTGACTCCACACTAGGATACCCTGTGTCGTGGGAACCAGAAACAGCGACGTCACAAACATGTAAACATCCAAGACCTGGGTTTTTTTGTCCCAAGCCGGGACTCGAACCCGGGACCTCTCGCATGGTAGTCAGAGGCGCTAACCGCTGCGCCACAGAGGTCGTCCTTTTGATTGATTGAGGATTTGTTTGAGGATTGATTGAGGTAGGTATATCTAGAGACATGAGATATGATTTGAGCGATGTTCCGCCTGGCTGATGATGTAGTTAATGCCCTCCTGATTCTACCCGACCATTTAGACGGAGACTGGTCAAGAGACAAATGAGAGAATATGAGAGGGATCTGTTGCCCGGCCGTAGATAGGTTACTACGACACCTGCTGCTTCTAAAGTTCTAAACGACCATTAAGAGTGAGATCAAAAGGTTCACAGTCTAGTGATACGAATCGAGTCCATGATACGAATAATGCGAGTCCAGCCGATGATTGCTAAGGTTCAGTGGGTTACCAACCGCCCCTGATGGTAAAATAGATAGATAGAGTAGGTATTCTTTAATGTAGTTCTTATATTGTATTTACAGATTTTTTATAAATTATAAGCAATTTCTTCCAGGCAACCATAAGGTGACGTTAGGTAAAACAGTGGGTCAGCCTTTAAGAAGACAATGTGAGTGTTCGGAGTATTGTGCTATGAGATGACAAAAATTCAAAAAAATTCAAAATTCAAAAATTTTTATTTTAAAGAATTTACATTCTGCTTGTTGAATGTCAATGTACATACAGTTATGTATAATGTTAGCCGCTGCCTTAGGGCCGTCTGTAGTGGAGAAAAAGGCAGCAAAAAAACTCCACTCTGACCATCTTTTCTCAAATCAACTTAAAGCTAATACAAATTAGGTATGAGTGTTTGTATACCAAGAATCTCAAGATCCATGAGTGCAATCAATACTTGCAAAGTCAAACATCATTTAATATGCTTAAAAGGTAATAAAACACCAATGCTGCGGCCAGACACACGGACGGCACCCGTTCACGAGCGTAACGCAGAGGTCAGCCATCACCAGTCTCAACCATATTAGAGGGAGATAGGCGACCCGGCCACCGCGCCACCATTCGCATGGCCTTTGGCAAACTTGTGTGATAAAGTTCTTGTCAGTTATCTATAATAATAGCATAGTTTTTATATGCAATCACAGCGTCTGATATTAACTTATTAGAATACCAATAACTAGCTCGTTGTGGAATTGGTTTACTGGCAAGGGTTTTTATCATCTATTAAGTCATCTATTTTTACTTTTACTACTGTTTATATATACAGCGTGATCTTTTTGGTATTCAACCGTATGTGCGTTTCAATGAGGGATTTTTCTGACAGCTAAGAAAAGTAGTTCCAAATGAGCCACTTTCAAAACTTAAAAAAAAAAAACGAATGGCTGTCAAAGGAATGCAATTTTGGACCTCAGTCCAATAGCCATGTGTGATACATCATCGAATAGGTCTCAGCGAGCTGAATAAAAGTTACTAGAGTCTGACAAGCGAGTCCTGGGACGCGATTTATTTCGAATTCTTCATATGGCATTTCAGCTGCAATTAGTACAGCCCAAACAGTTTGATACTCGTCCTAGACTTAAACAAGAAAAAACCTTTTGTTTCTATTCAACATAATTTTACCTATGTTTTAGTATATACATACGAGTAATAATGTTTTAAAACAAACATGAATTATTTTTTGTTGTAAGGTCTGTCGGATGACGAAAATTTTAAACGTCAGATCGAAGACTTAGTCAAAGGACTCAAAGATGTTGGAGAAAAAAGATATGAATCAGATTTTGATTATGGTTCAGCATTAATAAATGTTTAAAAGTTTATGTGGTGCATCTTTATTATCCCTGTTTTTGGTGGAGTGGAAATGTTGGTTTTGATGTAGTTAATGTTTTCGTTTTGCTTATATTTATTTATGTTTGGACAAAATTCATTGGAGGCTCCAAACTTTAATTAGTTTACAAATAATCAAGTTAAGCAAAAGTATCAAGATGGTTTATGGCATATAGATACCCTGCATCTATATGCCATAAACCATCTTGATATCAACTAAAAGATTTTTAAATTTCCCGCCATAGGCTTGTGCCAGGACTCACTTGTCGCACTCTATGACGTCAACAGCCAAATGTTTGTCCTTTCGGAGTTATATTGTATTGAAAAAAAACTAACATTTTCAATTTCAAAAAAATAACATGTATACATCACACATGGCTGTTGGGCTGAGGTCCAAAACCAAAACTGCATTCCTTTGACAGCCATTCGTTTTTTTTTTCTTCTGAAAACGGCTCATTAGTCAGTTAGATGGCATTTTTAAGAGAGGGTTTTTGTTTTTCTAATGGGAATTGCCAGTTTATTCTGTGGTCTTTCCTCTTTTTTTTGGCTCTTGCATTTGATTGTGATTGGACTTCGAACAACTGCTACTGGTGCTAAAATCATGGAAAAAACGTTGAAGAAAAAGAAGAAGAATAGGAGAACAGAACATTCGCGTAACCACAATAGAAACCGAATGATGTTGCTCAGTTGATCACAGATTCCTTCCAGTTGATGAAATTACAGAACAGTAATAAAGTTTTTATCTGTGGCAAGCAATTAGAAAAAAAGGTAGAGTAATCCATCCAGTAACTGACCACTGAGCGTCCGTTACCCTTTGTTACATAATTAAATTGTTGAGGATTTCTGGGATAATTGAGGACTCTAGTTTCAAAACCCGCTAAAACGTTTTCACAAAACAATGGAAAATTTAAAAAAAAACGCTCAAAGCTTAATATTTAGTAATACCTAAAAGGTTTTGTAACAATATCCATTTATTGCGTATGGCAATACATAAGAACTGAATCTTCAGTTTAAAAAAGTAACCACAACGTCAAAATAACCGAAATCAAGTTCGTTTTGGAGGTTTTTGTTGCGAATATTTGATTTAAGCGGGGTTTGCAATGGACATTATTTATTTTAGCGGGAATTGCAACTGACAGATTTTTATCTGTGGATGGTTTCATTCAACCATCCAGTGACCCAACCAGTTACGAAAATATTACCCAGTAGCGAAGTATGAACATATTTTTTTTATAAATTATAAGGAACACGAAATTTAAGAAATCAATATTGTCAAATACTTTATAATTTTTAGTATAAATTTAATGAAACGTTATAGTTTTATTTATACATGAGTCTCAATGTCCTGAAAACCCTGCTCACACAAAATATTTTCATTATTTTTTGGATCCCGATCGAAGCCTTCAGAATTATGGTCAGCCTGCAGTCTTTCTTCAATTTTTTTTATAAAAATCCAATGTAGGTAAATTTCTCCACTCAGCTCCGAAATGCTTTTCAAGAAGTTTAGTAACGTCATCTACCTTGGCTTTATGCGGTAAGATGGTGTTCGCTTGTATCGTCTTAGGACTGAGCATGGTAATTTTTTTGTCTTTTTTTGTGATACCTTTTTTACAGTTGAGTTTGCTTCTGTAATTAACCTCGCTTTGAACCAATACATTGTTCATTTTCGACCTGGTCAAGAAAAACCGCTTGGATTTCATAAAAGGAAAATGCCAAGCAGTAGTGGGTTTTATTATAGCTTCATAGCTATTCTTCCAGTTGTAAACTGGTATTGTTGAAAGGTCTGTGACAGTTCCATTATCTTCTAGCACAGATACATATTCCTCTGGAGAGGTTATAACCTCTTTAGTTCGTAATGCTTTTTCGATTTTGGCAAACACGCGGTCTGGTGGGATAAATGAATGTCCAACTATGGGGTATATAATCTCGACTTTTTTTATATGTCTTGGAGCTTCATTGTATAGCCATTTGCCTAACATAGCAACCATACTAGTGTTCTTATTCTGGCCGGAACAACCATCGCAGACCACACGCAGAATTTGAGTTTGTTCTTTGAATGTCACTTGCTGTAGGTAATGATATACAGCACTTACTATTTCATTGCCTCCCTTATTGTGAGTCACTTCACTCCAAAAGTACGAATGAACGTTGTTTTTGGTCAGTTTAGCCTTAGAATTCCCATCTACTATTGCAAAATGAATAAAGTTAAACTGTCGACTAAAGTACGCTGATTGGTCTGGGAGCTTAGGTAGAGGCTGATTCTTTTGACAGTCAAACGTTATAATTTTGATGGTCTCAGCTTCTTCTTGGAGTATCTGATAAAATGCTTTGTACTTTAATCTGTGAATTCGTTTGTTAGTCATAAGTTCAAGCCTTTTTGTGGAATCTGTCTGAATTTTCATTTGTTCTTGCAGGGAGGTACATGTAGAGCAAACGTCAGTTCTTGGTGAACCAAAACCGATATTGTAATATGTATTAAATATATGCCGAAAAAAACTTTGTTTGACTTTAAGCTCATTTTCACGTTCTGCATTGTACATCCGCCATAATTTTCTGATGTTAAGCCCGGCTGGGAGGTATAATCTTTGCGTTTTTGAGCGGCAATAGTGACTCTCTTGATATTTAAATTGTTCAATGAATTGTTGCACTGACTCTCTTCTTGCCTCATACTTTTGGGTTAGTCTATCACCCCCTCTTTTTTCTTCCGGATGACTCCCTCCACTTTTATGAAATCTGTTCATAATACCTTTCACTCTGTCTTTTTTAATCAAAAGCGCGTCCAAAAACGTTTTTTGACAAACTGGAATCATTTTACCGTCGTTACCAATAATATGATATTTCGTTGCAATCTTCCTTTTAGAGTTAGTTTTTTTTTGTATCAGCTGTTTTCACATTGCAGTATTTTAATATGAAATTATCTTGTGAAATCTTCGTTTCACATTTATAAAAATGCCTGTGAAATCTTCTAATATTCTGGCATGTAACTTGTGCGCATCTAAATGCCTTTTGGTTGTGGTTGCACTGAGGGAATTTCGGCAAACCTTTACTTTCATACCTGAAACAATTTTTTTACAATTTACCACAATATAAAATTTATGTTATTTTGTAACCAATTAAAAAAAGTGATCTAACTGTAATCCAATCAGACTGTTATTTAAGTAACCATAGCACAGGTTCATCCTAGTTTGGTTACTTCTGTAACCCATGTTGTGTAAAATCATATCAATAAAGATATTTGTATTTGTAATGGGATGTCGTAGGTGGATGATGGGATACAAGTGCGAACATAAAATGTTATTTACGACACATTAAATTTAATTCATTTGCAAAGCTCTGTGACTCTCAAGACGTTATAAGATAAAACAAGAAAATCGACTAATTATATTTATGATTATTGATTGAAGAAAACTATGAGGGAGGCCTACGTCCTGCAGTGGGCGTCAAACGGCTGATGATGATGATGATAATGATTGACTTAGTTGGGTACTGCAGTGTTGCATAACACCTTCCCCCTCACTTTGTAAGGTGATTCCATAAGAAAATTCACATACCTTTTTCTTTGCTCCATCGTGCGTTTCCACGTTGTTCTATCACATTTTCTCTTTCTACTGTGCTTAGAATCACATTTTGTAACGAATTGTGTTAAATCTTCCATTATTTCTTGTGAAGAAACTTAAAAAACCGGCACAATGTTTTCACGTTGTTGACAAAATCGCCATACTGTTTGTATCGACACGTGATAGGAATGCCGTGCTGTGATTGGCTGATTTGGTTTTAGCGTATTTTGCAGAGCATCGAGACTGTTTTAGAGGCTTTTGCAACAAACCACTACTTTTGTGAGCTGATTTGATAGGGTTACAGAGGAGTTTGTTGTGGATTGTCTACAAAATATGATAAAAGTAACGAAGTAACTTTATATAAAATCGAAACGACGTTTTTGTTGTAAAACCGTTTTAGCGGGTTTTGAAACTAGAGTCCTCAATTATTTTCTGTTTTGGTAAAGATTTTCTTAGGTGAAATTATTTTTGTTCATGTGAAAATTTATTGAAATTTAAAACTATTTTGTGACCATTGATTCCACCTTGTTTTTAATACTTTTCGCTCGAATTTGCTAAAAATATATTATAACAAGTAACCCATATATTTGTATTTATTTATCTACAACGCACCTATCTTACTAAAACCTAACTCTAGTCTACACTTAAACTAGAGTCGCATTTTGAATCAAAATCATATATTTTAAACATTCTGTATAGTGAAATTGCATAAGTGTGAGTACTGTGAACGTGCCAGCTTTAGATAACAGACCTATAAAGATCGTCTGTGATGTAATGTCATGTCTGTCATCTGTTTTTGACATTTTGTCAAAAACTCAATATTAGAGGTTATGTTATGAAATTAAAAATGAGTAAGTTTTGTATTAAAATCTGATTTATACACTAATTAATCAGGATGGTGCGGTTATTAAAAAGTGCGCACAATATACAGTTACTGTTACACTCAAAGAGTACCTATCGATTGTTACAAAGGTATGTAATCCCTCAAGTTTTGCAATTAAAGAACTTTAGATTTAATCACTTTCATTCAAACATATATTTATATGATATTCCCAAATATAATTCTTCAACAGCGCGCTCTTTAGGAGACAGAAGGGTAGCCAAGCCGCTGACAAGATTTTAGACGTGAAAAAGATACGTAACTTCAGTATCATTGCACACGTTGATCATGGTAAGAGCACCCTTGCCGACAGACTACTGGAGCTCACAGGCGCCATCAAGCCTGGCAATGAGCGCGCCCAAGTCCTGGACCAACTACAAGTAAGCCCTGAAAACAATAGATAGGAAACTTCACGAAAGATTATATAAAAACTCGATTCCTTAAAACACTTCAAAAACGCTGATTAAAATAGTCTATGATGGAGATTTTACAACAGAAAGATGTATCCACAGTTTAAAAAAAACACAGTTTTACATTGGTTTCAGAGGAATCATGTTTTTTATAATAAAAGCCAAGTTTCTACTTTTTAATTTTTATTATTTCTTTCCAAGCTGTAATCTTTTACCTGTTGTTAAAAAAAAAACACAGTTTTACATTGGTTTCAGAGGAATCATGTTTTTTATAATAAAAGCCAAGTTTCTACTCTTTAATTTTTATTATCTTCCAAGCTGTAATCTTTTACCTGTAGAGTTTATGTTGTTCTAATTGGCTCACAACAACAATGTTTAATTGTCAATTATCAATTTAATTGTTAAACTTTTTAATTGGGTTTTTGAAGCTATAACACAACTGATTAAATTTGTATAATTGTATGGTTTCTAAAAAAAAAAAAAAATAGTTTATAATGGTTGTGCTGTCATAATAATAAGACAAAAGATTTGCACACTAGAATCTTTTAACATAACATAACATAACATTTACATACATTGCTTCCGGCCCCATACTAGGATACCCTGTGTCGTGGGAACCAGAAACAGCGATGTCACAAACATGTAAACATCCAAGACCTGGAGTTTTTTTTTTCTCCCCAGCCGGGCATCGAACCCGGGACCTCTCGCATGGCAAGCAGATGCGCTAACCACTATGCCACAGAGGTCGTCTTGTCTGGTCGTTTTTCTTTTATTAAATTAGAAGAATTCTTAATTGTATCCCAATGTAATCTAAAATATTATGCCCATGCTCAGTCAGTAATTTGGTCACATTATGTGTCAGGCGTTATACCAGATTATTAAAACTCTAATGTACTCCCAGGTAGAAAGAGAAAGGGGTATCACAGTCAAAGCTGTAACTGCGTCTTTGAACTATACATACAAGAATGAAAAGTACCTACTAAACCTCATAGACACCCCAGGGCATGTGGACTTTTCAAATGAAGTAAGTGATAAATTTATTACCCTTTTGTCAAAATAAATCAGGATACTTAGACAGAGATTTTCTAATAAAATTTTAGATATTCCTAACTAGAGCCTATCTATGTAGCTTCTGTAGGCGACTGACCACTTATTGAAACATTCTAATAAGCAACAAAACCACTGTACACTTAAAAACCAACCAACATGCATTTGTTACTTTCAGTACTTTCGTACTTTCAGCCCGAGACGTTGGCAGGAGTATCCTTTTAGTACTGCTTGATTTCTCCAGGGCTTTTGACTGCTTGAACATCCCCCTCTTGTTATCCAAGATGAGTTATTACGGCATGGACAAGGCCGCGGTTGAGTGGTTTGACAGTTACCTGTCTGACCGTGCGCAGATCGTTACGCTGCGTAAGGCTGTTGGGAGCACTCCCTCTTCGGCTCCTTGTCTTCTTGCTAGAGGTGTCCCACAAGATTCGATTCTCGGGCCTTTGATTTACATCCTCTATAGTGCTGACATAGTCGCATCGATCAAAAACTGCCATTACCATTTATACGCTGATGACCTTCAGCTGTACATATCATGCTATCCTGAAGAAGTGGCGACGGCGGTAACCAATATCAATGAGGATCTAGAGAGAGTGGCGAGCTGGTCCGAGAAAAATTGCTTGTCCCTTAACAAAGGTTTGATTTTTGCCAACATAACCTCAAAATTTGTTTTTATTTTTTCTCAAAAACTACTGATTATCGACGCCCCCCCTTCACAGGGGGGCATATACCCCTCCCCCTCTGCCCCCCCCCCACCCCCCCAACCCCCCCTAAACGGCTGATATTGGAAATTCCTTCGTGTTTAATGATGTTCTGTTGTGGACAATGGAACGGAACCGTCGTGTACGAGTCCGACTCGCAGTTGGCCGATTTCTGTTTACACTTTGTTATCTGTCACTTGTCAAAGTTGTCTTACGGATTATGGCGTGCGTGCGTCTTTATGAGATGTGATATGTAGATCAAATAATGTATTATAATATAAATAGTCAAACCAATATTATATAGAGCTAAATAATTTAATATAATTAATCAAAGTTACGTTTTAGAGAGCCTAATATTTAAGCTCTAATCTAACAATTTGTTTGACAACCCTGTGACGTCACGACCCGGCAGCCGAGTTGGCGGCTTGGCTCTAGTGCACCCGGCTCCCGAGTGCTCGGCGTAGATGTCTAGTTCCATTTGTTTGACAACCCTGTGTGACGTCACGACCCGGCAGCCGAGTCGGCGGCTTGGCTCTAAGTGAACCCGGCTCCCGAGTGCTCGGCGTAGATGTCCAGTTCGCACGCATTCTATGAAATGCACCCGGCTCCCGAGTCCTATGGCATTCTTTCGTGGAATGCCTTATAATGTTTAGATATTTGGGTAGCAGAGAAAGTGTTAATCCTCATAAGTCCAAGTGCCTGATACTTGGCTCGGCGGCCCAAATTGGCAAAACAAAAGACCGGCTATTCCACACTGGGCCCATCTGTGTTCGAGGTAAACCAATCGAGGTAGTGTCTGAGGCCAGGAACTTGGGCTTATTGATGGATGGACAGCTCCGTTTCGAGGGTCATGTCGTTGAGGTTGTGGGAAATTGTTTCTATCGGCTCAAAGTACTTTACAAGATACGGGACTACCTCAGTGTAGACATGCGAGTCAAATTGTGTGAGTCGCTTGTGCTGTCTAAACTAAACTACTGCGACGTTGTCTATGGGGGTTGTTTGCTACGCAGGTCTGAAAGGTTGATACAACGTGTGCAGAATGCGTGTGCTCGGTTCTGTTTCAAGATTCCTCCCCGATCCCATGTCACACCTTATTTGAATGACGCGAATCTGTTGAAGATGTCAGCACGACGGATGCTTCACCTTGCCGGCTTGTTGTTCGGTGTCGTCAATTCCGGTACACCTGAATACCTGTTCAACAAGATTGAGTGGTCTCGGAACAAATATCGGTGCAAGTCAAGAACAATAATTCCGACGCACCGAACCGCAGCCTTCCGAGGAAGCTTCAGATTCGCGGCATCCAAATGCTGGAATGACATTCCCCCCCCCCCCCCCCCCCCACTCAGAGCCCTTACAAGCAAATATGCCTTTAAGGTTAAACTTAGAGGCTATTTGTTATGTATCCAGGAAACCTAAACCTTTCTCTCTTTTCCAGCATACTAAGTTGCTATTCCTTTTGTGTCTGTCCATCCCTTGCGTAACTCGAGCATGTTTTACGTATTGTATTGTATTCTATTATATGGTATTGTATTGTATCGTATCGTATCGTATCGTATCGTATCGTATTGTATTGTATTGTATTGTATCATATCGTATCATATCGTATCATATCGTATCATATCGTATCATATCGTATCATATCGTATTGTATCGTATCGTCTCATATCCTACCGTATCTTATAATAAAGTACCGTACAGCATCGTAGCGTATCTTATTGTAGTTATTGTATTGTACACTTTGCCCGTCTCGATGCGATGTTCCGTGAGTCACTAGACCGGCCCTCGCTGAAAATCAGTGCTGTGGGCAATAAACCCGCAGTAATTACTGAGCCTGAGGCCGTTTTACCGCCGCATGGACATAGCTGATGTCCCCTAATTGTTGTGTTCTTTTTAGTTTTTTGCTTTCTGTTTCTGTAATACGTTATATGTGTCCGTGTGGCGATAAATAAATGTATTTCTTCTTCTTCTTCTTTCTTCTGTTTCTAACTGTGTGACAAAAAAAAATATTTTTTCTAACTCCTAGGTGGTCCGCAGTGTAACAGCATGCCAAGGAGTAATCCTGTTAGTAGATGCCAATGAAGGTGTTCAAGCGCAGACCGTCGCAGTCCACTCCCTAGCCAAACGAAACAATCTCCTCATAATACCTGCCTTGAACAAAGTTGACTTACCTCGAGCAGACCCAGACAGAGTCAAAGGACAAATGAGTTCTCTATTCAACATTGACCCAAGCACTGTTCTCAGCATATCAGCAAAGAAAGGCTGGGGGGTCACAGAACTGCTTGAATCTTTAATAACAAGAATACCTCCACCGACAGTCGATTTGAATGGTCACTTCAGAGCCCATGTGATAGATACTTGGCATGACAAGTACAGAGGGGTGTTATGTTTAGTGTACATACATTCTGGCAAAGTGGTGGTCGGTCAGGCAGTCAAGTGGCAATCAGATGGGAAACAGCAAATGGTGAAATATTTAGCTTTGCTGAGACCCCATGAAGAGACATTGGATTGTGCTGTCGCTGGACAGGTTGTTATGGTAGGTAAGTGCACAAAAGTTGTTGCTAATAAGACTTCCGAATGACAACCCCATGGCTGCTTGACTTTCAAGATAAACCTGCAGTAATAGGCTATTTGACAGTGTGAAAAAAACAGTATTATTTATACATATTCATACGAGTCTTAAAACCGCTTTCAGGCATTTTAACTAAAAACAATTATTATTTGTAAAAAAAACAAGATAGATAATTATATATCTGCAGCCATTGCCTCGAAAACGGCCTGGATTGACCGATTTTACGATGACGTCACATGTCAGTAAAAATGGCGTCTGTCATTCATTCGTTCTTACGTTCATTGGTTGGTTGGTTGGGAAGTGACGTCATAATTCCTGTGCGACGCCATATTGCCCAAGATAGCGTTTTAGCGGCTTATTTCATAAGTAAATTTTCCCACTTTCTGATGACTCCATAAACTTAAACACCAACAAAAAGTATGAGATGGTTTACAGAAATCGGTCAAATAGCCTATTACTAAGCCTGTTGGACATAGCTGATGTCCCCTGTTCTGTTGTGTTTATAAGGAATGTGGCGAAAAATATGTAAACGTATTTCTTCTTCTTCAAGAGTGTGGTTGACATTGCTTTTGAGGAATCTACAAAGAGTAACAACATATTTTATTACTTGATCCAGCACTGTCGTCTGCTCCTCCTAATAAACTGTTCCCAATATCTACCTACCTAAATTAGATCCTCTGTTCATGTTTGATTCTCAAGATGAGCCCCATAAACCTGATAAACAAACATGAATAAAATTAATAAATCTGGACCAGTGGAAAGCAAAGTTTCCAAATACTCTCCTGTTGGGTTTTCGACGACCTCTGTGGCGTAGTGGTTAGCGCATCTGCTTACCATTCGAGAGGTCCCGGATTCGATCCCCGGCTAGGGAGAAATAAAAACTCCAGGTCTTGGATGTTTACATGTTTGCGACGTCGCTGTTTCTGGTTCCCACGACACAGGGTATTCTAGTGTGGGGCCAGAAGCAATGTATGTGCCTGTATGTAAATGTTAAACAAAACGTCCTACCACAATGGGCACATTTCTTTTCATCATCATTTGGGAAAGAGAAAAACTAATATGTTCACGTGACGTGTTTTTTTTTTGCTGCCTTTTTCTCCACTACACTCGGCCCCAAGGCAGCGACTAACATTAGCATTATAAAGTAAAGTAAAAAGTAAAGTAAAGTAAAAATAATTTATTTGCTAGAACACGGGTACATACAATTTTTAAATTTATTCTTAGGATCCTTCATGTTCTACCTTTCGGTGTGCAAATGTTGTTGCTGGATCGCCTAATTTAAAATAAAAATATTATAAAATTAATGACAAAAAATTTGAATCAAATTAATAAAACATTTCAAAGCGTGTAAAACATAACATATCACAATACAATAGACAAATTAAATTTAAAACGATCAATTGAGTAAAACATATGTCAACATAATAAATAATGGTTCATAAAATTGTAAATAAAGTAATGTCAAAATTATATTAAAAATTATAATGTATTATAACTTATCATCAATGAAATCATTTATATTGTAATACATTTTGTTTATTAAAAGTTGAAATAATTTCTTTCTAAAAAGTGGTAATGATAATTGTTTAAAGCTATCAGGTACATGATTATAAATTCGGATTGCCATACAAAAAGTGTTGTTCTTGTATAATGTTAGTCGTTGAAAAGGCATATAGAGCTTATTCTTATATCTAGTCGATCGACTTATTACATCACATTTTTTTTTAAAGAGGTCAGGATGTTTTTGTACGAATAAGCTTATTTCGTAAATATAAAGGCAAGGTAATGGTAAAATATTGCATTTTTTGAAAAGTGGTTTACAGCTATCAATGAATCCTGCTCCGCAGACCGATCTAATACATTTTTATAAGTACTCTGACGTTCAACAAGCAGAATGTAAATTCTTTACATTGAAATAAATTTCTGATTTCTGATGACAGGTTGCGGCCCAAAAGGCGGCGGCGCTGTCGGCGACCAACTCCTCTCAGTGGACATCAAGAACGACTTAGCGTCTGCCGGCACGCCCGCCGTCAAACACATGGTCTACGCGGGAATCTTCCCCGCCGACCAGTCGCAGCATCCGCTGCTGAGTGATTCCATCAAGAAGTTGGTGTTGAATGACTCGGCAGTCAGCATACAAGTTGATTCAAGGTACGTGGGTTTTTGGTGGTGCTCAGTTTATGGACCGCACAATGTTGTGCAATGGGCTAGTTGCCCTAAAAATGTAATTAGTCCGTCTTTTAGATTATTCAAAAATAAGGGACACGAATTTTTTTATTTGTAAATTAGACCAAAAAAGACAAAGATATAGCCCATTAAAGTTACGTGTGACGTCACGCCATGCTGCAATTTTTAGCACGGGGTGACGTCACACGTAACTTTAATGGGTTATATCTTTGTTATTTTTTGTTTAGTCGAAAAAAGAAAAAAAACGTGTCCAGTATTTTTTTACAATCTAAAATACGGACAAAATAGAATTTAATTATTTTGACCCTGGAAAGTACCCTATTGAAGGCGGAGGGTCAGACGTAATAGGTATTTTTAACTTAAGTCCGTATTTTTGTCGGGCACCCCTGTGGCTAGCAAGTTCTAAAAGGTTCAATTAAGTATTGTAAAAGGGGAGATAGAAATCTTTTAACTTGGATTCGTCGCAGAATGGCCCGGTTCGCTGTAGATGTTTGCAGAAGGGTGGTTTATACCTTATTTTAACCTACTTCGAAAAAAATTATAAGGTTCTCAGTTTGTTGGGATCTTTTTTAATCTTTTTATGAAGGTATGTTCCCCAAGAAACCCAGGTCTTGGATGTTTACATGTTTGTGACGTCGGTGTTTCTGGTTTCCGTGACACAGGGTATCCTAGTGTGGCGCCAGAAGCAATGTATGTGCCTGTGTGTAAATGTTATGTTGTGTTATAATTACTCGAAGACGCGTGGATCGATTTCATCCGACCGACCGACAACCCGTCACCGTAACATGGTCGTCAAACCATCTTGTGGGGGACCTGCCACGCTGCGTCTTTGTTCGGTCCGCGGTCGCTAGGTCAGAACTTTTTCGCCCCAACCGCCATCAGTTCTCCCAGCTATTTGGAAAATTCTTGTTCTGTTTGCAAGGGTAGACTTCCCAGGTTGTTCCATATAAACAAGTCAGGATCATATTGTGAGATTTTGGAGAAAACGAGAGAACTCTTTAAATTTTAAAGGCACATTTGAGTATTCTTTTATAGTGAGGAAAATACAATTTGGCGGAGTTTTAGTGATGTTCATAGAAACCCATGTTTTTTTTTAAACATAAAAACCGACTTCAAAACACTTACAGCACTAAAAGAGCTCAGGGCCGAGCTCTAATTATCGAGGCCAAAGGTTGTTCTCTGAATTCTGTGAACAATTTTCACTGACCGAACTTGTCCATGGGCACTATTTAGCATAGAACTATTCAATGATGCCGCTGAAATAATTTCAATTACAAATTTGTTCCATTTCAGCCCAGCCTTAGGTCAAGGATGGCGCGTCGGGTTTTTAGGTCTCTTGCATTTGGACGTGTTCACTCAGCGGCTGTTGCAAGAGTACCAGGCTGAAGCTATCCTTACGGCTCCATCTGTTCCATATAAGATAAGGTAGGTGGTGCAGTTTAGAATACCAAGAAAGTTGTCCCTTATTGATCTAATATCACCAATATTTTTGCACTAGAAGTAGGTAAACGACGCACCTCAGGAGAATAGTTACTTACCTATTATGTAACCTAAATATAATACTGAATTTGTTTTCAGAGTCCGTGGCTCCAAATTGATAAAGAAATACAGAGGAGAAGAAGTTCTCATTACCAATCCTCTACAGCTACCTGACCCGAACAATATATCTGCATACTACGAACCGTTTGTTATAGGTATGTCTAAGATCTTGATCCGAGCCATTTCTTATTCCAAATTGTTATCCTGATAATAAACCGTTCTGTATCGAATTGAATAACTGAGAATTATGTAGAACTAGGAGGCGTGTAAATATTATCTTAAACGGAATGGTCTGTGAGCAAGCCCGACTCGCTCTTTTTGACTTGACGGCGTTGTATTTGTACATTTTTTTAGATAAAGAATCCAGCGCGGCTGTTAACAATTGGGTATTTGACAAAATGTCAAATGAGTTACTTTTAAAACGGAATTTTGTATGAAAATACTTGATTATGACGTCACATTAAAATTTCAGAGCACTCTTTTTATGTTTCATCTATTTAAAAAATTGTAATAACCAGTAAATGATTAATAGAGATACATTTTCCGAAACATTTTGTAACGTTTTGTTTTAGTCGAGCATAACAAATAATTTATTGTCGATAGTGTCAAATACTGTATTGCGTCTTTTACAACGACTTATCTGACATCCTCCAATTTCAGGGACCATAATAACTCCCGTAGAGTACATCGGCACTGTGACCTCGCTGTGCATCGACCGCCGGGGCGTCCCGCACTCGTCCAACGCCGTCGACGACAACACAACTATGTTACAGTTCGTACTCCCGCTCTCCGAGGTCCTTGTCGACTTCCACGATACTCTGAAAAGTATCACGTCGGGCTTCGCCAGCTTCGACTATCATGACCACGGGTTTCATGCGAGCCCTATGGTCAAGGTGAGTGTCGTTCCTGTCCGTAGCTAGGTATAGTCTAGTCAACATGTACCTGTTTGGACGAAATTTTTGTATAGTCTCCGAAAATTACGATCAAGGTGTCATTCGATTCGGAATATAATGTAGAAAATTTAAGGAAAAGTCACACAAGGGGCCGATGAAAATTGCAAAAGTTATAAAAAAATATTAGGGGTTTGGTTTTATTTAATATTTCAAAAACTATCAAAGGTATTCGAAATTTGAAAAAAGATTTGAAAAGAGCAGGGAATTTCCCAAAAAAAGTCCTATCCTATACTTTGATTTTTTATTCCGTAGAATTCTGACATTTCATAAGTGTTGCTACTGAAAAAGTTCTCTGCCGAAAAAGGGACAAATTTGACCCATTTGAGGGCAATAAAAAATAAAACGCTACGTATTTTTTATGTTTTACCTACAAAAACGTTAATCTAAATATTTACTTACTCAAGTGACCTAATACAAAAATATCAAATATTTTAATATATCGAATTAACTTTAATTGCTTTATTTTATTCTTTAACTGGCATCACTGCCTACGTATTCAAGGTTTCGTAAACCTTTTTAGAAAAGTGAAGTATGCCGCTGTTAGCTCTCTTAATAATTCATGTCAGCGATAATGATGATGATGGAGATAGTTATATTAGTATTAATGATGATTAGATATTTTAATAAAAATATGTTTTCTTACTTGTACTTTTTTACTGTTTGTGTGGTGAAAAGGGACACAATTGTCACTCGTCTTAAATTCTCTTTTAATTTGGACCTCCACACTTTATAAAATGGATACATTCACTAACAAATTAAATGAGTAGACTCAGATGTTGACACTCGCATTAAAATTGAAAAATGTGCCCGGCCAAAAAAGGTTTCTAATCTCTGACATGTCAAAAAATGAGAACTGTCAGAATTCTACGGAATTAAAAATCAGACTTTAGTTAACAAAAATTTCGTCCAAAAAGGTACATATTGGCTAGACAAGTAGCCGCACGGGCCGATGCCAGGGTCGATAGGTACCTAAAAGTAGTAAACGCTACTTGCTTATCAAAATTAGAAAAGCGTTTCGATGCGTTTTTTTGGGGAAATTTTTGAGGGAATAATTTAATTTGATAGATAAATAGAGTACACTTTATTGTACATAAAAAGAAGATTACACAGGTATTTCTTTTATTATTTGGATTATATAAAAGGTTTTCAAATCAGGCAGGGCTGTTTTCACTGCTCATATTGTGTGGGGGGGACGCAAATTCAAATCTTACGCTGAGCGCTGAAAACCTTAGCTACGACCCTGTTCCTATATTTTCCTTGTTTGTAATAGACGTGACATAATCGATATATTAATAGTCGTGGCATTGAGTCCGCCGCATTGTACTATTTTTTTATGCAAGTGCAATATAAAAGTAAAAATAATCTGAACTTTGCATTTTGCCAGATGGATATCCTTATAAACGGAGTGTTAGTAGATGAACTAGCCACCATAGTCCACGCTAGCCGCGCCGAGTATTCTGCCAGGAGATTAACCGAGAAGTTAAAAGAGATGATTCCTAGACAAATGGTGCAGGTAAGGGATGTTACACGTACCTACGTTATAATTACATATTATTTAAATTTAAATAGGTACAGTCATGACTTGAGCAATAATATACAGGGTGTTCGGAAGCTGGGTGCAAAGCCTTAAAATGAATTTAGATATGGTACGGACCATCTAGAACATTTTAAGCCATATTTGTCCTAGCCAAAGTCTGATTGTTTTTTTTAGAAACTTTAACGATGTTAATACCAATATCCCAAAATTTTCCAATTAAGTGCTAATACCGTAAAATTTAAGTGGAAATATTTGTTTTTATTCTGTTTTATTAGCCTGATTTTCATATTAAATAATTTTAAAGCACTTGCTGAAAAAAATATTTTGGAGCTAAATTTAAAGTTCCCAAAAAAAAAACCATTACTTTGGTTTAGGACAAATATGGCTCAAAATGTTCTAGATGGTCTATACCAGGGGTGGCCAACTTGATTAGACCCAAGATCTCCTGTTTACTGACGAAACCCTGTGCGATCTACCAATTACATACTTCTTGAAACCTTAAATGAAACAGCATAGTTCAGTGCACGATCATGTAATATTTATTATTTTATTATGAGAGATGAGCATTTTCCACTAGTTTAGCTGTACTATTATGTATTCTGTGGTTTAGCATAATCAGGTTTGTAGTTGGAAATTGGAAATCCAATGTATGAGCGTCTGTCAAACGAGAACGGGGTTTATTTTTTGTTTGTTTTAAGTAGGAAAATGCTGACTCACATAAATATGTTAGTCAGCCAAAACACGAATGAAGTTGTTCAACACATTTCTTCAAATTTAGATATTTTTTGTTAGAAACCAATGCCTAGAAATCTTGACCTGAGAATGATCTTGCTTTTAGAAATATGTCGCAGCGCAAAGTAATAATTTCGTTTTGTAACATCATGTGCTCCATTTGAAATGTATCTGCAAATTTTGTAGCTAATTCATAGATATCACTATGATCAATGGAATCATTAAACGGATAACTGATGAATTGAACCAACTTCCCAATGTTCAAATTTTTTTTCTCTAACACTCTAACACTCTCTTGGACTAACAGTCGCGATCGACCTGTTGGCCACCCAGGGTCTATATAAACACCCCCTTAAGGCTTTTATACGGCCTGTATACGGCCGTTTGGAATGGTCTGTATACGGCCTGTAACGGCCAAACACTGTCACATTTTTTTAAAATCTTAACTAATACAATAGGGAATGGATGAAAATATCAGAAGTGCTTGATATTTTTTTTGGTGATAGGAATAACCTTCCTTAACGCGGGAAAAAAGTTTTTTTTTTTGGCCCCGTAGTTAATTTTTAAATATACTTAATATTATATTTTTCCAATAATATTTTTCCATTCGTCGTTCTGGGCTTAGTACGGCATATCAGACATATTCCTTAGTCCGCTACGTATGAAAAAAAAATCCACCTTGAAAAGCTGTCAAAAAAATTGAAACTTTTTTCTCGCGTTAAGGAAGGTTATTCCTATCACCGAAAAAAATATCAAGCACTTCTGATATTTTCATCCATTCCCTATTAACCATTGGTTACATAATTTAGGACAAATTGTCGTACACATGTGCAGTCCAAAACAAAATGTGATGGCGTACAAAATGTGACAGTGTATATATTTTATTGCTCGTGACTGTACATCTCAATTACTGACAGATACTACACCGCTTGCTACTGCTTATAACTGTTGTAGTGATTTAACATTATCAGTTACCTTTTAACAAATCATTTGGATATTATTGATTCAAATATTGTTAATGAAGATTAAAACGAATTAAATATTACTGGCATAGTTCCTTTTACTTCGCGGTCTTCCTGCGTCTTTGCTTCGCTAGAAGTGATTATTTTCAAACTTAATATTTTTGTTTTTTGAGATAAAGGGGTCATCCAACGTCAGTATCACTAACCAAAATTTTATCCTGTGACATAGAAACTTATGTTGAATATAAAAATACTATAAAATAACACGTGAAATATTTTTTCAGATTGCCATTCAAGCCACAGTAGGAGGAAAAGTGCTCTCCAGAGAAACTCTAAAGGCTTACAGAAAGGACGTCACTGCGAAATTGGTAAGTGAGTTAGCTTTTAAGCGAAACGCGTTCTTATGTCCTGTGTGTAATGACTACTTTTATTTCCAGTACGGCGGTGACGTGACAAGAAAAAAGAAACTGTTAAAACAGCAAGCTGAAGGCAAAAAGAAGATGAGAAGTGTCGCCAATATTAAAATACCTAGAAATACATTCATCGATGTTCTGAAGAGATGATTATGTTCAATGTTACTAAGTTATGTTTTTAGAATATAACCTTGTTTAAGAATTACACAAGCCAGTCTCAATTTTCAGCTACTGAAGCCTCCCGCGCGCTAGTCCAGACTGCGGGTGGCCAAAATATTTCAACAGCCAATGGACAGCCAGTAGATCTGCCCTCGTAAGGAAGAACGCAGTAATCGTAAAAACGCGGTTTTGAGTAAATAGCTATTTATGTCTTAGGATTAGAGGGATTTCATACATTACTGCATATTTTCTTACTGAAATTTCAGGTTTCTAGTAGACCTACAGCCACCATAATTTTTTCACCTATAGATATACCACCAGGGGGGCCAATTTTGCAGCCAAAGTAAAAACGCAGTAATGGCTATTACTGCGTTCTTCCTTACGAGGGCAGAGTTGTGACCCTTCTAAATTTCTCCGTATCGAAAGTCACTTTGTGAAAAAGTTTCGGAACATAAAATACGTCTGGCTGCTACGAAAAGTGCACGGTGTCTGCTGACGGCAAGCACAGCACTCGCTCTGGCTGGAAGTGCGTGGCCCATACACCGTCATAATTAAGAACTTGCACTAAAAAAATGTTAGAATAGGAGAGGACACGTTGAAAGATAAAACGTGGTAATTTTTTCTTAGCCAAGTAGATTTTTAGGGTTCCGTACCCAAAGGGTAAAACGGACCCTATGCGGACAAACAGCGGAGTCTCAGGAGGGTACCGAGACACCGCTGTCCGTCCGTCGTCCGTCCGTTCAGCCGTCTGTCCGTCCATCCGTCTAGTCACCACAGGCTGTATCTCATGAACCGTGATAGTTAGACAGTTGAAATTTTCACAGTATTTCTGCTGCCGCTACTATAGCAACAAATACTAAAAAACAGAATAAAACAAATATTTAAAGGGGGCTCCCATACCACAAACATGATTTATTTGTCGTTTGTATAGATAATGGTACGGAACCCTCCGTGCGCGAGTCCAACTCGCACTTGACCGGTTTTTTATTATAATTATAATTAGCCACAATGAATATACAGTGTGGCCCTGGATAAAGTGCAATCCCGAAAGGGGATGAAACTAGACCATGAATCATTGACTAGAAAAATATAAAAAAAAATTATAAAAAATTATTGTAGGATTTATTGGTATTTTAAGATTTTCATGTTTCATTAAGGACTCTATGTACAAAAGTATTGATTTCTTCCAAAATAATGCGTCTATTTCTTTGAAATAAAAAAAAACAGTATGCCTAATACCTGACGATGACCATGAAATAATAAATAGTCCGCAAAAAAGTAACTATCTTGGGTAAAAAAATGTATTTTTATGAAAAAAATGATTTTTTTAGACGTTTATTTTAAAAAACTTCAAATTACTAAAAAAATGTGCCCTATAACTATGTAATTTTATAGCTTACTTTTATTCTTTACCATTTTAGCTTCCAAATAAAAAAAAAACAATGTTCTAACTAAAAAATTGGCTAGGTAGGAGTTATTTACATTTTAGTAGGTAATAAAAGTCAGACTTTAATCACAATAACTTTATTAATAAAATTATCCGTAATTTACAATTTTGCATTTTTATTTAATGCATTAAATGTTCAAAATGGCCTCCTCGATTTTGCAAGCACATTACTGCACGAATATTAATTTGGTTAGTGGCTCTGCGAATCATTCCTGGATCATTTTTAATGTCATTTGCGCACTGAATTATTCGGTCGTGCAACTGTGCCTCGGTATTTATTGGCGTGCTGTATACTCTTTGCTTCATGACACCCCATAAAAAATAATCTAGGGGTGTCAGATCAGGTGAACGCGCTGGCCAGCCTACTGGCCCTCCTCGGCCAATCCACCGGTTCGGGTAATGATTCATTTCTAGAATGATTCATGGTCTAGTTTCATCCCCTTTCGGGATTGCACTTTGTCCAGGGCCACACTGTATATGACACAATATGGTACAGTCACCAGCATAAATATATGACGGTGGGCAGTAGTGCCAAAATATCTGATTCACCATTGAGATCATAAGAATATGATGACACTTTTCCGGTAAAAATATTTGATGCTTTGTGGGCGGTATAAATATCGTATCTCACTAATTGCATAAATATCGGACCATGTCGCTTAAAAATATGTGATCACTGCTAAAATCAAAATGATGTGACTGCTCTGGCTGGAATATTTATCTATTCATTAGGAAGGAATAAATATCGAATAATGGCAGGCGTCATAAATATGTGTAACTTAAACACAAGCAAAAATATTTTATCGATTTGTCATTTCGTATTAGTGCGTGTCGGTGCGTGTAGTTCAGTGTCCGTGTAGGTACCGATATCTTTTTTTTTAATCGGGGTTAATTACTGAGATCATATTTATGTTAACCTCCTTGCACGCAAAACTTTACTGACATCGTAAAAAAACATTTTATCCGTCAAGTCTGTCACAATAAAATGAACATAATATTTTATACCTACACCATTTCATAATTCGAGTCAGTAAAATGATAATTAGAACTGTCATGTTTTGAACCCATGTCTTGGTCTCATACCGACCAAGTGCGAGTCGGACTCGCGCTCGGAGGGTTCCGTACCATTATACAATAGGAAAAAAATCACGTTTGTTGTATGGTAGCCCCCATTCAATATTTTGTATTTTTTTGTGTAATATTTTATAAAAAATATAATTACTCAGTATCTGCAGAGTTTAATTACAATACAATTGTAATATATTGCAGCATGTAGGACCACTCAGTACAGGAGAGAAACTCACCAACTTTTTAGTTAGTCATATTTTCTTATCCAGAAGAAAAATAGGTATTATTGGGAGTCATAGTTTTAAATAGAGACGTGATTTGGGATGAGCAAGAATTCTGATAGGTATATTTTCCAAGACAAGACAGAAACCAGCGGGGTAGCTCGTTTTTGTGACAAAGTCACATATTTTTGCTTGTGTTTAAGTTATACATATTTATTATGCCTGCCATCATTCGATATTTATTCCTTCACAGTGAATAGATATATATTCCAGCAAGAGCAGTCACATTATTTTGATTTTAGCAGTGATCAAATATTTTTAAGCGACCTGGTCCGATATTTATGCAAATTAGTGAAACACGATATTTATACCGCCCACAAAGCATCACATATTTTTACCGGCAAAGTGTCATCATATTCTTACGATCTCAATGGCGAATCAGATATTTTTGCACTACTGCCCACCGTCATATATTTATGCTGGTGACTGTACACGACACGTATCTATGCCTATGCCTAGGTGCCTAGCTTGGCCTAGCTAAATGGTGGATTATTATTATGCGTCTAGATTTTCCCGAGCGAAGCCGGGTTTACGTCTAGTAATACAATACAAACAGTACATCTTGTCTCATTAAAGTGAGACACTTCAAAAATATTTTAAACGATCTGTGCAACACAAGATCTGGTAACACTGTTTCGCCGTTACGTTTTTTTTTAGCCCTATAAAGGGCACCCTCTGGAGGACACGGGGGAGGGAGGTGGTGAATGCTCATGCATAACAGCACGGGCCCGGCCGTGCTGCCAATGTGGGACTCACAGAGTGCGCCTACCCACTAAACACCACCTTGGGGCTGGTTTGGTCCTAAGGACCCCTAAACCTACATCTTGAGCGACCCCCCTCGAGGCCGAGGATGCCGTTACGAGAAATCAAAACTTCTATTTATACTTATGACATAGGAAGAAACCTACCACGATGTAGAAACATGTCAACGCTCTCTAGCGGTTGATTTCTTGAACTAAAATATGTGATTTTAACCACAACTTCCCCATAATATTTTGATATTTTTTGTTAGTAACATCGCAAAAAACCGGCCAGGTGCATGTCGGGGCAGGCGTAGTGTAGGGTTTTTGAATTGCCTAACCCCCGGTTTCTCGTACGCTGTCTGATAATCTACCTTTAACAGCTGTCAGTTGGTGCATACAAACAAAGTGCATTTTATTCATACCTGCGAACACGGTTTGTTTATTTGAGAATAACAGTACCTATTTCATGGCGATAGATCTATTGATTAGATGATACAAGTAGATGACAAAAATAAACTTTGCTGACAATAAATATAGTCGCAGTATGAAAGCAAGTTTGCTTCCTACTCGCCATTGCAGCAAAGTGATTAAAAATTATTGTAAGTACATATGGTTTTTGTTGGTAATTAAAATACCACTTTGAATAACATAACATTTACATTTACATACAGGCACATGCATTGCTCCTGGCCCCACACTAGGATACCCTGTGTCGTGGGAACCAGAAACAGCGACGCCACAAACTTGAATACGAATACTTGCTTACTGTCTTAATTTTTTTTCCTATTAGTTGTTCTTAACTCTTGAATTTATAATAATAATTTTTCTTAATTCTTCTTATCTACACTCTATACCATTGAATACTAATATTATAAAGAGGAAAGATTTTTATTTTTGTGTGTATGTTTGTAATGAATAGGCTCGGAAACTACTGGGCCGATTTTAAAAATTCCTTCACCATTAGAAAGCTACATTCTTCGTGAGTAACATAGGCTATATTGGATTTTCAAAAAGTTTAGGGTTCCGTACGAAATCGATTAATGTAAACCTTGGGTAAAATAATTACTACCCCGAGAATTTTTCACGGAACTAATATAGAGCTATTTCCACGGAAACTTTTTTGACACTCGTGCGAAGCCGGGGCGGGTCGTTATATTATATTTCTCAGTTCTTCAAAATTCAACCCATAGTAAACAGCCTATAGACGTACGTCCCACTGCAGGGAATAGGTCTTCTCAGAGAGATAATGTGTTTAATCACCGTGTGCCCACCACGCATTGGCGATTCAAGCGCTGAGGTATGTGAATAGCTCAGACAGTCAGGTTTCTTCACGATGTTACTGCTTAGAAAACAAAGTCATAGGTACATGGCCGCACTGGGAATCGAACCAGGGTGTCTCGCTTCCGAGTCCTTTTTTCTAAACAATGGGCTACCACCGCTTAGATTGGCCTGGTCAGATTAGCATGTAAACGAAAAACGTGCAACGTACGTAAAGAGGTAGTTTTAAATCCAAAAGCTCAATATTCTAAGCATAAATTGACTGTACAACATGTTACAGTAGAAGCAGTCGTTTAAAAAAAGTTAAAAACTCGACGAATGCTAGGCAAAATAAAGATGTATGTAAATGAATACATTTTTTTTTGTTTTAATTATTTCACATGCGCTTAAACTATCCGTACTATCTTATCACAACTAATGCCCACGCGAACGGAGTCGCGGGCAACAGCTGGTGTTTTTATATGTCTTCTATTTTATCAAAGCAGACGCAAGTTCCTCACAGCCAGGGTGTTGAGTGCGGCCTTAAAAATCCTACCACATTACTAAAAAAAATATTTTCAGTTTGTAATTTTTTTTATTCGGCAGTAGGTACTTGCAATTATTTAAAAAAAAAACATATTTAGAAAAAATAAAGCTTTATTCACAAAAAATATGGGTAGAATAAAAAGGATTAAGAATCGCATAGGGTACATAACATCACGGAACACTAAAAATAACATTAATTTATCAATTCAATACGGTTTAAGTATGTACAATTTTAGAAACTTCTATTACATTGAAATATAGAGAAACTGCCTTCATCGGATATGCACATTTACATTCTAACTAAAGACTATTATAATAACATAGGTGTGGAATAGATAAACTATCGGACATATTCATGTCGTTCTTATACATCGTTCATTTCGAAGGGATCGCCACACTCGTCACTTCATATTACCTCTTTCTTGGTCGTGTAGTTTTTTCTTGACAAATTCCTTTTTTGGAGATATGTTTGTCATAATATGATAAATGGTAAAAGTGGTTTATGTATGGGCAGTGCCCTCTTTTTTGTGTGGCCAACAACGGTTTGGGTGACTAATAAAATTAATTCTGTTGACCTGCCATTGTATCACGTAACCTCACACTCTATCGGGTGAAGCATTAAGAAGACTCCAAAGTGTGAAAATATGTATGTATGTTGACAGTTTCAAGTTGACTAAATCATACAACTCTGGAGGACTTTCGTTGTCGCACCCCTGGTCGGGTAGACCGACGGCATGCACGAGTCACGCGTTTAAAGGCGATAAATGTCAGAATTTGACAATGTAATTGAAAATCGCGATTATTGACATTAAAATCCGCGACTAGTGTCGTCATACCACCCGTGCAGTGAATAGGTGCACGCCACTCAGTTATGTCACAAGTTCATTTGCAACTAAAATGATAATTTGAACAGCCGTCAACTGTACTTTATATTAATTCCAAACGTGCGGGCGCCCCGATTCCAATATGAAATAATCCTCGAAACTTCGAGGTTAGAGACTACCCTATGAAGCTAGGTGACAACTCACGACCCAAGGCAGGGTTTCATAAAACTACTGATCATACTTTACTATCGACATCGGCTGGTTGCCATCAAAACAACAAATAATAATAATACTTTACAATGAAAATTCTATCAACAATGCATTGCATACACGATAAACCCACAGATAAATAAGAAGGAGGACTTGTACATTTAATTGTCATAGATAATAAAGAATTATAAGCTGTAGTTCAATGAAATGGTGGTGCTTTTTAAACTCATGTTGTAGTATCTAACTTTGTAGGTATTTAGGAATTATTTCAGATTTCATCATTTCAGTTGCGCTCACAATACCCAGTTCTCAAATAAACGCAAGTGACATCAGTGCTGAGATATCAGATGATGTAAAACTAGTGAGACCAGTAATATCGTCTTGTAGTCTGGGGGTTTGACCATTTTTTACGAATGACATGTCGAACTAAAGTTATTGGCGTCCATATTGGCGCCACCCCAAAAAAGAAATGCAACGTTCACCCAAACTCCGTGCACTTGGAAAGTGTCTATATAATAAATGAAAAGCTTTGAAGAATGTTTTTTTCACCTAATTTGTTTTTAAAACAAAGTCGAGGCCCATTTTAAGCACGTATTAACACAATATGTTTTAGGGTCTCGGCACACTGATGCAGAGTCGAATCGAAGAAAGCGTTTTTTTTATTTGCGCGCCTCCGCACGTCTATTTCGTGCGTTATCCGACCCATGTCGGGACCTGACTGATCTCGCGATGGATAGTAATAATAATAACTCCCACACTCAATCACTTGATCTGGTCCCAACTAGGTAACTATACCCTGTGCTGTGGTAGCCAGGCAAAGACATTACAAACAATGAAAAACACCCAGACTGAAGCCAAATGTACGGTGGCCCCCAGTGGGAATCGAGCCCACGACCTCCAATCCAATAAGGCAGTCAAGTCATATTGCCACTGTATTTTTTTACTTACCAACATGCAATAAACATATTAATAATAATACGCTTCAGTTTGCAATCGGCCGAATGCGCACGTCTTTCTTATCCTAATAAAAATATCTGCACCGTAATGTGGATTAGACTGAAGCATTGATGCGCTACTGTGTCAGTGTGCTTTGATCCTTAAAAGTTTTTTTTATCTTAGTGTTTTTATGGGCAAGGTAGGGTCATGTTGTGACAAAATTATTTAGATGTCTTACAACTACAAGCTGCTTAAACACTTTCCGACTCCTCTGGTGTATTTCCAGTCTTTATCCAATCAGTCTTAAACTCATGCATCTTTGTACTTCCTTTCACTCTTCGATTCAAATTCAAATATGTACCAACGTTCAATAAGGGAAAAACACGCGAAGCGTGAGGTGAAATTAACTTAATCGAACCGAGAAATACACTCATATCAATGGGAACCATTCACACGGAGACACAAGTTTACATATAAAACTAAGTTCTCTAAATTATCTCAAGCTTCCATGGCCCTTGTCTTAATTTTTAGTAACAACATAACTTCACTGTGAGTCAAATCACTTACCGTGTAAATAACACTATAATAAATTCACATCTTTATAAATTTAAAAAGTCAGTTTAACTGATAATGAGCATCTCAACTTCGAGATCACTAGTCTTGAAATTACTTGGAAAAAAAAATTTTAATCTACTGTACCTACTCATTAAGTAGTTGAGAAGTTTTATAGTTAAGGTATTATAAAATTTCTTTGATCACAATCGTCGTTATAAATGTACAAAATGATGATTCAGGCCACGCAACACCATTAAGGGTCAGTGAAGGTTTTACCTCTGTTAACAAATTATCCGAGTCAGTACCTTCCTCCTACCGCGTTTACCTATCCTCGGATATCTCCAGAAACTGGGCGTAAACGTCTCTCGTGCATTCGCCTTTCTCATTGAACTTGTACTTGTAGTATGAACCATCAGCACAGATTACTGAAAAAAAAAGAAATTTTGTATTGATGAAGTGTCTGCATTTTTGTCAGCGATCAAATTAATCCTACGTGTCTATACTTGATAAACAAAATCGGCCTAGCCCAGCTTTCTGCTTGATTCAAGTATGATAATGTTGACAAAGATCCAAGTTTTTATACAGTGTGTTTAATTTTGAAGGGTTTTCAAGCCACTGAGACTGAGCGCATACATCATCAACCCATTATGTCCCCACCGAGGGGCACGGGTCTCTTCCCTCAGGAAGGTATAGGCCATACTCCACCACGGGGGCCAAGTCCGGATTGGTGGAGCACATATTTACTTTTAAACTTAAACACATACAGATAATTGTTTCTCATTATTTTCTTACAGCGACTTGTCGTTTTAATCAAGTAAAATATAGGCTTTTATGAATTCTAGCAGACTTCAAAATACGGGTTTTTTAATGTTTAACAGGATTTAAGTAATATACGTCCATGGTCAACGTAACCTGGTGTTCTGATTGACTCTATTCGAACTGACCTCTAACACCACAGCGCCTGCTCCGTTGCCCACATTGCACATGAGGGATCACCCTAACTTTTACTTCTTCATCATCATCAACCCATCATGTCCCCACCGAGAGGCACGGGTCTCTTCTCTGAGGAAGGTATAGGCCATACTCCACCACGGGGGCCAAGTCCGGATTGGTGGAGGCTTGTAAGACTAGTGGCTGGTCTTACTGTCAGAAGTTTTCAAGCCGCCCTTAAAGGCCTCTGACTTGGCTTAACGACGCCAACACCAACTGCTTAACGTGCCTTGCGAAGCACGGAATCGCTCAGAAAAAATGCCACTAGCGTTAGTCATAGACGGTAACCCATCCATGGACTGAATGCGCCGTATGTTGCTTAACCTTAGTGATCGTTCAAGATCATTCGGGCAGCCCCGGCTACGAGCGATTCTTTACTTCTACTTCAGTGCAATTATTTTCTTTAACCTTTATACAGGGTGTCCCAAAACTCAACGTCAAGCCGGAACCGGGTTAAAGGCAAGTCATAGCCTTTAACCCGGTTCCGGCTTGACGTTGAGTTTTGGGTTCAACTGGTTATCAGAAAAAATCGATTTTTTCATTTTAAGTACCTTAATTTTTTTTATCATTATTTGTTCACTAACATAATGAAAACTAAAATTAATTAAAAATGGGCAATTTTATAAGTTATTTTTTTTTTATAGTCTCCTTTTCTTCCAAGCTGGAGCAGCTGGTTTTGAAATTTTGTTAGTTAACAGTTTAAAGAAGCATTATTCAGAGTTACAAAACAAAAAAAAAATGGAAAAAGTAAAGATTTGTGGCAATAGGATTTTTTTTTTTTTTTTAAATGCCTGTAAATTTTTTTTATGCATTTTTTTTCTGATAACCAGTATGACTTGCCTTTTCGCCCGGTTCCGGCTTGACGTTGAGTTTTGGGACACCCTGTTTAAATAATTATTTTATATTTTAATAATATAAAATGGATGGATGGATGTGACAAAAACTCACCAACGATCGAGCTCTTATCGACGCCGAACGCGCAGATACAGGGCGGGCCGTTCGGTATGGTGAACTTGCAGAAGCTCCAGTTGCTGGAGAAATACTTGGGCAGGAAGTTGACGGCGGCCAGGCTCGACTGCTTGTTTAGCTTGTCGTCCTCCAGGCTGAACACATGGACGGTGCCGTGGTCCGACGTCACGCACAGGTTTGTGCTCGTGTGGTCGAAGTTGATGCAGTATATCGTTGCCTGGGGGACGGTGATGGTTGAATAAACTAAAAGGCTTGCTTTTAAGGGCTTGAGGGAAAACTTCATAGATAATTATATATTATAGGGTGAAAGCGGTGGTGGCGTAGTGGGGTTGACCCACAGAACAAAAAAAAAAGAGTAGAAATCGTAAGTGGGCGGTGCCCGCGTGCCTCAAATTAGCAATGTATTGCCTACGCGTAGTCTATGACAGTTTTTCTTACCTCAGTTGCCGTGCGCTTCTAGTAAAGAAAACAATAGTGAAAACTCTACAAAAATGCCTTATTGTGCTGTGTTAGAGTGCAAAAATAAAATTGGGGACCAAAATGTACCGATCATGCCGTAACATTCCATCGGTAAGTAGTATTTCCATTGTATTTAATTTAATAGAAATTAAATTTGCAATGACATGAACAAGGAAAGCAATCCGAAAGTGAGAAAGTAAAACCACCTTTATTTACTGGAATATAATGTTCAATTTTCGTCGAAGTCTGTGTACTTTTTCTAGAAATATCTGTCAACATTTGAATGCTACTCAAATGCTACTCAATTCAGCTGGGACACAACATTATAAAAATCTATCGATAATATTTTGTCTATGACTTAGCAGTAATAAATAATTATCGGTACTTTAGGTAGAGTACCTGCGTCTTATTAGGTACTTTGGGAAAATAATTGTCGTTATTTTATTTTAATTGAAGACCTCTGTGGCGCAGTGGTTAGTGCATCTGACTACCATGCGAGAGATCCCGGGTTCGAATCCCGGCTGGGGACAAAAAACAATCCCAGGTCTTGTATGTTTACATGTTTGTGACGTCGTTATTTCTGGTGCCCACGACACAGGGTATCCCAGGATGGGGCCAGGGGCAATGTATGTGCCTGTATGTAAGTGTTTATTATCATCTTTTATTATTATTATTTAACACATTTTTAGTTGCAATTATTTTTGATACTGCGCAAAATTTATTGATCATGTTCCTTGACGCTGTTTAGTTCCTTTGCGAGAATGTGGTCCTGACTGCAGTATCATGTCATTTTTGTAAACTTTTAATCCGGATCAACTTACCCATCCCATTTTGAGACGAGCAACCGAACGACGCAAGCTCCGTCTCTGCTCACCACCCACTCACTGCTCTGCGTATCGGAACGAAACCTAGTCGGACTCGTCCGATAAAACAACACCCGTAAGTAGATCCGGACTAAATGTTTACAATGTGTTGTGCCGAAAGTTTTAGTTCAATAAACATGTCACTTTTATTAGTATAGATTGGCGTATTGTCATCAAAACAAAACCAGCATGCATAATTTCAAAGTTAGATGATTTTATGTGCTCGTGTAGTAAAATCATCTGGGGGGGTCTAGATAATTTAATCAACGCTTACTCCATAAATCTATGGGGAAGTCTCGTGACTTTCGTTGGCAAATGTCATCTCCATAATACAAGTGAAGCACAAGCGTTGATGGATAACGACATTTTAAATAAATAAATAAAAAAAAACATACTATACATACGATAAGTTTGCTGGACTTCGTTTCATAAAGCGACTATGGTTAGATTATGAGAATTCCATTATAGGTACATTGCGTGTTGGGATTATTGCTATATTTCAATGAAACTGAATAAGATTTCTTACGAAAAACACGATGCTTTTTATTTGCAAAAATATACAACACTTTCAGGCTCATTGACACAAGAAGAAGGCACACTAGCGCCACCGCCACCACACGGTGAAAGGTGAAACTAATATTACGTTTATGAAGACACCTACGTTACCAACATTTTGGAGCATTTACAGGGACATCTTTAAATTAAATATTCAACATTGCGTAGCCAATCATCCAGAAGGACAGTTAATATGGTAGCCGGCTGCGTAATTTACATCGAACTGTGGTACAGTTTGGCAGAAGGGAATACATTATGTTACTTTGTCAACGTAGATACTAAAAAAAAACGATTAAGAAACATTGTCATAACAAATTCATTTTCAACTGTCGCTTTATGAAACAGTTCTATAATTTGTCGATATGGCAATATGTCCCATCCTTAGCCTGAGTAGCAACATAGCAGATAGTTATTTTTCAATATTCGACTTTATGGCATGAAACTTAAAGCTTCTCGACGATCACACGCGGCGGTAGTTCCATCTAATGTAGAGTAGCGGTACTACAAAGCAAAGATCGTATGTCAAACTTAATTTCATAATTATCATTTGATTTTGATCATTGTTTATATGATTGAAAAGGTTCATATTTTACTTGGAACTTTTGTGATGTAGACCTTTTCAGAATTGGCTTTATTTGCCAATGGCAGCTTGGCATTCACAGTGTGCTTTTGATTTGTGTGTGTGAGTTTGGTCACACTGGTTTTCCTACTGATAGGTCATGTCACTATTTCTACTCTTTTTTTTTTGTTCTGTGGGTTGACCCTTGCTTCTCGATCATGAGGGTCTGGGTTCGAACCACGCATGTACCAATGACTTTTAGTTACGTACATTTGTTTGTACAGCAACACCATTCGCTGATAAATTGTGCCCGGATAACGGCGACAGGCTTGCCACTTGTCACGTTTGGGACCTAATAAACTCGGCAAAACGTGGGTCCAGTTCTAGAGACTGGTGCCTCTGCCTACCCCTTCGGGGATAACGGGCGTGAGTTTATTTATTTTATAGGGTTTTATAAGTTTTTTATAAATCTACAGACGCTATGACTGCATACCAAAAACTAAGCTATTATTAATGTTTTGATATAGCAAGTCATAATTGGGTCTTGAGCTTCTTAGGTAGATAGATATACGTACCATGTACTAGATTTGAAAAAAGATAGTATAGTCGGAGTGGAGATTTTTTTTTCGCTGCCTTTTTCTCCACTACATTCGCCTCCAAGGCAGCGCCTAACATAATACAACATTGTCATTCAAAAACATAATGTAAATTCTTTATGTTAAAATCTATTTATGATTTAACTTTACTCGGAATAGGTTGATTTTAATGAAAAACATGTGAATGTTCAACTCAATGTTCAATGACATAATTTAATGCAAGCAAATATAAAAAAGGAAATGGATGATTGAAATTTAATGTAAAAGCAATTATTATGTATTTTATTCTTAATTTGCAACTACGTAATTAAATTATTTATACAGCGTCCAGAAGCACCTTCACTCGCACTAGAATCGGTGAAAGGACCACTGATGACCGACTCTGCAGTGCCTGGGACATTGTTTTTTAGATAGCTTGCCCAGTACCTATACTTCCTGACAGCTTAATCGGCTTAGCTTATTCTAATAATATAGTATTCGTACCTGATGTGCACCTCTCCTGAGTTCCGCCAACTTTAGACCCGAAGCTGTGTCGAACACCCGGATAAGAGTTCCCTTAGTGGAAGCCGTGGCCAGCCGGGTGCCCCCCACGTTCAGAGCCAGGCAGCTGAGAGAGGCCTCGTGCGCCGCGATCAAGTGTCCCTCGGGCGTGCTGCTGGACTCTGCTTGAGTACTTAACTCTACCAACTGGAAACATTTAGGTAGAATCATTCACCAGGTCCGCGTTTCATAAAATTCATAGTTTATTATTAACAATTTCATGTACATTGCGTAGCAGTCTTCGTACCTGCTATGGGTTAATCGACTTTGCAATGTACAATTGTTGTAGTTTTTGAAACAGGCCCAGACATTTGATGTAGGTACCATGTGATTGGGATATGACTTTGTGATATCTAAATTCCTCGAATAATATTATGATGTGATATTTCATTTTGATGCAATATTTTGCGCATGTCTACCTGCGATTGTAAGCTAAATAGCTGACACAGGGTGCCTACTTGGCACCATGGACTCAAGGTCCTGCCTGGTACTCGGTTCCACCTTCAGTCACTAACAAAACTCCGTCGTGACCAGACATTGTTTTGCCATACATTTCTAATTCAAATACATATTCTATTTCCAAATAGTACCAGGTATTTAATACCTGTGTATTCTAATTTTTTACGTACAATAAAGTGTTCTCTATCTCTATCTATCTGTCTATCCAGTTAATGAAATTTGTTTTTTAAAAATCAATTCCCGCATAACACCACATACATAAGTACCTTAGGAATGTTTGAGTGGTATTTTTCGTGACGCGTGATTATCTACAAGTAGATAAGATAAACGATTATTATAAGATATAAGATTAGGACATTTTCTAAAAAAGATAGATGGAATATAATTAATTAATAATGTTGGGCAAAACGTGGGTCCAGTTCTAGAGACTGGTGCCTCTGCCTACCCCTTCGGGGATAACGGGCGTGAGTTTATTATTATTATTATTATAATGTTGGGGACAGGAAAATGGTCACGCCAGGGACGCCAGGGAGAAACAGTGACATTACAAACATGTAAACATCCAAGACCTGGGATTTTTTTTTTGTCCCCAGCCGGGGTTCGAACCCAGGAACTCTTACATGGTAGGCAGATGCGCTAACCACTGCGCCGCAGAGGTCATTGAATTATATATTTCATTGAAGATTATATTTTGTAATTTATACGTATTTCAGCAAAATGATTGATTGTCCTGCAGATTCTGTATGCTAACAAGCTGTTAATCTATTGTTAACAACTTGTTAGCATACAAGAAACAAGAGGTATGTGAAATAATGGATTTTTAACTAAAACATGACTATTTTATTACTTCATGTTGCATATTTAGATTTTATGGATTTTTGTGCATATTTTTGCTATTTTTCTTGAATATTTTCATGCATATTTTGGGCATTTTATGTTGCATATAATCCGGTCTATAGTAATAAATAATTTTTACTTAGTTTCACTTTGTGAGCAAAAACCTCAAAAGACCATCTGAATATAAAATCAGTTCTTACTTGAACATTTCCGGTCTTCCGACTAGGGTAGGCCAGTAATGCATTGTTGCTGTTCGGACACACCACACACAGTCCACGGGGGTTCTGACACGTCTCAAACACATTTAACAACTGCGGCTGTGCTGTGAATGTGTAGACCTTTATCAGGTTCTCTGAAAATATAATAGACAAAAATCTTATAAAAAGTTCATTTCACTAAAACACTTATGATTCCCATAAGCCAGCTTTTACTTTTTACTGCATGGAATTTTTTTTTCACATTTTAAAATCTATAAGAGATTCTAAACAGTAAATAAGATTTGGGAAATATACAAATAAAAATGTAAGAGTAATCAAGGAAGTTATTTTCAGAAATAGTTTTGTACCAAATATGGAACCCTATGCACTCGGGTATTTATTTTAGGTGTTCCAAATCTGGAAATTCATAAAAATCTGTCCTGGATATGCCACATAGGGTGCGTATGTATGACCTTGAAAAGAACAACCAAAAGCAACCAACCAAAAAAAATTATGATGAGCCGATCGGCCCACCAAAAATTCTACAGATTGATTCCCCCACATTATATGACGAGGCAAAAAACTGTTTACAGCTCAGGAAACTTTTAATAATTATTTATTTTAAATCCACCCTCATCTCACTTTACTTTTATTTATCCTCAGATTTGATTTCAATGTACAGGTAAGAGTGTTCCAAATCTGGAACAGTATGTGGTAAAGGGTTAATTCTTGAGAGTTTTGGTGGAATCTACTTTTAGACTGTTAAGAATTCTTTTCCCTAGCTCCATATCATTAAACACACAATTTAACCTAGGAAAATCTTTGTGTCAATAGTTGTGTTATCACTTAGCGTCACAAAATAAAAAATATCCTAATCAGCTGATAGAATCAAGGAATCGTCTATTCTATTTGCCACAAACTTTTGGAAGCAACACCACTTGCATTGTAAATTACGAAATTGCAAGCAAATTGTAAGACTCACTACAAATTAGCTTTGTTTATGTAATAAAGAGGCAGTTACCCAGAACAACGACAATGCGGTCTCTACGTAGTTTAACAGCTTTCACAGCACTGTTGAAATCAAGCGATATAGCGGTATCCTTCTTGAGGTCATCCCATATGATCACCCGGTTCGGCGGATAGACGGGAGTCTTCCCGCCGCCTACGAGAGCCATGTAGTTGCATCTGAACAACATCTCCACGGAAGAGAGCCCACCATCACCGAAATTTTGGCGTTCCTTCTCTTTTAACGGGTCGCTGTTGAAAACACGAAAACCGTTCTCTGTGCCGCAAGCAAAACACCCTGTGAAGGAAATCATGGTAGAAAAACATTACGTACAAGAGACACGGATACAAACAACATCGCGCTATCGACCAAAGATTTACCTTGATCCTGGTTAAATCCCACGTACAAGAGACCATTCCCAAAAGTGTTATCGTCCGGTAAATTCATTGTAAATGACTAAAATGGTTGAAATAAATCTCAAAAATGCAATACACAATAGACTTTCCCGTGTTTCGGCATTCGGCAATTTTTGACAGTACGTACAACCACAGACAAGGTTTTTTTTTTCTATTGTCGGTCCAACTGTCTATTTTGACAGCTCAATTCAGTGATGTTCTGTGAAGATGCCGATTCGATTTTTCTAGGTCCGTTTTCAGCCATCATGGCGTAAAGTTCAATTTTTTGTAACAAATGTTTTCCGAACATCCGTTAGGGCTAAAGTTTCGTACAGGCCCTGTAAAAACAAATATATATAATAAATCGATTTTTCTATGGTATGGTCATGGATCTCAGAAGAAGGAGTACCATAGAAGGAGGCTTAAATAAAAAGTATCATCTGTATAGCTGTCCTTGTTACTCCTACGATAAATCTCTGTGCCAGAAATATACAGCTGTAGTTTACTCATGCACTCAAAATCTTACAATCGTACACGCTCAGAAGAAGGAGTACCATAGAAGGAGGAATAAAATAAAAAGTAACAGTTGTATAGCTGTCCATGTTACTCTTACGATAAATCTCTGCGCCAGAAAGAGACAGCTGTAGTGTACTCATGCACCAAAAATTTTACAATCGTACACGGTTGCCACAGATTACTGAACAAAGCCAAAATCGATAGGGCTGGGACAAACACCATAAAGATGTCGATATTATTTATTCCGATCTACATAATCTGTGTATTTTTGTAAAATTAATGTTGGTAATTAAGTATTAATATTAAATGATAAAAAAATCATAGCTCTTTTACACAATTTGCAAAAAGTATCTTTTCAATGAATCGCTCGTAGCCTGGGCTGCCTGAGTGATCTTAAACGATCACTAAGGTTAAGCAACATACGGCGCGTTCAGTCCATGGATGGGTCACCGTCTATGACTAACGCTAGTGGCATTTTTCCGAGCGATTCCGTGCTTCGCAAGGCACGTTAAGCAGTTGGTGCCGGCTGCCGTCGATAGATGGCAGTCGTTAAGCCAAGTCAGAGGCCCTAGGGCGGCTTGAAAACTTCTGACAGTAAGACCAGCCACTAGTCTTACAAGCCTCCACCAATCCGGACTTGGCCCCCGTGGTGGAGTATGGCCTATACCTTCCTCAGGGAAGAGACCTGTGCCCCTCGGTGGGGACATAATGGGTTGATTATGATCTTTTCAATCCCATCACCATGTTTAATAGTGATTTTTCGGACCCATGGCTGTGTACCAAAAAACCTACGACTAAATTCCATTATTCCAATTCCAATTAATTTAAATTACAGTCATGGGCCCATGATAATCACTATTATCACCATTATCTATCTATCTAATTATCAATATATTTATCTCTAAAAAAATATCATTTTTCCTTGGTGGTGCTAGTGAACCAGCTGGAACCCCTTACGGTTATGTTATTATGTGCTAAGTGTGGTACATACCATATAAGTTACAATAAATATTCATAAGTAACAGTAAGTAATTCTACATCAGGTTTTCAATAATATAAATGGGACTAATAGGGCTATAGCGAATCGAAGAAAGATTTTACCGAGTTATGTGGTAACATGGCAAAATGTATATGTACGGCGAATATAGAACCTTTTTTTTTAATATGTTTGCAAATCATCAATAATCACCATATACAGCGCCACCAAGTTATCTGTTCAGGTGGGTAAAATTGTAACTAAGTAATTAATTGTAAATCCTGTTCCCCATTTTTTGTTTTGTTTATTCATTTACTAAGATTTTATATGTTCATTAAAATTGAAAGATGGGTTAAAATATTCTCATTTTTCTAGGTAAATTTCTCAAATGTTACTACTAAATTCTCCACTAGCGCCGCTATCAACTGAACAGATGAGATGGTGGCACTGTAAGAAAGTATAATGAATAAAACAAGACCAAAATAGGAAAAACTATTTAATAACATAACATAACATTTACACACAGGCCCATTGATTGCTTCTGGCCCCACACTAGGTGTCGTGTTAATAGATTACGTATTTGTTTCCAATAAATACCTACCACCTAGCATGCATAGTTACTCAAGGCACCCGTTGTAATAACATCATCAGTCCAGGTTCGATGGAATAAAATAAAAATTAAAAACCAAACGATTTATTGGTACAAGATTATTTGGCATCAAATAAAGTACGTAGTTTCAAGCTTTTCACATAAAAAGTGGCAGGCTGCAGCTCAATAGGGAAGAAACCAACACGTATTACTATAATGTATATGTTTTTTATCCCTGACTTCTGTTTTACAAGTACCTATTAACGTTTTTTTTTTCACAAAAATGTGTCAGCCATAATGTAAAAGATAATATAATATTTTATGAAATTGAAATGAAATCAGCTTCGTTGCAGTTCACGAACATTGTCCATTTCCGCGGAGGGCGCAACCTGAAAATTGTTTTTATTTAAGTACTTCACGTTGATAACTTCCACCTAAAAAATAATAAAAATCACTTGCACCAGAATCAGACTATGATAGTATTAAACTAGTTATGACCTTTAACTGCTAAAAGTTGTCCAGGATAGAAAAAAACACCCAGTCAGGCAATAATCAGGGAAAAATTCTACAAGTGATATACGGCGCCTTGCAGGTTGGAACTGACAACCTGTTTTATTATCCAAGTGGAGTAACCACTAGACCAACGAGACAGTCGGGTCTCATGTGAAATTCCTGATGTACATACATACAGCAAAACGTGCACCTCAGTCGACATAATTGTGCAGTATGTAGACTTTATTTTGTTTTAAGTATCATTATAATGTATAATTATAACCTTACCAATGATCTGCGGGCTAAGGAAAAGCGTAAAGTAGGTACGGCACTTGTTTCCAACCTACGCCACTTGCTATTGTTTATGAAACAGTCGCTTGCTGCAAATGCGGTGTAAATTTTTCCAAGACTACTTTGTACGTGATACTGCGTCATCGACATTTGTTATTTTGTGCTGTCTTCGGGTAACCTGCAATAGATAATTAACAATTAAAACAACTATACGAACGCAAGAAATAACTAAATATGCTCTACGAACTATCGATACTTTTTTTCACTGAGAAAGTGGGAAAGTCCCATCCCTATTCCCCTACAACAAACAACAAACTTGTATTATGATTTATATCGAAAATATCACAATAATCATGATGAAAACACCATTCTCTAATAGCTAATTTGCAATTCTAGTAGCCCATAGTTGAAATCTTAGAGAAAATACCCTTTTAGGTACACAAAATTGAGACTTACCGGTGGAAGCTGATGAATGTTGTTTCATTATCTTCTCGGGAAGAATGAGATATACATTCTACCACAACACACGCCATGCCGATGGTTACTTATACTATATACCATGAGAATCCACTATAATTCACTTCAAATGGTGCTTTAGTAAATATAAAATACACAAGCTTCTTGAAAACGGCGCACTCCCAAACCTCTTGTCAAACACACTGCCAAACACAGAACACCCTCTGCCAAATCAATGTCATTGGGCGGCACATTGCATGCCGTCATTTTCTGAGCCGTTCTAATTTGGTCGCGTAATGGTAACCAAAGGTAACCAACTGACGTTTAAGGGTTGTACGCTCGAAAAAAGCAAAAAAAAAGACACGACTATATTTTTCTCTTTCTAACACGTAGCTTGCGGCTATTTAGATTGACGAAACAGACTATGTGGCACGTTTTCATTTTTTAACGCTCCTTCTATGGTACTCCTTCTTCTGAGCGTACACGGTTGGCACAGATTACAGAACAAAGCCAAAATCGATAGGGCTGGGACAAACACCATAAAAATGTCGATATTATTTATTCCGATGTACATAATCTGTGTATTTTTTTAAATTAATGTTGGTAATTAAGTATTAAATGATAATAAAAACATACCTCTTTTTCACAATTTGCAAAAAGTATCTTTTCAATCCCATCACCATGTTTAATAGTGATTTTTCGGACCCATGGCTGTGTACCAAAAAACCTACGACTAAATTCCATTATTCCAATTACAATTAATTCAAATTACAGTCATGGGCCCTTAAAATAACTATTATCACCATTATCTATCTATCTATCTAATTATGAATGTATTGAATCTCTAAAAAAATATTTTTTTTCCCTTGGTGGTGCTAATGAACCAGCTGGAATCCCTTACGGTTATGTTATTATGTGCTAAGTGTGGTACCTACATACCGTATAAGTTACAATTCATAAGTAACAGTAAGTAATTCTACATTAGGTTTTCTATAATATAAATGGGACTAATAGGGCTATAGCGAATCGAAGAAAGATTTTACCGAGTTATGTGGCAACATGGCAAAAAGTATATATACGGCGAATATAGAACCTTTTTTTTAATTTGTTTGCAAATCATCAATAATCACCATATACAGCGCCACCAAGTTTACTGTTCAGGTGGGTAAAATTGTAACAAAGTAATTAATTGTAAATCCTGTTCCCCATTTTTGTTTTATTTATTCACTTACTAAGATTTATAGATATATGTTCATTAAAATTTAAAGACGGGTTAAAATATTCTCATTTTTCTAGGTAAATTTCTTAAATGTTACTACTAAATTCTCCACTAGCGCCGCTATCAACTGAACAGATGAGATGGCGGCACTGTTAGAAAGTATAATGAATAAAACAAGACCAAAATAGGAAAAACTATTTAATAACATAACATAACATTTACACACAGGCACATACATTGCTTCTGGCCCCACATTAGGATACCCTGTGTCGTGTTAATAGATTACGTATTTGTTTCTAACAAATACCTACCACCTAGCATAGTTACTAAAGGCACCCGTTGTAATAACATCATCAGTCCAGGTTCGATGGAATAAAATAAAAATTAAAAACAAAATGATTTACTGGTACAGTCGAGATCACATCAACCTATACACCCATGCACTCTATTCCGTTACGTTACGGGTGACTTTGCAACTAAAATGTATAGATTGACGTGTTCTCGACTGTACAAGATTATTTGGCATCAAATAAAGTACCTACGTAGTTTCAAGCTTTTCACATAAAAAGTGGCAGGTTGCAGCTCAATGGAGAAGAAACCAACACGTATTACTATAATGTATATGTTTTTCATCCCTGACTTCTGTTTTACAAGTACCTATTAACGTTTTTTTTTTTCACAAAAATGTGTCAGCCATAATGTAAAAGATAATAGTTTATGAAATTAAAATAAAATCAGCTTGGTTGCAGCTCACGAACGTTGTCCATTTCCGCGGAGGTTGCAACCTGAAAATTGTTTTTATTTAAGTACTTTACGTTGATAACTTCCACATAAAAAATAATAAAAATCACTTGCACCAGAATCAGACTATGATAGTATTAAACTAGTTATAACCTTTAACTGCTAAACGTTGTCCAGGATAGAAAAAACACACCCAGTCAGGCAATAATCAGGAAAAAATTCTACAAGTGATATACGGCGCCTTGCAGGTTGGAACTGACAACCTGTTGTATTATCCAAGTGGAGTAACCACTAGACCAACGAGACAGTCGGGTCTCATGTGAAATTCCTGATGTCCATACATACAGCAAAACGTGCACCTCAGTCGACATAATTGTGCAGTATGTAGAATTTATTTTGTTTTTAGTATCATTATAACGTATAATTATAACCTTACCAATGATCTGCGGGCTAAGGAAAAGCGTAAACGTAAGCGTAACTTGTTTCCAACCTACGCCACTTGCTATTGTTTATGAAACAGTCGCTTGCTGCAAATGCGGTGTAATTTTGCCCAAGACTACTTTGTACGTGATACTGCGTCATCGACATTTGTTATTTTGTGTTGTCTTCGGCTAACCTGCAATAGATAATTAACAATTAAAACAACTATACGAACGCAAGAAATAACTAAATTATGCTCTACGAACTATCGATACTTTTTTTCACTGAGAAAGTGGGAAACTCCCATCCCTATTCCCCTACAACAAACAACAAACTTGTATTATGATTTATATCGAAAATATCACAATAATCATGATGAAAACACCATTCTCTAATAGCTAATTTGCAATTCTAGTACCCCGTAGTTGAAATCTCAGAGAAAATACTCTTTTAGGTACACAAAATTGAGACTTACCGGTGGAAGCTGATGAATGTTGTTTCATTATGTTCTCGGGAAAAATGAGATATACATTCTAACACAACACACGCCATGCCGATGGTTACTTATACTATATACCATGAGAATCCACTAAAATTCACTTCAAATGGTGCTTTAGTAAATATAAAATACACAAGCTTCTTGAAAACGGCGCACTCCCAAACCTCTTGTCAAACACACTGCCAAACACAGAACACCCTCTGCCAAATCAATGTCATTGGGCGGCACCTCAGAAGAAGGAGTACCATAGAAGGAGCGTTAAAAAAAGAAAACGTGCCACATAGTCTGTTTCGTCAATCTAAATAGCCACAAGCTACGTGTTAGAAAGAGAAAAATATAGTCGTGTCTTTGTTGCTTTTTTCGAGCGTACAACCCTTAAACGTCAGTTGGTTACCTTTGGTTACCATTACGCGACCAAATTAGAACGGCTCAGAAAATGACGGCATGCAATGTGCCGCCCAATGACATTGATTTGGCAGAGGGTGTTCTGTGTTTGGCAGTGTGTTTGACAAGAGGTTTGGGAGTGCGCCGTTTTCAAGAAGCTTGTGTATTTTATATTTACTAAAGCACCATTTGAAGTGAATTATAGTGGATTCTCATGGTATATAGTATAAGTAACCATCGGCATGGCGTGTGTTGTGTTAGAATGTATATCTCATTCTTCCCGAGAAGATAATGAAACAACATTCATCAGCTTCCACCGGTAAGTCTCAATTTTGTGTACCTAAAAGGGTATTTTCTCTAAGATTTCAACTATGGGATACTAGAATTGCAAATTAGCTATTAGAGAATGGTGTTTTCATCATGATTATTGTGATATTTTCGATATAAATCATAATACAAGTTTGTTGTTTGTTGTAGGGGAATAGGGATGGGACTGTCCCACTTTCTCAGTGAAAAAAAGTATCGATAGTTCGTAGAGCATATTTAGTTATTTCTTGCGTTCGTATAGTTGTTTTAATTGTTAATTATCTATTGCAGGTTACCCGAAGACAGCACAAAATAACAAATGTCGATGACGCAGTATCACGTACAAAGTAGTCTTGGAAAAATTTACACCGCATTTGCAGCAAGCGACTGTTTCATAAACAATAGCAAGTGGCGTAGGTTGGAAACAAGTGCCGTACCTACTTTACGCTTTTCCTTAGCCCGCAGATCATTGGTAAGGTTATAATTATACATTATAATGATACTTAAAACAAAATAAAGTCTACATACTGCACAATTATGTCGACTGAGGTGCACGTTTTGCTGTATGTATGTACATCAGGAATTTCACATGAGACCCGACTGTCTCGTTGGTCTAGTGGTTACTCCACTTGGATAATAAAACAGGTTGTCAGTTCCAACCTGCAAGGCGCCGTATATCACTTGTAGAATTTTTCCCTGATTATTGCCTGACTGGGTGTTTTTTTCTATCCTGGACAACTTTTAGCAGTTAAAGGTCATAACTAGTTTAATACTATCATAGTCTGATTCTGGTGCAAGTGATTTTTATTATTTTTTAGGTGGAAGTTATCAACGTGAAGTACTTAAATAAAAACAATTTTCAGGTTGCGCCCTCCGCGGAAATGGACAACGTCAGTGAGCTACAACCAAGCTGATTTCATTTGAATTTCATAAAATATTATATTATCTTTTACATTATGGCTGACACATTTTTGTGGAAAAAAAAACGTTAATAGCTACTTGTAAAACAGAAATCAGGGATAAAAAACATATACATTATAGTAATACGTGTTGGTTTCTTCTCTATTGAGCTGCAGCCTGCCACTTTTTATGTGAAAAGCTTGAAACTACGTACTTTATTTGATGCCAAATAATCTTGTACCAATAAATCGTTTGGTTTTTAATTTTTATTTTATTCTATCGAACCTGGACTGATAATGTTATTACAACGGGTGCCTTGAGTAACTATGCTAGGTGGTAGGTATTTATTGGAAACAAATACGTAATCTATTAACATGACACAGGGTATCCTAGTGTGAGGCCAGAAACAATCTATGTGCCTGTGTGTAAATGTTATATTATGTTATTAAATAGTTTTTCCTATTTTGGTCTTGTTTTATTCATTATACTTTCTTACAGTGCCACCATCTCATCTGTTCAGTTGATAGCGGCGCTAGTGGAGAATTTAGTAGTAACATTTGAGAAATTTACCTAGAAAAATGAGAATATTTTAACCCATCTTTCAATTTTAATGAACATATGTCTATAAATCTTAGTAAATGAATAAATAAAACAAAAAATGGGGAACAGGATTTACAATTAATTACTTAATTACAATTTTACCCACCTGAACAGATAACTTGGTGGCGCTGTATATGGTGATTATTGATGATTTGCAAATATATTTAAAAAAGGTTCTATATTCGCCGTACATATACATTTTGCCATGTTACCACATAACTCGGTAAAATCTTTCTTCGATTCGCTATAACCCTATTAGTCCTATTTATATTATTGAAAACCTGATGTAGAATTACTTACTGTTACTTATGAATATTTATTGTAACTTATATGGTATGTACCACACTTAGCACATAATAACATAACCGTAAGGGGTTCCAGCTGGTTCACTAGCACCACCAAGGGAAAAATGATATTTTTTAGAGATAAATACATTGATAATTAGATAGATAGATAATGGTGATAATAGTGATTATCATGGGCCCATGACTGTAATTTAAATTAATTGGAATTGGAATAATGGAATTTAGTCGTAGGTTTTTTGGTACACAGCCATGGGTCCGAAAAATCACTATTAAACATGGTGATGGGATTGAAAAGATACTTTTTGCAAATTGTGTAAAAGAGCTATGATTTTCATATCATTTAATATTAATACTTAATTACCATGATTAATTTTAAAAAATACACAGATTATGTAGAGCGGAATAAATAATATCGACATCTTTATGGTGTTTGTCCCAGCCGATTTTGGCTTTGTTCAGTAATCTGTGGCAACCGTGTACGATTGTAACATTTTTAGTGCATGAGTACACTACAGCTGTCTCTTTCTGGCGCAGAGATTTATCGTAAGAGTAACATGGACAGCTAACAACTGTTACTTTTTAATTTATTCCTCCTTCTATGGTACTCCTTCTTCTGAGGGCGGCACATTGCATGCCGTCATTTTCTGAGCCGTTCTAATTTGGTAGCGTAATGGTAACCTAAGGTAACCAACTGACGTTTAAGGGTTGTACGCTCGAAAAAAGCAACAAAGACACGACTATATTTTTCTCTTCCTAACACGTAGCTTGCGGCTATTTAAATTGACGAAACAGACTATGTGGCACGTGCTCATTTTTTAACGCTCCTTCTATGATACTCCTTCTTCTGAGTCATGGATGTAAATCAAAGAGGATTGAGTACTCTGACAAAAAAATGTCCTGACAAGGAGGCTCGAACTAGTGAATGTCATCACTTTCTAAGTAGGGTGACCTTGATGTCAATGAAAACCGGACGAAACATAAGGGAAGCCAGCCGGAAGGAACGAGCGAAGTTCTCTCTTTAGGAGTAACTTGGGCATTTACTTCCATAATGGGCGACACAGTACCTAGTGGTAGGTATATGCACTGACTGAAGAACTTTAATTATACTTATATTTGCATTTAACGAAGTTTTAACATTATAAAATGAAAGCCAAAATCAAGTCATAAAATTAGCTTTAATCCAAAAATAAACACAAAGAAAGAACTCATTTAAATGTATAGAATTTACAACTTGCTTATTGAGTGTTAATGTACAGTACATTACAAAATGCCCTCAAATAAGGTTTGTAGTGGAAAAGAAGAGTAGAAAGAAGAGTAAAGTTAAAACTCAACTTCGACCATGTTAAAATACGTTTTTAAAACGTTGAGTGGTATTGCTACAAAAATTACTTAGCATACATTCATGGCTCGATTCGAGTCTGGGCCTTTAATTTGAGAATAAGTAAAGTTCCTTAGTTCTTGCATGTATCCATGGATACATGGATACATGCAAGATAGTGAACTTTACTTATATTCACAGTTATTAATAGTGAACTTTTCTTACATTTCTTATCATCAGTTACAGTAGGCTACTTTTTATCGCGGAAATCGCACTCTTTCTGCGGAATTAACTTAAGCATATTTTGATCTACATAAGTTTACAAATTATTTTCAGTGAACCAATTTAGAACTTTATATCATTATGGTACTCTTGGTCTCGACAAGGGTTAAATTAAAAATTAAAAATGTTGTTGCAGACAAATTTTAGTGTACAAATTGTAAATTCAGATAATAAAATGTAACTTGCCAATACGAATAAAACTCATGTAGCTAGCTAGATTGATGACAAACATTTGAATGTTTTTTTTTACATTCAAAATATGCATAAAAGCTAATATACATTACAAAATAGAATAGAATTATTAAGTATAAACTTAAATATTCTATTATACCTCCTGTCAATTTTTCTATTCAAACATAATATTCAAAGCTTCTTCTTTTGGGGAATGCATTCAGTCAGTTTGGGCACCTGCATCGAGCTGTGGTTGCTTCGTTGGTAGTTTTTCCAGTTCAACATTTTCTTCCGTCACTTGGTACCGTTACTTTTTTCACCACAGGCTGTCCATTATCATCATTTTAAAGTATTTTAAGATAAGATAAGATCCATTTATTTGTAAAACATAGGTATAACAGAGTTGAGATGTTACAGTTAGGAGAAAATATGTATCTCTATGTTTTGCCCATTAGGCGTACAAATTTTGACAGCGTTAAATAGTAATTAAATAAAGCACACTAAACACAATAACTTAGTATTAACAGGTCAAATTACGATCTAACAGTACAGGTATTAAAATAGAATCTCATAATATCATGCATTTCACAACGGATAAGATTATGTCAAATTATATTAATAGTATGTCAAATATATTAAAAGTATGTCAAAATATTAATAGCAAATTATTTATATCGTATTAAATGCATGTCAGGAGTCTATTTACGAAGATTTATAAATAATTGTACAATTTTTCAATTTAATTTTTGCGTTACAACTAGTAATAAATTGGGGACATTTTGTCAAAGAGTATTTGTTGTTTGTGATAAAAAAAAAAATTCTATCGATTGGCATAATGTACACCAAACGGCAACTTTTCATGTACAAACATACAAACTTTAGGTATGCTACAGAGGTTTGAAGCCTTTTACTCACCACTACAAATGGTACAGGATCTTCCTTCAACCTAGGTAAGACCGTCGGTTTAAAATCTTATTTTCTAAAATACCGGCTTTTGCAGGCTTCACAAAATGCAGGATTTTGTGATGTCAAACCAGAGCCTCATATAGCATCCATCCATTTTAAACGTAAGCTTTCGTTTTTAGTAAAACTGAAAAGAGACCATTGGGTAATCAAACACATGGCCTACATTTTACAACATCATGGTCATAGTATTCCACATAAATGAGTAAGAGTAAGACACACTCCTTCAGTTTGTGGCTCTCGCTCTGGACACTTTACTCTAGTTGCTTACTTATACGATTTTATGTTTTATTTGAGAAAAAAAAGAGTTTAATTTTCTATGTAAGGTTTTTCGTAGTGCTCTATCCTCTTTGATTATAACATCCTTGGGTATGGTAGGTAGGTTGAAGTTTCGATTTATTTCATAATTTCATTTCTATTCTATTTTGACATTTTTATGAGCGTACACCACGTACCGGCCAAGTGCGAGTCAGGTCTGCTGTCAGAGTGATTGGGGGTCACACGCGTTTTTGATTCCTTACTGTTTTTTCACGGAAAAAACGCCGAAACGTGCCTTTTGGGCCCCTAAACCTTGTAGTAAGCTTGTGTTTGTGTGTTTGTTGGTGAAGGTGAGTGTTTTTGTCCTCTTTTCCCCGTGAATAGTCATAGGGGACCCCAAACCCCCTGACCCTCCTGATGATATGGAAGTGTCGAGTCCACCGATATTAGCAGAGAGTATTAATATAAACCCTCGCAAGAGAGCTGTTGACCCGCAACCAGGAGCAGCACCCAAGAAAACGATTGTGGATCCAGCTCAGGCTTCCGCGTCCATTCAGACAGTGTTTGCACTACCCTCATTTGCTGAGAAAAAAACTTATGACCCTGTGGTTGATAAAGGTCCTTATATAGTTCAAGTTTCTCGTCAAGAGGATGATCCCTCAGCCGGATCCACAATACGTTCATTAAAGTTTGGCCAGTATTTATTTAAAAATGGCATAACAAACATAAAGAAAGACGGGGTGAAAAATGTTGGTCGCAACAGAGTATCTGTAGAGTTTAAAAATGCTGAATCCGCCAATGAATTTCTTGAACATCCATCACTCGCCTTGGGTAAATACAATGCATCAATCCCATCATTTAATATTTCTCGAATGGGGTTGGCCAGAGGTATACCGGTTGACTTCTCTATGGAAGAACTGGTTACCTCAGTGGAAGTCCCTGATGGCTTTGGCCCTGTAGTTCGTGCTCGCCGGTTAAATAGGAAAACCTTTAATGATGGTGTTCCAAGTTGGATACCAACACAGAGTGTTGTATTGACATTTGCGGGTCAATCTCTTCCTCCTAGAGTGTTCAGTTACCATTCAGCAATTCCTATTGAGAATTATCTATTGCCAACCATTCAGTGCCAAAATTGCTGCCGTTTCGGGCATATTAAAACACAGTGTCGATCTAAGCCGCGTTGTTTTAAATGCGCGCAGCCTCATCAAGGAGACTTATGTAATGTCTTAAATCCTACATGCCTACATTGCTCAGGTGCTCATGTCGCTAATTCACCCACATGTCCAGAGCTGCATAGGCAGAAGTCAATAAAAGTGGTCATGAGCCAAGAGAATCTCTCATTTCAAGAGGCATCAATCAGATTCCCCCAAACTCCAAGAAAACCATACTCTGAACTTGCCAGGACTCTTTTCGCTCCTGAAATATCTCCCAACTCTCCTGCATCAGTGATTGAGTCTGTACCGTTTGCATCTCAATCACACTCAAAAATAATCAGGCGTACTCGCCGCCCTCACTCTCCAGCTGCCTCTGAAGGGTACAACATTCAATCGCACAGGGCCCTGGTGCAAACTCCTTCCTCAACTCTTCCCAACGGGTGTGCCCTTCAGCAAACCAACAAGGATATAACGCCACAAGATAATCTTCTGGAGATTTTAGCAGTAGCGTTAACATCAATTCTCTCTCGCTTTGAACCCGAGTATATACCGAACAATATCCGCAATAGCTTGATCCCTCTCCTATCTCTACTTAACAATGGCTGCGACAGCCGTTCAGTGGAACTGTAGGAGCATTAACAACAAGAAATCAGATTTATTATATTTAATTTCCAAATTCAAGCCATCTGTTATTGCCCTCCAGGAGACATGGCTTAAGCCTGGCTCCCGTTTTGCGGTCTCAGGCTACTCCTGTCTCCGGGAGGATAGAACTGATGGCTATGCAGGTACAGCTATTTTAATTTCACAAATTTTACCATTTAGCAGAATTAATCTTCCTACTCATCCAGAAAGTATTAATGTCCTGGCTGTCAGGGCTCTCAATATATCCTTCATCTCCTTCTACATTCCACGTCCCCATCCGGCACTTATTCCTGAAATAGGTCTGTTACTCTCTTCTCTTCCAGCTCCACTAGTTATTCTTGGTGATTTTGATAGTCACAATCTGTATGGGGATCCCATCACTGTGATCCCTTCTCATACCTTTTGCTGGAATTATTTGATGAATTCAATGTGGTCCTGTGAATGATGGCTCCCCTACTCGTAGAGTATATCCTACTCAGAACCCCAAAAGTGTTGTAGATATTTCTTTATGTTCCGCTGCTCTCGCTTCACAGTTAGCTTGGTCTGTTCTCCCTCATTCTTTTGGCAGCGATCACTACCCAATTTTACTTCATCTGCCAGACCGAGTTTTTCCGGTAGTTAGCAGTTCTCCTTTGTTAAAGCATAAAATAATCTCTACAAAATGGGAACAATTTTCAGAGTTTATAGACCAAAAAGTAGCAAACTTTCCATCAGTGCAAAGCTGTAACGTTATGGATCTCTACAATGAATTTGTGAAGGCCATGATCGAATCTGCTGATGCCTCCTTCCCCTCAAAAAAGAGGAACTCCTGTTCTAGAATTCTGTCTCCACCCTGGTGGGACTCTGAGTGCACACAGGCTATAAATTTACGAAAGGAGGCAGAGAAGCGGTACGATTCGGCATTGACCTTAGAGAATTTTCTAAATTATCGAAAAATTGCACCTCGGACTAAAAGGCTATTATGCTCGGACTAAAGAAACGGCAGGGCTCGAAGAAGTTCTGCGATAACCTATCACCTCGCACAAAGTCTTCCATTGTTTGGCAAAATATTAAAAAAATTCGTGGCTGTTTCAGAGACAATAATAGAGAATCCAACGACCCATCTTCGGTCCCGCTGTATTCAGAAGTTACACCCATTACTTGTCTTTCTTCTAATTCAAGTCATAGACTAAATGACCCCTTCTCTCTTGCTGAACTGACTTTGGTTCTGAGCCATCTTACTGACTCCTCTCCCGGCTTAGATGGCATTCCCTATTCCTTTATTGTAAATGCAGGAGTCGTAGCTAAAAAAATATTTTTAGATATTTTAAATACAATATTTATGACTGGATGCCCTCCTGAACAGTGGAAATCTCAGATTATAATTCCCGTCTTAAAACCAGGAAAGGATAGCAGTGATTGCACAGGATATCGTCCCATAGCTATGTCACCCACCCTCAGCAAGGTGATGGAACATTTAATGAAAAACAGATTGGAGTGGTTTGTGGAGAGCAGAGGTCTATTAGCAAAAAGCCAATTTGGTTTTAGAAAGGGAGTGAGCACTATGGACAGTATTGGCACTCTCATCTCTGACATACGCTTGGCCCTTTCCAAGAATGAATCATGCGTGGGTATCTTTCTTGATGTGTCATCAGCCTATGACAATGTTCTACTTCCGCTGCTCAGGCAGAAAATGCTCCAGCTGAGTATCCCGGAGAAGATAGTACGTCTTGTCATAAACCTATTAATGACTAGATTCATCCACATACGAGTTCAAGGTTCTCTTCTTCCTCCCAGAGTCATCTGGAAGGGCCTCCCTCAGGGTTCTGTCCTTAGTCCCCTTCTTTACAGTATTTATACATATGACTTGGAACTTTCAGTAAATTAATTTTCTAACTTACTACAATATGCTGATGATTTAGCTTTGTATGTATATTCTGCTAATATTTCTCTTGCTTCCGGTCGCCTTAATAGTGCTCTCTATTATTTAAACGAATGGTTGGATGTCAACGGACTATCTTTGTCCGCTTCTAAGAGTAGTGTAGTGGTGTTCACTCGAAAGAGGCATGTTCCGGATGTCAATATAACATCTAGGTCCCAGTCTATTCCGGTCAGAGATAGGGTTAAATTTCTTGGAGTTATTCTTGACTCACATATGACGGGTATCCATCACCTAAAATATGTTGCTGACAAATGTGAGAAAAATATAAATATCCTCCGTGCTCTGTCAGGTGTGTGGTGGGGTGCCCACCCTTACACTCAAAAGCTTTTATACAATGCTTTGGTAAGAAGCCATTTCGATTACAGTACTTTTATGTTGGAACCATGTAGTAAGTTGGCACTCCAAACCTTGGATAAAATCCAATCTAAATGTTTACGCATAATTATTGGCGCTATGCGCTCTTCCCCTATCAACGCTCTCCAAGTGGAATGCGTTGAGCCTCCTCTCTATCTTCGTAGACAATACTTGGCGGATCGATTTGTCTTTAAACTTGTGCAGTACTCTCATCATCCTCTTCTCGCTCGGCTCGAGTCTCTTTCCAAAGCAGCTTCAAGTAAATATTGGACACATAAAGACCTTCCCTGTATTCTTAAAAGTTTCCAGTATATTTCAAATATCCCCTCTCAAATCACCACATCTGTAAAAAACCCCATTTTCGAAACAAGTTATGAGGCATTAATTTATGAACCCAATATTATTCTGAATTTTGGTATTGAGAAGGATTCCCCAAATGCAGACGCTATTTTCAATCAAATAATAAGGTCGGACTGGAACGACTCGTTACTTGTGTTTACGGACGCGTCAAAACTTAGCAATGAGGGAAGTGTTGGTACCGCTGTTTGGATTCCTAAATATAGTATACTGCTGAATGGTAAATGCCCTCCTTCCTCCTCAGTTTTCACAGGCGAGGCTTTAGCTTTGCTAGAGGCTATTGAATATATTGAAGCTCACAAAATCCCCCAAAGTATTATTTTCACAGACTGTCGATCTTCTCTTCAGGCTATTTCTGCCAATCTATTCCGGGCTAAAAACAAGTTTAAAGTAATTTTCAAAATTAGAGAATCTTTATACAGGTGCCATACTCAGAACCTCAAGATTGTGCTAGCTTGGATCCCCAGCCATTGTGGAATCAAAGGGAATGAAGTAGTTGATTCTTGTGCCAAGGAGGCTACTGAAATTGGTACTGTGTTACATAAACTGTACGCACAAGACACATGCGCCACCGCTAAACCTAGAATGCTGGATACTTGGGGCGAGTTATGGAACACTTCTCGGAAAATTAAAGGCAAACATTATGGAGATATTCAACCCACTATTCCCGTTAGACCTTGGTTTTTTAAATTTCGCGTGGCGGACAAAAGAACCACATCCACGATATGCCGCCTCCGCCTTAATCACATTTGCTCTCCGGTGTTTTTAGCCAAGATTAGAGTCAGGGACAGCTCTCTTTGCGAGTGCGGTCTGGACGAAGGAACCCCTGATCACATATTTTTCAATTGCCCGAAATTATCGTGTTCCCTTTATGACCTTTTGCCTCCTTTTGTCCAAAGACCTACTGACTTTAAATCCATTCTGAAATACGTTAACACTACCTTTGTTAAAACCTTGGCTTCATTTATTTGTTCTAACAATATTAAACTGTAAACGTCTGCTATTAGATATTAACATTCTTATAACTGGTGGTGTTGGTATATGTTTGTGTTCGTCCTTTGGTTTTAGGTTCTTCACCGGCCTGCGGCTACAGATTGGATAACCGGTCACCTGTATTTGTGTCACTCCCATGACTGACTCGTCATTGGCAGAAGTAGTCGTCCAACTTAGGACCGATTCGAGTTGCAATGAGCCGTTTTCAGAAGAAATAAAAAAACAAAAATAATACGGCTGTCAAAGGAATGCATTTTTGGACCTAAGCCCAATAGCCATTTGTGATACATCATAAAATAGGTCTCAGCGAGCTGAACAAAAGTTACTACTACGCCAACAGCCAAATGTTTGTCATTTCGGAGTTATATTTTGTTGAAAATGTTAGTTTTTTTTCAATACTATATAACTCCGAAAGGACAAACATTTGGCTGTTGGCGTCATAGTAACTTTTGTTCAGCTCGCTGAGACCTATTTTATGACGTATCACACATGGCTATTGGGCTGAGGTCCAAAATTGCATTCCTTTGACAGCCATATTATTATTTTTTTTTTAGTTCTTCTGAAAACGGCTCATTAAGGTTAAAAAAAAAAAATGCGAGTCAGACTCGCGCACGCAGGATTCCTGTAAAACTATACCTAATAGATATCTATAAAAACACGTTTGTTGTATTGGAGCCCCCCTTAAATATTTGTTTTATTTATTTTATAACATAATATAACACAACATTTACATACAGGCACATACATTGCTTCTGGCCCCACACTAGGATACCGTATCGTGGGAACCAGAAACAGCGACGTCACAAACATGTAAACATCCAATACCTGGAGTTTTTTTTTCTTCGCCCCATTTTTTAAGTGAATAATTTTAAGTAAATAAATATTCTGTGAATATATCAAGCGTCTACCTGTTGCAGCTATCAATATCGAACAAAATCGAGCCAAAAAGAATCACGTTTGTTGTATGGGAGCCCCCATAAATATTTATTTTATTCTGTTTATAGTATTTGATGTTATAGCGGCAACAGAAATACATCAGCTGTGAAAATGTCAACTGTGTAACTATCCAGTGTTGCCAGATCTGGGCTGGCCAAAGTCGCCCATATTTTGAAAAAAAGTAGCCCAAATCGCCTAAAAATTTTCCTATGTAGCCCAAAACGCTAATTTATTAACGCAAGCCTTTATAATCACCGCAAAGACTGTAATAAGGCACAGCACGTAGGTACGTATGTGACTGAATCACGATTTTATTAATGTCTAAGTAATAAGGCGCCATTTCAAAATGTAGACTATTGCGATGAAAAACAGGGCAAATAAACTTCAGTTCAACCATTATATTTTATTCATGGATATTATTATATTATTTGATAAGACGCCATCGCGTACAATCACAATAAGAAATTACTCCGCCTCATCATCATCAACCCATTATGTCCCCACCGAGGGGCACGGACCTCTTCCCTGAGGAAGGTATATGCCATACTCCTCCATGGGGGCCAAGTCCGGATTGGTGGACACTTGTAAGACTAGTGGCTGGTCTTACTGTCAGAAGTTTTCAAGCCGCCCCCCTAAGGCCACTGACTTGGCTTAATGACTGCCATCTATCGACGGCAGCCGGCACCAACTGCTTAACGTGCCTTGCGCTCGGAAAAATGCCACTAGTGTTAGTCATAGAACGGTCACCCATCCATGTATTGAAAACGCCCTATGTTGCTTAACGTTCGTGATCGCTTAAGATGATACAGGCGACCAGGACTACGGGCGAGCGACTCCGCCTCAGCTATTAATAAAATTAAGTGTCCCAAGCTTTCCTCATCGTCAGCCTGAGGTGCACTAGTGGGTCCAGCACCTTGTGGAGTACAGTTATAGATAGTTTTTGAATTGTGTAGCTTGCTCATGGCTTTTTTAATAGGAAATCAGTGCGCAGAACAATAAAATGTTCACAGAAAAACTTTCGCAATGAGTATGATGACTAGTATGAGGCACAGACTAGATACATAAGCATGGGCTCCGTTGCCCGGCCTTTACTGGCTTTACTGCAGCAAGAGATTGCCCCACGTTTTCAAAGTAGCCCAAAAGTCGCCGAAAAAAATTACATTATAGCCCAAATGGCGACTGGTCGCCGATTGCCATTTCAGGTCGCCATTTCACCCTCAGAGATAGCCCAAATGGCGATAAATCGCCTAATCTGGCACCACTGTAACTATCATGGTTCACGAGATACCTACAGCCGCCTGGTGACAGACAGACAGACGGACAGAGGGAGTCTCAGTAATAGGGTCTATTTTACCCTTTGAGTACGGAACCCTAAAAACTAACCAATGGGATTTCATATTTATGTAATTTATGTTATGTGTTAAATTGTATAATCGAAACCTAATTTCTTATGAGGTATAGATCTTTCTAGTAAGATTGGTCTATATTTATTTTATTTTATTGCGAAAACAAAAATAAAACCTTTAGGGACGAGGCCTTTCTAGGTTTTATTTTCAGGGGCAGGAATTTTTTGGTGGTTTTTCTGGCGATTGAAACTTACAATAGCCGTGAATTGAATTACTGTTTTTTAGTCTTATACGAAGATGTGAACGGCACGCAGCTGCGAAATAAATTTAAAGTCTTTTTTAAAACAATTAACTTAGAATACAGTGGGATTTTTAATAATACCTACATATAAATCCGAGCCTAATCATCATTGTCATCATCGTCATCAGCCAACTCCTGCCCACTGCTGGGTACCTATAGGCCATTTCATACACACATAAGCTCACGCCTGTATCCCAAAGAGGTAGGCAGAGATCTGGGGCTGGCACCCCTCCAATGAATTTCGCTTCATCGACATTTATTGGTCGTTGCATATGCACGCCGATTTCGGGTACTTTTTATCTTGCCCTTTGCTAATACATCCCATAATTAGTCGAAGTATGTCCGCCTTGGGTGTCCATTACCGGCTCTTCCAATCACATTCGCTCGATATATTTGCTTTGTCAGTCTTTCTTCCATCATTCTCTCCGCAAGCCTTGCCTCGCCTTGCATTTTTTAGGACTTTGTGCTCTATAAAAAATATTTTTTAACTAAAACTTTCGTAAGCACTTCATACTCGTATTATAAATTGTTCTACGTTTGTTTGTTCTTATATTTCTTCGGACCCTTCTAACGAAAAGTCAAGTAAGTGTATCTGAAGAAAAATTTGCAAAAATATATATTTGTTTAAAAGGTGCATTTTATTTTATATTTGCACTGGATTGTAGATTGACCATGCAAACATCCCTTTTACTATTTTGTTTTAAATATTTTGCTATTTGTATCATTGTAACGAAACGGGAGAAGGTTCATAATTAAACCAAATTAAAAAATTAAATCAACATCTGAAATTTTTACAATTTTACTTTGTCATAATTATTTGATACTTTTAAAGTAGTTACATATTATGATCTAATAGGCCAAAATTTTTTATCCTCTTGGGTTACAGTTGGATACATTATGAATTTTTGCCTGAAAAGACAAATTATTTAGAAGCTATGCTTATTGTGGTCAAAACTTGGTGTGTCTCTAAAACTAGTCCCGTCACATCTAAGATTAATATTTAATATTTATATGACTATCTTATCAAACCATTAGAAAAGGCTCAACATGAATGACATAAGTCTAACAATTATATTTATATATTTAGCTAGGAGCGAACTAACTCAATTAAACTCTGTTGAAAAACAAGAAACCGTCTACTGTCTCTCGTACAATATTCAACAGCAATAGTAAATACGCAGTACATTTCATCAGTGTTAAAGAAGCCAAACGAATATTTTATGTTAAGGTGACTAACAAAAATGAAGACTCAGGGAAAAAGACGAACTTGTCAATCAACAAAGATTTTGAGATATCGCATGTTTAAAGTTTTACCCTACCTCTAAGTTGTACCTATAAGTTTATATCTAAACGTCAAGAACTCAATGACTAATCATGTTTTTACCCTGTTCGATTTATCATCGTATAGTATAATTCCCTACAAAATTACATTCACAGATTAGTTTCGAAAGAAAAGTGACAAGTTCGTCTTTTTCCCTGGAGTCTTCAAATGTAAAGGTTCATTATGTCAGCCCTCAACTCTGACATCCAATTAGTAAAAAGCATTTAAGTGTACATTTTTGTATATGCTCTTAACCACCTAATGTATAGTACTAGGATGGTAGGACTGCACTTAGGTAGGTATAATACTTACATATTTTGTTACGAATTAGCTACTTGCTTTAGTGGCCCTTCCAAATACTGTGCTATGGCATTAATTTTTTCTTTCAATAAACCAAATCCTACATTTTCCTTAGCATAAAGGCATAATAATAAGTTAGCTACTTGGGTCACAGCAATTTTACCACTAAGACAATCCACTAATATTAAATCTAATTTGTCTTCTTTGAACACATTTCTTCCATGTTTCTCGTAGGCAGACCATACGTTGCTGGCGATAGCAGCTGTGACTCTTGCATCTTTGTCGTTGTAACCTGAGTAAGCAAGAAGAGCCCCTTGATGATTCAGTAACCTGTAAGTGAAGCAAATTAAAACATTTTATTGCCTTTACGTCCAACCAACCATCGTCCGTCCGTCCGTCTATCTAACCTCTCCGAAGCAGAGGCAAGCAGAGGCTTAGACAATTCTAGTACCTATTGATATTCATTTCAAAATCAACAAAGGTATGCAGTTGAATTCCACTTACAATGTATTTTCTACTCCGCCTGTGTTAGCTTGGCTCAGAACTTGTGTTAAAGCTTTAGGTTTCAACATCGTGGGGTATTATAACAAACTGAACAATCAGATTTTCCTTTGTGATCTATTTTGAGGCGCTATGTACCAGCGAGTACGCGTACGGGTACGCGTGCAACGACACGGATTCCGAAGTTTTTACGAACGATTGAAGGTGTTTGTTTGACAGTCAATTGACTTTGACACGATTCGATTCTTTGAAAACATTGTGTGACCAGATTAAATTTCATGAAAATACCGAGGCATCTCAAAAAAAATACTGAATGAGCCGTATTCAGAAGAACTATAAAAAAAAATCTAATGGCTGTCAAAGGAATGCAATTTTGGACCTCAGCCTAATAGCACAGATGTGTGATACATCATCGAATAGGTCTCAGCGAGCTGAACAAAAGTTACTATGACGCCAAGAGCCAAATTGTTGGAGTAATACAACTTTTTCTAGGAAGGAACAGGAACTTTTCTATTTCTAGTTATTTGAAAAGTGAACTGTTTTTGTTGTTTATGTCAGTTGTCACAAAATGATTTGAATATTGTATTAGATACTTTCTTAACAAAATAAAAGTCTTTATTATTGTCTAATTCTATAACTAACATTTTCAATAAAATATAACTCCGAAAGGACAAACATTTGGCTGTTGGCGTAATAATAACTTTTGTTCATTGTGAAGAGTGTGGCACACACAATGGAAGATGTTTATCACCTGCTGCACCAGTGTTCCAGAACGGAAGCTCAGAGGCAAAATATACCCTGCAATGGTATGTTTTATAGAATTGGAGGATGCAATGCAGTACTATCCTACCCGCTGTCTGAAGAGGCAAAAGAAGTGTACAAATTAGCGCGGTTTGGGATGAAAGCAAGAAGCTTTAATTAAGTTTAAGACAAAGTCTGTTTTACGTTTATAGATTTACTTTATGATGTTTAAGTATACCCTAAATTATAGTAAGTAAGAAAGTGTTGGACCTAACGATGGTGAAATGGTCACTAAGTGTACCAAATCCTTATTAAATAAAATAGTTTTAAAAAAAAACTTTTGTTCAGCTCTCTGAGACCTATTTGATGATGTATCACACATGGCTATTGAGCTGAGGTCCAAAATTGCATTCTTTGATAGCTGTTAGATTTTTTTTTTTTAGTTATTCTGAAAACGGCTCTTTGTATCGACTTACATAGGATACCATTAGATATACCAATAAAAATACTGATTTTCATAATAAGTTGTATTTATTCGGAGTCACAATAAATGTTAGAGTTATATTAGAATGCCTTGAATTTAGGCAAGTAGGGCGAGTTATGCTTACCTTTGACTGTCCTTTATATTTTATCAAGTTCGATTTATGCTTTTCAGTATACAGGAATATTTTTTCACCAGTACAATAAATCAACGTACGTAATACTAAATCCAAAATACAAATACCAACATTTTTTGTTACTACCCCGTTGGTACAAAAAAAACAAAAATACCAATGTCTGAACTTATCCGCAAATCTTAAAGAAATGTGGACGAATTACGCATGAGCATAACTAAACGCACAAACTGGCAACTGCGCGCGGCTTGCGGAAAAGGAAAAGAAGCGGCGGTGGCGGCACAGCCAGTAGGTATGACTAATGTATGACGTAGCAAAAAAAATCTTACTTGAACCCAATTCTTCCTTCATACTTGCACAGGCTTAGGACCCTCACCGGTGTGGAATGCTTGGACTGGTTGGTAGTGGTATGGGTGCATGCCTGCCGTATTTAATAATTTCCACACCACGTACTGGCTAAAGCCGAAGTGCGCCGTGCGTGCCGCGTCGTTCGTGCTCCTTCTGGGGTCTTCCTTGAAGAACGCGAATATCTGTTCCTCGATCTCCACGGCCAAGAGAGGTCTCCCTCCTCGGCCTTGAGCGTGCGGTGCTGCAGTGAACTGTCCGTAGTCTAGTAAATGCTGCGTCACTCTCATGAATGTCCTGGTGTTGGGTATTTGAGGTTCAATAAAACCGGCATTTATCAGGCGGGGCAAACTTTCTTCAGCGTATACTCGCCGAGCTGCAGCTGTATTTTCCCCACTGAGAAAGTAACTACGAACCATTTCGTAATACTCGCGGTTTGTAAACATCGTGTTGCATGCGTAATTTTTGACAGCAGGAAGTGCGGAAACGGCGCACGTGCACTCACGTAGGTCAATGCGCGCGGACTGACTAGCTCGGCTCATCGACGAACTCGTGCGCTGGCCAGCCCGCCGCTCACGCACCCCACCCCGCCGCCCTCTATCTCGCACCGCGTTGACACCTTGTAATTAGTGCGCCCATGCGTTACAAATTGGATGAACGATAAATCAATGAAAATTAAAAAATATATAATTATGGTAATTTTATTTGATAAATGTAATCCATTATCGATACCAATGATGGTAAAATTTATTGTACCGGTGAAAATGTCACCCGGTATATGCATGCTGGTTTATAGATGCTTATCTACTTTGCATCTTGCGTTTTGCACATGCGAAACTCGCTTTGCATGCTTTGCAAAATGTGGTGAACTCGTCATCTTTATGACGTGAAAGCCACGAAGAAAATTCCGGAATTTGTTCCCACTTAGCTAAATAACTTTGCTGAAATTAGACATGCTGTCCGGATGGATACTTCAACCAAGTAAATTTTATAAAAACAACGCATATCGCGTTCTATTTATATGACGGCAAAAACATCTACTTTGGGGAAATTCCCGAATTATCGAAAGAAAATCTTTAAAGATTATTATTATTATCATTAAAATTCTTTAAGTAAATTATTATTAAAAATTTAGTAAGTCGAGTGCAGAAGAGACAATCATTTTACTTGAACCGTATTATACGATTTGATACTAGTAGTAAAGTATCCTATTTGCTTAACTACCTACCTATTCATGCAACTGAAAACTTAAAATGAAGACCTTGTTTTGAAAACAATGTATAGTATTACAATTTATACTACCACGCCGGTGGCGGCGGAGGAGCGTCTTTCATATCATACTTATAACTTACTCATCTTTGCTCATAAATAAAATGTATAGAATAAACCCGGGGAAGTCCCCATCGTTCGCGACGTTCGCGAGGGATAAATACGGGGAATTCCGCAAACATTGTCGCGAGGACGATCACTCACTACGCTGTAGCCATAACTTGCTAACAAAAATATACCCAAAAACAAGTGATTTCCGGTAATATACCTGCTAATACACTGATGTTCGGAACAATCGAAGAAATATACTTTTTTTTTTTATAATCTTTATTGGAAAAAGGTTTTGTCGCACAGCGACGATGGCACCCTTATAAGGCTACACATTAAGACTAGGTGAACACAGTAACTTAACAAAAAATAAACTCATATTCATTCCGAACCAACTAAAGACTAGTTATTTCCGCCGTGCGGTCCAGAACCCATGTCTTGAGTTCTAGCTCGCATACCAGAAACCACCAATTTGTATAGTAACCTTGCATCATTTGACGTAGGGTCAGACAATACAAGGTTACATACACCGACATTATTAAATATACAATTATTATAAATTTGTGATCTTCGAGACTCCGTTCTGACACACTGCATCAACAAGTGATACACATCTTCTATTACTCCACATTCGGTGCAGTTTGGTGAATCTACTTTGCGCATCAAGTGAGCAAACTTGTTGAGTGGGAGGTGCCCGGAACGAGTTCTCAAAGCAGCCACTATTTCCGATCTGCCCATAGTGCGATACCAAATTCCTTTACTCGAACTTTTTTCCTCATATATGTGTTTCCACGAATCATAACATTCTTCTTTTACACTATGTACTAAATCAAGATAGAATGGAGTAAAAAGGCTAAAGTAACCATCTTCACAAGCTTTTTTGGCAGCTCGGTCTACCTCTTCATTACCCTCTAAGCCAACATGGGATGGAATCCATTGCAGAATTAAAGTTTTGTTTGCTAACTGCGCCCGATGTATGAGTTCTAGGATTCGGTAGGCAATCGGGGACCCTCGAAAAGTCGAGGTACACCGTGCCAAGTGCTGGAGGGCACTCTTGGAATCCGTGAGAACTACAATGTCCATTTGGTCTAACACGAAGATATGAGTTAAGGCTTGTTCTAAAGCAAATAGTTCAGCGTACATGATAGATACATTGGAGTCAATTTTGTATTTTTTAACCCGGCCAATCTGTGGATCCAAGAATGCAGCTCCAACCTTGTTTTGATCATCCTTAGATGCATCAGTATATATCTTATAACTACATGAGTACTTATTCTCTAACAGTATTGTACATTTGTCTCGTAGTTAGGTATTATCATAAAGTCTCTTCGCCTTATCTATATCTGGGACCTTGAGGTGGATAGCATCCTTTACATTTATGTTGCTGACCCATGTACTCAGTGAAAACATATCTAATAGGGGACTCGAGTGAATTGGTTGGTCAATTAACTTCTGATGAATTTCTAGTAACAATGGGGGTTTCTTAGTTGTCCAGTAAAAACTATCTAATGGTGATCGGTCTGCAAAATCTTGTATCAGAGTTATGGAGTTATTGTTTTCAATCGATTTTGCTCGAAGCCAGAATTTACCAGCTAAAAATGTCCTACGCAGATGTAATGGGGGGAGACACAACTCACTTTCCATTACATGCACCGGAGTACTTTTTATGAAACCACCAACCACTCTCATTGCCTGATTCTAAACCTTGACAAGTTTGTTTAAATGAGTTTGCGCTGCAGTGTTATAAAGAAAACTAGCATCTACGTAAGTGTATTGGATGAATACCCCACTGGGACCCGGCTAAGGACTTAAATACATTTAAAAACTTTTGTTTTTTTTTTCAACTAAATAATTAATATGTGTACCCCAACGAAGACTGCGATCTAACCTTAAGTCCGAGATACTTGACGCAGTCCACCAATTCTAATCTACGTTCACCTATAGTTATATTTACATCTTGACGATTTATCCCTTTTCTAAAAACACATAATTTAGTTTTACGATATGAAATACAAAGACCAATTTCTTCTATAAGTGATGACAAACAATTTAAAGCAGATTGAATTTTTAAAGTGGTATCTTCTAATGTATTGCTAGATATGTAAATAACGAAATCGTCTGCATACTGTGAAATGTAAACGTCTTTTATACTGTGGCAAATAGACGACGTAACTACATTAAACAGGATTGGCGAGCAGGATTGGGGTCGCCCTGCGCGAGCCCCTTACCCTACTTAATATCTCCTTGTTAACGAGATCGATACTAAGGTGTCTCTCCTTCAGATAATTCCACAAATATTTACAAACAACACTATCAATTTTGAGTTTTTGCATAGTCAAAATTAAAGATGTTACATCCACATTATTGTAGGCACTATCAATGTCAATAAAGCAACCTAGTGAGACGTATTTTTGTGAAAAGCCCATTTGAATATAGGTAATTAATCGTGTTAAGTTGTCTAAACAGGATTGCGATTTTCTAAAGCCTATAGTCGAGTCATCGAAACATTGGTTCTTTTCCAACCACCACTCCATTCTACGACATATTATTACATGAAATATTTTACACGGGCAAGACATCAAAGCAATGGGCCTAGCGTCAGGGTTATTTACATCATTACTATTATGTTTAGGTATAGGTACTATTTTAATATTTCTCCATTGTGTAGGTACGAACTGAGTAGATAGAATTCTATTATAAATGTTTAACAGTATTAATTTGCCATTTTTAGGGAGATTCTTTATCATTGAAAAAGAGATACTATCTATTCCTGGGGCTGTATCCTTAGTTTTTATACAATTTTCTAGTTCATGAAGCGAAATGGGCGTCGATAAAATAGATTTCTCCGGTGTGATTTGAGGCATATCCCCTGATACATAGTCTGGCCTCAAGTCTAGGAGCATGTTTAGGGTCTTTTCTTGGCTTACTCTATGTTTAGGAGTTTGATACCCCTTCAGCCATCTCATTCGTCGCCACATTTCGCTGGATGAAACTGTACTATCTATAGAGCTACAGAAGTCTTGCCATGCTTTGTTTTTTGCACTTCTAAAGAAATATACTGAAAAAGTACTAAAATACTGAATCTGGTCACACTGTTTGACAAGTTGACATGACTACCACAGACTAAGAACTGCTTGTGCCGTATATTTTTTTAAAACGGTTATTGGCTATTGGGTACCGAGTCCTTAAGCCTAATTTAAAGATTGAGTAGAACCTCCACGGCTTGTGCGTGGCTTGTACTGGCTTGTACTAGGTACAGTCGACAGCACGTCAAACTTCACATTTTAGTTGCAAAGTCGCTCGTAATGCAACGGAGTAGAGTGCATGGGTGTATAGGATGATGTGCTGCCGACTGTGCTCAGATTAATTAATCTGAGGCTAAGTATGTCAAAAGCTGCATCTGCATCTCAGAGAATTTATTCTGAGATCTGCATGCATTAAATGCTGACTTTGGCGTTTTGGCATTTTTTGCCAAAACTGCGTTCAGCAAAGGTAGTATGGGGACGCGAGTCGCGCGCGACAACGTCAAAAGTCGCGACTTTCCAGTACATTATCTGTCAAATTCTCGCGACTTTTGACGTTGTCGCGCGCGACTCGCGTCCTCATACTACCTTTGCAGGTACTTACTCAGCTCCGTGTGGAGTTTCTGGTCTTCCATCGGACGTGTCCCCCGGGTGGCGGATAGGGGAACGCCCTCCAGATATGGGGGGTACCGGCTTCGGCCGGCGCGGACCAAAACCAGAGGGAGGGGGACGTCCAGTGGCTTGCGCTGCTGGATGTCCCGCGGGGTCTACTATGGGCCCCGCACCCGTAACCCCACACTGAGTGGGGCCGGGGGCCTTCGGGCCGCGAGGAGACAACCTCTATAAAAAACACACGGTGGGGGCCCTCCTCTATGTCCCTCTGTTCAGCAGAGGGCATAAAGGAGGTTGAGGGAGGGTCACAGACGGCAGGTTGGGGGACCTGCCGTCCGACATCGTGACGGGAGAAGGGGGTGGGGGGCCCATGCCCCTTCTCCAGTGAGGGTGGGCCCGGCTCCTTGCGAGTCGGGTCGACGTCGCCGGGGCGCCGCTGTAGCATTCGCACTGTGGTTTACCACAAGCGAGATCCGGCGGCGCCCCATTGCACGAGCGACAGGACGGCCCCCGGGGTGTTTTAGGAGGTATGCCTCTCCTTATTAGGAGAGGAGAGTCCGACACACGGCCGTCGCCCTCCCCCAAGGGTGGCGGCTATGGTGCACAAAGCATTTCACCCCGTTAACAAAAAAAAAAAAAAAGGTACTTACTCAGCTAAGTATGAGGCTCCTGTTTTTTTTAGCTAAGAATTAACGTTGGCCCCCATAAGCTGTTAGCAATAAGGCCAACCATTGTACTTTTTTATTGTTTTTAAATGTTTTTTTGTGTTCAAGAATATTTGTCGCGATGCATGTAAAGCCTGTGTTACACGGGAGCAACACTGTGCGGCATTGCAGCATGCCACGGGTAGTACGATGATGGGCCTTTTACACGAGGCCAATAGCTGAGACAATCCAGTAAGCCAGAACAATAGGCTTGGGCCAATCCAATGCATTGTCCTGGCTCTATTCACACGAAGACAATATTGGACTGGCTTACTGGATTGTCTCAGCTATTGGCCTCGCGTAAAAGGCCCATGATGCGAGTCACGCGTTTTGTGGCGCTTAAACGTCAGAATTTGACAGTTAATGTACTGGAAAGTCGCGACTTTTGACGTTGCGGCGCGCGACTCGCGTCCTCGTACTACTTTGTCGCATGCTACAAACGCAAGGTGTTGCCATGCCACATGGTTCTTGCCACAATGTGCGACGTTGTAGGCAGCATGCGGCCTTGTGGCATGCTGCAATGCCGCACAGTGTTGCCCCAGTGTAATACAGGCTTAAGACCTATAAATATGCACCGGAAAAGGAAATTAGTTGAAGTAGAGTTCCACGCGCGAAACCGCCATGACAAATCTGTAAGTTGTTGCACATGTGCTGTATGATGTGCTCAGAATATAATGTGTAAAATATCATGAAAGACGAAATTCGGGTCAGGTGAACGCCAGAAATTAAGCCAAGAAGTTTCAATGTCCTCGGCATTCCATACGACTACTTGTATTGTGATTGACTACTATATGTATGTCATTCATTTCAGACCAATCACAATACAAGGAGTAGAGGGCATAATGAGCCGTTTTCAGAACTAAAAAAAAATCTAACGGCTGTCAAAGGAATGCAATCTCAGAAGAAGGAGTACCATAGAAGGAGGAATAAAATAAAAAGTAACAGTTGTATAGCTGTCCATGTTACTCTTACGATAAATCTCTGCGCCAGAAAGAGACAGCTGTAGCGAACTCATGCACTAAAAATTTTACAATCGTACACGGTTGCCACAGATTACTGAACAAAGCCAAAATCGATAGGGCTGGGACAAACACCATAAAGATGTCGATATTATTTATTCCGATCTACATAATCTGTGTATTTTTTAAAATTAATGTTGGTAATTAAGTATTAATATTAAATGATAAAAAAATCATAGCTCTTTTACACAATTTGCAAAAAGTATCTTTTCAATCCCATCACCATGTTTAATAGTGATTTTTCGAACCCATGGCTGTGTACCAAAAAACCTACGACTAAATTCCATTATTCCAATTCCAATAATTTAAATTACAGTCATGGGCCCATGATAATCACTATTATCACCATTATCTATCTTGTATTTATCTCTAAAAAAATATCATTTTTCCCTTGGTGGTGCTAGTGAACCAGCTGGAACCCCTTACGGTTATGTTATTATGTGCTAAGTGTGGTACATACCATATAAGTTACAATAAATATTTATAAGTAACAGTAAGTAATTCTACATCAGGTTTTCAATAATATAAATGGGACTAATAGGGCTATAGCGAATCGAAAAAAGATTTTACCAAGTTATGTGGTAACATGGCAAAAAGTATATGTACGGCGAATATAGAACCTTTTTTTTATATGTTTGCAAATCATCAATTATCACCATATACAGCGCCACCAAGTTATCTGTTCAGGTGGGTAAAATTGTAACTAAGTAATTAATTGTAAATCCTGTTCCCCATTTTTTGTTTTATTTATTCACTTACTAAGATTTATAGATATATGTTCATTAAAATTGAGATGGGTTAAAATATTCTCATTTTTCTAGGTAAATTTCTCAAATGTTACTACTAAATTCTCCACTAGCGCCGCTATCAACTGAACAGATGAGATGGTGGCACTGTAAGAAAGTATAATGAATAAAACAAGACCAAAATAGGAAAAACTATTTAATAACATAACATAACATTTACACACAGGCACATAGATTGCTTCTGGCCCCACACTAGGGTACCCTGTGTCGTGTTAATAGATTACGTATTTGTTTCCAATAAATACCTACCACCTAGCATAGTTACTCAAGGCACCCGTTGTAATAACATCATCAGTCCAGGTTCGATGGAATAAAATAAAAATTGAAACCAAACGATTTATTGGTACAAGATTATTTGGCATCAAATAAAGTACGTAGTTTCAAGCTTTTCACATAAAAAGTGGCAGGCTGCAGCTCAATAGAGAAGAAACCAACACGTATTACTATAATGTATATGTTTTTTATCCCTGACTTCTGTTTTACAAGTATTACTACTATTAACGTTTTTTTTTTTCACAAAAATGTGTCAGCCATAATGTAAAAGATAATATAATATTTTATGAAATTCAAATGAAATCAGCTTGGTTGCAGCTCACGAACGTTGTCCATTTCCGCGGAGGGCGCCACCTGAAAATTGTTTTTATTTAAGTACTTCACGTTGATAACTTCTGTCGCGACGTAAGGGTCGCGAAATCTATAAAAATGTACATAGCAACACCGGAAAAGGAAAGGCGATGAAATGGGGTTCCACGAGACGCCGCCATGACAGATCGGTGAGTATTGCGGGAAGTGTTGAACAGGTGGTGTGTGTAATACGGAGGAAGAAAAAGTTCGTGTGAGGTGGTCGCCAGGAATGAAGCTAAGTAGTCTAAATGTTCTCGGTATTCCATTTATGTTTCTTTGTCTAGTATCAATAAGCTTGTGTATGAATGAGGTATGCCAAGAGACTTACGAGAGATGATGAGTGACGCCTTGCCCGGCCGAGGATATAGGCAGAGGGTCGAGGGGTCATTAAGAGCCCTGCTGGTTCCAGGAGGGAGATCAGCAGGTCCAGAGACTTAAGAGAGAGAATATGAGTGATGCCCTCCCCGGCCGATGATATAGGCAGAGGGTTGAGGGGTCATTAAGAGCCCTGCTGGTTCCAGGAGGGAGATCAGCAGGTTCAGAGACTTAAGAGAGAGAAAATGAGTGATGCCCTGCCCGGCCGATGATATAGGCAGAGGGTTGAGGGGTCTTTAAGAGCCCTGCTGGTTCCAGGAGGGAGATCAGCAGGTCCAGAGACTTACGAGAGAGAATATGAGTGATGCCCTGCCCGGCCGATGATATAGGCAGAGGGTTGAGGGGTCATTAAGAGCCCTGCTGGTTCCAGGAGGGGATCAGCAGGTCAAGAGACTTACGAGAGAGAGAATATGAGTGATGCCCTGCCCGGCCGATGATATAGGCAGAGGGTCGAGGGGTCACTAAGAGCCCTGCTGGGTCAGACAAGATCAGCAGGTCCAGAGTTGTATAAGATATGTTATGAATAATGAGAGTTCAACCGTTGATGTAGGCTAAGGGTCATCGGGTTACTAACAGTCTTGTTAGTTATGTAAAACAGTTGGTATGACCTTTATGAAAGACTATGTGAGTGTGATGGAAGTAGGTATAGCTAAGATGCTGCTCGGAGTATGTGCTATGAAGATGATAATAGCACATACTCCCGAGCGGCCACTACAGGTGACACCGAGGCAGTCGGTGTCATCTGACTGTATTTCACAGGAGGTGGATGGGTACCCTTGCTCTTCGGGCCACAGTTGATGCGGAGCAAAGGAGCCGCCCAACTGCCCGGCTTACTTCACTTGGGGTATGATAATTTTATTTTTCTTTTAACTTCTCCATTCGCGATGCTCTATATTTCCCCCATATCTAAATGATGTCTACATTGATAACCAATATTAGGAGAAGAGGGCATCGCGACATGGTGGAGGAGCTGGGATCCATCCACATCCATGAAGAAAAGTAAAATTATTGTATGAATATTGATAGCCTGATTAGATCTTGTCGTTGTGAAACATCAACGGTACAATAGATGGCGCTAGTGGTACCGAAAGTGATTGAATTTCGAGGGAAATAATAGGTACTGACTGTCCATAAAGTCTAGAAAACGGAAGAGAAGTGTAACTAATTATTGTACGAACTTTGCAGGCAATCGTCTATTCTAATATAAGCACAATTATTGTTACTGAGACCAAGGTTAATTCTCCTTGCTGAGTCTATGCCTTTTAGTACTAAAAGTATGGAAAATAAGAGTAGGTATTAGCAAAATCGCACTCTTTAATTTCTACTCTTTCTGGTCAAACTGTACATAATGTTCTCCCCTATGTAATGTTTTTGCATCTCGATATTTTTAAATTGATACTAGCACATTAAGTCAAGGTTATTTGAATTATTAATGATACCGTATTTGTCGTACAAATTTATCACATTCAGCTACGATTTCTTTAGCAAGAATCTGCTTTGATTTATACGTACTTCCGCAAAGTGGGGAACAATGGCGGACGACAGCACCACTGCCGGCATTGATTAAGATCTTTTTTTTAGGTACTTACTTACGATCACTGAACTGAACTAACTCGTTGAATTGCTTATGCAACAAAAAATCATGATAAAGATTTTCATATGAGTACGGTGTGTGAAAAAAGAGAAGGAAGTGAAACGCATTTTACGAGTTAAATTCACAGTGTCCCTACTTTCCAAGGGAGAGTCGCTCTTGATGTGAAGACATAAGTGCGATTATGGAAACTTAATAATACCATGGACAATGTGATATGCGGTAAGGACGGTCGTGTCCGTCCGTATCCGGTGGCCATTGCTGCATTGAAAATTTCGTTCGTTTGTTCCGGCGTCAGCGGCGTCTTTGAGTTGAGTAAAAAAAAAAAACCCTAAGTTTCGAACAAAGTTGAACAGTGGTAGCCATTTTCTTTTCACCCTTTTTCGTGATAAGTAAGTGTCCAGTTTATAATATTTACAGCAAGTAAAGTGGTACGACACGTGAATTTCTGTGACCATCAATCGGTGGAATATAGACTTGACATCTGGAATCTTTAGATCAAACCGTAAGTAAAGTCACTTTTTTACCTTTCCAATGTGGCAGCGTGGTTGAATTTAATGTACCTGCCTATCCTAAAGTGGCCTACGTAAAGAAAAGATACGACCTGTTACAATTTGTGGTAATATTTAGGGGTTAGCAAGCCATTTGCGTCCCCGGCGGCCATTTACCAAGAAAATTTGGTAGTCTTGATCTCGTGCACTCTTCACCTTCGCCGACCCAGTAAAATACCTACCTATGTAAGACCTACCAAATTCAATACCTACCACAGAGTTTTCGAAAATGTCTCTTACGCTTCAATGAGTTATTTCACTTGTTATATTTGAGCTGACTACATTTTTAGGGTAGGTATTTGGTATTGTGCAATTAGCTGTAGCGAACGAAGATGTTAACTATAATTGGGCTAGTTAGGCTAGTCGAACCTAGAAAATTATACTGTCTCGAATGTCCTGGCTCATATCCTTAGATTACTTTATTTATGTGAAATTCGATGTTGGTTAAGGTTCGATAGCCAGCCACGGTACTGATGTACCCTACTACACGTCAGTGATAAGTACCACACTACAAGCTACAGCCTACAAGATAGGTAAGTACCTACTCATAGACTTGCTAACAGGTTATTTTTGTGTGCAACTGTATGACAATACTTAATATTGTGGATTCACAAATAAATTATTTGAGTTTGAGAACTAAGTGCATACTTACACTTATTTGAACATCACACTTGTATTTAAGTGTTATGTACTGGGTAGAGAGAAACAATTTAACATGATTTAACAACCGCTCCCTTGCTATGCACTGATGGATAGATAAATAGTTGAATAATTTATTTGTGCTTATAGACACACATGTAAAGCATTACATACCTAGAAAAGGTTATTACGTACCTACAATGGTTTAGGCACACAGGTTTACTTTAAAAACTAAGACAAGATGAGAATATTCTTTATTGCATACAAGAAACAAGAGACAAAATTAAAGTTACAATTAAAACTTATATATAATAGGCTGTCTTATTGCTAACGGAAATTTCTGCCATACAACCTTGTGACGGAAAGGTTGCCAAAGGAAAAAAGAGACTGTAAGTTGGTGCACATATGAATAATAAAACTTCTGCTTAATAATATACTTGCACGAATGTTACTTGGATGGACGTTATAAACTACTACATAAATAAATTATAATACCTATAGGTAAAAGCAGGATAAATATACCTATATACATGGACAAGGAAGTAATAGAATACTTAACAAATACTTGATTTATAGAAAAAGATGCAGTTCTTTTAAACTAAGTTACAGGTACAAATATAAAGTTCTATAACACCTTTGGGCCATATGTGGGTGTGCGGCTCACAGCATTAAAATATCCACTTTAAATAAACAGATAGGTACTTTACTGATTTGCAGCTGTTGGCCATTGGTGGTTACTGTCAAGGCATCTGCTGTCCACATATGTCTAGAGATGTTTCCCTCGTCTATTGTCATAGTAGTTACGGGTTCAACTCCCACATAAGGCAGTATAATTTTGAAATGCCACTGCATAAACTTCTTAAAATTATTTATAGTTAATCTTTCATATTGCATACTTAGAGCATTTGCAAATAATTTTTTTTTAATAAATTATTGACAAACTAAAACATTTATACGAAATAAATAAATACACATACTGAGTGCACAATGGTCATCAATTCCAGACTGGACTCCAGCCGCCTGGCCGTGAATAAGATAGACAACAGACATGGAGGAAAGCTTAATGAAAGTGATCATAGTCAGCTGTACGAGGATGAAAGAGTTAGATGCAAATGCTAACTCTCTAATTGACAGATTCAAGAAAAGTGATGACCCAACAAATGAGTTGCTGCTGGAAACAGAAGTAATTTCTTCAAAATTGGACAATGCCATTAAGAGACTGCAGAACGACCTACTCAACTATTTTCGTCTAGCTAATGAACCGGCAGCAGACGAGATATCTGAAATATCCACGCTTCAGCTACATGCCGAAGAAACCCTAATAGAACTGAAGGCAACAGTGAAGCCTCGTCAAGGAAGGGCGGAAGAAAGAAGTTTATCAGCCCGTCTCCCGAAATTGGAGCTACCGGAGTTTGACGGAAACGTTTTAGAATGGCACCAATTTTGGGACCAATTTTCTTCAAATATTGATAGCCGCAACATAGCTGATGTGGACAAGCTGCTTTACCTCAGAGCAGCTTTGAGAGGAGAGGCCAAAAATACTGTGGAAGGACTGGAAATGACTAATAAAAACTATTCCATCGCTATCTCTTCTCTTAAAGAACGTTACGGAAAAATAGAAAAGGTCATTGACGCACACTACTCAGCCCTAAATAAAATTGCACCAGCATCGCTGGATACTTCCGACTGTCGACGAGTCATCAACGACATCGAGAGACACCTCCGAGTACTAGACTCCCTAGGAGAGAATACCAGTCACAGCTATCTGCGCTTCTTGATAATGGAAAAATTTCCTGAAGAACTGATTTATGAGATGAAAATGAAAATTAAAACTGATTCCACTGAGGAAATTAGAAAAGAGATTCAGAGTATAATATCAGCCAGGGAAGAGGTGAACAGGCTGACTCAAGGAAAGGGTAGTATGGTCAACGGTTACACTACAAGCACACTTCATGTCATGGAGAGATCAGGGAGAAGAAACTCCGAGAAGAATTTGCAGAGGTTCAAGCCAAGCGCCGGGAGGTCGTTTAAGAGAAGATATGAAGAAACTATGTCTAAAGCTCGATCTGATCAGAATGAATATGACAGAAAACGTTTTAAATTATCATGTATCTTCTGCAAAGAAAATCATTATAACGATCAGTGCAGCATTTACAAGACAAACAATGAAAGAAAGGCCCAGCTAGGAAAGAGGTGCTATAATTGCTTGGGATTAGGACACGGCATAAACAACTGTTCCAGGAAAGTTAAATGTTTTCACTGCAAGGGAATGCACAACAGAGCTTTGTGCCCTACAAAATTCAGTGCCGTCGTGACTGGTAATGATATGCTATCTTCCTCTGCTATTAAAAAGACAAATTGCTTTAACACAAATGATGTCACAGGTTCCCTCTATTTACAGACGGCGACTGTAACACTACACAACAATGAAACTAAAAGAAAATGCAGAGTGCTACTTGACTCCGGAAGTCAAAGATGTTACCTCACGACTCGAATGGCTAAGACACTTAAATTGAACTCAAGTTCAGAAGACCTCCTTATGATTTATACCTTTGGCTCTGTAACACCAAGACAAACTGCCAGTCCCTCTGCAAAAATTGATGTAGAGACCAAGAGAGGTATACGGAAGTCCATTAGAGTTAATATTGTTCATCATATAACAGACCGGATACCAATTCAACCAAAGTATAGCACTCCTGTAGATATCATGGCTGATGACGAGACTGTTGGTGAAACTATAGACCTACTAATAGGAAACAACTATTATTTCTCGTTTATGAGGAATGAAAGTATGCAGATTCAAGAGAACCTATATATGGTTAACACAGATTTCGGATGGATTCTGTCAGGGAAGGAGAGTACTTACGATGGAAAGGCTACTCTATCTATGATAACATATTGTCAGTGCGAGCCTAGTTCATACCTCACTGAACCAGACCTCCCATTAAGAGATATAGATATCAAGTTCTTATGGGCACTAGAGAGCATTGGAATTACAGACTCTCCGATGACTACCCAAGAAGAAGAAGCAGTGAGACACTTCAATGAGACAGTAGCGTATGTTGAAGGAAGATATTATGTCAAGTGGCCTTGGACTCAATACCCACCAGAATTACCCACAAATTATGGACTAGCCTTTGGAAGATTGAAAGGCTTGTGCAAACGATTGGATGACACAACATTGCAAGACTATTCGGCAATTCTGAATGAACAGTTAGATGCCAAAATAATAGAAATAATAGAACCAGAAACAGCAACCCACCATCCACATACATCACATCCTATTCATTACCTTCCGCATCATATTATAAAACAGAAGGGAAAGAGAGGCAGAATTGTCTATGATGCATCTGCCAAAGTGAAGGAACAAAGAAGTTTGAATGAGTACTTATATTGTGGACCCACAATGCTGGAAGACTTAACCGGTTTAATCATAAAGTTTCGCTGTCATCCTATTGGCATCTGTGCAGACGTGGAAAAAGCATTCCTGCAGATTGGCTTGCAAGCGGAAGATCGTGATGTAACACGATTCTTGTGGCTCAAAGACGTCCAGAAACCAATCAGTGAGGATAATCTGTTACATTTGAGGTTTTGTAGAATGCCCTTCGGCATAATTTCTAGCCCATTCCTGCTAAATGCAACAATAAGATGTCACTTGAACAAATCTGAGAAGGTACATATAAAACAAATATGCAATGACATTTATGTGGATAATTTGGTTACTGGAGTAAAGACAGTTAAAGAAGCTACACACCTTTATGAACAGACCAAGGAAGTGTTTCAAGAATTGTCGATGAACCTGAGGGAGTGGAGTTCCAATTCTGAAGAACTGATGGAAAGGATTCCAGATACCTGCAAAGACAAGGTATTGAAGGTGTTAGGTTTAAACTGGGATATAAATGAAGACACACTCCAACTGAAATTCCCAAATAATGACATAACGCCCAATACCAAAAGAGAAATATTGAAAATTGTGGCATCAGTGTACGATCCTTGCGGAATTGCCGTTCCCTTTCTATTTCCTGCAAAGTTACTCCTTCAAGATTTATGGAAAACCAATACAAAATGGGATACGAAACTACCACAAACAATACTTGATAAATGGGAGCAGATCCGCAATGATCTAAAAGATATTCAGCAGATATCCATTCCAAGATATTACTTCAGCGACTCAAAAGATGAGAACTGTCAACTACATTGTTTCACAGACGCATCGACTAAAGCATATTCTGCAGTGGTTTTCGTTGTTAACCGAAGTGAGGCATCTTTTGTCATGGGAAAGACACGACTAGTACCGATCAAAGACCAAGAAAACTTATCCATACCACGCCTAGAACTATTAGGAGTGATGATTGGATGTCGGCTCATCAAATACGTTCTACCCTTCCTACAATTATTACAAGTTAAACAGCAGAATTTATGGACCGACAGTCAAATTGTGATTGATTGGTGTAGGTCAAACAAGCTTTTACCTCCTTTCGTGGCAAGAAGGGTTGCAGAAATAAAGACAAATACAGATTTAATAATGAGGTATGTGCCGACAGAGTTAAATCCTGCGGACGTGGCTACAAGATCAACCACAACAAAAGAAGAAAAGAAACAATGGCTAACGGGCCCTGCATTCATCCGAGAAGACCCTCGGTTCTGGCCGTCCACCACCACTTCTCTTTTGACTGGGGAGGATCTCCCGAAGAAAATTCAGAGCGATGACTGTCATAACAAGGTACAAATGAGTAAGATGTCAGGAAAGCAAGTGAATGATGAACAACTGATCGAAGTGGAAAATCAAGAAGAAAAAGAAACGCCGCATACTATTGGAGAAGTGAAGAAAATTCAAGCGGAGTACTTTCCACAAGAACTAGAAGGAAAGGAAACTAGTCTGAAAAGAAATTTAAGGCTGTTTGTCGACGTAGATGGAATTCTAAGATGCAGAGGCCGACTTATGAATACCAATTGGCCTTATGATAAACGCTATCCCATACTTATACCAAAGGATTGTGAGTACACTAATAAGGTCATCATGAAGACTCACAATGACAACTACCATGTAGGTGCTAATCATACACTCAGCATTATACGCCAAACTTACTGGATACCGCAAGGAAAGAGTCAAATACAGAAACTACTGAAGAGATGCCCACGTTGTGTCAAGCATGGCGGAGGTCCCTTTAAATTGCCGTCGACACCGGCACTACCACCCGAAAGAGTGAATTACTCGGCCCCGTTTACGTTCACAGGTATAGATTACCTAGGACCTGTCCTGGTAAAAACTGATGTGGGGACAGGAGAGAGATGGATCTGCCTATTCACGTGTTTAGCCGTGAGAGCAATACACCTGGAACTGGTTCAAGACTTGACAGCGGACGAAGGACTTCTTGCCTTAAGAAGAATGATGTCTACGAGGGGCGTACCAACCTTGATCACTTCAGACAACGCCACCAATTTCAAACTCATGTCCGAAGTAATGAACCAGCCATTATGCATTGAAAGAAAGATTCACTGTAGATTCATTCCTCAATTAGCTCCATGGTTTGGAGGGTTTTATGAAAGATTGATAGGTATGGTAAAAAACTGCATGCTGAGAACACTAGAAAAACGTATATTGACAGACAGTCAAATGAATACTGTTATTAAGGAAATAGAAGCCGTAGTAAATACACGACCTCTCACGTGTATCGATACGGAAATGTCACACGTTCTGAAACCTGCTGACTTCCTTGCAATGGGAAAAACTATAGTCGTAAGAACAGCAGACGATGAGGTCTTACCCCAAGGCACACAAACCAAAAGAGATCTTATAAACAGCTGGAGAAAAGGTTTGATCATTCTAGGCGAATTCAAGGAGATGTTTAGAAATCGTTACCTGCTCAGCCTAAGAGAAAGGTATTCACATTCTCATAAGCAGCCTAGAGTCTTGTCGGAACTAATCCCAACTGAAGGACAGATAGTACAAATAAAAGGAGATAGTAAGAATAGAGAAGAATGGAGAGTAGGGAAAATTATCTCATTACTAAAGGGAGCTGACAAGTTGTGCAGAGTTGCCAAGGTCGGTGACAAAGTGTTTATCCGTTCCATAGCGCAATTATACCCACTCGAGATCGAAGAGGACTAACCAGTCAACATACACGAAGAAAACCGTACGATAATACCGCGAGAAGGAAGCCATACACCAGGAATGTGTCTGCCTGAGATGGAGGTCGATTCTCTCACAAGCACTGGAGTAAATGATGCTTCAGAACTTGTACAACAAGATGAATTCCATGTCACCGAGATTCCAGATGATGGAAGTTGTCTAGAGAAAGATAAGGAACCTGAAGACATGGATATGGAAGTGGCTGTTAGCACGGATGAACCTCAAGGTGACCAGTTCAATGAACCTAAACGGAGACGAAATGCGGCGATCAAAGCTCTAGATAAGATAAAGCAGTGGACCAGGAGTCTATTGTCGCTTCTTTAGTTGTTCCCGCCGGGAGTGTCGCGACGTAAGGGTCGCGAAATCTATAAAAATGTACATAGCAACACCGGAAAAGGAAAGGCGATGAAATGGGGTTCCACGAGACGCCGCCATGACAGATCGGTGAGTATTGCGGGAAGTGTTGAACAGGTGGTGTGTGTAATACGGAGGAAGAAAAAGTTCGTGTGAGGTGGTCGCCAGGAATGAAGCTAAGTAGTCTAAATGTTCTCGGTATTCCATTTATGTTTCTTTGTCTAGTATCAATAAGCTTGTGTATGAATGAGGTATGCCAAGAGACTTACGAGAGATGATGAGTGACGCCTTGCCCGGCCGAGGATATAGGCAGAGGGTCGAGGGGTCATTAAGAGCCCTGCTGGTTCCAGGAGGGAGATCAGCAGGTCCAGAGACTTAAGAGAGAGAATATGAGTGATGCCCTCCCCGGCCGATGATATAGGCAGAGGGTTGAGGGGTCATTAAGAGCCCTGCTGGTTCCAGGAGGGAGATCAGCAGGTTCAGAGACTTAAGAGAGAGAAAATGAGTGATGCCCTGCCCGGCCGATGATATAGGCAGAGGGTTGAGGGGTCATTAAGAGCCCTGCTGGTTCCAGGAGGGAGATCAGCAGGTCCAGAGACTTACGAGAGAGAATATGAGTGATGCCCTGCCCGGCCGATGATATAGGCAGAGGGTTGAGGGGTCATTAAGAGCCCTGCTGGTTCCAGGAGGGGATCAGCAGGTCAAGAGACTTACGAGAGAGAGAATATGAGTGATGCCCTGCCCGGCCGATGATATAGGCAGAGGGTCGAGGGGTCACTAAGAGCCCTGCTGGGTCAGACAAGATCAGCAGGTCCAGAGTTGTATAAGATATGTTATGAATAATGAGAGTTCAACCGTTGATGTAGGCTAAGGGTCATCGGGTTACTAACAGTCTTGTTAGTTATGTAAAACAGTTGGTATGACCTTTATGAAAGACTATGTGAGTGTGATGGAAGTAGGTATAGCTAAGATGCTGCTCGGAGTATGTGCTATGAAGATGATAATAGCACATACTCCCGAGCGGCCACTACAGGTGACACCGAGGCAGTCGGTGTCATCTGACTGTATTTCACAGGAGGTGGATGGGTACCCTTGCTCTTCGGGCCACAGTTGATGCGGAGCAAAGGAGCCGCCCAACTGCCCGGCTTACTTCACTTGGGGTATGATAATTTTATTTTTCTTTTAACTTCTCCATTCGCGATGCTCTATATTTCCCCCATATCTAAATGATGTCTACATTGATAACCAATATTAGGAGAAGAGGGCATCGCGACAACTTCCACATAAAAAATACTAAAAATCACTTGCACCAGAATCAGACTATGATAGTATTAAACTAGTTATGACCTTCAACTGCTAAACGTTGTCCAGGATAGAACACCTAGTCAGGCAATAATCAGAGAAAAATTCTACAAGTGATATACGGCGCCTTGCAGGTTGGAACTGACAACCTGTTTTATTATCCAAGCAGAGTAACCACTAGACCAACGAGACAGTCGGGTCTCATGTGAAATTCCTGATGTACATACATACAGCAAAACGTGCACCTCAGTCGACATAATTGTGCAGTATGTAGACTTTATTTTGTTTTTAGTATTATTATAATGTATAATTATAACCTTACCAATGATCTGCGGGCTAAGGAAAAGCGTAAAGTAGGTACGGCACTTGTTTCCAACCTATGCCACTTGCTATTGTTTATGAAACAGTCGCTTGCTGCAAATGCGGTGTAAATTTTTCCAAGACTACTTTGTACGTGATACTGCGTAATAGACATTTGTTATTTTGTGCTGTCTTCGGGTAACCTGCAATAGATAATTAACAATTAAAACAACTATACGAACGCAAGAAATAACTAAATATGCTCTACGAACTATCGATACTTTTTTTCACTGATAAAGTGGGAAAGTCCCATCCCTATTCCCCTACAACAAACAACAAACTTATATTATGATTTATATCGAAAATATCACATTAATCATGATGAAAACACCATTCTCTAATAGCTAATTTGCAATTCTAGTAGCCCATAGTTGAAATCTTAGAGAAAATACCCTTTTAGGTACACAAAATTGAGACTTACCGGTGGAAGCTGATGAATGTTGTTTCATTATCTTCTCGGGAAGAATGAGATATACATTCTAACACAACACACGCCATGCCGATGGTTATATATACTATATACCATGAGAATCCACTAAAATTCACTTCAAATGGTGCTGTAGTAAATATAAAATACACAAGCTTCTTGAAAGCGGCGCACTCCCAAACCTCTTCTCGAACACACTGCCAAACACAGAACACCCTCTGCCAAAACAATGTCATTGGGCGGCACATTGCATGCCGTCATTTTCTGAGCCGTTCTAATTTGGTCGCGTAATGGTAACCAAAGGTAACCAACTGACGTTTAAGGGTTGTACGCTCGAAAAAAGCAACAGAGACACGACTATATTTTTCTCTTTCTAACACGTAGCTTGCGGCTATTTAAATTGGCGAAACAGACTATGTGGCACGTTTTCATTTTTTAACGCTCCTTCTATGGTACTCCTTCTTCTGAGAATGCAATTTAAACACAGATTATAAAGTTATATGAATTTAAATAGGTCTCAGCGAGCTGAACAAAAGTTACTATGACGCCAGCAGCCAAATGTTTGTCCTTTCTGAGTTATATTTTATTGAAAATGTTAGTTAGAAAGAAAACAGTGAAAAAATAATGATAATCTATTTCAATACCCCCAAAGATTGATGATTGATTGATGCTTGTTTTATGTTTTTGTTAATACAAATTGTTTTTTTGTTCTAAAAACTGCGTTTGATTTAACCGCATACAAACTCACAAACATATTGTAAACATCCAAGACCTGGGTATCTTTTTTTTGTCCCCAGCCGGGATTCGAACCCGGGACCTCTCGTATGGTAGTCAGATGCGCTAACCGCTGCGCCACAGAGGTCGTAAATTCTTCTCCGCCATGAAGCAGAAATAACCCTCCATCAATTAATAAATCCATTATTTAGTTTAATAACTAATGGATAGAACTAAAGAATGAGGCTGTAAGAAAAGACGGTTTTCAGGTGAATAAAACGACAAACTGACTATTTAAATCTTTCAATAACTATGATATAGTCAACATATTTTTGTTAATTTACAGACACTATCGCATCTTTTTCTGTTTTATAAGATAATCTCTGAAAGCAATTTGCTTATCTTTGAATGACCTCTTAATTTTACCTTTGGCCTTATGCTTAACCATCTGGTAGTTCTTTGTCTTCCTTTTTTCTCTATTTGTCTTAGAGCAATGGATGTTCTTCCTCCTGTCTTTGTAGCCAAACTTGTCTCTTTCCTCTCTGCCTTTCATTACAGAGTCTAATCTAGCATCTTTATCATGCTTTCTCTTTTTATGAATATTTTCTATAGCGGAGAGGTTCACAAGTTCACCAGTATCCTCCTCCTCTTCAACATTTTTGCGTTTTACACCACTGACATGTTTCTTAAGTTGAGCTGCCTCAATTCTCTTAAAGTCCTCATCTGTGAAAATGGTATCCATTGCAATATTACGAGCAATATTCTTTTTCTTTAGGATCTCTTCCTGGGTTAGTTTTCTCCTGGCTTTTAAAACTTTCCTTTCAGGTTCTAGTTTATCTATGTTTGAAGATTTTAAGAGACCTGACTCCTCCTCTTCCTCCTCTTGACCAGAGGCTTCTTCTTCATCTTCCTGGTCCTCTTCACTTGCACTTACTTCTCCATCACTGTTATCACTATCTGATATTTCGAGCTCTGAACCAGATGATGCCACATCTACCCATTCCTCGTCATCATCTTGCTTAGACTTCTTCCCCTTAGAGGTTTTCTTTTCTTTTACTTTTTCTTTTTCCAACAGCACTTCAGAACCTGGTATGTATTCTTCAATCTGCAGCTCACCATACTTTTTGGTCATCAATTCTTCTGATGCCTCTGTAGGCCTTCCTCTGTCTTTTTTGTGAAGAAGGTCAGGCATTGTCTGTCTATACAGCTGAATGAGTGACCTTGCAGCCATCATGACAGACTTCTCTTTGTAGCTTTTATACTGGACTAAGTCCCTTAACAAGTCTTCAGTTATAGCAAGAGGGCACCTGGAGCTTATTTCTCTAACTGCATTTAGACCTACAGCCATGACATCTGTTGAATTTCGTTCAGTGATGAAGTTATTGGCAATGGCTTTCATAACAGGCTCAATGACTTCTGGTGGTACAAGCTCATGAGCGGCTTGAGCTGAAAACTGCAACAGCCTGGTGACTTCCCGCTGATGGGGCAGTAGCAGACGTGCTACAAATGGATAAAAGTTGAAGAGGAACAGATTGTGCAGGCCTATGAGTCTAGAAATAACATCTAAAGACATCAGTTTTACTTCGAATCGCTCGTTGGTTGACTCCATTTGTTTGAAGAGTTTCTCTGCAAATCCTTGAGGATTATTGATTAAGTGCAGAGCTGAGAAACTGAATGTTGGAGCTTTCTCTTTCTTTTTTTTCATCTTTTTGGCTACCTTCTTAACTTTCTCTACCATTTTTTCTCTTTTTCTTGTCTTCTTATTGAATTTGTTTGCCATCATTGTGGCTTTTGGGTCAACCTCATCTTCACTATCTGAGTTCTCAGGCTTTTCCTCCTCATCTCTACCAAGAAAAAACTTCAAAGAGGCCACCATTACTTTTGTTATTTTGGAGAAACAGCCTACATCAGCAATTATGTTGACTGTTTTGTTATCATTCCAAAGATTTTTGTGATACAATTCAATTAGAATATCCACAGATAGTTTTGCAGCTTTAGCATTGGAGTCACGCAACATAGAGAACATGAAGTTCTGCAAGGTAGAGTTCAATTTCATATCCTTCTGTTTCATATTCATGTTTTTGATGTCTGCTATAATGTGGGTTTTCAAAAACTCCCTCAAATGTTTATCCTGGCATCTCAAGAGTTGAAAGAACAATTCCAAAAGATCGAATGGAGTAATGAAGTTCTTATTCCTGAGTAAAATCAAACATTTACACAGAGACAATCTCATATCGTTGTGCAGAATTGTATTATGGGTTTTCAAAACATCTATAATCTTTTGCGGGAATCTCTTCATGTCGTTCAAATAGCATTGTGCCACTTGGGCCAAAAACATTGCTTGTTCATCCAATTTTTTATTATACTGTGTTGGATTGAGATTAAAAATTTCTAACGTTGTTTCAAAATGAGCCAGTTGTTGCTGGAACTCTTCCTTGTACGATTCCGGGTCCCTTTTAATAAGATTTTGTAACTGCGTTAAATTATTAGGCAGTTGGTTGTTGTGACGCACCATTTTTATGTAAAACTGCACTGAATTAGCTTGCAAAATAAATCGACTTGTAAATTTTACTCAGATTGCACGTTTGATTTCTCAGTAAAAAAAAATAACCTCAAAATTACCACCATATTTTTTTTTTATATAAGGTTTAACGGCCCTGGATACTAGTCCTTTTGAGCCTTTTAGTTTATTATAACATAACTTTCCACAGATTAGTAGGCTTAAGTCAAAAACTTATTAAAAACAAAGAAATCGAAACATTCGATTAAATTATTAGTTCGCTTCCACATCATCATCATCATTTAGCCACAAGAAGTCCACTGCTGGACATAGGCCTCCTCCTACAGCTTCCATATAGTATACTGAAAATATGCCCGGAACCGCACTCCGGGGACTTCATTAAAGTTCGATTTTCCCGTGATTTCAGCTCTTTTCCTTGTGCATCACGCATCACTACTACAATGACATGCGTTTGAAATAGAGACCCGATCGCCCGATCGCTCGATCGCAATCGCCACCGAGGCCATCTATCATATCGAGACGGGTATAAACCACAGAACACCTGTATAAACGAGAAAGCGGAACTCTGATAGGGACGGGACAGAATCCTATTGATAACTAAGGTGGGGCCAGAAGCAATGTATGTGCCTGTAATGTTATGTTATGTTATGTTATTTAGCTATCTATTTTTACAGTAGTAATAATGACGTATTATGTCATATGTTGTGTTATCCACAATAAGCAGCAATTCACGAAAAATACGTTTTGTTTCTAAACGTAAAAAAATTAATGTTGAATGTAAAGGAAAACAAACTGATATTGATATTGTGTGTGTTCATTGTACGATTTGTACGTGTACGGGGCAGTGGTGCCAGATTAGGCGATTTATCGCCATTTGGGCTATCTCTGAAGGTGAAATGGCGACCTGAAATGGCAATCGGTGACCAGTCGCCATTTGGGCTATAATGTAATTTTATTGAGACTTTTGGGCTACTTTAAAACCGTGATGCGTTCAGACTAGCAATCCTGCAGTAAAAGATAAAGCCAGTAAAGGCTTGGCTCACTCACTACAAAGGTTTTTCTGTTAACATTTTATTGTTTTGTGAACTGATTTCCTATTTCAAAAGCCATGAACTATCTATAAAATGTACTCCAGAAGGTGTCGGACCCTATAGTGCACCTCAGGCTGATGATGAGGAAGGCTTGGAAGGCTTAATTTTATTAATAGCTGAGGCGGAGTAGCTTGCTCGTAGCCCCGGCCGCCTGAATGATCTTAAACTATCACGAAGGTTAAGCAAATTGTTGCTTGCGGCCTATGGGCCGCGTTCAGTGCATGGATGGGTGACCGTTGTATGATTAACGCTAGTGGCATTTTTTCGTGCGGTTCCGTGCTCCGCAAGGCACGTTAAGCAGTTGGTGCCGGCTACCGCGAGTAAGGCCTTAGGGTTAGGGCGGCTTGAAAACTTCTGAAAGTAAGACCAACACTAGTCTTACTACAAGCATCCACCAATCCGGACTTGACCCTCGTGGAGGAGTATGGCCTATACCTTCCTCAGGGAAGAGACCTGTGCTCCTCGGTGGGGATATAATGGGTTGATGATGATGAGGCGGAGTATTTTTTTATTTTGATTGACCGCGATGGCGTGTTACCTAATAATTTCTATGAATAAAGTATACTTTTGGTTGAACTGAAGTTTATTTGCCGTGTTTTTCATCTCAATAGTCTAGATTTTGAAATGGTGCCTTAATACTTAGACGTTAATTACATCATGCATGCGCCTTATTACGGTCTTTGCGGTGATTTTAAAGGCTTGCGTTAATAAGTTAGCGATTTGGGCTACTTTTTTTAAAAATATGTGCGACTTTGGCCGGTCCAGATCTGGCAACACTGGTACGGGGTGTAGGTAGGTACCTACCTATTCTGTGAATTTGACATGACTGACATGTCAGACAGCCACGTCATTTTTGTTGGGCGAAAAAGAGTAGTTACGCGGCTTTAGATTCTGTAATTCGCCATGAATATATTCCGTTTAGTCGGCGATTTATCGCATCTCTTAGCCATAATAATATTATTACTTAAGATATGGAAAACGAGATCATGTGCAGGTACGATTTTGTTTATAGAGCCATTGTATCATCCCGATTGTAGGTGAGCCGGCTCGCGTTTTAGTCACATTAATGAATGTTAGTGGCTCCCCTAACTACTGATCACTTTACAGGTATATCAGGCAAATCGCAAATACTGTTCGCCGTGGTATACACGGCACGCTATTTGGACTTGTTGACGACTTACATCTCAGCCTATAATACTGTTATGAAGTTGGTGTTCGTTGCTGCCTCATACGCAACTGTTTATTTGATGTATGTCAAATTCAAAGCTACATACGATCACAACCACGACACTTTCCGGATTGAATTCCTTTTGGTTCCGTGTTTCGTCTTGGCTCTGCTCATCAACAATGACTTTTCTGTGTTGGAGGTAGGTGTAATTGCTTTTAAACTATATCAGAATTGATCCTATTATTTATTATTAGCAGGCTATTAAAAGTTGTTTTTTCGTAGGTTCTGTGGACCTTCTCAATTTATTTGGAATCTGTAGCCATTCTGCCACAACTGTTCTTGGTTTCGAAGACTGGTGAAGCTGAAAGTATTACTTCTCACTACCTCTTTGCACTTGGATCCTACAGAGCACTGTACCTCCTAAACTGGGTAAGCTGCCTATCTTAATTAACTAATGTCAAAGTAATGTTTAGCCCCTTCAGCCCCTGGGACCCGGCGGGTGGGTCCGATGGAAAGTGTGCAACTATGCCTGAGGGGTTGAGGTTCATTATCTCATTTCATCATCATCAACCCATTATGTCCCCACCGAGGGGCACGGGTCTCTTCCCTGAGGAAGGTATAGGCCATACTCCACCACGGGGGCCAAGTCTGGATTGGTGGAGGCTTGTAAGACTAGTGGCTGGTCTTACTGTCAGAAGTTTTCAAGCCGCCCTAAGGCCTCTGACTTGGCTTAACGACTGCCGTCTATCGATGGCAGCCGGCACCAACTGCTTAACGTGCCTTGCGAAGTACGGAATCGCTCGGAAAAATGCCACTAGCGTTAGTCATTATCTCAGATTCAATATACAGTGTGGCCCTGGATAAAGTGCAATCCCGAAAGGGGATGAAACTAGACCATGAATCATTGACTAGAAAAATATAAAAAAAAATTATAAAAAATTATTGTAGGATTTATTGGTATTTTAAGATTTTCATGTTTCATTAAGGACTCTATGTACAAAAGTATTGATTTCTTCCAAAATAATGGGTCTATTTCTTTGAAATAAAATAAAACAGTATGCCTAATACCTGGCGATGACCATGAAATAATAAATAATCCGCAAAAAAGTAACTATCTTGGGTAAAAAAATGTATTTTTATGAAAAAAATTATTTTTTTAGACGTTTATTTTAAAAAACTTCAAATTACTAAAAAAATGTGCCCTATAACTATGTAATTTTATAGCTTACTTTTATTCTTTACCATTTTAGCTTCCAAATAAAAAAAAAACAATGTACTAACTAAAAAATTGGCTAGGCAGGAGTTATTTACATTTTAGTAGGTAATAAAAGTCAGACTTTAATCACAATAACTTTATTAATAAAATTATCCGTAATTTACAATTTTGCATTTTTATTTAATGCATTAAATGTTCAAAATGGCCTCCTCGATTTTGCAAGCACATTACTGCACGAATATTAATTTGGTTAGTGGCTCTGCGAATCATTCCTGGATCATTTTTAATGTCATTTGCGCACTGAATTATTCGGTCGTGCAACTGTGCCTCGGTATTTATTGGCGTGCTGTATACTCTTTGCTTCATGACACCCCATAAAAAATAATCTAGGGGTGTCAGATCAGGTGAACGCGCTGGCCAGCCTACTGGCCCTCCTCGGCCAATCCACCGGTTCGGGTAATTTTCGTTCAAAAATCGCCGCACCTCCCATGCCGAGGAGGGCCAGTAGGCTGGCCAGCGCGTTCACCTGATCTGACACCCCTAGATTATTTTTTATGGGGTGTCATGAAGCAAAGAGTATACAGCACGCCAATAAATACCGAGGCACAGTTGCACGACCGAATAATTCAGTGCGCAAATGACATTAAAAATGATCCAGGAATGATTCGCAGAGCCACTAACCAAATTAATATTCGTGCAGTAATGTGCTTGCAAAATCGAGGAGGCCATTTTGAACATTTAATGCATTAAATAAAAATGCAAAATTGTAAATTACGGATAATTTTATTAATAAAGTTATTGTGATTAAAGTCTGACTTTTATTACCTACTAAAATGTAAATAACTCCTGCCTAGCCAATTTTTTAGTTAGTACATTGTTTTTTTTTTATTTGGAAGCTAAAATGGTAAAGAATAAAAGTAAGCTATAAAATTACATAGTTATAGGGCACATTTTTTTAGTAATTTGAAGTTTTTTAAAATAAACGTCTAAAAAAATAATTTTTTTCATAAAAATACATTTTTTTACCCAAGATAGTTACTTTTTTGCGGACTATTTATTATTTCATGGTCATCGCCAGGTATTAGGCATACTGTTTTTTTTTATTTCAAAGAAATAGACCCATTATTTTGGAAGAAATCAATACTTTTGTACATAGAGTCCTTAATGAAACATGAAAATCTTAAAATACCAATAAATCCTACAATAATTTTTTATAATTTTTTTTAATATTTTTCTAGTCAATGATTCATGGTCTAGTTTCATCCCCTTTCGGGATTGCACTTTATCCAGGGCCACACTGTATTTTATGATACAATATGGATACAATACTTTATGCATTTTTCCAGAATTTTAACGTTATTGTTTTAGTTTTGAGTTGTAGGGTGTCGTCATCAAAGGTCTTTGATGACAATGTAACACCTTTGCATTGAAATTTGTGATGGATGATTTAACCTGTTAGATTATGACCTTGAAAAAAAAAACGATGAAAAACTGTTGAAATACCGTAGTCTGATCGCATTCTTTAAAATTCTCCAGGTTACTCAATGCCAAATAATGAACCCTTTGGTAGTTTTTGGTGACTGTACAGCCTGATATGGAAATGGCATCAGAGCCAAAGTTGGTCCTCCAATAATTTAAGAGAATCATTGTTACAGTTCTTCACATTAGTAAACAAAATTTTATTTGCAGGTGTACCGCTATGTGGTTGAGGATCATTATGAGCCAATTGCTATTGTAGCTGGTGTGGTGCAGACAGTGTTGTACTGTGACTTCTTCTACCTGTACATTACAAAAGGTACTTATTTTTAAATATTAGTATATCTTTGTTTTCATAAGAATATCACCAGCTTTTGTTGGCCTAATTATGAGCAGCAAATCTTGACCAATTCCAATAGTTTAACTGATTTTTTAACTAAAACTTTCGTAACCGCTACACATTCTAAAATACTATCCAGATACACTTACTTGAACTCAGTCAGAGACGAGGAACCGACAACGACGCGAGCTCCGTCTCTGCTCACCATGATTAAGCTCTGCGAATCAGAGCTAAATCTTTTCTGGCAAAAATCCAGTAAGTGTATCTGGATAATATTTTGGAATGGTTAACTGATATTGATTTTGAATGTACTTTATTCATATAAAATTATTCATACTAATACCCAGTGTATTTAATCCTGGGCTAAGTAAACTTTTCGTTTACAAGATCGGTTACATTAAAGCTTATGTTAGGTAGTGAATAATTATTACAAGATAAGTAGATTTTTACTTACATGGAGATGAAACATAGCAGACATTCAATTTCATTTTGTTTTAGACATTGTAACATTGTATTTGTACAGCACACTACAAGCACAATAACAACATACTAATTTTGAATGGTGCGGCAAGCAGGGCGAACGCACACGTTAATAGGCAGGGCCATATGTCACTCTTTCGTCAGCATGTAGTGATGTGGAGTCGTGTGGTATATTGATATTGATTTTGCCAGTTGGTCCAGACTTACCAATATCTAACACTATCTTAGTTTAACAATGAATTCTATTCAAGAACTGGGAATGCTCTGTCTGTTTTGAAGAACTTGTAGATGATTAATGTTTATTTTGAGGTGACCAAACCAGGCAACCACACATAATTACCGGTCTAATTAAGGTGGCGTAAATACGCAGTTTCACATGGCTACTCAAGCTGATTTTTTGTTTTAAAGAAGATTTAACACATTAAATGGTTTCATGCCTTTGATTCTAGTTTTAGTTATTTGTTAGTTCCAGTTGAGTTTTTGATCCATAACAAAATTCAGGTCGGGTTATACAGTGTGGCCCTGGATAAAGTGCAATCCCGAAAGGGGATGAAACTAGACCATGAATCATTGAGTAGAAAAATAAAAAAAAAAATTATAAAAAATTATTGTAGGATTTATTGGTATTTTAAGATTTTCATGTTTCATTAAGGACTCTATGTACAAAAGTATTGATTTCTTCCAAAATAATGGGTCTATTTCTTTGAAATAAAAAAATACAGTATGCCTAATACCTGGCGATGACCATGAAATAATAAATAGTCCGCAAAAAAGTAACTATCTTGGGTAAAAAAATGTATTTTTATGAAAAAAATGATTTTTTTAGACGTTTATTTTAAAAAACTTCAAATTACTAAAAAAATGTGCCCTATAACTATGTAATTTTATAGCTTACTTTTATTCTTTACCATTTTAGCTTCCAAATAAAAAAAAAACAATGTTCTAACTAAAAAAACACGCTATCTACGAACTTTTAAAGTGGAGCCTAATCGTGTTACCGTGCAGGTAGAGACCGTTTTTTCCATTGTTTCCGTCCTACTCTGTGCCCTTCGGCAGTCGCAGTCCTTTTGTTCTACACTCAGGTAGAGGGATGGCGAGGGGAGGGGAGGCAGGGGGTTCGAAACAGGACTTACACAGTCGCTCCGATATTCTCGCCGCTGCTACTACTGTTCTCGTTCTCGCATTGTGTTCTCGTTGATTTGTTATTAAATTTTTGTTACATTGTTGACTGTTGCGTTTTCTACTGTTCGTTACGTTTGGACTGTTCCTGTTCTGCTGTTAAGTGTTGACGAAATGCCGCGATTGACAGAGTTCTCACCTCGAGAAATAGCCGACATGCATTATTATTATGGCATGTCACATGGTCGCACAACAGTCGCTCGGACTGCATACATAAATGCTTTCCCGGGCAGACTCATACCCTCAGCTCGAAATTTTCAAGAGATTCGTAGGAGGCTCTCCAACATTGGACTTGGTTTGGCACGAGATCGCCGTGAGCAACCAGCTGTCGTTATTGACAATGCGATAGAAGAGGCCATTTTAAACGATCTGTTTGCTGACCCTACAACAAGCATAAGACGATTAGCGTTGCGTCATGGCATATCGAAGACGTCTGTCTGGCGAATTTTGAAAAAGGAGGGATTGCATCCTTTCCATTACCAACGAGTACAACATTTACACGAAAATGTAAATAATCGTCCAAGATGCGTAATGTCGACGTGGATTCTAAGAAAAATTAGAGCTGACCCAAATTTTCCCAAACGCATTTTTTGGATGGACGAAGCGACATTTACCCGAGACGGCATTACAAACTGCAGAAATTTGCACCAGTGGTCTCACGAAAATCCACGATTGAAGCGGGCATCTACTTTTCAAGTAAAATTTTCAATAAACGTATGGGCATCGACGACATTTTAATTGGTCCAGTCATTTTACCCAGAACCCTAAATGCTGAACGTTTTTTAGAATTACTACAAAATTTACCCATGTTGATGGAAGATGTTCCCCTGGCTACGAGACGGCGTGGGCGTATGTATCTCCAAATGGATGGATGACCTGCACATTATGGGCGGGAGGTGCGGCGATTTTTGAACGAAAATTACCCGAACCGGTGGATTGGCCGAGGAGGGCCAGTAGGCTGGCCAGCGCGTTCACCTGATCTGACACCCCTAGATTATTTTTTATGGGGTGTCATGAAGCAAAGAGTATACAGCACGCCAATAAATACCGAGGCACAGTTGCACGACCGAATAATTCAGTGCGCAAATGACATTAAAAATGATCCAGGAATGATTCGCAGAGCCACTAACCAAATTAATATTCGTGCAGTAATGTGCTTGCAAAATCGAGGAGGCCATTTTGAACATTTAATGCATTAAATAAAAATGCAAAAATGTAAATTACGGATAATTTTATTAATAAAGTTATTGTGATTAAAGTCTGACTTTTATTACCTACTAAAATGTAAATAACTCCTACCTAGCCAATTTTTTAGTTAGAACATTGTTTTTTTTTATTTGGAAGCTAAAATGGTAAAGAATAAAAGTAAGCTATAAAATTACATAGTTATAGGGCACATTTTTTAGTAATTTGAAGTTTTTTAAAATAAACGTCTAAAAAACTCATTTTTTTCATAAAAATACATTTTTTTACCCAAGATAGTTACTTTTTTGCGGACTATTTATTATTTCATGGTCATCGCCAGGTATTAGGCATACTGTTTTTTTTTATTTCAAAGAAATAGACCCATTATTTTGGAAGAAATCAATACTTTTGTAAATAGAGTCCTTAATGAAACATGAAAATCATAAAATACCAATAAATCCTACAATAATTTTTTATAATTTTTTTTTATATTTTTCTAGTCAATGATTCATGGTCTAGTTTCATCCCCTTTCGGGATTGCACTTTATCCAGGGCCACACTGTATAACAATAGACTATTTTTATAGTTTTTTAGGTAGGCTTCTCTTGTGGATAAAATATGATTGCCTTTGTCTTCGCACTATTAAGTTTTAGTTTCCATTTCGTAAAAAATGGATATAGGTTTTCGATTGCTAATTCAAGATGACTAGACGATCTAAAACATAAGGCGTCGTATGCGACGCATGCTAAATTGGTCCTCGCTTGGTATATCAGTCAAGGTATATTAAAAATAAATATGGGCCTAAAATAGATGGGACTCTCTGTGATGGGCTATCTGAACATGAAAGCTTCTATTTTAGAAATATAATTTTAATGAGAGGGACCAGGCATGTTGCATTGAATCAACTTGTGATTAAGGCCATTGTGCCAAACTGTATTGAATGCATTTTATATGTCCAGCAGGAACATTCCAGTAGAATGTCCAGAGTTAATGAAAATATGACAGTTAGAAAGAAAGAAAGATTTTATTAGTATTGTCACAGAAACACAATGAAGACACAAGTACACAATTGGAACCGTTCAGGATTTGGTGCGCATAATATAGGGGCTGATCTGATGAAGCAATTCCTAATACCGTCAACAGGATATAACCATATAATACTATCTGTAAATCTAAAATTTTCAACTAATATTTAAAGCTCGATATGCTGTAGAAGTAAAGAATAGCCCAGAGTATAATAAGTGGCAGGCATTTGGGGAGGCTTACATCTAGCAGTGTAGAAATGTGGGCTGCTAGATATTATTACCATAATAATATGTATTTGCTTATAATTGTAAATGTATTGTTTCAGTTTTGAAAGGAAAGAAGTTACAACTGCCGGCTTAGAGTCTTCACACAAATTATTTCAGCTATTCGTTGTGACAGATATTTCCTTGGAGATATTTTGTGTAAGCCAATATTATTACCTAAGATCTAGTTTTACAACCACCATTGTCAGTAATTATGGGGTAAAGATTGTTGTTCCAGTTGGACTAAAGGCAATGAAGTGTGAATGCTATAAAACCTAATTATTTATAGTCATAATTCATGAAGTAAAATTACCATTTATATTGTTTGTGCAATTTTCTTTTATTTCATTTTATATTTTTAGGTCAGTGCAGATCTATTACCTAGTGAGAATAATGACCCTTTGATAATGGTATAAGTTTAAAACAAATAGGTGGTATGACTTATTTTCATTTAATAAATGTACTAACATTCCTTTATCACACAGACTATCGTAATTCGTGTTTCTAAGTGTAACAGTATAATATTTAATGCCTTTTCATATTTTTTTTAGTTATATTTTTGTGTTGCATTCTAGTGGACTTGTGTGTGTCTACACTGAAGTTGTAGATGCGTCCTCATTGTATGGGATGTGATTTATCCAAAAATCCCCTTCCATACATTGACACACAATTTATATAATTATTTGGTATATTTACCTAAATTTTCTAAGATTATTGATTATATTACTGACAAAAAATATTGTACCTTCTCTTATTTTGTTCCGAAAAGTCGTACTTAAAGTTGCGAAAAACAACTACAAATGAGAACAATTTTTATTTTTAAATTAATACCTGAGGACATTAAATTAAATTCTCGAAATGCATACAATTTGTATCAATAGATGAAACAATAAATTCATAGTTATTGTAGGATAAGGTGTTTGCAATAAGATTTGTGAATAAAATAAATCTGGAAGTATTTTTCTTCATTTTAATTTATTCAAACATCTACATCACTATTATAATATGTAGGTACCTGTTCAATTAAAACCGGATTGCAAGTTTCCACAAAGAAGGGATGCGTAAGCTTCAAAATCAGCTAAATGGATTTGTTCCTAAAACAAAAATAGGCACAATATTAGAATTAGCACAGATGTGGTCCCTATGACTAGTCCCAAAGGCAATTTTTGAATATTACTTTTAATATTACGTGGGAAATAATATTTTTCTAGTCAATACAAAAAGAAACCGGCCAAGTGCGTGACGGATAGCTAGGGTCCCGAGGAAGGAAATTAGCAAAAATGCGCTTTAAAGCTTAATATTTCACAAATCGGTCCCAAAATAATAAAATGCGGTTTTTAGTCCCACAATATTATTACCTACAAAGCCAATCGAATTATAATCCATATCATGAGATAATAAACGAGAAAAAAAGTCGTCCGAATGTATAGGTACCTAGGGAGATACATTAACTTTTGTTGGGAGATTTCGTTTTACAGTTTCTTCAGTTTGTTTTTTTTTTTAACATTTACGCTTAGTGCTTGTAGCACAGCACATACATTGCTTCTGGCCCCACACTAGGATACCCTCTGTCGTGAGAACCAGAAACAGCGACGTCACAAACATGTAAACATCCAAGACCTGGGTTTCTTTTTTTTTTGTGCCCAGCCGGGATTCGAACCCGGGGGTTTACTAATGTATTGCCAAAAATCGTTTCCCAAAGTATTACTTCCCAAACTATTTTCCCCAAATTATCACTTGGCAAAAAAACATTTCTCAAAACAACTTAAAGCAAATAAACAGTTAGCAAAAGTTATTATGGCAAGTTATTGTTTACCAAATAAATACTTGGTCAAAATTCATTTTACCAAGCATTATTCAGTCAAAAGTATCGTTTGGCAAAAAGTACCTTTTCATACAATACCGAATACGCTGCCGGCAATGTGTGTAAATGACACAACAAAGTCGAGTCTGTTTTCGATCTTACATAGAGAACCTAACGCTCCGTCCGACGCGCTCCGCTTCGCTACGCGCGTCGTCGCACCTATATTTCTGTTGCCACGTATTCTTTACATCGCCGACCCCCCGTTCAATAATAATTAGTACCTAATCGTCAACTATATTTATGCCAAATAATAATTTGACCAAATGAATAAAAGCCAAAATAAAACGTTAGCATAATAGGTAAACGTTTGTCTTAATAAAACTTGACGCAGTAAAATTATGCGAAATGATAATTTGACCAAATGAATAAAATGCGAAATGAAAACTTGCTAAAGTTTCATTTGGGAAATGAAACTGATGCCATGAGTTTATTGGGAAGTAAAATTTGGCGAAAAATACTTTGGCTAAACGGCGGTATCCCGAACCCGGGGCCTCTCGCATGGTACGCAGGATGCGCTAACCACTACGCCACAGATGTCGTCGATTAATAATAGATAGACAAAGATGGCTAAACTAAACTTACGTATCAGAAAAATTTAAACATGTCTGAAAGTTGGGTTTGAATGAGTTTTATGAGCTATATATAAAAAAAAATATACTAGTTAATTGCGGAATTTGGGATCGATTAACGATTATTATTGCTTCAAATTCAAATTATATTATAATTATATCATCTTTATATTATAATATAATAACGCCTTTTTTCAACAGGTATTATTTTAGCATAGAATTTAGTAAAATGTAATGTAAACAAAGTTAGTTACGTACATTTGTTTGTACAGCAACACCATTCGCTGTTAAATAATTGTGCCCGGATAACGGCGACAGGCTTGCCACTTGTCACGTTTGGGACCTAATAAACTCGGCAAAACGTGGGCCCAGTTCTAGTGATTGGTGCCTCTGCCTACCCCCTCGGGGATAACGGGCGTGAGTTTTATTATTTTATTTTATAATGTAAACAAAAAACGTTTATTAACTTTTAGATTATCTGTGAGATGAGTTGATCAAACCCAACTTTCAGATGTGTTCCGATTATTCAAATGAGAACCTATAAGCGTTTCTTATAACCCTAAAAGCGCAAATCAATGTAAGAACTACATAATATTTATGGTCTTAGGGTGCGGTTATAAAGAAGCAGGTTTTCCAGTACAGGTTTGTCGGTATGGGTCGGTGCTGATACGTACACTGATACCATCACTTCACAAGCACCCTACTCAGGCATAGACTTCAATCGGTATTATCAATGCAGGTAATCCGAACCTATACAAACTTACAAGTATTTACGGACTCGTACAGACTTGTCGGTACGGGTTACCTGTTTCTTTATAACCGAACCCTTACTTAAGAATTACTAGTTCTATTAATCTGACCTTCAACATGGAACTACTGTTCATGAGGTGAAATATCCCATTTGAAAGGGTGTTTTCACAGAGGATAGCAGTGTATACCAGTCCTAATCTCCGATTTTCTTTTAACTGAAAGGCAAAGACATTATTTATACTAGGTAGGTACCTACTTAGTTTATATTCTTAGAAGAAACATTTCATTGTTGTATGAATAAATAGCACAGGAATAGCACATTAAGCCGAATAACCTGTTACTGACCTGTTCTTCTAATGGTAGAACAAAATCTGGGAACCATGTTGATATATTCTTCAAAGCCAGTTTACTATTGAGCAGTTGAGCCAATTCATATAGTTGACTCTTAAGTTTTATATCTAAGAAAAAAACATAAGAAATTAAGAATGATTTATATAAAATGTTTACTTACTGTTAAACAGCTTTTATTAAAGCGCCATTTATAATTTTAATAAAAAATGCAACCAACTTTACCATTAAACTGAAAAGCAAAAGATATTTTGTATGGAGCAATTTTTCTCTGGATCCTCAAATATTCTTCCTTTGTGCTGCTGATTCTAGCATCTGCCAAAAGAGTGAGCAATGCAGTCTCAAGTGTAGTTGTACACTCTATAGCCATTGTTGAAGGTCTCTAAAACAGGAATCAACATACATAATTATGGCCCAAGTTGCTAGAACTTGTTCTACTGTTAACAATGCCTGCAAAAATCATTAACTTACAGAGTCTATGCTCCTAATAGAAATTTCTTCAACAGGTTGTTGGCCCCATGGCAGCTGGGCTAGTATATCAACATCAGCACACATGTCCTTGTACTTTATATCACTTATGCTAAATAAGCTGGGTGTGGATGTGACCTGGAATGTGACAGAAAGCTGGAGTTTTTGTGTTTATAGTGCCTTGAGGTACAAGGATGAATATAGGCGCATGAATTAAATATGTCACAGAGATATAGATAACAATAGTTTGAAAAAGGGTTCTGAAATAATACTGGATAATATATTATATCTCCAGTGTTATTGAATGGTATAAAAACTTACAGAACTCCACCAAAATTTTCTGTATCGTTGCCAGTGAATGTAGTTTTGCATGGTCTCATTTTCTGGCACAATAATTGTAAATTTAAGTGTGGTCTTGTCTTTCGGAATATATTTATTCAGATCATGTTTAATGACTCGGTCTTCATCATAGTTGGGTCCTTGTGTGTTGATAATTCCAAATGGTAATTTATTTTTGATTCTGCTATCATCCTTGTTGATGAAAATGGGGAAATGTTTATGTGCCTTCACCCAGAGGGACTGGAGCCATTGAACATGCACATTCTGGACTAGTAGATTACTGGGCATTTTAAATGAATATTTTATAATATCACTAGCTGAATTTCTAAGTGTAAAGAAATTTTTCATTGAGATAACTTTTAGAAGTTCAGTTTTCATTTTGCTTTTGGCTCTTTGAACTATCAGACTCAATTTCTACTTCATTTAAAGGTATGTTGCCTGGTGGTGCAACAAAATAGTCATCCTCTGTTACACTAGCATTCCTGAGAATGTCTCTTTGGCAATTGCCTTGTGTTATTTTGTCAGTCCTCAAATGCAAGTTTCTGAAAAGAAATATTAATCTACAATTTCATATCTAAATGCTACACTACACTGGGGGTTTCCAAAGAGTGATGCAACACTCTGGTACCCAGTAAGGCATATGATTAAAAGTATAAAATAAACAATAACATTTACATACAGGCACATACATACAATGGTATCATATTTGAAATAGGTGTACGGGTGAATATGGTATTTGATTTTTTTGTGTCCCAGAAGGAAATGTAATCTGTTCCATTCAATATTGATAATTTCTCTATTTGACACAATTTTTAACTGTTTAATGATGAGGGCCAGAAGATTTTTCCATTTTTTTGAATTTCATAAGCACGAGAGGAAAATGTGTTACCAGAGGACTGACACTATTGGCAGAGTAGTCACAAATTAAAGCAGGGAAGTGACAGGCCATTGATTTATAGCTAAGAAAGGGGACACGTATTAAATAAAATATGAAATATGCCAGAGGAGTGACGCCAGAGGAGTGACAAAATCGCACAAAACCTACGAAAACATATCACTCGCTTTTCTGATCACCGTTTAACGTAATACATGACATCTACACACAATAAACATTGCATTGTGCAAATATACAATTTCGTAACTATAAAATACAAAAACATAGACTTGCCAGAGGAAATACTCCAACGACTGGCAGAAACACGCTTTCCTACAGTGAATTGCAAATTGACGCTATATTATAGGAATTTTGCTCAATGTCATTGGCTTGTTTCTAACTTAACACTATTGTATGCGCGTAGTTCAGGGACAAAAACATACCTTTGCGGTTTTAAGTCAAATTTTACTTCTTTGAGTTTCGCCAGATGAGGTGACATTATTGTAATGTGACATGAAAGTAAGTTATTTTTCTTTATATTAATAAAAAAAATTACTGTATATTTTGATGAAATATGTTTCGATGTTTATAAAAGCATATGATCATATTTAAAGAAACTAAATGGCATACGTATTTAAAAATATCTCGCCATAAAATCATTATAATCTAGAAATGGGGAGGCCAGAGGAGTATACATTTACAACTATTTATAACGATTAAAGTCTTAAATTAAACAATTATCGTGAATAGACTGTGTGGGCCAAATAAAAGACCATATTCTTTAATGCTTAAGCATACGGACGCAATAATATAATAAGTTTAACATAATATTTGTCCATGGACCATAGAAATTCTAATAGTGTATATTGACCCGTACCTTATTATACCACATAATTAATTAAATATAGGTATTTCGATTATACTTTAAATAACACAACCTCGTGCAACATTTAATTTAAACAGTAGTAAAGATTGAGAAGGGCTAGATGAAATAGCACAATGTGTAATTTATCTTGAACTTACTCATTTTCAAGAACAGAATACAGTGGTTCAATATTATCTGTATTGACGTGCAAAATCTTATTGGCGAATGTGATTGAATCTTCTAAAACCTTTATCCCTTCAGTAGTATCACACTTTACAAGAGAGAGTCTTTCCAATAAGGATATTGTTTTGCTGTCCAGGTTAACTTTTGAATTATCTTCTTTTTCCAAAGTAAGGACCGGAAACAGTGGAACTTTTGAATGAAAGCGTGTATGGATTTTTGTGAATTTATTGTTTCTGGTAAAAGCAACTATAGCCAAGCGAAAAAGCATTTTATAATTCACATTCAAACTTCGCAAATCGCAAGTTCTCAACCAAACTGGAAAACTGACATGACATGACTGACAATGACAGCAACTCAGTGTTGCTAGTGGCAGATAGTCAAATAAAACACTAGGCAGATCAATCAAGATAACATTTTCTTGAGAAAAGTAACATTATAACCTTTTTTATTGTAGAAACCGACACAATACTAAAAGTGACATTATAACCTTTTTTATTGTAGAAACCGACACAATACTTTATTAAGGCATTGTCAGTGTTAAAGTATAGAGGTTCAATTGGCAATCGACTCACGCTTGACACAAGATTTAAATTTAATATAGAATGTTGATATTTGTGGTATGTCAATTTGAATGTTAGACATATCACTCTTCTGACTGACTCAATGCAGGAAACTCGTGTTTGTTGATTATTAAATCATAATAAATACTCTAATGGATATCTAGTGCCTTCACTTTATTCAATAAAGCCCCAAAGACCTCCTACAAATTTCAATAACAGGTCATGGGCTCGCAATAGCTTTTAAAGATCAGTATAATCGTTTTTCAGTGTTTCAGAAATATAAGTCTTTTTTCGTACACATCGAGTTACGAAGATAAGCATAGCAACCAAACAGTTGTTGACAAAATAAGCATAGCAACCAAGGTGACATTATAAAATTTTGAAGAAGAAATAAACTGTACGTATTTCTTGAATAATTATGGAGAACATTAATAAATTAAATGCAAATACCAATTATCCCAATTGGAGGAAGCTTACAAAATTGTTTTTAGAAGCAAAAGGAATCGGAAACGACAGCGAGGAAAAAGGTAAAGACGCAAAATCAAAATATTTTATTTTAAATTCGATTGATGAAAACATTTTACATTATGTTATTAATTGCGCAACTACAAAAGACATCTTTGAGAAATTAGATATTGTATACAATTATAACGTCGAGAAAGATAGTCATCTCAAAGTCATTGAATTTTATAATTACAAATTCAGTGGAAATATAATACAGGACATAAGTAAACTACAGAATTTGGCTTTTGAATTGGAATCTACTCAAAATAAAATAAATGAAGAAATGATAATTCAAAAGATTTTAACAATTTTGCCCACAACATTAAATCATTTTAGAACAGTTTGGGAAATAACCCCGAAATGTGATAAAAATATTCACACTCTCACAGAAAGAATTCAAAAGGAAATACGGTTAATCGAAAATACAACTGAAATACCCGCTAATATTAATGAAGTTTTTAAGAGCGATAAAAGAAAGTGCTTTATCTGCAACAAAATAGGACATATTGCCAGATTTTGTAACAATAAACAATGTGCAATATGTAATAAAAATGGACACACTTCTATTGAATGTTTTTCAACAAAAACTTGCAAGAAATGTAATAAAAAGGGACACATAGAAAAGTTTTGTCGCATGTTTACCATGGTAAGCGAACAAATAGATAACGAAATTTCAATCAAAGCGATTATTGACTCTGGTGCATCTTCCCACATGTTCAATGATTATAATATTATACATTTTACAGAAAAGATAAACACAGAAATAAGATGTGCAAATGCTGGAAACCTCGTCGCTCAAGCAATAGGCACGATAAATACAAATACTTTTGACCTGCAAAAGGTATTATATGTTCCTGAAATATCAAGAAACCTGATTTCTGTAAGTTCAATTACTGACCATGGTGGATCTGTACTCTTCGCTGGAAACAAGGTATTTATAAAGAATAATAACCATATTATATTGAGTGGGTACAAAACTAGAAACGGCTTGTATGAGACAAGTTTTTATGCAAAGAGTGTCCGCGAAGCTTTGCTTTCTGAAACTGTCGATACCTGGCATCGTCGGCTGGGTCACGTATCGGATGTGCGGCGCCTAGCTAAATTAGTTAACGGAATTAAAATTGGGGGGGATAATCGAGAAAAATTTTGCGAAATTTGTATTAAAGCCAAAATGAGTAGGAAACCGTTCATAAATAATAGGGTTAAAGCAACATTTCCTTTGGAAATTATCCATACGGATGTTTGCGGAGCAATAGAAACTCCCACTTGGGACAACAAAAAATATTTTATTACATTTTTAGATGATTTTACGCATTTTTGTGTCGTGTACTTAATCACCTTTAAAAGTGAAGCCTTTGATAAAATAAAACAATTTGTGACTTTAGCGGAAAATCATTTTAATTCAAAAGTGAAGAAAATCAGATGCGACAATGGGAGGGAATATTCGAACAATAACCTAATGTCTTGGTGTAACTCGAAGGGCATTATTCTTGACTTAACAATACCCTACACGCCACAATTAAATGGGAAAGCAGAAAGATTGAACAGGACGTTATTAGAAAGAACAAGAGCTTTAATGTTTGATGGTTGTGTTCCAAACTACCTATGGGGCGAAGCACTCTTAACTGCAAGCTTCCTTATTAACAGAAGTCCCACCGAAGGCAGAGACAAAACTCCAGCCGAGATGTGGTTTGGTATCAAGCCAGACGTATCTAATGTTAGAAGATTTGGTTCAACAGCTTACTATAAAATAAACTCTGGTGTACGAAAGTTGGACGTTAGATGTGATAAAGGAATCCTGATAGGCTACGTCAGGAATGGTTACAAAATATGGGTGGATGAAACTGAAACAATTGTAAAAGCGAGAGATGTTAGAATAAATGAAAATGAGCAAGGTATATATTTAAATGAAGGAAATGGTGATAGAAGTGGAGGTTTTTGGAGGATGGATGAAGAAAATCAAGAGTCAGTTGGTGAAGGCACAACACAAAGAAGAATAGATAATAGTCAGGAAGAAAATCAAGTCGGAAGAGTCAACAACAACGAAGATCGAGAAGGTGATATATTAAGAGAAAGAGGAAGAAGTAGAAGTAATGAGAGTGTTCGAGAAGGTGAAATATTAAGAAGAATAGTAAGTAGTAGAAATATTGAGAATGTTCGAGAAGGCGATTTTCATTTGAGAAGATTGGGTAGCGAAACAAGCGAAGACGAAACAAATGAAGGCGAAACAGAAGTTGAAACAAATGACAACGAAACAAATGACAACGAAACAAATGAGAACGAAACAAATAACAATGAAACAATTGAAGTTGAAAGAAATGAAAGAGAAACAAACGAAGTTGAAGAAGAAATAGAACAAAATAATGAAGTTTATTCTGATGGAAATGAAGAATTCTTTGATACTGAACAAATTGAAAATCGGGTCGAAAATAATGAAAGTCGAAATAATAGGGATAATAGTCAAAATAGAAGAGTTCAACCTGCCAGAGAACGTAGACCACCAGATAGATATAAAGATTATCTGATGGATTATGACACTGAAGCATCAATGTTGACATACGAGGAGGCAATAGAATCGAAAGAAAAGGGCAAATGGAAACAAGCTATAAAAGAAGAAATTAAATCCCTTGAAGAAAATAAGACGTGGTCATTTGTGGATGAACAGGAAGCAGTAGGAAGAAAATTAGTCACCAGTAAATGGATTTTTACCATCAAGTCCGATGGTCGATACAAAGCCAGACTAGTGGCAAGAGGTTTTCAACAAAAATACAAGATCGATTATGATGAAACGTATAGTCCAGTGGTCAACAGTACTTCGTTGAGGGTATTATTATCAATCGCAGCAGATAAAGGTTTAAAAATGAAACAGTTCGATGTAAAAACAGCATTTTTACACGGAGACCTAAAAGAAAGTATCTATATGAAGGTGCCAAATGGATACAATAATAAAGAAGGTAAGGTATGCAAATTGAACAAGAGCTTATATGGATTAAAACAAGCCCCGTTAATGTGGAATATAAAATTTACAGATTTTTTGACAAAGATGGGTTTCAAACAAATGAAACAAGATCAATGTATATTTGTCATGGAAGGCGAAAGAAGGATTATCCTTGCGGTATATGTAGATGATGGATTGGTTTTCGGTGAAAGAGAAGAAGATCTTCTTCACACAATAGAAACGATTGGAAAAGCCTTTGAGTTAAGAGTCTGTGATGAAGTAACTAATTACATAGGTTTAGATATTAAACAAGATGAAAATGGGATTAAAATTTTTCAAAAGACTTACAGTGAGAAAATAGTCAAGAAATTTAACTTGAATAATGCTAGAGAATGTAAATGTCCAACTATATTGATAGAACAACATTCATCTGAGAAAATTGATAAAAAATCTCATGAGCTTTACCGTGAAATGATAGGGTCATTGTTATATCTCGCGAATAAAACACGACCAGACATAAGTTTTCATGTAGGTTATTGTTCGAGACATCAAAATTCTCCAAATCTAAATGATTTTAATAATGCTAAAACGATTTTGCGATTTATCAAAGGATCAACAGGAAAAGGGATTCACTTTACGAAAGGTGATAAAGTTCTCAGGGGTTATAGTGATTCGGATTTTGCGGGAGATCCAGATACTAGGCGCAGCACTTCAGGTTCTGTGATTTGGCTGAACGGTGGACCAGTGGCATGGAGATCAAGAAAACAATCAGTAGTCGCGCTAAGCAGCACAGAAGCAGAATACATAGCGGCAGCTGAATGCTGTAAGGAATTGCTTTACATAAGGGACCTGATCTATGAGATAACCAAAGAAAAACTTGAAGTTGAGATGAGAGTGGATAACCAATCAGCAATTTGGCTTATGAAAAAAGGAATTATGGGCAATAGAAGCAAGCATATAGACGTGAAATATTGTTACTTAAAAGAAAAAATAGATGAGAATCAGATTACAGTAAAATACTGTCCAACAGGATCACAACTGGCTGATATACTAACTAAAAGTTTACCGGCTGTAAAGTTTGAAAAATGTCAACGAAGATTAGTGTATGAGTGACAATGTGAGTCGTAGAGTGTAGTATAAGTGCGGGCTAAAGTGAACTTTATTCTTTTTCGGTTAATGTCGGGGTTTATTTTATATCTTATGGTAGTATGTAAGGTTTTATAGGGTGTGTAAACATTTAATATGTATAAAAGGAAAAACACTTAAGGATTATTGAAATACGTAACAAGTTCAGACAGATTTAAAGGGGTGCTTAATAATGACAGATTTAAGGGGGTGCTTAATAATGATTCACTTAAGGGGGTGTATGTAATGTAATATTAATTGAATCATTATTTAACATTTAACTTGTCAAAAGAAGAGTAAAAAATTTAAAATTTTTATTTCTTTACACATTTTCTGAAGATATCCTTAAGTATTTTTTTCTAGATTTTTAAAATTGAATATATATGAGGTATTGTATTTTTTATATGTTTAGTGATGGTGAATCGAGTGGAAGAAAATAAAAGAATATAGTTGAGGTTATTTTTATATGATGGTGATGAGTCGAGTGGGAGAAAAGCAAATAAGATAGTTGAGGTTATTTATATATGATGATGGTGGTCGAGTCGAGTGGGAGAAAATAAAGATGATAGTTATACTTATGTATTTATATATGATAATGATGATGAGTCGAGTGGGAGAAAATAAAATAGATAGTTATACTTATTTATATGATGATGATATCATAGTGGTGTTGATATGAGTGGGAGAAGATGAAGATAAAACAAGATAGTTGTAGTTATTTATGTCAGTGGTGACGTGATGTGTCGAGTGGTGAAAATAGAGATAGATATGGAATAAATAGTTCATATTGTTTGTGGTGAAAGATATACAGGGTGAAAATGTTTATATAGTAAAGTTGAAAATTTGATATACAGGTTGAATATTTTTGATATTGTATTTTAAAATATACAGGTTGAGTTATTATTGGGTAGTGAATTTTCGAAATTAATTTGATGATGTATAAAATATAATTTTGGGAAACATTGTTTAGATGCAGTAGGTAAATTAAATTAATTAAAGAAATTGTTATTAATGTTTTTACAAGCAGAGTCGATTGAGGGGGTGTGTTAAAGTATAGAGGTTCAATTGCCAATCGACTCACGCTTGACACAAGATTTAAATATAGAATGTTGATATTTGTGGTATGTCAATTTGAATGTTAGACATATCTCTCTTCTGACTGACTCAATGCGGGAAACTCGTGTTTGTTGATTATTAAATCATAATAAATACTCTAATGGATATCTAGTGCCTTCACTTTATTCAATAAAGCCCCAAAGACCTCCTACAAAATTCAATAACAGTCAGTTTATTACACAAAAAGTAAAATAAGTTTCTTGTCCTGTTCGAAAATATCTTAATAAATTGTTGATCGAATAATCAACTGGCGATGTTGAAAAAGATACAACATAAAATTAATTACCTATGTTTGTCTAATATAGGTACAAACCAATTTAAGAATGTCTTTCAATACCTACTATAACCTACTTTGTCATCAATGAATATAAAAAAACGCCATCATAATACAGGGTGTTAATTTGCAAGCGTGCCATATTTAAAGAAAAAATAGTAATTAATGTTACCAGTTAATGCAGTCTACTAACAGTCTCCCATATTCAAGGAAGCCGTCGATAAAAATAATACTTATTTTTAGGGTTTGAATAGGAATAACCTAAGATGGAAGGTGCTGCGACATGCACGTAATGGGAAAAGACCGAGACCCCGCCCCGTTGCCAAGTTGGCACCGAGTGAAAGAAACAGCAATAACAACAAGAAACATATGATTTCAGATTTCCCTTCCTACTCTCACGGGCTTAGGACCGACAAAACAACCAATTTCTTTGGTAGGAGGTTAGTAGGTATTAAAATATTGCGCAAATTAGTTTATTTACAAGTTAGTATAAAAAGTAGGAAGTAGATAACATACCCAAGTACTAACCTACCTTCAAATAAATCGTTGATCAGACGTAGTTAAAAGTCTGAAATCACCGTAATTTACACTAATTGAGACGTTATTTACAGGGTACTTACAATGATTAAGTTGTACGGAGCAATTGTTCGAAGTGGCCACCGTTCTGAGCTATGCAAAGTTTCGCACGACGACACAAATTACTTTTTAAATGCAACATAAACTCATTTTGCCTAACAGTTTGGAAGGCAGAAATAATCCTTTCACGCAACACAGCCGCATTGTTAACTTCTTCAGCATACACTAGTCTTTTAACTTCTCCCCACAAATAAAAGTCTAGGGGAGTAAGATCCGTAGTGCGGTTGAGCACCGTCCTGCTGAAAATAGAGGTTTTGAAGATCGTTCAATGGCACGTCCTCCAACATCTCATCAACCATGTGGTGCACGGCGGTGGCGGCGCGCGCACATTAGGTAGAAATGAAAGAGCGTGCGATACCGGCACGTGCGCACGTCACAAATGATGTCTGGTCACTGAGTGGCTAGGCTAATTGGGGGCTGGGGGTGCGCTCGCGCGGCGTGTTTGTTCTATCTGCGCATGCGCCTGCCGCTCGGGGTGCGAATGTGTGTGTTTGTGTGGATGCGCGTGGTTGCCAAACCGTCCTCCGAAAATTTAGGGATGTGCGAGATAATTCGATATTAGAGCTGGGCGTTTTCTTTATCGATAAAAAATGTGACGTCAGTGAACAAAAGAAAAAAATCGACTCTTCTTTTATGATTGATTTTTGTTTATAATCAGCAGTATAATCACGTCCTAAAATATGGCACGCTTGCAAATTAACAGCCTGTATAATGGAGATGAAGTAACACAAAAGTAACATATTGGGTCGTGTAACATGGAGGTAACATGAGAGGGCCAAAAGTAACGTAAAATGTTCCTTTTGTAACATTCTGGTAACGCTGCAGTGCAGTTGCTGCACTGCACAGTGGTGCCAGATTAGGCGATTTATCGCCATTTGGGCTATCTCTGAGGGTGAAATGGCGACCTGAAATGGCAATCGGCGACCAGTCGCCATTTGGGCTACAATAAATTTTTTTTCGGCGACTTTTGGGCTACTTTGAAACCGTGATGCGTTCAAATTAGCAATCTTTTACTGCAGTAAAGCCAGTAAAAGCCGGGCTCTCTCACAACGCAAGTTTTTCTGTTAACATTTTATTGTTTTGTGAACTGATTTCCTATTACAAAAGCAATGATCAAACTACACAATTCAAAAACTATCTATGAATGTACTCCAGAAGGTGCTGGCTGGACCCTCCAGTGCACCTTCAGGCTGATGATGAGGAAGGCTTGGAAGGCTTAATTTTATTAATAGCTGAGGCGGAGTCGCTCGCTCATAGCCCCCGGCCGCCTGAATGATCTTAAACGATCACGAAGGTTAAGCAAGATAGGGCGCGTTCAGGGCATGGATGGGTGACCGTTGTATGACCAACGCTAGTGGCGTTTTTCCAAGCGGTTCCGTGCTCCGCAAGGCACGTTAAGCAGTTGGCGCCGGCTGCCGCGATAGATTGCAGTCATTAAGCCAAGTCAGAGGCCTTACGGTTAGGGCGGCTTGAAAACTTCTGACAGTAAGACAAGCCACTACTCTTACAAGCATCCATCAATCCGGACTTGGCCCCCGTGGAGGAGTATGGCCTATACCTTCCTCAGAGAAGACACTCGTGCTTCTCGGTGGGGACATAATGGGTTGATGATGATGAGGCGGAGTAATCTTTGATTGTGATTGACCGCGATGGCATGTTATCTAATAATTTAATAATTTCTATGAAAAAAGTATAATTTTGGTTGAACTGAAGTTTATTTGCCATGTTTTTCATCACAATAATCTACATTTTGAAATGGTGCCTTAATAATTTTATTAGACATTAATTACATCGGGCCTGCGCTTTATTACAGTCCTTGCGGTGATTATAAGGGCTTGCGTTAATAAATTAGCGTTTTGGGCTACATAGGAAAATTTTTAGGCGATTTGGGCTACTTTTTTTCAAAATATGTGCGACTTTCGTCGGCCCAGATCTGGCAACACTGGCACTGCACTCGGCCAATGCATAACGTACCTACGTTTCTGAATCATTTCAAAAAGTCAAAATACAGATGGTTTTTTTCATTACAACGTTGTCTCCAACAACCAATTTAACGTTTGAATGGTCACGCAACGGTTGCAACATTCATATATATTTTTTATATTGGATATTTATGCTAGGCCTAGGAGCTCCGTACGACCTTGGTTCTATTTACAATTGCCAGGAAAAGCTATTTTCTTTGAGTAAATTAAATGTATACTGTCCTGACAAATAAATTTCAGTGAATATTCAATTACAAAACTCAGAATTTGTACTTGCCTCCAGAGGCGAATCCTCTCGCCCCAAAATCTTAAACAGGTGACATATTATTTAATCGGCAGTTTCTACTAACATTGCGCAGCGCACAACTCAACCAAATACTATAATTCCAGAAACTATGAGGAAGCAAGCACGTAGCCTACTCTATGATAAACTTCATAAAGGTGGAGTCTTGGTTTGCATTGGTTTAACACTGTATGGGTCAGTGCTTCTGGGAGACCATGTGTACAAGTACTTCAAGTATGTTCGTCCGAGGATACAGGCGTCGAAAGAGGCCGCAGAACGAGAGCTGTTAGCGGAAGGTTCTGCAGATAAATATGCTTAAAATTATTTCATGTTGGTACACATTTTAGCCTAGAATATAAATGAAAGCTTTGTTGATTTATGGTTATTGAATACATAATATTTAGTTTTCGATAAATGCGTTGAATCATTATATTATTTAATTGTATTTACAGTAGGTAATAATGTGCATTGGAGCCTTCACATTAATGTTACATCTCCAAAACTGAGGAGGCGGGTAGGTCGCAGATATCTGATTGCTGGTTCAGAATATTTTATAGTCTGAGAACACACTTATCTGTGTCACCCGTATTTGTAAGTAACAGTAATATTAGTGTATTGATTATTTTTGAACTAAAACTTTCCTAAGCACTACACATTGTAAACTTTTAGTCTCAATCTAATTACATACTTACTTACTAAACTTACTTACTGTATTGATTATGTGGTGATGGATTTGATTAAAATACAGATACATTATAAATTAAACCTTTGTACTTTAAGAGATTAGGTAGTGGCGGAAAGGTAGTAAAGGGAAGGCTGATTGGGGAAATTGAGAATCAGCCATCCGAAGGCTGACTCTCAATTTCCCCAATGTTGGAAATCCATAAAGTCGGAATTGTAAAAAAGTAATGCTTCTCTCAGAGAATCTATAAGTAAAACACTGAATAACTAAGGTATAATTTTACCAAAAGTTTTCACTGACACTTATAAATGCATTCAGTCAGATCAGAGAGTGATATGTAAAAAAAAAAATGGTATTTATTTTTCTCTACAATTAAATACTCTTCATTGTAGGTATAATCTAAAATCCGAGGAAAAGTCAATTACAGTCACTTGGTACAAAACGCGCCATACAAATCTGCCTTAGACTATGATGTCACTCCCTCATGTAATCCCTTATATTTTATGATTTGTTTACCAATATTTGAGCAAAATAATGTTTCTAAGCATCTTCAGCACCCTTATAAAAAAAATGTTTACAATTCAATGAAAAATCCAAAGCTATAAGTTTCTTATCATTAAAGTAACTTAATTTTTCACATTTGAGTGATCTCAAATACCCTGAAAAAATATATTTATGGTTTTATTTTTAACTTTATAGGTTTATGTTTTCTAGAGGTATAAAAGCAACGTCACTTCAATGTGACACAACCCAAGAAAATAAAAACAGTTGAATTTAGAATCTCCTCCTTTTTTGAAGTTGGTAAAAAGATAATCAATTCTTTACATACATGCTCAAGTCCCCAATATTTTTTTTTGTTAGATAATTTTCATCACAGAATGTTGATTTATAAGTAGATCTTTTGAATGAAGCCAAAGAGTTAGGTTTGTCAGGATTGTGGCAAGTGTCCCTTAGTCTCTGTCTACTTACTCCTCTGGGATACAAGCATGATTTTATGTATGTATGTTTTTTTTTGTTTTGTTGAATATATAAAATTCATGTGTCAGTGTTACTGCGCATACTTCTCCGAAACGACTTGACCGATTTTGATGAAATTTTATATGTGTATTCGGTAGATCTGAGAATAGGTTGTTATATATTTTTAATAGCCCTAAATGATAAGGGTGGTCCACTAGACATATTTTATCTGGCAAAACTACGTTTGCTGGGTTATAGTTATATTATATGTTATAGAATAGAATAGAATATTCTTTATTGCACACTAGAAAAAAATACAAAAAGAAACACAAAATACATATTTACAAATGTTCATGGTAACTAGGTACAATTGGCGGCCTTATTACTAAAAGCAATTAAATTTTAAATTTATAAATTATTATTATATTATTATCAACAATTAATGGGGTACGTAAATATGTAGTTTAAACTCAACCCCAATAACTCAAGAACTGCTGCATTACGATACCTAATTGCAATCAGTACCTAGTATCCAGGGTTTTCTGCCTATGGTCAAGGGTGCGATTCGTCCTAATACGCTGTCGGTCAAAAGTGTCTTTGGTCAAATTACGTTTGTCAAAAGTGCAAATATAAATATACAATTAAATACCCCTCACGTCCAGCTCCGGAGCTCCAAAAAGCCTATCTAGGCGTAAGTTTAGGCGCTCACTCACGCCTAAAGATTAAACATGGTCACCTCTCAACAAAAACCTCTAAAGCGGCTTATAGCTGAAATGCAACTTTCGATTTCATCATCAACCATCATGGCCCCACTGAGGGGCACGGGTCTCTTCCCTGAGGAAGGTATAGGCCATACTCCACCACGGGGGCCAAGTCCGGATTGATGGAGGCTTTTAAGAGTAGTGGCTGGTCTTACTCTATGGCCTCTGACTTGGCTTAACGACTGCCATCTATCGACGGCAGCCAGCACCAACTGCTTAACATGCCTTGCGAAGCATGGAACCGCTCGGAAAAATGCCATTAGCGTTATCATAAACGGTCACCCATCCGCGCATTGAACGCGCCCTATGTTGCTTAACCTTCGTGATCGTTTAAGATCACTCAGGCGGCCAGGGCTGCGAGCAATTCTTTGATTCAGCCGATTGATGACCTATGATTTTATACAGTGTGTCCCTGGATAAAGTGCAATCCCGAAAGGGGATGAAACTAGACCATGAATCATTGACTAGAAAAATATAAAAAAAAATTATAAAAAATTATTGTAGGATTTATTGGTATTTTAAGATTTTCATGTTTCATTAAAAACTCTATGTACAAACGTATTGATTTCTTCCAAAATAATGGGTCTATTTCTTTGAAATAAAAAAAAAAACAGTATGCCTAATACCTGGCGATGACCATGAAATAATAAATAGTCCGCAAAAAAGTAACTATCTTGGGTAAAAAAATGTATTTTTATGAAAAAAATGATTTTTTTAGACGTTTATTTTAAAAAACTTCAAATTACTAAAAAAATGTGACCTATAACTATGTAATTTTATAGCTTACTTTTAATCTTTACCATTTTAGCTTCCAAATAAAAAAAAAACAATGTTCTAACTAAAAAATTGGCTAGGTAGGAGTTATTTACATTTTACTAGGTAATAAAAGTCAGACTTTAATCACAATAACTTTATTAATAAAATTATCCGTAATTTACAAATTTGCATTTTTATTTAATGCATTAAATGTTCAAAATGGCCTCCTCGATTTTGCAAGCACATTACTGCACGAATATTAATTTGGTTAGTGGCTCTGCGAATCATTCCTGGATCATTTTTAATGTCATTTGCGCACTGAATTATTCGGTCGTGCAACTGTGCCTCGGTATTTATTGGCGTGCTGTATACTCTTTGCTTCATGACACCCCATAAAAAATAATCTAGGGGTGTCAGATCAGGTGAACGCGCTGGCCAGCCTACTGGCCCTCCTCGGCCAATCCACCGGTTCGGGTAATTTTCGTTCAAAAATCGCCCATAATGTGCAGGACATCCATCAATTTGGAGATACATACGCCCACGCCGTCTCGTAGCCAGGGGAACATCTTCCATCAACATGGGTAAATTTTGTAGTAATTCTAAAAAACGTTCAGCATTTAGGGTTCTGGGTAAAATGACTGGACCAATTAAAATGTCGTCGATTAAGACTGCCCATACGTTTATTGAAAATTTTACTTGAAAAGTAGATGCCCGCTTCAATCGTGGATTTTCGTGAGACCACTGGTGCAAATTTCTGCAGTTTGTAATGCCGTCTCGGGTAAATGTCGCTTTGTCCATCCAAAAAATGCGTTTGGGAAAATTTGGGTCAGCTCTAATTTTTCTTAGAATCCACGTCGACATCACGCATCTTGGACGATTATCTACATTTTCGTGTAAATGTTGTACTCGTTGGTAATGGAAAGGATGCAATCCCTCCTTTTTCAAAATTCGCCAGACAGACGTCTTCGATATGCCATGACGCAACGCTAATCGTCTTATGCTTGTTGTAGGGTCAGCAAACAGATCGTTTAAAATGGCCTCTTCTATCGCATTGTCAATAACGACAGCTGGTTGCTCACGGCGATCTCGTGCCAAACCAAGTCCAATGTTGGAGAGCCTCCTATGAATCTCTTGAAAATTTCGAGCTGAGGGTATGAGTCTGCCCGGGAAAGCATTTATGTATGCAGTCCGAGCGACTGTTGTGCGACCATGTGACATGCCATAATAATAATGCATGTCGGCTATTTCTCGAGGTGAGAACTCTGTCAATCGCGGCATTTCGTCAACACTTAACAGCAGAACAGGAACAGTCCAAACGTAACGAACAGTATAAAACGTAACAGTCAACAATGTAACAAAAACTTAATAACAAATCAACGAGAACACAATGCGAGAACGAGAACAGTAGTAGCAGCGGCGAGAATATCGGAGCGACTGTGTAAGTCCTGTTTCGAACCCCTGCCTCCCCTCCCCTCGCCTTCCCTCTACCTGAGTGTAGAACAAAAGGACTGCGACTGCCGAAGGGCACAGAGTAGGACGGAAACAATGGAAAAAACGGTCTCTACCTGCACGGTAACACGATTAGGCTCCACTTTAAAAGTTCGTAGATAGCGTGTTTTTTTAGTTAGAACATTGTTTTTTTTTTATTTGGAAGCTAAAATGGTAAAGAATAAAAGTAAGCTATAAAATTACATAGTTATAGGGCACATTTTTTTAGTAATTTGAAGTTTTTTAAAATAAACGTCTAAAAAAATCATTTTTTTCATAAAAATACATTTTTTTACCCAAGATAGTTACTTTTTTGCGGACTATTTATTATTTCATGGTCATCGCCAGGTATTAGGCATACTGTATTTTTTTATTTCAAAGAAATAGACCCATTATTTTGGAAGAAATCAATACTTTTGTACATAGAGTCCTTAATGAAACATGAAAATCTTAAAATACCAATAAATCCTACAATAATTTTTTATAATTTTTTTTTATATTTTTCTAGTCAATGATTCATGGTCTAGTTTCATCCCCTTTCGGGATTGCACTTTATCCAGGGACACACTGTAGATATAACATAGGAAGGTACAAATTAATAGTGATGGAATATAACATTAAAGTTGCCTTTAACATGAAGGATAGTAACAAAAATCAATCTACCTCAAGAAAAAAAAAAGTGTAGCAACACAGTGGTCATCAATTTTGTAATAATATCATGCCTGTCCACTAGGCGGCGATGTCTGATAATTCCGCATATAATTTAAACTCTTCGGAATTTTCCTCACTTTATATGACGTTCAATCCACATCGTTCTATTTTTGGCACATGTGCCAACGCATACGCGCATCAAAATCTCAATCATCTTCCAATGAACTACCTATCTATTAAATCTAGTAGTAAGTAAGTCGACAGATCCATAACAACACCCTGTATAACGCCTTAGCAGCCGGAACGTGTGTCGGTCGAGACGTATGCCAATGAAATGAAGCGAAATAAATATACATTACGTTACCTGTTGCGTGTGTGATACTTTAATATATTGTAAAGCTATACATCCCGGGATGGATGATTTATCAAATAATTTACAATACATTAGTTTAATTAAGAAAATATGTACTCACATCCTTAAGGATTTCAATAAGAAATGTTGTTATTTTCACCGTACTCCAGCCGCAATCACTTGCCACGTCGCCATTTTCAAACAAAACGGCACATTAAGCCTTTGACCTTATTCCAAGCCTACAAATTGAGATGGCAACCCCGTTTCCACAGACAAGCACGTCAAATATCCCCCCGTTTACCTCGTTTTTACACCTTCCTGCTAATCTGTGGCGCCAAACCAGCGGCGAGGGCGGCGGAAACCGGCGCCTCGTGGCTCATTGGCGTTTCGTTTTTCAAAGTGACAACACGTCTTAGTGTCGTTAGCAGTGAAATATTTGAAAAAATTCCGTTAAATTTATCTAAAACTTTGCAACGATGGAAAGAAGTGCTGATATTGAAGTGACAAGTGAAAAAAGTGTTTTTAATGAAGCCCCCCGCGGTCTTGGGAAGTCGGTTTCTACCGATTCGTCGTCGTCGAGTTCATCGTCGGCGGCGTCTAGTCGCAGGCGCCGGCGCCGACGCCGTCGCCGTCGCCGCCGTGCGAGAAAGCACGACCGCCTGGACCAGTTGGAGAAGGTGGTACGAGATCTGGCTGATCAGGTGGGATCCTTCCATAATACTTGTACTTCTTTTCCCGACAATTTACCCAAAAGTACAGAACTAGATCTCGATAGTGATGCACTATCCATTATGGCAGTTGATGATTTAAGAGATGCACCTTCAGAGGAAATAGTAAAACCCACTTCGGAATCCGTTAAACTTAAAATGGAGACTACCCTCAAATCATCAACTGCAAAAACGTCTAACGAGCATGCGGAAATTCTTGAAAAGCTTCAACACTTTAATTCGGTATGTAAAGTATTTTTCAGGTATTATTTTTATATTTTTATTTCATAAAACATTTAATTTTAAGCCACTAATTTGAAGCTTTTTATTTTCCAAGTAACGGTTTTTTTTAAATTATTTTTTAAAGTATTATTCGTGATGACGTCATTTCGTAGCCTGAATAGCTTTAAGTCTTTGCCACGTTTTCAGTACATACAAGTCAAGTGTCAACTGTCTGTTGTCAATGTCAAGTTTGAAGTTATCTATTAGTGTTTTTGTATGTACTGAAAACGTGGCAAAGACTTAAAGCTATTCAGGCTACGAAATGACGTCATCACGAATAATACTTTAAAAAATAATAAAAAAAAACCGTTACTTGGAAAATAAAAAGCTTCAAATTAGTGGCTTAAAATTTAATGTTTTATGAAATAAAAATATAAAAATAATACCTGAAAAATACTTTACACACCGAATTCGCCAGATTGGTCTCAAGTAAGGTATGCCGACGCCCAAAAAACATATGTCTCATCTCCCGGCTTTACCGAGCTGGAATGTAACGATATAGTTCGATCTTTCGACCGCAATCGCGCACTCGCGGTAACTGAAAAAACACTGGCCGCAATATCTCACGCCTTAATTGTTCAGAATGAATTTTTGCAGCAAGGCTTTGATAACCTATTTGCATGGCTCGATTCCGCGACTAATGGATTGTCAATTCAAGATGTTAAAAACAAAATCGACGAAACTTTTTCGTCCCAGTATAATAAAATACATTTGGACTTGCTGCAAATGGTTTGTGGGCGTCGTGCAGACCTTGTACAGCAACGCAGAGATTATGTGCTGAGTTTTGTCAAAGATAAATGTCTGAAGGAGACTTTGCGAAAGATACCTCCCACACTGGAGAATCTTTTCGATGACAAAAAGTTTTCTGACCTAGTTTCTAAGAATGGTGGTATCGAAAAGGTATTTGTTTCGGTTTCGCGAACTTCTAGCCAAGGAACTGTCTCAAAAAGGCCTCTTGCGCAAAGAGTGTCAAATTTGGAGCCTAAAAAATTGATGACTTTCTCGCGAAACTACGCAGGGCCTTCGACTGGTGGCTCAAACTTTCCCCCTGCGCAAGGGCGGAAACGCAAAGCCGACGATTCCTTTCGTGAAAGGCCCAGATCAGAAAAATTCTATAAAAACCGGAGTGGTAAACGTTCCAACAGGCGTTATGACTGACTATCCGACTTTCCGTGCTGGCCAATTAAAACTACGAGCCCATGTCTGGAAGGAGCTCGGGGCACCGGTTCATCTTTTAAAGGTAATATCTGGCTACAAGATTCCGTTTTACAAAAAGGCTCCATTAGTGCATCCGGCAAGAATATCTTCGGTTTTCATGACAAAAGACTCTCTAGCAATGAAGGAGCAAATGGAAAGCCTCGTCAATCAAGGCGTTCTGGAAGTGGCACCAGAGACTCCGAGCTTCGTCTCGAGCGTCTTTCTTGTTCCCAAGAGCGACGGCGCTATGAGACCGGTCTTCAATCTCAAGCGCCTAAACAGTTATGTGTATACAACCAAATTCCGCCTCACCAACATGTACAAACTGCCCGACTTCCTCCAGAAAAACGACTGGTTAGTAAAGCTGGACCTGCACAACGCGTATTTCCATGTACCAATAAAAACTGTCCACCGGAGATTCTTGCGAGTGGTGTTCCGGAGACGTCTGTGGCAGTTAACTTGCCTGCCGTTCGGTCTTTCTACGGCACCCAAGGTATTCGCTTCCATAACGAACTGGATTGCGGAGATTCTGAGGCGGAGCGGAGTAAGAGTAATTGTATATTTAGACGATTTTCTAATAGCGTCTCAAAGTCACCAAATCTTGTGCTACCAGATAAAACACACCGTTCGACTTCTCCAAAGACTCGGTTGGACAATCAACTTCAAAAAATCAACTCTTTCCCCGCAACGAGCTGTAGAGTACTTAGGAATCCACTGGGTTCCATGGATCAACAAAAAATCTTTACCCGTAAAGAAAGTCAACAAAATTCTAACTCTGTCTCGAAAAATGCTTCACTTAGGGAGAGCTTCTTTGCGGGAGATACAACAGCTGCTCGGCCTTTGGAACTTTGTCAGCTTCGTTGTTCCCAGAGGAAGGTTAAACAGCAGGCCCCTGTTATGGTTCAGCCATCAATTGTTAGACGACGATCCCTTCAGAAAAGTAGACTTACCAAAGTCAGCCATGAAATCCCTAAGTTGGTGGCTGAAGCAAGCATGCTTTCAATCAAGCATTTGGACCCAAGCTCCGCAGTTTTTTCTATCGACCGATGCCTCAGGCTCAGGTTGGGGAGCCCAACTCAACGACAAAGTGCTGTCAGGTCATTGGACCACCAGGCAAAGACTTTTGCATTCCAATTTGCTCGAAATGACGGCAATATACAATGTATTATCCAAAAAGGGCCAGGAAATGTCTCAAAAGGCCCTTATGATCTTATCAGACAATCGCACTGTAGTTTCGTACCTTCGAAACGAAGGTGGGACGCATTCCATAGACATGATGCGCCTAACAGGCAGAGTTTTCCACTTACTCGATCGTTTTCAAATACAGATGTCGGTAAATTTTATCCCAGGTCGATACAATGTCGTCGCCGATCGTCTTTCCCGTTTTCAGCTTCAGACCGAGTGGCACTTGTTAAGTCAGGCTACAAATGCTATATTCGAAATCTGGGGGAACCCAGAGATAGACCTGTTTGCATCTCGGAGAGCTCACGTTGTCCCGTTGTATGCAACACTGGATCCAAACGATTGCCAAGCAGCGTTTGTCGACGCATTCAGTCAGATATGGAGTTATCGATTAGCATGGCTATTTCCTCCCCCGAGTCTGATACCTCGTGTCTTGTCCCACTTAAACGAGGCCAAAGGGATTTATCTACTTGTAGTTCCGGTTTGGGAAAAGGTTTTCTGGCGCAGCGATCTCACGAGCAGATCCCTAGCACCTCCTATTCAGATAAAAAATCTAGCACAGGTTTTGATAGATCTTCGCACTCAAGTCCCTCCACCAGATGTCAAGCGAATGAGTTTGGAAGTTTGGCCAATTCAGGGTGGGCCGCCTTACTAGACTCGATGATAATCAAAGACATCTTCTTTCGAGTAGTTGGAGAAAGTCTACGTTGACTTCCTATAAGCTCTCTATTTCGCTCAAATGTCAATGGGAGACAGTTAAAAGTGTGCTAACTACGGTACAGTGTCGCTATATTAAGAAATCGGTTTCCTACCCTTATTTTATTGAATCAAAAAATAAAGTGTCGGTTATTGGTTCTTGTCGGTCATTGGTGCCACTACGTTATGTTGGTTTTATTAAGAATAATTTTTAGATTATTATTGCCAAGCCATTTTACTAAAGGTGTCGGAGAATTGTGTCAAATGCGTAGTTACTGTCAATATGGTTGATAGTAACTGTACTATCATCAGCAAGAAGAGATATCGGATGATCGATTGATTTAGGCATGTCATTAATGTATAAAATAAATAACATGGGTCCCATAACACTGCGTCTTACCTACGCGCTTTGAGTCTGTAAGATTGTTCTGTCTTCGTTTTATAGTTTAATCTCGAGATTTCTGTAATTTTAAATCTATGTGTTAAGTAGGTATGAGCGTATTAAATCCAGAATGTTACCTTTTAAGTCGTAAGCGTCAAGCTTGGTTATTTGGATATTGTGGTCCACATAATCAAACGCTTGTGTCATGTCACAGTATATGGAACAAACTGGTGATGTTTTATCTATTTGACACATAACATTCTTTAGGAAGTCATATACTGCCATATTAATAGTTTTATTTCGACGGAAACCCTTTTGGCCACGCACAGGATCTAATTTTTTCTCTAAATATGTAAATTTGAATGTAGTAGTATTTTTCAAATATTTTAGAAAATACCGATATCAGAACAATCGGCCGGTAGTACTCCATCAATTCTTTATTTTATTTTATAAATAGCGGTGTAATAAGTGTGAGTTTGAAATCCTGTGGAAATATGCCCATCACTATGCTCAGATTTGTAATATAGCACCCTGTAAGGGTAACATATAATATATTGACATACCGCCTTAATTATTTTGTGGATATATCGTCTACACCCACACTATGTGTGTTTTTAAGATTTCTTATTATTTTATCAATACCTCAAGATGAACTAGGTGCCATAAACATAGATATAGTTTGACTATTTATGAGACGTTTCACTTTTTTTCCCGCACCTGGTACATATAGGTGTAATTTTTTTCAATAAAATAGTCCTTAAAAACTGTTGCTATATTGAAAGGTTTAATTATGTTAAGGACACAACCTTTAATAATTTGCCATGTTGTTTTTGATTTATTTATTGATGATTTTATTTTAATACTGTTTTGTGCCCTTTTTGTCAGATATTTAAATATTTTTTAAATAACTTAGTACAATTTTTAAGATATAATTTAATTTCAATATTGGGCTGTAATCTGAATTTCCAAAGTTTTTTTTTTTGCTGCATATTTTGTGCCTCGGGAGACCCGATTGGGCTTTGAACATACCTTTATTATACTTTTATTTTATGGAAAGCACAAGTCATAGAATGTGTTAAAGGAGACCGATACGCTTTCATACATTCTTGGGCCTAGATGTAAAGAGATGAGAGTGGTACCAATTAACAGCTTATATATTGTCAAATCATTTTTGAAAACTTTGCGGATTTTGGCAATCTGAGAGCAAAGTTAAGAAATTTGGTAAAATTGAGGTTATGCAACAAATTGACAGTAACATATTCTTAACAGCTGATTTTTTAACTATGATTGCTATTTTCTTATAAAAGACAGTAATGTACTACATTATTGTAGTTCTTATTGTATTGTGGGAGTGGGAGAATGTAACGAAACTCACAAATAGATTAAAAGATAGGGAAGACCAGGATTTGCGTCATTTCATCATCTAAAACTCGTCGGCCCAGTGTATTACATCGATTAGTCGCTGTGCCACATTCGTGCGACTTAACAATATACTAGAAGTCCGTAGAGATAAAACACTGGTCGAGGAATTTAATTGAAATACGCAAACGATACAAGACGAGAGACGAGTGGTAGGTAATCCGGTGATCAATGATCATAGAATGAAAGTCCGGGAGCTGTCACTGTCAGCACAGATTAAATACATTTGACAAACATAAGTAATAAATCGATCTGTAAACGAGAATCTAAGAGAATCGATTTTATAGTTGATATTCTGTTTTATTTTCAATTATTGACAACATAACTATTTATTCTGAAGAATTTGTTCACTTCAATTGTTGAAATCATTCACAGTAATCGATTACAGGAATCGAAACTCTATTTCATCAGTGCAATAAACTTGTTTTCAAGATTTCTCGTCCCCAGATTGTGAATTGAGCTAATTTTTATATCTTGAAACAGAAAAAAAAATTTTTTTATTTTAAACCTTATTTCAGCTTATTACGATTGGGCCCAGAGATCCCCGTCTCCATTGTCTAGCGACGATATGATAATGTAGGATTAGTCTTGTGGTAAACATCTGAGAAGGAAATTGATTTTATGTATTCTTCAAATTTATTTATATTTTCCTTTTTGTAGTCTTTTTTTTTGCCAATATTTTAAGGTTAGTGTTTTTTTTTACTGGAATGGTTATTATTTGCGCAGTATGATCAGAGAGTCCGAATTCTTACATCTCGGTCTTACATTTTTATAGCTGATTGCAAAATTATCTATGCAAGTTTTACTGACAAGGCGTGTAGGCTGCCTGATTGCCAATTTCATCGAGATTCATATAGCTGATTGTAAAATTATCTATGCAAGTTTTACTGACAAGGCGTGTAGGCTGCCTGATTGCCAATTTCATCGAGATTCAATCGAGAGTAATATTATTATTCTTTAGCCCGACAATATTAAAGTCTCCATCAATTACAATTTCATGAGACTTTAAATTTAGAAGCATAGTCTAACACTTTCTCTAACCATTAGAAAAATAGGTTCAAATTATTATGTTTTGGAACTCTGTACACACAAATAACTGTAATTTTAAGGTCAACTAGTTCCACTGCACAGCACTCAAATATGTTCAATAACGACATTTTTCTAGTTTCCGGGAGGTCATTGTGTTTATATTGTTTATGCACAAGTACACAAGATCCACCCCGCTTGCTCTTATTTCTACTATATACAGCAAGCCACCAGAGCATAGTTCGGTATATTTATGAATAATTCTTGTCCCGTCATGGTGAAATGTTCTGTTATACATACAAAATATATATTTATGTTTTTATCTCTTAGTTCCTCAAGGTTAATTGTCAATAGATCGGATTTATTTAAGAGCCCGGCTATGTTTTGATGAATTATTCTCAGAAATTTAGTCTCGAAAAAACATAGTATTACCCTTTTCTGTTGAATGATCTTTTTTTTTTATATTGAATAGCCCATTTCAATAAACTGTTTTATGTCCTTAAATTTACTATTTGCCTCATGTCATGTTTATTAAGTTGCCGGTGGTACTAGAGAACATATCCAGTGACAGATTCAGATTTGTATCTAAAAACCAGCAGTGTTTGTGTTTTTCCACATCAAGGTACAGTAAGATTTAAGAATTGTTCAGCTCTATAATTGGGTAGTTGACAAAATGTCAAATAAGTTACTTTAAAAAGGGAATTTAGTATGAAAATAGCGGTTTATGACGTCACATTTCAGAGCACTCTTTTTATGTTTCATCTATTTAAAAATTGTAATAACTAGTAATTGACTAAAAGAGATACATTTTCCGAAATATTTTGTAATTTTTGTGTTAATCGCGCATATCAAATAATTTATTGTTGGGCGTGTCAACTACCGTATTAAACATCAGAGTCCACAGATATATGTAGGTGGGCAAATTATTACATTTGTACCTATGTGTTATTTTTCTAGGACACTTCTCAATAAGTGTACAATCTCTGTTTTGCAAATCTTACTTTGTAAGATTGGACAGTTTGACCTCTAATCCCATTAGAAGCACATAAATATGTGCTGTAGGTTTGGAAAAGTGACAGAGAGAAAACTCTTTTGCATATAGGTAAGTCTTCCAGATTTTGCAGGCTGTTTCTATTTCTATCACTAATTATGAATAGTCTGGGTTTTCTTCTTATTTAATTTGGTTGGTCTGTTTGTGCTTGCTTTTTAGATGATTTCTGTGTTTGATCATTAGCTTTACATTCAGTCTGTTTTGGGTCGGCTTTTTGTAAGAAAGTTTTTTTTTTGTAAGTTTTCTTAATTTTTTAGCTTTCGAGTTATGTGTTTTTTTTTTTTTAAGTCGCATGTTGATAAAGGCGAGTTATTGTTTTCAGATTCCACCTGGACCTTTTTTTTTTTGCGCTTGCAGTTTAACTGATCGGCTTCTGCGGAATTGCTTCTGTTTTTCGAAGGTGTTCTTAGAGTTGTAAGAGATCATGTAACAGTTTTCAGAAGTTCGTTTTGTCTAATTAATTCATATTTTCTTGTTCGCGATTCGGTGTTTTCTAGATTTAAAGTTGAAAATGAGCGATTTGCAATTCGTTAGTTAATCTTTCAATCCTCTTTCTCATTTGTTTAATTGCTCGCTATAATCGTCGTCGTCTGATATATTGGGTAGACTACTCGCTGTGCCGTCTAATGTCCGTTCTATGACATGACTATTATTTTACTCTGATTCTGGGTGGTTGATCTGGCGTGAAGTGATATTTTCGAGGAAGTTCTGCATATTTACTTATTTTATTAATTGCAGTACGATCTCGGTTGAGAATAAGGAAACAAAAAGTGAAGATGTAACAGTGTCGCCTTTATTTTGAAGCGTCACTCATATTTGCAATATATTTTGGGTCATGCATGATTACTATTTAAAACTAATAAATTGAGCGAACCAATAGTATGTAATAGTTTCCCTACCTTACTCGACTCTGGCAAAAGCACAAACCGTGCAGTGCCACAATATAAAAAATATAAAAAATAAAATAGTATGTAGAGTACGCGCCGTCACTCATTACCGACGGAGACAACTTTGTCTTCATTGAAATAAGAACGAAAATGTCTTAACTCATCGGCATTCAGTGGTGGCGCGGACTTTAACTCTGTTTACATGTCAAAGTGACGTTCCGTTCCGTTCTTAAAAAACTAAATGAGAATCATAGTAACCGAATGTCATGATTGTGATACAGACACGCAGAACACAGGTAGTAATAGTTAAGTAGATAAAAGCTGAATAGGTAGAAGTCATCGAGAAAAACAAAATTAAATGTATTCCCGAAATTTAATTAATTTACCTAATACGAAGGGATTTAACAATAGGGAATGGATGAAAATATCAGAAGTGCTTGATATTTTTTTTGTTGATAGGAATAACCTTCCTTAACGCGGGAAAAAAGTTTAATTTTTTTTGGCCCCGTAGTTAATTTTTAAATATACTTAATATTTTTCCATTCGTCGTTCTGGGCTTAGTACGGCATATCAGACATATTCCTTAGTCCGCTACGTATGAAAAAAAATCCACCTTGAAAAGCTGTCAATGTCACCACAGAATTTTTTTTTAATACGTAGAGGACCAAGGAATATGTCTGTTCGAACCTCTGTAGCATACATACCTAAAGTTTGTAAGTTTGTACATGAAAAGTTGCCGTTTGATGTACAGATATAAAACATTATGCCAATCGATAGAGAAAATAATTATCACAAACAACAAATACTCTTTGACAAAATGTCCCCAATTTATTACTAGTTGTAACGCAAAATACTTTAAAATGATGATAATGGACAATTGAATGAATTAAATTGTTTTTTTATTATATTTTATATTTTCAAACGGGAATAACTCAGTAAGTATCACTTAATTTACTTTTTATTGACGTGCTTACCAACCCCTTTAGGTATGTTGCAAAGGACTTTTCTGTAACCTTTGTGTTTTGTTTGCTAAGAAGTTTATTAGAAAGTAAGTAATAAATAAATATTTACAGCCTGTGGCGAAATACGTAATGGTACTGAGCGACGGAAGAAAATGTTGAACTGGAAGAACTACCAACGAAGAAACCACGGCTCGATGTAGGTGCCCAAACTGACTGAATGAATTCCCCAAAAGAAGAAGCTTTGAATATTATGTTTGAATAGAAAAATTGTCAGGAGGTATAATAGAATATTTAATTTAATACTTAATAATTCTATTCTATTTTGTAATGTTTAGCTTTAATATTGTAAATGTAAAAAAAAAACATTCAAATGTTTGTCACCAATCTAGCTACATGAGTTTTATTCGCATTGGCAAGTTAGATTTTTTTATCTGAAATTACAATTTGTACACTAAAATTTGTCTGCAACAACATTTTGAATTTTTAAGTTAACCCTTGTCGAGACCAAGAGTACCATAATGATATAAAGTTCTAAATTGGTTAACTGAAAGTAATTTGTAAACTTATGTAGTTCAAAATATGATTAAGTTAATTACGCAGAATGAGTGCGATTTCCGTGATAAAAAGTAGCCTACTGTAACTGATGATAAGAAATGTAAGAAAAGTTCACTATTAATAACTGTGAATGTAAGTAAAGTTCACTATCTTGCATGTATCCATGCAAGATAGTGAACTTTACTTATTCTCAAATTAAAGGCCCAGACTCGAATCGAGCCATGAATGTATGCTAAGTAATTTTTGTAGCAATACCACTCATAAGGTTTTAAAAAAGTTTTTTAACATGGTTGAAGTTGAGATTTATCTTTACTCTTCTCTCTACTCTTCTTTTCCACTACAAACCTTATTTGAGGGCAGTATGTAATATACTGTACATACATTAACACTTAATAAGCAAGTTGTAAATTCTATACATTTAAATGAGTTAATTCTTTGTGTTTATTTTTAGATTAAAGCAAATTTTATGGCTTGATTTTGGCTTTCATTTTATAATGTTAAAACGTCGTTAAATGAAAATATAAGTATAATTAAAGTTCTTCAGTCAATGAATATACCTACCACTGTGTCGCCCATTATGGAAGTAAATGCCCAAGTTACTCCTAAAGAGAGAACTTCGCTCGTTCCTTCCGGCTGGCTTCCCTTATGTTTCGTCCGGTTTTCATTGACACCAAGGTCACCCTACTTAGAAAGAAATGGCATTCTCTAGTTCGAGCCTCCTTGTCAGGACATTTTTTTGTCAGAGTACTCAATCCTCTTTGATTATTACATCCAGGTACCAATAAACTTATTAAAATGAAAAAGCCACTAGATAAGAAAAATACCAAAAATTAAAATGTAGAAAAAAAACATGTGGTCAATACAAAACTAAAAGCTGTAAAGCCAAAGAGAGGGAGCTGTTTTTAGTTGATTAGCCAAGTGGATTCTGCGTCTCATGCGTCATTAGATTCACTAGCTGTTAACTTACTAAATTCAATGCTGTTAAGTTTATGAAGGAAGCTCATTTAGTAATTTGTGATGAGGTACCCATGACAAAGTTATGATAAGTATCCGATTTTCGCCTTGCATTCCTTCGTGAGTAGCCAGAACATGTCCAAAAGAGCAAGATTGGCTATCCGTAATAGTGTGCTGGTTCCAATACTGATATAATTGGGTATGGCAGAAGTCAGAAGAATCATGAAAGTAGGATTAGTGCAGTACAAATGAGATCCTTAAGAAATATGTGTGGTGTTATTTTGAATGACAGAATACGCAATAGTGTGATCAGAGACCGAGGATGTAGAGAAAGAGGTTGTAGTGAGTGACTAGAATTGAAAAAAGGAATGTTGCGTTGGTTTGGAGATTTGAAGAGGATGAACGAAGAAAGACTGACAAAGCAAATATATCGGGCGAATGTGAGTGGAAGGGCCGGTAAGGGACGCCCCAGTTGGACATACTTCGACCAAATAGGGGATGTATGAGCAAAGGGCAAGATGAAAAGTACCCGAAACCGATGTGGGTACATGCAACGACTAATGGATGTCGATGAAGCGAAAGTGATTTGTCAGGATAGTGGCAGGTGACAGTCCGTGGTCTCTGCCTACCCCTCTGGGATACAGGTGTGAGCTTATGTATCTGAATGTATTAAGATATTTATATCTACTGGTGGTTGATAAATACAGAGGCGTCACCATATACAAAAACATAGTGGAATATTATTTTGCGTCTACATTTTACCCGAGCGAAGCCGGGTTTTCGTCTAGTACATATATAATCAGAATTCGTGATTCGTGACTTAGGCGATAGACTTGATTCCAAACTTAGTTTCACATCCCATATCGATAGCATAATTAATAAATGTTACAGACAACTCGGTATTATTTTGAGACTGGGGAAGCCCTTAAACTTGCTTCAACTTACAAAACACTATTTAATAGTTATGTCCGCAGTCGCTTAGAATTTGCATCCACTGTTTGGCGGCCGTTCTACAATGTGCACATAGATAGGATAGAAGCGATACAAAATAAGTTTAAAAAAAATCTAAATTACCTACCGTACCGAAAATTACTTTTGTAACTACGCTGCTGGAGCCGAGCGCCACAAAATTACATCACTTCTCCAACACCGACGAACTGTTATTGATCATGTTCTTCTTTTTAAAATTCTTAATAATATTATTGACTCCTCAGTCCTCATCTCTGTTACGTAAAATAAGCTTCAAAGTTCCACGTAAGGTGCATTTGTCTATACTTGAGTATTGCGGTAAACAACAATGGCGTACTAATAAAATTTGACACTTACGGGGTTGGGAAACAGTGAATGAGCTATTTGATATTAGCAATATTTATTGGTGAATGAATGAATAGGGTTTTAGAAATGTTCATGAATGTGATGATTGTTACTTGGAGATACATGATAGATTATTATGTTAATAAAAAAATCAATCTTTAGCTTGCTATTAGCAGAAATAACATAAAAACTACCCACAATTTGAAATACCTACTACAAATTCAAAGGTAATGAACACCACCATATTCCATAGTGAAATAAAAAATGTAAATATAACATATTAAATATTATTTCAAATTTTGTTTAGAAATTAATAAAATTAGCGACTTTTGACCCGATACTACTCAGTATACAAAAAAAAAAACCGTATTAGGAGGTGCACTTCTGTGCCAGTCGATTCAGTCAGTCGCCAATTTGACACAGTGGAGATTCTCAATACAAGAGGCTAATTTTCTAGTCTAGTCCTAATTAACAAAGTTACGAAGTTAAAGAGGTTCACAAGGTTCAGTGGCGATGTAAGTGAAAATAAAATTATTTCTTCTTTTCTTAGACATTTTTACAAAGTGATTTTTAAATCTCTTCATCATCCCGATAGTGATTTTTAGGGTTCTTAACCGGAAAATGGGGCCAAATCACGAGTCTAGTCATAACTAGACAGCAATTCCTCTAAAAACCGGAGTTTTTGGCATGAATGCTAGTCCCAAGGCCTTGGCCCTAGGTTTTTGGTCATAGGACCTAAAAGTCTGTGTCAGATGTGCGTGTGCGTGGGCAGGTTAGTATTGCCATATCAAATTACAAAATAGATGGCGCGAGAAAAAAGTTATCTGTGAAAAAATATGGTAGACATTTATTCAACGGATATCTTTGCTGCAGCATAATACAAGGTGTCCCGTAAATCAACGTCAAGCCGGAACCAGGTGAAAAGGCAAGTCATAGTGGTTACCAGAAAAATATAAAAAAAGTAAAAAATTTTTTTTTATTATTTATTCAAGACATTTCACAAACATAATGGAAACTAAAATTAAAATTAGCAATTTTTGAAGTTATTTTTTTTAAAGTCTCCTTTTCTTCCAAGCTGGAGCAGAGCTGGTTTTGAAATTTTGTTAACAGTTTGAAGAAGCATTATTCAAAGTTACAAAACAAAAAAAATTGGAAAAAAGGAAAGAGTGGTGGCAACAGGATTTTAATTATTTTTTAAATGCCTATAACTTTTTTTCGTGCAATTTTTTATTATTTATTTTTCTGATAACCACTATGACTTGCCTTTTCACCTGGTTCCGGCTTGACGTCGATGTACGGGACACCCTGTATATTCTTTTTTGTGTTTTTTTGAATTTAAAGTCATGATTTATGAGCGCATAAAGAGACGAAGAACACTAACGGTGTTATTAATAACTCTCTATAAGATATTTTAAATGTGGTCCTTTAATGTTAAAAAGGCTTAAAAAGGGTTTAAAGAGTTGTTATAACTATTATGATGAGTTATTAACCCATAAACGTTAAAAAGCGTTGATAGCAATCAACGCTTTTACATACGCTTTTTCATTCACTTCAAATTGTTCTTTCATTCACTTGCACCCATCCCTACAACAAAATATCAAAACTAATCTGTGTGTTTTGCTAACTTGTGTCCTGATTTTATACTGAATTGCTATTTTGGTTAAAAAGACATATTTAAAGATAGTTTTGAGCAGTTTTCTGATTAATTAGATGCGTTAGTGTTTAAACTAGTGTTTAAAACTTATTGTGGTTATCTACGATGTGTGATGTCTTCGGAATGTTGTGATTTGTGCTCGAGTGAGGTTTGTTTACCGCAATACTCAAGTATAGACAAATGAACCTTAGAGGATCACGCAAGAGAGACGTTTTTTCACTAGGTATCATTTACTGTCCACAACGTGTGCCATCAAATTTTGATGGCACACGTTGTGGACAGAATCGTTTTATCAGACGTACATGTAAATTTTATAATGTGTCATGATTTTGATAAATTTGCGGCAAAAGTTCTATTTAATTTAACATTAAAACATTATTTTAGAACAACTGGTAATTTATAAGAAGTATTTAATATCATTTTTAACAGTTCATTATTTTAAAAGTGGCCATTTTGAATAGAATTACATTTTAACCGATTTGTCAGAAAATGGCGCCTAGTTCCATGCGCTCGCCTTTAGTCTATAAAAAGGAGGGCTCGACGATAAACCGTCAGTCTTGTTCTAGCGGTGTGATCAGGCGGAAGCTCTGCCCGATTTAAGAGTCTTGTTCTAGAGTTGTGATCGGGCGGAAGCTCTGCCCGATTTAAGAGTCTTGTTCTGGCGCTGTGATCAGGCGGAAGCTCTGCCCGATTTATGAATTTATATTTATGACTTATATTAAAAGTTAAATTGTGAAGTGAATTGTGTTGTTTCTTTATATATCAGAAGTGGGGATGCAACTTCTTGCCGATGAAACGTGAGTCCGTTTTATTTCTTTATGTAGGCTGTCTAATTTTTAAATTAATTTTGAAAGGCTGAAAATTTCAGAAAAATGTTTGCTGGAAGACGTGTTATCTGGGAATAAGTAATTTTTTGAAACGCATTGAACGTATTGATCTCAAGCGTAGAGGTCGAAGCATTAAGCATAGCAATAGTTATGTGAAGTTTTGAGATTAACGTCTGACAATGAAGATTAGAAATTTTTAGATGGACAAGTTTTATTCCACTCACATGGCTGGAAAGGCTTTATTTAATGGAGGCATGTAGGTGTGCTCGATTGTAGATTTAGATCCTTGTAGGTGTGATCTAATAACGTACTAATAAACGATCAGCCACGTAGGTGTGCTGAATTGTTCGGAACCATGTATGTGTGTTCCGTGTTACTTATGTGGAATAATGTAGGTGTATTCCAACATAAAGTGACTATTACTACGAAAGTACAGTCTAGACATGTGGGTGTGGTAAATTATTTAGAAACCTGTAGGTGTGTTTCAATAAAAAGTGCAAAAAAAGATATTTAAATAGACAATTGGCCATGTAGGTGTGCTAAGATGTGCAGTCATGTAGGTGTGTTCAAAGTTTTACTTTTATGATGTATATACTTACTTACTTACTGCGATGGCTCAGCGACCCGAAGTGGATCTTGGCCTCCGATACAAGAAGTCGCCACTTGTCTCTGTCCTGCGCGGTCTCCTGCCAGTCACCGGCCTGGAGCTCACGCAGGTCCTTGGCTACTTCGTCCCTCCAACGATGTCTGGGGCGGCCTACCGGTCTTTGGCCGCTTGGAAGCCCCGAGTACGCTCTCTTAACTGCTCGGTCCTCTTCCATTCTTTCCACGTGACCAAGCCAACGGATTCGGTGGGATGGGGTTATGATGTATATAGCCTGCAACAACATTGACGTTCATAAAGTAAATGTTCTATTTGGATTATGAATAAAATATTTGAATTTGAATTTGCCGAGTAGAGAACCATGTAGGTTTTCCATAGCCTATTAGTATTGTGCTGTTACTATTCTTATGACGAATGAAATTTATTAAAACTCCCATTCAGTATTAATTCAAAGTTGGCTAAAATACTTTTTTAAAAAGGCCATTAAACTTTTTTATTCTTATTCTTATTCTCAGCAACGTCTCAGGTATCCGAAAGTGCAGAGACACACTTTACTTTATGCAATGGCAAAATAATAACAATTATCGCTGCAGCTTTCCAAAAGTGTCTGACTTCGAAACTTTTGGTAGCCATCGTAGCGTTGATGCTGGAAATAAACATTAATTGTAATTTGTTGACTTGCAGAAGTAATACCTCCTTTGTGCGGTATAGGGTTCTGCAGCGGGAGTCCCCGGGATATATTGGAGACGCTTTCGGCGCGGATGTCACCGGTTTGTCGTTCCTTATACATATGTCAAATGCGAAAGATCCTACAGTTTAAAAAAAAGATAATATTTAAACAGACCAATTTGGATAATTTGTGTCGGAGGTCAAGACCCACTTCGGGTCGCTGAGCCAGCGCAGTAAGTGGTGGTCGAGTTGCGGAGGCAGTGTGGACCGTCAGTCTGACCGGCCGGCGGCCCTGGTAACTACACGGTATTGCCTCTAGATTAATGCATGCAGAATAATGCAGTGATATTTTAGGAATAAGGGCCTAGTTATTAAATAATATAAGATTTCGCCATGTTGCGTGCTATTTTACAAGCCAAAGGCCAAATATCGTGATTATGCTGAATTGCTTGATCTAAAAAGGGTGTTTTTTTTTTAATTGGTGAAATGAATATTGATTAATTAATTAAGGTCATAATCTGCCAAGTGTAATAATAATTGGTTTTACCTACGTGCACCGGAGGTTTGCACGATATCGGATGGCCGAATGTCATGATTTTGATAAATTTGCGGCAAAGGTTCTATTTAATTTAACATTAAAACATTATTTTAGAACAACTGGTAATTTATAAGAAGTATTTAATATCATTTTTAACAGTTCATTATTTTAAAAGTGGCCATTTTGAATAGAATTACATTTTAACGGATTTGACAGAAAATGGCGCCTAGTTCCACGCGCTCGCCTTTAGTCTATAAAAAGGAGGGCTCGACGATAAACCGTCAGTCTTGTTCTAGCGGTGTGATCAGGCGGAAGCTCTGCCCGATTTGAGAGTCTTGTTCTAGAGTTGTGATCGGGCGGAAGCTCTGCCCGATTTAAGAGTCTTGTTCTGGCGCTGTGATCAGGCGGAAGCTCTGCCCGATTTATGAATTTATATTTATAACTTACATTAAAAGTTAAATTGTGAAGTGATTATATAGTGATGTGAGATTTGTGAAGTGAATTGTGTTGTTTCTTTATACATGATAAGTTGAGTGAAATTGATATTTTCTGTAGTACACTAAGCTCATTTAAGAATAAAATTCGTCAGTTATTAGGCTAAAAGTTAGCTGGTTAATTTGTTATCTGTAAGCCTTGCAGGCACATGTTCCTGTTCTAATACCTATATATTATACAAAAATTGTAAATTCGGAAAACTGTAGGTCTATTTCTTTATAAGACTATTAGACCGAGAGATAGTGACACAAATTACTTGGTCATTAGTAACAGTATGGCGGTTCTTCAAGGGTCTTAGTACGCAATGACAAAAAGAAAAATGATGGTCATAGCGTTGGTACCGGCGGCCCAATCGCGTGGGCGTTAGTCGAACTAGTCGGATAAATTACGAGTGTCAAACGATTTGTACCACAAAAATTTTAGTATTTTCCGATAGTCCATAAAAAACAACGTAGGCGGTACCTAGTGTCATGCCATACTTCTCCGGTGTGACTTACAGCCCGTCATACCGACGCGAATGCGTTAATTAAAAAATCAAAATTCTACGTATTGTACAGTTGTATTTTTGAAACGTGTCGAATAAATAAGTTTTTCAAGTATGGCAGCACTTTTTCCCCCTACTAGAAGTATGGCAAATATAATAACGGTCACATTTTATCAAATACTTTCCAAAACTCCAAATGCAATACTGTTACAAATAGTTTGGCGAAAAAAAAAAATTGCAGATTTTCGGCGGTATGTTGAACATTTGGAACCGTCCGAAAAGTATGGCATGGTGATTTTCGTAAATGGCTGCACGACGATAATTAACTGTGCCAAAATTAGCCTGGTACAAATGGTTGAATTTTTATTTTTTAATTAACGCATTCGCGTCGGTATGGCGGGCTGTAAGTCACACCGGAGAAATATGGCATGACACTACCGCCTACGTTGTTTTTTATGGACTATCGGAAAATACTAAATTGTTTGTGGTACAAATCGTTAGACACTCGTAATTTATCCGACGAGTTCGACTAACGCGCACGCGATTTGGCCGCCGGTACCAGCGCTATGACCATCATTTTTATTTTTGTCATTGCGTACTAAGACCCCTGAAGAACCGCCATACTGTTACTAATGACCAAGTAATTCGTGTCACTATCTCTCGGTCTATATTGTCCATGTTTTTTGTAAGACTGTTTGTTTTCGTATAAAAAAAAAAGAATCTCGGAAACGGCTCCAACGATTTTCATGAAGTTTTGTAAACAGAGGGTTTCGGGGGCGATTAATTGATCCAGCTAGGTTTCATTTTAAGAAAACGTCGTTTTAACCGTGTTTTTGGGCAAAGAAATAACTGCTACCCTATAAGAACGTAAATTTCGCATTAGTCAGTAAGGTTGACGTAGCCCAGGTGGGAAATAGGACGACACCTTAAACAAAAGACCCTGGTTCGAGACTTGTGCATGAAGTTTCTCTTTTTTTTCAAGCTCCTTTTTTGTGTGAAAAACTATTATTAGGAGCCCTATTATCAACGCACCTAATTCGTATCCAAATATATTTTCTAAAAGAAATACAAAAACACATTCCAAAAAACATGATTTACCAAAAAAATACTGAGCAAAGCTCGGTCATCCAGGTACTTCGTGTTTAATCGTTACGACAATGATTGTTTGTTCGATTCATGTTGTTTGTAACATCAGCCCAGATAGCATTTAAGTTTGCTGCAAGTTTGTTTTTTATTTGATATTTAGTTGTCACGTCAAACTTGACGTGACAAATTTATTTCAAATTAGCTATAAGCTTGTGATGGCAAAAATGATAAGACAAGTTTCTTTCAATACTGTTGCAATCTTGTTATGATAAGCATGATCTGTCAAGTTTGATCCAATACTACTTTAAAGTTGTCACGACAGCGTGACATGTTTTCGTTCAACCATCAAATTACAAATGACAGATGCATCATGATGATGATGATGATGATGATGAAATCCGGCCTAGTAAGAGTTCTGCCTTCAGGTACCTATAAAATCTACTTAATTCATAGTATCGTCCATTTAACACTACCATCCACAGAGAAATGGTTGCATTATTACACAAATAATTTTTCAATTTGGGTAAAATGGAAAGTGTTTACCCCACCCAAGCACTACTAGTTATTTTAAGTTACAACTTACTTTGTTTTAAATAAAACTTATTTTGTTTTAAATAAATACCTTTCTCTATTTAAATTATTATCATTTACCTAAACACTGCGTTAATCGGAACGCAAATCCTTTGTAAAGTTCATCGCAAAGCTCTCACCTCGCTCACTACGCCACACAACAAGATTTGTAAAACGGAACGCTCCGTGCGACCCTACAGTGTGGCCGACTAAGTGGTAGTTTCCTGCCATTTTGACATAATTGGATTCCTACTTTAACCACTTGCAGATTTTGTGGCACTTTAATATATAGATATATAGGGTGGAATTTTGTAAGGCCACTTGAAGGGGAAGTACTCTTAATACTGTAGATAGAAAATTTTACTCAAAGAAAACATTCCTTTATTTTTGAAAAGAAAGAAAACTGCATTAAAGATTTTTAAAATTTCGCTTGCCTCACCCGGTAATCGAACCTACTAAAATCTGTAAAAGTTGCACCATGTACTTTTATTGCATCGATCGTTAGGGTCAATTATAAGGATGAAATCTCTCTAGCAAACTTCATAAATTAAATGAAAGGAAAACAATGAAATCTTAAATAATTAATTCAATGGGTCAAGTTAAAGCACTTTTACTCAAAGATCCGTTTCTTTATGTTTACTTATGTTATTAATTAATAATTATCATTGACGTCATTTATGCATTAAAATGACGAATTACTATTTAGATAAGACGATTGCAATTTGCACGTGTTTGTAATTGACAAGTTTGCATTGGCAAATATTATAAAAGTTTGATGGGCGAGTATTTTGACAAAATTGTAGGTAATTTGTAATGACAAAGAATTGACAAGTTTGCATTGGCAAACATTATACAAGTTTGATTGGCGGAAACTAGACATTTGATACAAGTTTGATATAAACTTGCCGCAAGTTTGTCATTTGCCTCGTCAAACTTGATGCAAGTTTTCACGTTTGATATTTCAAATTTGCTGCAAGCCTGAAACAAGTTTAAATTGCTATCTGGGAGGGTACACGTAATTTTGTTAAATTTGAGCTTTAAGCGCACTACCTATGTCCTAACCTCCGGTAAATGATTACCATTGAAATAACCATTACATGTAAATACCTAGTGTTATTTATCACAGGTGTTATGTACCTACAAGTAGCACCACTAAAAAGCAGAAGACACATAAACCGACATAATTCTAGTTTAATTCTTATTTTATTCATAAATCTTTGGAGGTTTCTATAAGTAGTTTCCATCGCCATTTAGGTATCGGTCTTGTATAAACACATTCATTAGTTCAACTTCGCTAGTCATAATCCCTATAATACGAGACGAGGCACTATAGGTAAAGTGCTGCCACTATGGCCATAGAACGGCAGGAGAGAGGGTTTCATCAATTCTATCCTTATTTTGGTAAGTGCCTTGCCTACCTACCATCTGCCTACATTACACTGAAACCAAGTTGAGATAGGGATTTGCGTCTGACTCGATAGATGGCGGTAATAGTCGCAGATGGGGAGCATGATGACACCAGCAAAGGTAGTATGAGGACGCGAGTCGCGCGCGACAACGTCAAAAGTCGCGAGAATTTGACAATTAATGTACTGGAAAGTCGCGACTTTTGACGTTGTCGCGCGCGACTCGCGTCCTCATACTACCTTTGCTTATTTCTTAAATGATGGCGACAATTTTTTTTAAATTTTTTTTATAAAACAAGTTTTTATTTATTTAAATTATTGAAGAAACTGTGACTTATTGAACGTTAGGAAGCGAAACTAGTTTTTCTAACAAAAAATATGTACATTTTGGTGAAAAAATGGACAAGAAACAGATTTTATACATTTTTTTGCTAAAGTACTTAGTCTCTTTAAACGAGTATATAGTCCTATATGTACCTATATCCGAAGCTGAATCTCGGAAACGGCACCAACGATTTTTTATGCAGATGGTTTCGGGCGCCATTAATTGATCTAGCTAGGTTTCATTTTTATAAAACGTCGTTTTATCCGTGTTTTAGCCAATTGGACATTGATCATTAGATTACGAAGGTAATTTTCGCATTAAACTGCAATGTTGTAATAGCTCAGGTGGAAAATCGGACGGCGAAAACTAAAAGACCCCGGGGTCTTCAAATGCTGATGATTTTTTTTTCAAGTTCTTTGTTTTGTGAGAAACTATTATTGAGAGCTCGAAAAACCAGATTAAAAAAAAACCGAACAAAGCTCGGTCATCCAGGTACTCCGTACTTTAAACGGGTTAAGGTTTTAGTAGAATTCTTAAGTTGGTCGCACATTTATCCGCACCGTACGCGCCGCACTCGCCGAACGCGCCGCATTTTAGAATTCGTTGTATGCAATGATATGAAATCTCGCATATTTATCCGCACCGTACGCGCCGCATTTCCTAAAATACGGTAGGCATCCAAACTCCGAAGGAAGAATTCTGATGACGTCATATAATGCGGCGCGTACACCCATGCACTCTGCTCCGTTGTATTACGGGCGACTTTGCAACTAAAATGGGAAGATTGACGACTGTACGGGCGCGTGCTGCCGCTCAGTGTTGCCTCATTCGGATCCGAAGAGCAGAATATGCTCCATATAAGTTCCTTTTTGAATTAATGTTGTGGTTGGTGGGTAAAGTTGATGGCGGGGAGTAGGCGTTGGGGTGTATGCATGGGGGCACTATAGGAACCCAATTGGACGCAAAAACAAAAAAGAAAAATCCTTATAAAAAATTTTTTTTCGACTTTTTTAATTTAATTTTATTTTATTCTTGCATTGTGTAGGGACAATCTATGGGAGCAAAAAAGGTCCCATAACTTGGTACCGTAAAACGCACCGTTTTCGAGTTATGATTGAAAAACGAAAATCCACGTCTCGAAAATTAGGCTATACAGCTACTGCTTTCCGACACTTGTAAAATTTTCGAGACGTGGATTTTCGTTTTTCAATCATAACTTGAAAACGGTGCATTTTACGGTACCAAGTTACGGGACCGTTTTTGCTCCCCAAGACCCTGCCCTTATCCATGCCCAGCCAAAAACAAAGAAAATAAAAATCGCCCCCCAAGGCTACAGCTACTGCTTTCCGACACTTAAAATTTTCGAGACGTGGATTTTCGTTTTTCAATCATAACTCGAAAACGGTGCGTTTTACGGTACCAAGTTGTGGGACCTTTTTTGCTCCCCAAGACCCCCTTTACCCATGCCCAATCAAAAAGAAAAGAAAAAAAAGGGTTTTTGTTTTTCAATCATAACTCAAAAACGGTGCGTTTTACGGTACCAAGTTGTGGGACCTTTTTTGCTCCCATGGATTGTCCCTACACAATGCATGAATAAAAAAATTTTTGCAAAAATTTTCGAAGTCATAACTCGACAACAATCTTACTAAAAAAAGTCAATGAACAAAAACGTATTATTTTAGCGTTTTAGACCGATTGCAAAAAGGAAGAAAAAAAAAAGAAAAAAAAAATTTGCTAAATTTTTCTAAGTCCTCGGCCCATAGCGCTACATACACCCCAACCCAACAATTTTTTCCATAGCACAATGTCACCGCACCGTTTCACACCAGAGGCAAGAAAAAACTGCAAAAATTGTTGGCAACACACAGAAATGCGGCGCGTGCGGCGCGTGCGGTGCTGATAAATGTGCGACCCAATTTTAAAATGCGGCGCGTGCGGCGAGTGCGGCGCGTGCGGTGCTGACAAATGTGCGATCAACTTTAGAGCATTTTGTAAAAAGAGATTGGACAATATAAGGCCCTTTACACACTGCGACTTTTAGCATCGATGCAGTCGCAAATGGTTCACCTTGACACACTTGCGCTACCGCCGCTGGTGTTGAAACGCGCGACTGCATCGATGCTAAAAGTCGCACTGTGTAAAGGGCCTAACATCGGCGCTTTTCCGAGATAGCGACGTGTGGAGCTGGCCCCGCTCTGCTGTCTCATCTCAAATTACTACCCTGAATAATAAAACCCAAACTTATAACTTCTTTCGTACTTGTTAGAGAACTAAAAGAGAGCGAAAGGGACCGCCTCATGGCCTAGCTTTTAACACGCTTGATAGAGGTCGTGATTTCGATTTCCACTGGAGGCCGCCGTACTTTATTCAGTACAGCTTCAGTCCTCAGTCGGGTGTATTTCCACATATATGATGGTTTTGCCTGGTTACCATAGCACAGGGTATCCTATTTTCGGCCCAGGACAAAGCGATTGTGTTGTGTTGAAGTTATTATTCTTAAGTAACATCTGAGACTCAGGTTCTTCACCCTTTCACTTTGGTGGAGCACTTTTGTCAATCGTGCGAGTGTTCAAATTAAATTCGTGACGCGGGACCCTTATTATCCAAACGCTCCCTTACAAGTTTTAATCCACACACTTGCACATGTATACGATGAGTATATGATGCGGGCTTTTTAACTTGAGGGTCTTCCATATTTTTCGATCCCCGTAAAGATGTCATAAAGTTTCCTTTTCAGAGGTAGATAAGAAAGTTATATTGGCAGCGCGACCCTACGCTCGCTAACTCTTACTATCCATCAAAGGTAATTGCACTTCCTTTCAGTGTTCATAAGGAGCATAAATGGGTCGACCTGCACGTGACTATCCCTATCTGCTCATTTATTACACATATCGTCTCAAGGGCCCACTGCTTTATAGTTGGGACCTTGATTTTGCAGGTAGGGGCCGTGATACAGAAAGAAAGTTTTCAGGAAATCACCTACGTCGGTACGCAGTGGCGGATTTACCCTAAGGCCCAGTAGGCCCGAGCCTAGAGCGGCAGATATTAGGGACGGCAAATCGTGACAAAAAAATCACTGATTATAGCAAGAAATGACTCAAATGCAAAGTACCTAAATACACTGGCCTGCAAAAGAAAGTATCACACTTAAAAAATTTTTTTTCTCAACTATGGGAGTTAGAGATTTAAAATAAAAAACGTTTTATAGCAAATTTTATCAGCTTTCTTTTAATTTATAGTAAACTGTGCATTAGTAACATTTTTAACTTAAAAAAATACAAAAACAATAAAATAGCCATTTTTAGCTTAGTGCTGAAGAACTCAATTAACATTTTATAACTATGTTTTACATGTTATTAAAATTTTAATTCTTCGAGCCGGTTTGGCATACTGAACACGAGGTTCCGGAACCGATGTTGGGGAATATTCTCCCATTCTTCTATCATGACCTGCTTCAGTGCGCTGAGGGTGGTAGGTGGTGGTCTGCGCATTCTGACTAGCCTCTCTAGCTCATCCCAGGCGTGTTCAATCGGGTTGAGATCAGGACTTCTTGATGGCCAAGCCATCACGCTGATAACAACCTCCTGAATATACTCTTGCACTATCTGTGCCGTGTGTGGCCGTGCATTATCATGCATCAGGATCGATCCATCAACCATATTTGCTAAATACGGCCCTGCATACTCATTGAGAATCTCTTCAGCATATCTTTCTCCAGTCAGAGTGCCATTTTCTATGGCCACTAACTCTGTGCGACCTTCTGAAGATATGCCAGCCCATACATGTACACTGCCTCCACCGTACTGGACTCTTTCTGAGAAGCAAGCTTGAAGGTATCGCTCACCAGGGCGCCTGTAGACACTTCGCCTTTCGTCAGAAGTATAAAGTGAGAATCGAGACTCATCTGTGAACAAAAATTTTCGACCAGTCTTCTTCATCCCACTGTATGTGTTCACGGGCGTATCGTAGTCTCGTTACTCGATGCTGTCTCTCGAGTCTGGGGCCACTCGCTGGTCTTCGGGGCTTCAGATTTGCTTCAGCCAGTCTTCGTCTCACTGTACTGTCACTAATGTAATCAGTTCGGGTTTGTAGAAGCTGTTGCTGGACTTCAACTGCATTTAGGTGGCGATTTCTCAACACAGTGGAAACAATGTAACGGTCTTCTCGGGCACTAGTACACCTGGGTCTGCCATTACAAGGTCTCCTCAGATGGTTTCCAGTCTCTTCGTACCTTCGCTTCACCTTTTGGACCGTTCGCAACGTCACAACCACCATTCTTGCAGGACGACGCATACTGTTGCCTAGTTCCAAAAAAGTCATGATCCTAGCACGTGCTTCAGGTGAAAGAGGCATGATTGTTGAAATCATGCCTCGTTGAAAATCATAGACTGCATATTATTTACATGGTAGCAGAGCGGAGAGTTTCGGAAAAATATTTACGTAATGATTAAATGTTGACGAAAAAAAATATTTCAAGAAAATAAGGTGAAGAATTTTTCAAAAATGTCGAACGGAAGAGAAGATTGTTCTTTACAAATTTTCGATGGCACGAATTACGACAAATGGAAATTGTTTTTGGAAATGAAGGAATGTTATGAAGTGATCTCAAATGAAATTAAATCGGCCAATATCACAGAAAGTGATTGGTTAAAGAAGGAGTTGAAGGCGAAAAATTATATCGTTAATAGCGTGAGTGACAGTCAGCTAGAAATAATTATGTCAGAAACGGATGCAGCAAAAATGATTGGAAAATTAGATACGATTTATCAAGCAAAGTCTAGTGCGAATAAGCTATTGTGCAAGAGAAAATTGTTAAAGTTGAAAATGTAGGAGGTTGACAACCCGACAGATTTTTTGAATATTTTTGAAAAAACTGTCAATGAATTGAAGAGTGCGGGAGAAGAGATGACTAATGATGATAAGTTGAACCATTTATTATTATGCCTGCCGGAGTGTTACGCACATATAGTTGACATAATTGATGCATTGCCAGAAAAGGACAAGTCTGTTGAATATGTAAAGTCAAAGCTACTGTTAGACTACAAGAAGAAGGAAGAAAATAATCCTAAACCGATGGAATCATTTAACATTCAGAAGAGAACGACGCAAAGCCAGATGGGAAACTGTAATGGATGTAATCAGCCCGGCCATTATCTAAGAGATTGTCCAAGAAAGGAAAGAGAAAACCAGAATATTACGAATTGGCGCGGAAACTACAATTTTAGAGGAATGAGTAACATGGGAAGAAATCAAAATTGGAGAGGACAGAATTCTAGAGGAATGAGAGGAAATTCGAGTACGATGACAAGAGGAAGAGGTAATTTTTGAAGAAGAAATTTTGTTCGAGGAAGAGGTACAGCACAAGGTATGGCGCGAGAATGTTATTTTAACCCAAGCGAAGACGGTACGAGAGTACCAAGAGACCAGAGGAGAGGAGAATTATACAATGTCGAGGTAATGACTTCAGCGACGGATCCGGTGAGTGAAAAATGTACTAGTAAAGACAATTTAACATGGTTGTTAGATAGTGGATGTTCTGACCACATTATAAATAATGATGAATATTTTGTAGATGTTAAAAATTTGGAAAGTCCGGTTGATATTAAAGTAGGAGATGGTTTTCCTCTGAAAGCAAATAAAATAGGAAATGTATTAACGTACTTTTATGTAACCGGTGAATGGGTCAAAACTACTATTACGAATATTTATTATGTACCAAATATGAAACAGAATTTATTGAGTGTATCGTGATCACAAAGCATAATAAGTATATAATATTCGACAAATATGGAGCTAAAATTTACGATGGGTCTAGCAATAATTTATTAGCTGTTGCTGAGAGGAAAAACAAATTGTTTTTATTGAATGGGAAAGTAGAAAAGAATTTTGTAAAATCATACACAACATGCAATATGACTGAAAAAGAAAAGTGGCATAGAATTCTTGGACACACAAATTTTATAAATTTAAATAAGATGTGTCAACAAAAGTTACTGAACGGTTTACCTGATAAACTTGAAAATGATCATATACAGTGCGAGATTTGTTTAAAAAATAAAATGTTTAACATACCTTTCGAAAATAATCGACACCGAGCACGTGATATTTTAGAAATAGTACATACTGATGTGAATGGTCCATTAAATCCTACAGGTATTGAAGATGAACGTTACTTCGTATCTTTCATCGATGATTATAGTAGAATAGCCAAAGTGTATTGCATTAAATATAAAAGTGAAGTGTTTGAGTGTTTTGTAGCTTACATGAATTTCGTTGAGAATACGACGGGGAAAAGAATTAAGGAATTACAATGCGATAATGGAAGAGAATACATAAATAAAGATTTTTTCAAATTGGCCAAGGAGAAAGGGATATACATAAATCCATGTCCAGCATATACACATGAATTGAATGGCGTCGCAGAGAGATTTAATAGAACGATTATGGACAGAACGAGGTATTTAATATCTGAAGCAAAAATTGGAGTTTATATTGGAAACAGATTGTTGACGAATACAGAAGTTAAAAGGACACCATACGAGATATTTTTTGGAAGAAAACCAGATTTTATTTTAATAGGTTACACAGAAACGGGATACAAAGTGTTAGTGGAGAATAAAGTGACTGTAAGCAGACATGTAACATTTGTAGATGAGACAGCAAGATTGATTGAAGATAATAGTGATAAAGAAGATGAAAAGGAAAATGATCAAGTATTTAATGAGACGGTTGAAGATATAGAAGATCGAAATGAAACTGAAGAACCAAGAGAAGTAAATGAATATGGAAGACCGGTGAGAACAAGAAAAGTACCAGAAAAATTTAAAGACTATGTTATTTACGTAAATATGTGTAATGCGAATTTACCAGAAAATTATGAAGAGGCGATGAATAGCTCTGAATCTATGAAATGGAAAAATGCTATGCAAACAGAGATAAATAGTTTGGAAATGAAAACCTGGGAAATCGTAAATGAGCCAATGAACAAGAAAATTATAGAAGTAAAGTGGATTTACACAATTAAGTCAAGTGGAAAATATAAACCAAGAGTTGTCGCCAGAGGCTTTCAACAGATGTATGAAGAGAATGAAGAAATATATTTGCCAGTTGCCAGAATGACTACCTTAAAAGTTTTATTATCAACTGCTTGTGTACTTGAATCGCTCGTAGCCTGGGCTGCCTAAGTGATCTTAAACGATCACCAAGGTTAAGCAACATACGGCGCGTTCAGTCCATGGATGGGTCACCGCCTATGACTAACGCTAGTGGCATTTTTCCGAGCGATTCCGTGCTTCGCAAGGCACGTTAAGCAGTTGGTGCCGGCTGCCGTCGATAGATGGCAGTCGTAAAGCCAAGTCAGAGGCCTTAGGGCGGCTTGAGAACTTCTGACAGTAAGACCAGCCACTAGTCTTACAAGCCTCCACCAATCCGGACTTGGCCCCCGTAGTGGAGTATGGCCTATACCTTCCTCAGGGAAGAGACCCGTGCCCCTCGGTGGGGACATGATGGGTTGATGATGATGATGATGTGTACGAGGATGGGATATTGAACAGATGGACGTAGAAACTAAGTTCCTGAATGGAATCATAAAGTCAGAAGTTTACATATATCCACCAGATGGTTATGATATACAACCAGGCAAAGTTTGCTTATTGAAAAAGGCACTGTACAGACTACGAGAAAGTCCACGAGATTGGTATGATTGTATTCACAATTTTTTCTGTACTATAAATTTGAAAAGATCTGCATACGACTATTGTTTATATATAGGGATTTACACTATTTTATATGTTGACGATTTGTTGATTACAGGCGAAGATAAGACAAGTATTGAAAAAGTGAAACAAATGTTAAGTGATCGTTTCCGTATGAAAGATCTAGGATGCGTAAAACTGTATTAAGGTATCAACATTGATTATAATCCGAAAGAAAAGAAGATGTATTTAAGTCAAGAACAATACATTGAAAGTTTGGCTGAGAAATACAAAATTAAATATTCTAAGGGATATGATACGCCTATGGAAATAAATCTGCGATTGGAGCTTGCAAATAAAACGAATGAGAAACTAAAATATAGAAATTTAATAGGAGCTTTGTTGTTTGTAGCGAATGGAACACGACCAGATGTAGCGTATTCAGTAAACTATATGAGCAGATTTCAAAAGAACCATGATGAAACACATTACAAATATGCTTTACGAGTGCTGAAATATTTATATCATACAAGAAACCTGAAGTTGAGCTATGGAACAGCATGTAATGAAACGATGAATGCATACGTAGATGCTGATTGGGCAGCGGACACGCAAGATAGAAAATCTACAAGCGGAATTGTGATTAAAGTATTTGCAAATGTTGTGATGTGGAGATCACAAAAGCAGAAAATAGTTTTCAGTATCTACACATGCAGAGTACTATGCATTAGCCGATTGTGTTGAGGAGGTGTTACCTATAAGAGGAGTTTTAAGTGATCTAGGTGTTGAAATTGAGAATAGTGTTAACATTATGAAGACAATACAGGTGCTATTGGTTTGGCTAAAAATGGAAAGTTCTCTAAGAATTCTAAGCACATCGATATAAGTTATCATTTTGTTTATGATTATGAGAAAAAGGGTTTAATTGGTGTCAATAAAATTTCAACCGAAGATCAGATTGCGGATATATTAACAAAAGCTCTGGGTAAGGTTAAGTTTCAAAAATTTAGAGGTTTGTTAGGTATTAGAGATTGTTAAAGTGTTTTCTTTTGAACAGGACCTATTAATATGGACATAGGGTCTATAGATTATTATTTTTATGCTGAGTATTTTAAACAATGTGTGTAATAGGTTTTATTGGTAGTTCGTTATTATTTTAAGGGATACTAAATCAAGGAGGTGTGTTGAAATAATGATTTAGTACCTCCTTACTGAAGATAAATGGTCTATATAAAGTACCGGTTTGTCTATGCCTTTTAAGAAGACCTCAGAAGAAGGAGTACCATAGAAGGAGCGTTAAAAAATGAAAACGTGCCACATAGTCTGTTTCGTCAATCTAAATAGCCGCAAGCTACGTGTTAGAAAGAGAAAAATATAGTCGTGTCTTTGTTGCTTTTTTCGAGCGTACAACCCTTAAACGTCAGTTGGTTACCTTTGGTTACCATTACGCGACCAAATTAGAACGGCTCAGAAAATGACGGCATGCAATGTGCCGCCCAATGACATTGATTTGGCAGAGGGTGTTCTGTGTTTGGCAGTGTGTTTGACAAGAGGTTTGGGAGTGCGCCGTTTTCAAGAAGCTTGTGTATGTTATATTTACTAAAGCACCATTTGAAGTGAATTATAGTGGATTCTCATGGTATATAGTATAAGTAACCATCGGCATGGCGTGTGTTGTGTTAGAATGTATATCTCATTCTTCCCGAGAAGATAATTAAACAACATTCATCAGCTTCCACCGGTAAGTCTCAATTTTGTGTACCTAAAAGGGTATTTTCTCTAAGATTTCAACTATAGGCTACTAGAATTGCAAATTAGCTATTAGAGAATGGTGTTTTCATCATGATTATTGTGATATTTTCGATATAAATCATAATACAAGTTTGTTGTTTGTTGTAGGTGAATAGGGATGGGACTTTCCCACTTTCTCAGTGAAAAAAAGTATCGATAGTTCGTAGAGCATATTTAGTTATTTCTTGCGTTCGTATAGTTGTTTTAATTGTTAATTATCTATTGCAGGTTACCCGAAGATAGCACAAAATAACAAATGTCGATGACGCAGTATCACGTACAAAGTAGTCTTGGAAAAATTTACACCGCATTTGCAGCAAGCGACTGTTTCATAAACAATAGCAAGTGGCGTAGGTTGGAAACAAGTGCCGTACCTACTTTACGCTTTTCCTTAGCCCGCAGATCATTGGTAAGGTTATAATTATACATTATAATGATACTTAAAACAAAATAAAGTCTACATACTGCACAATTATGTCGACTGAGGTGCACGTTTTGCTGTATGTATGTACATCAGGAATTTCACATGAGACCCGACTGTCTCGTTGGTCTAGTGGTTACTCCACTTGGATAATAAAACAGGTTGTCAGTTCCAACCTGCAAGGCGCCGTATATCACTTGTAGAATTTTTCCCTGATTATTGCCTGACTGGGTGTTTTTTTCTATCCTGGACGACGTTTAGCAGTTAAAGGTCATAACTAGTTTAATACTATCATAGTCTGATTCTGGTGCAAGTGATTTTTATTATTTTTTATGTGGAAGTTATCAACGTGAAGTACTTAAATAAAAACAATTTTCAGGTTGCGCCCTCCGCGGAAATGGACAACGTTCGTGAGCTGGAACCAAGCTGATTTCATTTGAATTTCATAAAATATTATATTATTTTTTACATTATGGCTGACACATTTTTGTGAAAAAAAAAAAACGTTAATAGGTACTTGTAAAACAGAAGTCAGGGATAAAAAACATATACATTATATACGTGTTGGTTTCTTCTCTATTGAGCTGCAGCCTGCCACTTTTTATGTGAAAAGCTTGAAACTACGTACTTTATTTGATGCCAAATAATCTTGTACCAATAAATCGTTTGGTTTTTAATTTTTATTTTATTCCGTCGAACCTGGACTGATGATGTTATTACAACGGGTGCCTTGAGTAACTATTAGCATAGTTGGTAGGTATTTATTGGAAACAAATACGTAATCTATTAACACGACACAGGGTATCCTAGTGTGGGGCCAGAAGCAATCTATGTGCCTGTGTGTAAATGTTATGTTATTTTATTAAATAGTTTTTCCTATTTTGGTCTTGTTTTATTCATTATACTTTCTTACAGTGCCACCATCTCGTCTGTTCAGTTGATAGCGGCGCTAGTGAAGAATTTAGTAGTAACATTTGAGAAATTTACCTAGAAAAATGAGAATATTTTATCCCATCTTTCAATTTTAATGAACATATATCTATAAATCTTAGTAAATGAATAAATATAACAAAAAATGGGGAACAGGATTTACAATTAATTACTTAATTACAATTTTACCCACCTGAACAGATAACTTGGTGGCGCTGTATATGGTGATTATTGATGATTTGCAAATATATTAAAAAAAAAGGTTCTATATTCGCCGTACATATACATTTTGCCATGTTACCACATAACTTGGTAAAATCTTTCTTCGATTCGCTATAGCCCTATTATATTATTGAATTTATATTATTGAAAACCTGATGTAGAATTACTTACTGTTACTTATGAATACTTATTGTAACTTATATGGTATGTACCACACTTATCACATAATAACATAACCGTACGGGGTTCCAGCTGGTTCACTAGCACCACCAAGGGAAAAATGATATTTTTTAGAGATAAATACATTGATAATTAGATAGATAGATAATGGTGATAATAGTGATTATCATGGGCCCATGACTGTAATTTAAATTAATTGGAATTTGAAGAATGGAATTTAGTCGTAGGTTTTTTGGTACACAGCCATGGGTCCGAAAAATCACTATTAAACATGGTGATGGGATTGAAAAGATACTTTTTGCAAATTGCCTAAAAGAGCTATGATTTTTTTATCATTTAATATTAATACTTAATTACCAACATTAATTTTAAAAAATACACAGATTATGTAGATCGGAATAAATAATATCGACATCTTTATGGTGTTTGTCCCAGCCCTATCGATATTGGCTTTGTTCAGTAATCTGTGGCAACCGTGTACGATTGTAACATTTTTAGTGCATGAGTACACTACAGCTGTCTCTTTCTGGCGCAGAGATTTATCGTAAGAGTAACATGGACAGCTATACAACTGTTACTTTTTATTTTATACCTCCTTCTATGGTACTCCTTCTTCTGAGAAGAAGACTTTTGATTTGATTGTCACTGTGTCGGTATGTTTCTGTAACGTTGTTGAAAATAAACCTACATTTAATATCATACACTGCATATTATTTACAATGATAAATAAAGTTTATGTGCTGTTATGTAACTTCGCTTTTGTAACAAGACTATCGATCAAGGAAAAATTTGAAAACAAAAACAGAAACAATAAAAAAATTATGGTGAAACTCGTCATACGAAAAGGATTATTTTTCTTATTAAAGTTTTTTTCGGGCATATCTTAAAAAAAGGTTATCGACTATGAAGTTTTTATATGCAGTATTAAACTCTTTTTCGAGTCCTTTTTATTTCGAAAGTATATTTTGTGTACTTATAAAGTTATTGCAATTTTAAGAGTGTGATACTTAGTTTTGCAGGCCAGTGTATTTAAAAGGCTGTGTTTTTATAGTATGCTCCACTAAATTCATTATGTACTTAGTCTAGCGTAAATTCATTATGTACCTAGTCTATATGATAGGTGCTGCGTGCTGTGCTGAGAAAGGGGTGGCACATGGCCTGGGGCCTAGAGCGGCCAAGACTGCAAATCCGCCACTGTCGGTACGCCCTCCTTCACACCCACCTCGCGTACAATTCCGATGTCTACTGCGAAACGGTGTAATTTTCGGCCTTAGAAACTATTGTAGACGAGGATTCAAATTAATGTGCGAAACTTTGGTAGAATTTAAATAAAGCAGATATTCTATGTTTGGTACAGTTTGTATATTCATTCACAGGGTTGGATTTAGTGTGTGGAGAGTGAGTATTCATCAAGTTTGGTACTAATATAAAATGAGGCCTGGTGGCTTAAAAACTTCTGACAGTAAGACCAGCCATTAGTCTTACAAGCCTCCACCAATCCGGACTTGGCCCCCGTGGTGCAGTATGGTCTATACCTTAATCAGGGAAGAGACCCTCGGTGGGGACATAATGGGTTGATGATGATGATGATGATGAACATCCTGACATTTCCGTAGTGACGTAAATAGGTTGTTCTAGCGTATTCTGTCGATTAAATAGGCCGGCGCCAGGTGCTCTGGGGCTCTTTTGAACAATCGTCTACTGTATACCTACCAATACACGTCCGGTGTGTGATTATGTAGGGGTTTTACTCAACGACCATCCCTCTTTTTAACATCTGCGGACTTCTCTTCATCTACTTAGACGGTCCATGCGGCAGTGCCGGTTTCAGCATTAACATTCATACACACGCCTGCATCCCAGAGGGGTAGACCAGGGACTGCCACCTGCCACGATCCTGAAATATAACTTTCGCTTCATTAATCATTATCGTTATTCATTAATCGTTGCATGCACGCAAGTCGGTTTCGGGTACTTTTTATCCTTTTATCTTTTTAATTTTTACGGTTAATAATAGTAGATTAGTAGCCAAGGGCTGTAAGGCATCAATTGCAGCCCGAGATATCGCTGCGCTCGTGCGCCTATAGTTCGAGGGTGCAATTGATGCTTACACCCGAGCTAACTACTCTGCTTTACATCTCGATTGTGAGGTTAGTAGAAAAAAACCGGCATTACAAGAATAAAACATTTACTCGTTTTTCTATTCGCCACTTCATGAACTCGTCGTAAGTTTTCAAATATCTCTCTTTAGAACTTTCAGGCAAAATATTAATTGCTGCTTCAGCTTCCATTTTCATTGAATCGGGAGTGTAGCTTATATCTTCATCTTGCAGAACTCATGTTTTTTTAATAATTAGCACGTAATTATAAAAAAAATCCAAAAACAAACAATATTTAAAGTAAAAGTTTTCTATTCCCGCCTTTTTTCATCTTTTTTTTTAACTATTTTTTTCAAGAACGAAATTGAGCTTCGCCGTTCGATATTTAAAAGTGATGACTATTTACTCATACGAAGACAGGGCTGAATAGCGAAGCGACCTCTTTTGTCATTGGGCTGAATGCATGATGTCTATTGCCAGTATGATGGTTAGATTTTTTTTAAATTACTTACCGCCCTAGGGCTTTTCTAGCTACATTATTACCCTAGAGCGCTAATTGGTCACTTACAAGCCCCATTTGGGGGTAATAAGGACCTACTTACCGAATATGAGAGATGTAAAGTTTATTCAAATGATTACTTATCTATCGGTTAAGCTACACGGAAGTCAGTGCGATAGATCTCGTGGCTTAGGTAATGTAGAGTCATATTTTTTTTTATGGCGTGAAGTTGGCTTAAATCGAGAAGAGGTAGAATCGCTTGACATAGTCCGCGGTCAGTGTCAGGACGAACGGGTTGAATACTCAGTTAGGTAGTTTGATAGAGAATTGATTTGTGCTTCGAGACACATACACATAAAGCATTACATACATCATTATAAAAAGTTGATTAGGAATTAGTACCTTCGATAGTAGGTAGACAATAATAGGCACATCCAATAGTAGTACCTAAGTACAAGTAGGTTTAGCCTTATCTTCAACTAGCTTTCGCCCGCGACTCCGTCCGCGTGGACTTTATTTCAAAATTTTCCGAAAAACGGCGAAACACGTGTTCAATGAATTGTGTTTAAGAAAATTAGACAACATTTTTTATACCTCCCATACAAATTTTGGCAACCCTTTTCGCCCCCTTAGGGGTAGAATTTAAAAAAATCCGGTCTTCCTTGCCTAAATTATACATAGACCCTCTGTGCAAAATTTCAGCTTCCTAGGTCCAACGGCTTGGGCTGGGCGTTGATGAGTGAGTCAGTCAGGACTTTGAATTTTATTTATATGTATAGAAGATAGATAATATTATCTACCTTATCAGTGATGACTTATGGCACTAAACGTGGTGTTTTACTATGGGCCTCATAAAAAAGCTAAACGTAACGCAACGAGCTTTGGAAAGGGCTATGCTCGGAATTTTTCTACGAGACCGAATCAGAAATGATGAGGTCCGTAGACAAACAAAAGTCATAGCCCACCAGATGAGCAAGTTCAAGTGGCAGTGGGCGGGGCACATAGCACGCAGAACTGATGGCCGATGGGGCCAAAAAGTGCTCGAATGGACACCACACATCGGCAAGCGCAGCGTAGGACGACCAGCCAAAAGATGGACAGACTATCTTATCCAAGTGGCAGGAAGACACTGGATGCAAGCCGCTCCGGTCTTTTTGGAAATCCATGGAGGAGGCCTATGTCCAGCAGTGGACCTCTAGTGGCTGAATGATGACTGGACTAAAGAGGCAGTCGAAAAGAATATAACTTGAAGAGGCCCTCTGAACCCACCCAGAAAGAGCCCCAGACAATTTGCAATTATAGTACTAAACTTGTCCAGCAATCGCGCAAGAGCGTCCAAATTCTTACGGATAGGTAAAAATTGTTATTTTTAAGCCTTGCCTGCTAATCACGCAAGCGATAGTAAGCAAAATAAATTATAGCAGTAAGAGTTACCTGTAACCAACCAAAAACCACTTTTAACGCAGTTTTGCCTTCTGAATTTAAGTTTTCTTTTCGGATCAAACAGTAGTACGCACGTTAGCCACGTTATGTCGACTGATTGACACCGTTTTAAACCAGCTGATTGCTCAGAATTCGAACTCGAAACGTCTATTTCACTCTCGTGCGGTAGCGTATGTGACGTTTTTTTCAGACATGGCGTATACGATAAAGAAAAATAACTTTTTTAAAACGTTACAATTTAAACATATTTTGGAGACGGCATCAAACTGCGTAGGTTGTAACGGTATTTCAATCAGAAAAAAAGTTACAAACCATTTAGTGTTTTATCGTAATGTCCCAATATTCAAATTCAATAGCGTAATCGCCACCAAACATTATATCGTAACCATCAAAAAAGGTAACGCTAAAAAAAAGTTATTTTTCTTTATCGTATACGCCATGTCTGAAAAAAACGTCACATACGTTACCGCACGAGAGTAAATTAGACGTTTCGAGTTCGAATTCTGAGCAACTAGCTGGCTTAAAACGGTGTCAATCAGTCGACATAACGTGGCTAGCGTGCGTACTACTGTTTGATCCCAAAAGAAAACTTAAATTTAGAAGGCAAAACTGCGTTAAAAGTTGTTTTTGATTGGTTACAGATAACTCTCACTGCTATAATTTATTTTGCTTACTATCGCTTGCGTGATTAGCAGGCAAGGCTTAAAAATAACAATTTTTACCTATCCGTAAGAATTTGGACGCTCTTGCGCGATTACCGGACAAGTTTAGTACTATAATTGCAAATTGCTGGGGCTCTTTCTGTGTGGTCAGATACCCTCTTCAAGTTAATATTCTTTTCGACTGCCTCTTTAGTTCAGTCATCTTTTAGCCACTAGAAGTCCATTGCTGGACATAGGCCTCCTCCATGGATTTCTAAAAAGACCGTAGCGGCTTGCATCCAGTGTCTTCCTGCCACTTGGATAAGATAGTCTGTCCATCTTTTGGCTGGTCGTCCTACGCTGCGCTTGCCGTTGTGTGGTGTCCATTCGAGCACTTTTTGGCCCCATCGGCCATCAGTTCTGCGTGCTATGTGCCCCGCCCACTGCCACTTCAACTTGCTCATCCGGTGGGCTATGACTTTCGTTTGTCTACGGACCTCATCATTTCTGATTCGGTCTCGTAGAAAAATTCCGAGCATAGCCCTTTCCATAGCTGATGATGATTAATGTAAATTCAATTTGTTATATTCGAAACATGGTTACGCCTGGATTGTAAGAATAACAATGTTTATACTTTTATAGTCGATACTGAAAATATACGCCTGGATTGTAAGAATAGCAATGTTTGTACTTTTATAGTCCATACTGAAATACTGTAATATTTAATTAGCCACGTTATATTTTTAAAACTATTATTATTTAGCCACTTACTTAATACTTAATTAAGGAACAAATAGCCACTTTCTTAGAAGCTTAAATAACAAAATAGCTTTATGAAACTTTGTGACTACTTCCGGTTCTTTGCAAAAATGTGTTTATTTCACCAATTAATGTGTAAATATTGTTACTTAAGCCGTATTCTGTAATAATAATAGTTTTTAAATCGATTATAGTCGAAATAATTAGAGAATTTGTATTGTGTGTAAATTTCTTTTTATTGCGTAGACACATTGCTAATCATAACATTGTTTGACAATAAATTAATTGTTAAAGTGTAGCGTAATAAGGTTTCCATGAAATCTATTATGTTTGTAATTTCACGAAAGTTATATTTTAGTGATTGGTTTTGATAAATAGTAATGATTGCTAATAATTTCATAAAATAGAGTAACTTTATTGACTCTGTGCTATAAATAGGAGTGACGCCATTGAACGGGCTCTTTTTACCTTTGTGAATTTTGAAGAAAATCATTATACTTGCTGCTGATCGTATCCGGAGTTTATCTTCATCCCCTACGACCACCCTGGCCTTGCGCCGACATAGACGTATTCGTCTACAACTTCGAGAGTCGAGTTCCCTACTTTTATTGGGGTGGGCACAACACGGGCGTTCGACATGACCTTCGTTTTTACCATGTTCATTTTAAGGCCCACCCGTTGAGAGACTCAACTGAGGTCTAGGAGCATTATGCCGAGGTCCTCCAGCGTCTCTGCCATGACTATATCGTTGGCAAATGGAAGGTGACTGATGTACGCGCCATTGATATTGATGCCGCGTTCCTGCCATTCCAGAAGCTTGAAGGCATCTTCCATTCCGTTCGTGAACAGTTTCGGAGATATGACATCTCCCTGTCTCAGAGGCGTGCCTCTTTTCTGTGGAATTCTGCTCCTGTACTCCGATCGACATGGTGGCGTTGTGGTACAAGCACCTCGATATACCGATAGTCAATCCGGCAATACTGGAGATACTCGAGCACCTCCCGTGTCTCGATCGAATCGAAGGCAATCGATGACATGATAGAAATAAATGAAAAAGATGAGAATGAGATCGTATTCGAAACAGATGGTAAAGATAACAATAACATTATTTTTAAAAATTCAAAGACTGGTTAACTGCAGTGATTCTGAAGTATCTACGGCGTCTTCGACCATCGACTTCATCATTCAAGAAACAGAATGTAAATTTTTACGTTGAAAAAAAAATCCTGACTGAGGGCTATTGTTACTATGGTTAGGTTTTAAATAATGTTTAAAAGTTTACTAATTATTTTGTATCCTTTAAATAATGTTTAAAAGTTTACTATTTATTTTGTATTTCTTTAGGTACAATAGATAAAAGTAATTTGAAATAAGTGATTTAATTTAAGTTTATTATTTTACCTGTGCACAGGTATGTGTTTTTCAAGAATAAAACATCTTATTATAAATATTATGTCATTTAACTGCACTATTTCGTTTTTTCTACAATTATACGATACAATTAGGCAGCAGATTTATTAAGTACTAGCTGTGCCCCGCGGTGTTACCCGCGGTTCATCGATTTTCCCGTAGGAATAAGATATTTCCCCGCGGTAAAACGTAGCCTATGTTTTAATCCAGGGTATCGGCTAACTCCATACCAAATTTTATTAAAATCCGTCCAGCCGTTTCAGCGCTAAAGACTGACAAACATATAAACACACACACAAACTTTCACGTTTACAATATTAGTGTGATAATTAAAGTATAAATGACATCGTATGCGACATTACACAAAATTGTCTCATATTTTTATGTCTATTATTACTTCAAACCGTGTAGTTTCATTGTTTTCTTAATGTTTAATGGATTAACGCAACGAAAAGTAAATTTTCTTACCTGAGACGTACACCCGTAGCTTTACTAGATTTCAAGTAAATTGAAAAAAATTGTCTACTGTAAAATTTGCTTTTTGTCGCTTACGATGTTTTGCCAAATAGGGGTCGATATCTTCCACACAGCACAACACTTGTCGTGGTCCCAAACTAGGACACCTGTCCTATGGTAACCAGGCCAGGGGATTAGCCTTGGGTAACTCAGGAGCCAGATATGATAGGACACATATCTCCCCAGTCGTCAAGTGTGTCCCTGTTATATCTCGGCGATTTCAATTATATCTGGCTCCCTCTCCTACTAAGCTCCTGCTACTTTATCCAGCTCATACACAGTGCGCGAGAGCGAGATCGAGATCGGCTGTCATCGGATACATTCGGCCGCATTTCTCGTCGTAGTAACAAACGAGCGACGTGAGAAAGATCACCAGATTCTTAAGAATGTATTGACTTGGTGACCTTTTTGATCGCTATTGGTACGCCTGGCTTGTTCGGCTAACATCGTGCATTCGGGCGCAATACTCGTATTAATGAGATGAACGGTTAAGAAGATAATCATATATGTTTGTCACGCTTTACTTACCGATTTGTGAAACGGAGGTCACCAGATTCATACTAAATATATCGTTTTGGTGATCTTTTCGATATTTTACTTTGGTGCATAGCACGGGAAAGTCAAAACTAGTCTCTAAGTAGGTCACAGTCGGTAAAGTTAAAAAAGCAATTAAAATTAGGCATAAATGCGAATGCATTGTTTACGTAAATACTTGTTTTGAGTTAGTTTGCGATTGAAGGTCATCAAGCGATCTGATTTGACGTGATTTTAAATATTTTTAATCATTGTATATTTTCAACTTTTAAATATGCCCACCTCAACATGTTTCACAGTCTAATTTGTTCGTATATTTGCTACTAAAGTGATACATTTATATTAACTCTGTTCGGGTTGTCAGTCCTAAGTCTGTAAAGTATGAAGAAAATTTGAAAATATAGTAGGTACAATCTGTTGTGATTATGAAAGAAATTGTGAGCTGGATATAGTAGGAAATAGGTAGACTAGACTCATCACTTGTGTCGCACGGCTCTTATCTCCACTCACACTCTGTTGTACGTCGTATGAGCTAGGATACAACGGTGAGTAAGATATGATTGGGATATAATGTGTCCCGGTGATCAAAGATATGAGATATAACAACTCCCTCTAAGGACACACTTTGCGCAAGTCTACAGGGGATTACAAACATGGAAACATTTTTGAGGGGCAAAGCTGCTCGCGTCCGCGGGCTTTAACTCTAGATACCCCGCACGTGCCCCTTGGGTAGTGCTAAATGAGCAGCAATATCTGGTGGTAGGCTTCGGCCGCGGCTTGTCACCACCCTCCCAACTAAGCCATGTCGCAAAGCGGCGTTAGTCGTGTTCCGGCATGAAGTTGGGAGCAGCCACAAGAGAGAACGGGTCTGAACAGAACTACCGTGTGTGCAAACCGGTTTGAAGTATCGTGGGTCGTACTGCACTGGGTGCCTGGCCACGGAGGGCAGCGGGATCCGAAGCACGGTTGATCCGCTGGCCGACCGCAGTTAGTAGGGGGCCCAAGTAGTGGTTTAGCCAACCACGAAAGGCTGCCCCGCCAACTAGCGAAAAATCCTGGGATGCGCTATCGTGCCGGTTGGCGACCGGATGCGAGGACCCGATAGACATCTTTCAGGGGGGTTCGGGCGTCCCCGCGGTCTCCGGGTCAGGCTCCCATAAGTGCGGTACACTTCTACGAACTGCTGGGTGAGCTGCATGGCATCTGTTCAACTTCCGTTCACTCCGCCTATTCACTCTCAAAAAAAAAAAAATGAACAAAAAACTGAAAAAGAGCAAGGTTCAACAGCGGATGCACTTCCTCGCACGCAAAGTGCACCTCGCAAACATCCGAGGTCTGCACTCAAATCTCGCTACAGTCCACCACCACCTCGAGACTGAAAAGCCTCACCTACTCTGCCTCACCGAGACGCAGATCGGATGTCCGTCAGACACGGCATATTTGCATTACCCAGGGTATACCCTGGAGCACAAGTTTACACCACACGCTGGAGTCTGTGTATATGCTCGTGATGACATCTGTTATCGGCGTCTCCGTAACCTTGAGGCTCCCAGTTTTTCCACCCTTTGGCTCCTGGTGGACACGGGTTTGGACCAAATTGTCTATGCCTTAGTCTACCGGTCGCATAGTGGCGATCAGGAGACAACCAGGCTATTTGAACATCTCAGTGATGCGGCGGATATGGCTCAGCAACGGTACCCGCGTGCAGAGTTGGTATTTCTGGGGGACTTTAACGCCCACCACGAGGAGTGGCTGTTCCCATACCGGATCACCGACCATGCGGGGAGAGAGGCGCGCAAGTTTGCGTTATCGCTAGATCTCACCCAACTGGTCGACCAACCAACTCGCATTCCGGATGTCGCTGGCCATACACCTAATTGCCTGGACCTTCTGCTGACAACTGATCCAGACAGGTACAATGTGTCGGTATCGTCCCCTTTGGGCACTTCTGACCATTGTCTGGTGAAGTTTGTGTCAACACATTCTCCGCCTGATCTTAGCCCGAGAGGCTCCCGGCGAGTTTGGCGATACAAGTCAGCAGATTGGGATGAGATGCGCCATTTTTTCGCTTCTTATCCTTGGCAGCAAGTCTGCTTCTCTGGTGATGATCCGTCGAGCACCGCGATAGCCATTGCCGATGTGTTACGTCAGGGCATGGAGTACTTCATCCCATTCTCTGATGTCGCACTTAGTGGTAAAGCTCGCCCATGGTTTAATGCCGAGTGTGCCAGCGCTGAGGCGCTAAAGCATTCGGCTTACAAGTCTTGGGCTGATGCTCGGAATCGCAAAGCTCCGGATGTACACGTTAAGAAGCAGACGTTTAACAAGCTCGCCAAGTCCTGCAAGAAGGTTCTACAGAAAGCTCGCTTCCTCCACGTTGGTCGTATCGGAGCTAGACTTGCTTCGTACCCCTCGGGGAGTAAAGCATTCTGGTCCCTCGCCAAGTCGGTGGAGGCGAATTTCTGTCCCCCATCATTGCCGCCGTTGCTGAAACCTGACGGTTCGCTTGCCCACACTGCGGAAGAGAAGGCAAATTTGTTCGTTTCTCTCTTTGCGGAAAATTCACGTATTGATGCTGGTAGTGCAGTACCTCCCTCGATAAGTGGATGCGAAACTCGGATGCCTGAAGTCCGTATCCACCAGAGAGAGGTCCTTAAAGCATTACGCTGTCTTGACGTGAATAAGGCCAGTGGTCCCGACGGTATACCAGCAATAGTGCTAAAGGCCTGTGCACCTGAGTTGTCTCCTGTACTAACACGCCTGTACCGCCTTTCCCTGATGAAAAATCAAGTTCCGGAGTCATGGAAACTTGCTAACGTGCAGCCTGTGCCCAAAAAAGGTAGTCGTGCCGACCCGTCGAACTATCGACCAATTGCAATCACCTCCATACTGTGTAAGATTATGGAGCGTGTATTGAACACCAAGCTCCTCGCGTACCTAGAAGGTAACGATCTCCTTAGTGACCGACAATATGGTTTTCGCCGGAATCGGTCTACTGGGGACCTTCTGGTGTACGCCACGCATATATGGGGCGAAGCCATGGAAAAGCACGGAGAGGCTCTAGCTGTGTCGCTCGATATCTCCAAGGCTTTCGATAGGGTTTGGCATGACAGCCTCATTAGCAAGCTACCTGCGTACGGAATCGCGTCTGGTCTGTGTTCTTGGATCTCCGACTTTCTGAGGAATCGGTCAATTCGTGTTGTTGTGGACGGTTGTTCGTCGGACTCGATGACTATTGATTCGGGTGTTCCTCAGGGGTCAGTACTCTCCGCGACACTTTTTTTGCTGCATATTAACGATCTGCTGAAGCCCGGTACATTTGGGTACGCAGACGACAGCACAGTCACGGAGAGTTACGTATCCAACGCACGAACCAGTAACGCCGAGATTGAGTCTCTCAGGGAAGCCATGGTAGAGCGCACGAACGAAACCTTGAGGGCCGTGTCCGTTTGGGGCGATGCCAACTTGGTTAAGTTCAACGCCACCAAAACACAGGCGTGTTTATTCACTGCAAAGAGGAGTCCATTTACATCGACTCCTACTTTTCAAGGTGTATGCGTACCGCTAACCAATCACCTTGAGCTGCTGGGTTTGGACCTTTGTTCTAACCTAAACTTCGGCCGTTGTATTGAGTCCAAAGCGAAGACTGCTGCCAAGAAGCTGGGGATCCTGTTTAAAGTGCGGCGGTATTTCACACCGGGACAGCTCTTAAGTCTTTACCAAGCACAAGTCCGCTCGTGTATGGAATACTGCTGTCACCTCTGGGACGGCTCGGCCAAATATCAGTTGGCTGCTTTGGACTCCGTAGAACGTCGAGCGCGCAAGCTAATTGGTGATGCTCCTTTGGTAGAGGCTAAACTCCAAAGCCTCGAACACCGACGGAAGGTAGCCTGTTTGGCGGTATTTTACAGGATACATTTTGGAGAGTGCGCACGGGAATTACACGATCTTATCCCGCCATCTCCTTTCCATCACCGGACAACCAGGAGAGGGGAGCGACTTCATCCTTATGTGGTACAGACACCTTTTGTGCGCACGAAGCGTTTCGCCTCGTCGTTTCTAATGCGCACCGCTAAGGAATGGAATTCGCTCCCTTCCTCTGTTTTTCCGGAAAGGTACAATTTGGGTGCCTTTAAGGCTAGAGTGAATAGGCTCTTACTGAACCAACGAGGAACATCGTCGGCTCCATCTTCACTTACCATCAGGTGAGATCGGGGTCAATCGTTGGTCAGTTTTTAATAAAAAAAAAAAAAAAAAAATGGAAATACACCCAGACTGAGGCCATTTAGAGAGATAGTGTCTAAAACCATTTTTTCATTCAGTATATATTATAGAGTGGACATTCTTCTAAGTAGTGCATTAAATCTAAAGCGCATATTTCATAAAAATATGGACAGCTGGGTATTTTGAAAAATATAAATCTGGGAAAAACTTAACAAAAGTTGTATAGAGTTACCTCTATAATGCAACGAGGTGACCCTGTATTTTATCTACATGATTACGTTTATAATAATAGGGTAGTTTCCAGGGTCAAAATAATTTAATTCTATTTAGTCCGTATTTTAGATTATAAAAAAATATTGCATATGTATTTTTTCTTTTTTCGATTAAAGAAAAAATAACAAAGATATAGCCCATTGAAGTTACGTGTGACGTCACTCAGTGCTACAAAATGCAGCACGGCGTGACGTCACACGTAACTTTAATGGGCTATATCTTTGTCATTTTTGGTCCAATTTACAAATAAAAAAATACGTGTCCCTTATTTTTGAATAATCTAAAAGACGGACTAATTACATTTTTTTGGGAAACTAGCCTATTCTTAAACCCTACTTGGTTGCTCTTTAGGGTTCTGTACCCGAAGGGTGCCAAACGGGACCCTATTAGGTACTCTGCCTCCGCTGTGTCCGCTGGTAGCCAGTTGAAGTAGATTTACACAGAATATGTGTTATTTTATTACGGAAATTCTCTAACAAATAATATTTATGACAAACGTGTTTTTTGCCTCTTTTGTTTATGCTCTATCGTAAAAACGGTAGGTAAGGGCATCAAACTTATGGCGTGATTGTGGTACATTGATTGTACCTAGATACTACCTAGATATAATTCTAATGACAAATAATAAAAAGGGGCCAAGTGCGAGTCGTACTCACTAAATACTTTACAAACTGCACTATCAATTTAAATGAATATTAGTTCTTCTCGGACTTGGCCGATTTATTCTACTTCAGTATGTTCAGTCGTGTTTTCAAAGTCTTGGAATCCTTTTGATAGCGTAGTTAGTATATGATAGTAAGCAATGCCTAGTAGCGTTAGCTCGCCTGTTTTGAAACTTTGTGTTTTAAATGCAATATTTCGTAACTTTAATGCTTCCTGTTAAAAAAAAAACGAAATTAAACCTACACTTACCTATTTTACTTTCGTTTAACCTCGTGAGAACCAAAGTAGTAAGAGAAATACAAAAACCATTGTTATTTTTAAGGTCGGCTCTCAGGAGGTTAAAGTAAGTAAGTACCTAAATGATGCTAAATGTAACGTAAAGGACCAAAGTAAAAAAATGTTTCTTTATTAGTCTTAAATTAATGAGTCAAACTACACGCGCAGATTTTTTTATGAGCGGATCAAGCAGAAGTGTGAATCCAGACGCGTTCACAAAATGTGAACAAACTGGTCAAATTCCAGTCAGGCTTTTCGCGCACGAAGGACTATAAAACGACAAAAAAATCTCGTTTGTTCTATGGGAGCCCCACTTAAATATTAACTTTATTCTGTTTTTAGTATTTGTTGCTATAGCGGCTACAGAAATACATCAACAGTGAAAATTTCAACTATCTCGCTATCACGGTTCATGAAATACAGCCTGGTGACGGACAGACTCTCGGACAGTGGAGTCTTCGTAATGGGGTCCCGTTTTCACCCTTAGGCTACGGAACCCTAACAACACCCATTTTATGATTCCGATCAAAAGAGTAGCAAATAAAGCGTAACAAGCGCTCTTTGGTATTTCAAAGGGTACTAAGGGCAGCAGGTATAGGAAATGATTCCTTTCATGAGTCCTAGGTATATAACTTTTATAAGTTGTTTTGGTATTTTGCTTTTCAAATTTAGCAGCCTAGCTGTTGCAAAAGATATTTCAGAAATTTTCTTTTCCACGGCTATGCCACAGAGCATAGCCGGTGGGACACCCTGTTGAGATTCTCCGTTCTAATCACTGACCGATTTGTTCCGGACTTGTCGTGTTCCAGATCTGTCGTACTCCAGATTTGTCGTATTCCTGATCTGTCGTACTCCAGATTCGCCGTAATACCACAGAATACATAATAGTGTAATACATAAAGTTGAGAAGGCACTTAAAAGGTAATTACATAATTTCACACTTGACTGTACAATACAATACAATTCTTCTATCGAAGAAGAGAGTGTTTCGTTCCATTGATTTTATTTTTCTTAATAAAAATAAGTAACAATTTGTATTTTGTTTTTATTTCATAGCGAGTATGCTTCTATGGTGGACTGTATTACGGCGAATCTGAAGTACGACAGATCTGGAATACGACAAATCTGGAGTACGACAGATCTGGAACACGAAAAGTCAGGAACAAATCCACTGACGGTCATTAAATAACGGAAAATTTTAGTCACACAATGTGTTTGTTTTCAAGCATCCCTTTTTAGGGTTCCGTTGTCGACTAGGAGCCCTTATAGTTTCGCCATGTTGGTTTTTCTGTATGCCTGTCCGCGATATAGATCAGAGACGACGAGTACTAGAAGGCTGGAATACACTCAAGAGCAATGATACCGGGTCATTTAAAGAGAGGAAACTAAGAATGCTAGCTTAATAAAATGAATTGTATTTAATAGTTCCTTAAATTACAGTTATAACATTTATGTGTCACTACATTTTATGTACAAAAAATTACATAAAGAAAAAAACGACTGATCTCGCCTTAAAAGTAAAATAGGAAACATGACATTTTTTTAACAACATTACGAATTTCATCAATTTTAATACTTCGTATTGCCTAGTGTTGTGCCTCCTCGTGCTTCCGTTACGGCGTTGACACGATTTGACATGCTGTACAGTAGGTACACCAAGATCCAAAGATTACGGAGAATATTCTCCCATTCCTCTGTGAGAGCAATTTTGAGCTCACGAAGCGTGATTGGAGGTTTCGTTATTTTACGTTTATGACATAACTTTACAATAACTAAGAAGTTATAATACCTTCATTTAAAGAGTGTTTCATTGTCTATTAAGCATAATTAATTTCATTACGCTAAAATTATTAGTTTTCCGAGATTGTGAGGTATTTTTAAGTGACTCGGATTCTTTGCTCTCGAGTGTATTAATTATGCCGACAAAACGGTACTTATAAGATTTTTTTTGGGTAGGTTCTTTCATGGACAGGATTTTCATGGAATATTTGGTGGACAGTTGTATTGATAAAAAAAAGAACTTTTATTACCCTAATAGTTTTGAGAGCATAAAAGAGTATAAAAGAGTAGGTAAGCGAAGAGATAACACGGATTTTCTTTAAAATTATAAAGTTTTTATTATTTCACAATTGCATTCATTGATTATGTATTTTTGCTATAATCCTCTCAAAGGATTCTTTATCTTTCATCTACCTGTATTTCATCATTATAAAAAAGACGTCCGTGCTCCCATATGTAATTAATTGTACAGTCGACAGCACGTCAATCTTCACATTTTAGTTGAAAAGTCGCCCGTAATGCAACGGGGTAGAGTGCATGGGGGTATACCATGATGTGCTGTCGACTGTACCTGCCTCGCAAACACATTGTATGTTAAAACAAGTTTATCGCAACAACTGTGTCTACATAATTTAACTTTACCTGTGTCTTCCTCTAGTATTGTAACAATAGCAGGCCGTTAAACTTGAAAGTGGCAGAGCTACCCTTTATTGCCAATCATAACTTCCATGAGAGTATAATACCAAGAGTCCACTTCCACTAAAGTGACTAAACTATAAGCACAGATGAAACGTTCCACCACTCAACTCATGTAGTTAACTAGACGAGTAGTTCTGTTACGTAGGCAACTTAAATTTTGTTTGAGGCAATTTAGCACTGAGTTCCTCGGTGTATGTGTGTGTACGGTTGGTGAGTGGAGTAGTAGCGTTCAGCTCTCTCTTGCTCTCCCGGGATACAGATGATATTAGCACATAAAAGATTTAAACCCGTGTAGCCTTTGCGGGGAGAGCGGAAGGCTGACTGATCTCTACCTTACGCGTATATACAGCGTGTCCCAAAAATGACACGTCACAGTGACACTGGAGGTAGACCTCCTCAAGAGGCGTCGAACTAACCTAACATGACCTCAGTAAAAGTTGCACGGTTTTCGAGATATGGCCAATTTAAACTTATTCTAAATTTTCGGCACTAAAGTTCAACAACTTTAGTGCTATGCTAGCACTTACGCTAAGTTAGTAGGTTCGTTACCGAGTACAAATAAAAAAAACCAAACACGAGGTCTATCGAGGGCTAACTTAATGCTAGCACTAAACTTGTTAAAAAAAGTGAAAATTTAGAATAAGTTTAAATTGGCCATATCTCAAAAACCGTGCATTTTTTGCTGAGGTCATGTTAGGTTGGTTCGATGCCTTTTGGGCAGGACTACCTCCGGTGTCACTGTGACGTGTCATTTTTGGGACACCCCGTACGTAGCGACTGCCTCGTTGGCCTAGCCGTTAAGGCGCTTAACTACCGAGAAAGAGGTCGTGGATTTGATTCTCGCTGGGGTCCGCCGTACATTTTACAAATGCCATCAGTCTGTGTGCCTTTCGATGTTTGTGATGTATTTGCCTGATTACTATAGCACAGGGTATCCTGGTTTGGGACCAGGGGAGCAATTACGTAAGACTCCACTGTATGGAGTTTTCTGATTTAGCCCTTTTGTTCCCGGTATGTCACAGTTAAGTCACATTGTTACATTCTGCGTCTTTTCTTCCCAGTAGGTATCTCATACTGCTATCATATTTATACGTTCTTATTTTGACTCTTTCGATTTGTCTAAATGCTTAACCCGATGGAGAGTTACGTAATATGAGGGCTGGTCAGGTGATTACGTTATGTGCACGTTATTATTACCTCTATATTTATTTAGTACATCTTAACTGCAATACAACTGAAATTGAGTGGCTTAGAGTTTTAGATATCTAAAACTCTAAACCACTTAATTTCAGTTGCGGCGAAATGAGCCTTTGGCCATTTCTATTTCATAACAGACTTTATTCTGAATGCAAATTAGAATCCGCAATCCTATTTAAAACAATGGTTGTAAATCCAACAGTGCTTTGTATAATGGCACGTAGAGGCGCGGCTGCGGCGCGAGCGCGCCACGGACCCGGCGATCCTGTGCCGGCCACGATAGCTACATGATTAATAATTCACCGCTCCATTATTCACAATTGGCTTCTATAGCGCCAGTGACAGCGGGCTTGATAATTCGTTAAGTCCTAACAGCGACCGCTGTGTGGGCCTGATAACACTCCAATAGGATTCAACAAATATTTAACCGGGTTATACGGTTCGCGTTCGGAGCGTGAGTTGCGTGCGGGTGGCACCGCGTCAGTCTACTTCGACGTTTGATCCTGGTCGAGTTTTATTTCTGTTTTGCGGAAGCGTGCCGCCTACGCCTACCTAATAGACCTTTTAAAACTCATTATTGTTTCTATTCCGTTGCCGCTTAATGTTAACACGCACAAACGCAACAAGTTTTAAGGCTTCAAAGTTGATCAAAAGATCCATCACAAAGTCGTTTAACGATAGTTTGAATGAGTTTAGTATCTGTAGGTAGGTACAATTATTAGGATATAATATAGGTACTTAGGTTATATCAAACCAATGCAAAAAAATCCCACTTACCTAATGTGAAACACAGATCTTAGTCCAATAACTCATTCTGATAGGTGGTCGACGACAAAGTTATACAACAATGGCAGAGATTCAGTCCGGGACAGCGCTAAATGTGATACATCGAGCGGGCCACCGCACAGAGCCACCCGAATTACTTCGTTGGTCGTAGCTAAATAAACATATCTAACTTATGTTAGATAACACTTCTCGTGTCGTATCGATAACTGAAGACTGTGGAGACGCCCTATTCTGGGTATTCGGGACACGTCTCCACCCCTTACCGGTCCCATATAGGTACATAGACCTATACATAAAATCTATAGACAGACAGCATTCGCAGCGGGTTACAATCAATCAAGCGATTCTTTCACTATGATTAGACTCTCCTGGGGTGTGAAGAGCGAACCGTTTATTGCACTGTGAAAATCGTATAAAAGTGTTGAAAGAGTGTGTCGGAATGAAGCTGGACGAGGCGCGAGGGTGCAGCGAGCGTGCTTTCACCCGTGCCGACTCGTTAGTGAATCCGGTTACAGTTGCAACTCAAACTTTGCGCCTCTGGTAGCCGAATAACATCGTGATTTTATGTGTACCACTAAGCCATGCACCCTGTTCCGTTTTCGTATGGAAGGATCAGGTAGGTGCCGGTTCTTTCATACAATAACGGAACCAATGCTTTAAGCCCGTTGGCGTATCTATGGTTATTTTTCGGGGTCATACTGAATGCCAATTTAAGCAGTAACCCAACATACTGGTTTCACCACTAGACTAATCTAGGTTGGGCGCGATTCATCAGGCTCCCCTCTATATACGCCGATTCCTATACCAACTTACGCATTTACTTAGATAGGTAAAGATAGAGAACACTGCACCATCAGAAAAGATAGGTAATTACAAATATTTTTACTTCTAAGTGTAAAATGCAAAATGCAAAAAAAAAAGAAACCCAGGTCTTGGATGTATACATGTTTGTGACGTCGCTGTTTCTGGTTCCCACGACACAGGGTATCCTAGTATGGGGCCAGAAGCAATGTATGTGCCTGTATGTAAATGTTATATTATATTATATCTTACACTATTGCAACTTTTGATATTGCCTTTTACCTTTAGAGAGTTGTCCAAATACTCAAATAAATCATACAGTTCAGACACTGTTTTACCCGCGAACCTAAGTTTTTTTTTTGCTGATATCGTTCAAAATTTAACATTTAAGTTTCTGGCCTGACGCTGATATTGTACACTTAGGTAATTTACATACTTTTATTTGGAGCTATATTTTCCGCTGTCAACGATGCTGAAAACTCATTGAGAATGTAGTGTCCCGGTAGACGGGCCGCGAAATTACAAAGGCTATACCATTTGAGTCACTACTGAAACTAAAATAGATGAGCTTTTGTTCGCGCAAATTTCTACTACAATACCTAATCCATTTTAGTCAAGAAATGGACTAAAATGGTTTAGGCTTTGTTAGTGTTTTTCACGTTGCATGTACAAGAACAAAACCTAATCTATTATAGTATTATAGTTTGACTCATGACTGAAATGGTATAGCTCTATTAAATATAGAATTAAATTAATTTTGACCCAAAAGGGTAACTTTTGCTATTGTGATTTAGCTTTCTGTTTAACTGCATACAAGCTTGTTTCAACGCAATATTCGTACTAAGGCAAGTGTATGAGTGTAGAGTTCTTTACCTTAAAGTAAAGCCAATTTAATAGGCCACAATTGATATGTGCCAGTCCTAGCTTCATAGTGAGGTGACCTGCAAATAAACATCGATTAAATCGAATGAATCGATACGGACTTCAAACATTTGTGAATCGAATGCAGCTATTGTGAAAAAGTACGTATAGGTACTGTACTTTTAATTGAGTTCCATTGAAAATCAAATCAAATAAACAATTATTAATCAAAACCTTGTCCCATTATTGTCTAACCTACATTTTTATAACAAAATAAGACACGTATATAATTTAACCGAGAAAAAATGTGAGTGGTTGACCAAAACGGGACCTGGAGGGATTGGAAACTGTTATTTATTTTATTTGATTTTTTAATCTGTGGTATTTTAGCTTTGTTTAGGTCTAACCAGAATATTTTTAGGTGCCGTAGTTACTTTTTTATAATTTTTTTTTGTGAGCCGAGCCGTTTCGAAACCTATACACGAAACTTCAAACGCGATTTTCTCGAAATGAATTATTTTCTCTTGAGGTCCCTTTTTGGTCAACCACTCACAAATGCATTTGTTCACTAGAACTAATAGAATTATAACGAGTGTTGTCATCGTCATCACTGCTGTCCGCTCTCAGAGATATAATTAATTCTTCTTCGATAATGTTGTCTATCTCACATCTCGTTCAAAATTATCGAAAATTATTTTCTTTGTTTTCTTGACGACTTTGCCAAGAACATTCTACGAGTTTTTTTTTTGTTTAAAAGTGTAATAATAATTGAAACAGGGCTCGGCCTTAAAAAGAAAAATACGTCTAAAAAATTTTTACAAAGATTTGCTCTCGGCCTCAACACGAAAAAGATATTTATAAAACACAACAACGATTTAACTTTGGCCTTCTACAAAGAATTACCTGTATTGACAAGTTGTCTTCGGATACAGAAAAAGGAAAAACGTTAGACCTGACTGCAGGGACGAAAGTCCTTTGCCTATTCTGCTATTAGCAGAAAAACAAGATTAAAAAAAAATATATATAATGAAACGGATTTTGTTTCTATTTAATTATTTTTGTATTTTTTAGATTATTAAAAGAATAATATAATAATTCACTTCTTTCACTTCTCATGCTATAAAAGTTCGTCTTTATGTGATGCGTACTAGTTGTACAATCTACTAATAAAATTATCACAATGTGGAATCATGTATGGCTATACATTCCTTTACAGGTAATCATTGCATTCAATTCAACTTTTTGACTGATGATTCCTTCGATGTTTACGGTAACATCCCTACTTTTTAAAAACAAAAAGGGTTGACCGACATAACCTTGTGATGTAGTTCAGTTTTTTAGGACAAACATTGTTTATTAAGTTTAGAATGGTTTATTATTCAAAGTAAATTGTAATAATGCCTTCTTTTGACATTATTACAATTAATATGTATTATTAACTGAAAAAAGTGAAGCAATTGTGCAGTTCTAACTTTGCAAAAATAAATAATATTGTGTGCCCTGTGTTACAAGGTTACGTTCACTTTAATATATTTGATGAGACAAAATTTCGAAGGAATAACAATTTTTTTATTCAGAAACATAGATACATCACGTACATATTTCTTCATTATTACTTACACGGTAGGTATAAATACTAAATTATAATCAGAATTAACTCGTATGTACATCAATTCAATTCTACATTTCATATCAAACATTCCTGCATTGTATCCATTGATTGTAACATTGCATTGGTCTTAAAGCTTGACTTGTGACTTAAATGGTATAGCCTTTGTAGTTGTAATTTAGCTTGAAATTTATCTAACAAAACCTATGCTATTTTAGTCCAATTCTTGACTAAAATGGATTAGGTATTGTAGTAGAAATTTGCGCGAACAAAAGCTCATCTATTTTAGTTTCAGTAGTGACTCAAATGGTATAGCCTTTGTAATTTCGCGGACGGGCCGGGGCGCGGCGTGCGCGGCGGGTGCGGTGGCAGATCCGCCGAGCGACAGTCGATAAGTTACGTCGGGCTGTCGCGTAAAGCGTCATCCATCTTGCGCTCAGCGGTCCCGCCTCGGATTACCTACCTGTGCCGAATACCTAATCCCAACGTGATTAAGGAATCCGCTAATACTCTCATAAAACGTTTACGTCGTACACATGCTCCTAAATGTTCCACGGAATCTTAATACATTTCGTCTTCCCTAATGAATTCACGGAATGAATTACTGATGAAATAACTCCTCCTGAAAATAACTCTTCGTTAAAGTTGCAGTAAAAGTGAAAGTTGAGACTCGATTTTCCGAAGTCCGTTTTTATGAAATGCTGAAACAGCGTTATGACAAGTGAACGTTAATTCTTCTCGGGACTGGGGTGCCCGTCTGAACTGTTAAAGGAGTAAGGTAATTAAGTATGATGGATATTCGGAGTTTATCGCGGGTGCCAGCGACGCGGACCACTTGCGACTTCTTATCGCCCCTCGCCAAACTTAACGACGAGTTTTTGGAGATGCCTGGGAAATGCTGTGCATTTAGCCATTATATTTAGGCTTTTAGAAGAAGAAGAAGAAGAAAACACTTTTATTACAGCAACAGTTACACAGAACATTAGACATACTAACTATTCAATACATTGAGACACCACAAAATAAAATATTTAAGAAAACATTTACAAACAATCGTCACGGTGTGTCTCTGCTGCTGCAATAGGCAGCTGACTCAGCATACTGCCGAGGGTATTACTCCTCGGCACTGATTTTCAGTCAGCGCCTGTCCCATGAGGGCTCCACGCGCGGCACATCATCATAATTTTATTAACTAATTACAATATTATTTCATACATAATATAGGAAAAAAATACGAACATAATTGTACACCGATGGTAAAAACATTTTTAACTACACTACATAAATATACAAATACCTACAGTTGAATTAATTATAGTGAAGTTACAATTACATAGATATAATAATTAAAAAACATATACATACACTTACCGAGACTAGAATACTATAACCAATTACATACATAAATAGAATTTACATAATAATAGTAATAATAAATGTAAACCAACGGCCTTACAAAAGTTATAAGTCAGAGTGATGACGCGATCACTAGTTACGTCGGAAGCGGCGAGAAGTCTGGAGAGGATGGGATAGTCTCTGTTGTTCAAGCAAATATGCCCTGAGCTTGCGCCCAAAGGCATACCTACTAGAAGCTTCACGGACTGGGGGAGGAATATCATTCCAGCACTTGGATGCCGCATACCTGAAACTGCCACGAAAGGTCATTGTTCTATGCGCAGGTACACGAATTTTATCTTTATTAATGTAACGCTGCTGGCGAGATGACCACTCGAGCTTTTTATAAAGGTACGAAGGAGTTTTATTACGTACTACACCGAATAGCATCGTAGCAAGGTGGAGCCGGCGGCGAGCCTCCATGTTCAGGAGTTTTGCAGCATTCAAGTACGGAGTGATATGGGACCTAGGTGGGACTTTAAAACAAAATCGAGCGCATGCGTTTTGCACTCGTTGTATTAGTCTCTTTGTCCGGCCAAGTATACAACCACCATAAACAACATCACAATAGTTTAGTCTAGATAATATTAATGATTCACTCAGCCTGACACGCAAATCAGTGCTGAGGTAATCGCGAACATTATATAGAATCTTAAGGCGATAGAAGCAGTTACTGACTACATTTCTAATGTGATTTTCAAAACGTAGCTCCCCGTCCATCACTACACCCAAATTTTTTGCTTCTACCACCCTTTCTATTGGTTCGCCCATGATAGCTATACCCTTGACAGGAAGAGCTTGCGTCGTATTATGGATTTGATTTTTAGTACCAAGCACCATATACTTGGACTTGCTAGGGTTCAGCACCAGACAATTCCTGTCAGACCAAGACGCAATACGGTCTAGATCACTGTTGATCAAATCAGCCGCTATAGCTGCATTTGACGGCAAAGTAGGCATGTACAGTTGTGTATCGTCGGCATAGAGATGGCACCTACTGTTTTTGATCTCCCCGACGATATCTGCACTATACAGAATGAACAACAAGGGTCCCAGTATGGAACCCTGCGGTACACCTCTACTTAACTGCTTCACTGTTGAAAACTGCGTTGTGCCGTTACTCCTCTGCAAAGCCACAATTTGCGCCCGGCCCGACAAGTAGCTATCGAACCACCGAACCGCACCATTATCAAATCCATAATACGACATCTTCGATAACAAGAGGGGGGTATTCAGACAGTCGAAGGCCCTGGAGAAATCTAGAAGTACCAAAATAGTACTGTTACCTCTGTCAAGTTCCGTTAACACGTTGTCCACGACGTCCAGCAAAGCAGTGGCCGTACCACGACCCTTTCGGAACCCTGACTGTGAATCCGGTAGTAGGCTGTTTTCTTCCAGGTACTTCGATAGCTGATCACACACCACCCTCTCGATTATCTTGGATATACAAGGAAGGATACTAATGGGACGAAGATCGGATATGTGCACTGGGTGAGGTTTCTTGGGGATCGGAGTAACTTTCGCAGTCTTCCAGTCGGTCGGAAAAATACTTGTCTGTAGACTCCTATTAACAATAGCAGTCAAGACTGTCAGAGTTCTGGGTAGCGTCAGCAGTATCATATTAATGTCAATTGAGTCAGTTCCCGTAGCATTAGTTTTTATAGATGTCAGAATTTTTGATACATCGAAGGGAGTCACAGTAGTCAATGTAAAAATACTTGTCTCGTTATGTCGGTGAAATTCAAAGTAAGTCAAAGCAGAGATGGTCACGTCATCCTTTCCTGGCACATTCAAAAAATGGTCGTTGATTGCGTCAGCGTCATTGTAATGTGAGGGAAGTTCCTGATTCCGTCTATCCGGCAGAACTGTGCGTTTGAGATTCTTCCAAAGACGCTTAGCATCACTTGCACACTTATTTATATTTGTTTCGAAGAAGGCACGTTTCTCATTAAAAATGGCAGAAATAACAAGATGTTTAAGTTCTAAATAATACTTCTTGTGTGCATCAGATTTAGTGACTTTGTACCTTTCATGGGCTGCGTCGCGAAGACGCATGATCAAACGCACATTGTTCGTTAGCCACGGCTTGGGAGACTCCCTCACAATTACAGTCTTAAAAGGTGCGTGTTTGTCAAATAGTCCATTTATAAGTACATTAAACTGCTTTACCATCTCGTCTACGTCGTCAAGTAAAAGTATGCTATCCCAGTCTGTCGATTCAAGGTCCGAGTCAAAATACTCACGGTTAATGTCTTTAATTGGTCGATAAGTCACAAATCTTGGGGACGGTTTCTGTTTTCTTACATCTAAGTCGACAGTAATAAATGCATGTCTACCCAAATCCGGTATGTGGTGCACGTTAGTGGAACGTACTCGTGCATCAGTACAAACAAGGTCAATAGTAGTCTCGCTGTGGTCAGTAAAGTGAGTTGGTCGATCAGTAGTCTGGGTCAAGCTTAAAGATGTTAAAAACTGTATCAAACAACCATAATTTCTATTAGAGCAGTCAGTAAAGTCAATGTTAAAGTCACCTAACAACAGTACATTGTCATAACCAGTCATAGATGTTACAGAGTCTGTGATCGCGTCAAAGAAGATGTCAGCGTTCAGCCATGGAGGGCGATAGGCCGTACCAATCAGAATTTTTTTCCCGCCAACGTTGACACGGAGCCACATCTGTTCCACTGTGGGCGCAGGAGGGTGCGCGCAGAGCCGGGCGGCGACGCCACGCTTCACGTAGAAGCCCACACCGCCGCCGCGGGCACGCACTTCGCGCGGGCGCGGTATGTGGCGTAGGCGGTATCCGGGAACCGTAGGCGCGCGGCCCTCCTCCCCCTCACGGAGCCAAGTCTCATTAATTGCGACCAGGTCAGCCGAGAAATTCCCCATGGCCACTATAAATTCGTCGTGTCCTGTTCCTAGAGAACCAGCATTGAAAAACCCAACTCTGAAAGATGTTACCTTAATCATCATAATAAATATAGTAATAATTATAAGTGCTTAAATAATGTGTATAATAATAATACCTCATTGTAAATACAAATACTATACATAAAATATTACTCTTTAATTTAGTAGATATATGATGTGCTAATGTATAATAATTAGTTCTACAATAAATATAACGTATATAATACTTACAATATAAGAATTTTACCAGGCGTACTGTATAAAACAATTCTGTGTATGTATTGTTAATAGCAAGAGCAAAGACACACCGTGACCAAGGTCCATGACACATAATAAACAAAATTGGACTGTAAACACATAGAACCACAAAGCACTGTTTTAAGAAGTTATACCGGCGAGAAACAGCTAACTTATTTAAACTTAAAAATATTTTCTACGTCACTCTCTCGGCGCACTCGGTAAGACGGCTCTCCTTCAGCGCGTCTCACGTAGACACGTCCGTCCCTGGTCCACACCCATCGCCAGACGTGAACCCTTGCTTGCTCCCGGGCCTTCGCGAACAGTTGTCTGTTAAGCTTGGTGAGCCGCTCATTTACATAAAATCGGCGCGGTTCCCCACGCAGCCCCAGGTCGGCCGTAGTGGCGGTGCGTCGCACGCGAGCCCCACGCAGCAGAGCGTCGCGCGTGGCTCGGCGCGCCAGTCGCACGACCAGCGGCCGCGGCCGGCGCTCCTCCGCTAAATCGCTGCGCGGGCCCACCCGCTCCGCAAAAACCACGTCGCGCTCGTCCACCGTCACACCTAATTTCGTGGAGATCATCGCCACCAAGTGTACCGGGTTTTCCCCGCTCTCTTCCGCGATATTATTTATTTGTATGTCGTTCGCCAGCATGTCTTGGTCGCGATCTTGAAGCTCCATTCGAAGGCTGCTAATGGCTTTCTCCAAGACATCTGTTCCGGCTGTCATGGCGACTTCAGCGACTTTCTTCTCCATCGAGTCGACCTTCAACTCGATAGTGTCGATGCGCTTATTGCATTGTCCTAGTCCATCGCGGAAATCGCGCATTTCCTGCCGGCACTCTTGTATGTCTTTACGCATACCTTGCATTTCCTCGCGCAACAACCTTAGCTCTAACCCCAGTACATGCAGCGGGTCGGAAGACCCCACGTCATCATCATCATCAAATAGTCGCGGCCGCTTGTAGCGCGTAGGGACATTTGACCCGTCTGTAGGCACATCCTGCTGCGCCAGATTTGGCGCCGACGATGAGGCTGACAACGGAGGATCGGTCGGCGTATTTGTCTTAGGAGGCGTGCGCTGAAGGCTGAACGGCATAGCGATTAAAAATATTTTTTATTAAGGTGTCTAATCCACGCACGCGCAGCTGTAGCTAGTACTATTCGTAGCGCGTAGCGCTTACTTCCCGTAGCTACTACTTGTGTGTGGTGCGCGCGCTTGGTCCTTCGAGCCCGTCGGGTCACCTAACTTCGCAGTTCACAAGAAAAACGACACGGGCGTGTCGTATGTGCAGATAGGTGTGTGTGTATTTTACGCGTTGATCCTTCGAGCCACGCAGCGCTACCGCAAGTAAATCAGAAATTCGTTACTTGTTGTTCAATCCGCTTGGCCGTGCGGTGTGATCGCTGCGTCTGACGCCGCACTCTCCGAGATCGAGTCCCAGCGCCGCGCCTCTGACTCCAGCGATGAGAAGTTTCGTCTCACCAGTCGACGACACTCGTCCAAATGAAAGAGAAGTCCGACACCGGGCAGTATGGCCGCCGCCGCTTATGTAGACTCGCCTTAGAAGAAACGAGAGGGTCCGACAATCGCGCAAATTTGTCCACACGACAGTATTCACAATTACTAAATTAAATGATAAAAATGAAATAACGAGAAATACGTCCGCACGCTAAGACACTCATGAGAGACTCCTACTTTCCTCCCTTTACGACCCTCACTTTTAGTCTAACCTTTTATCTAATGTTATTAATGTCTATGTAGATACCTACTATGACTCGAAAATCCGGAATAACCTAGACTAACCCTAACCTGTTAATCAATGACCGAATTAACATTTATACGAAAAAATAAAATACCGTTTTGTAAATTTGCTTAACGTCTGCGCGTATTTTAACTCCCATTTCGTTCACCGGTTTAGGTTCTCAATCAAGATCCACTTGTTTGCTACTCAAACATATCTGTGCCCCAGATCTGTAGATCTTAAGGTAGATTGGGATCAGGTTTGGTAACCATGACGTCTATAAGGAGGGAATGGTAGCTGAAAATAAGATACCTTGAAATGTTTATTGCATTGTTGGGAGGTGACCCTTGTCAAGGGAGATTTGTAAACGAAAATGCGTCTAATTTGGGTTTACGTGTGTTTTGACAAGTCACCCTCTTGCAGAAACAACTTGGACAAACAACTTGGTGTCTTATCTTTCAGTATCAACCGTACCTTTACAGTACTACAAGTTAATTATTCTGAGCTTGCAGCAAAGGAAGTTGCCCGTAAATCGACGTGACACAAGGTTAGCTGTCGGAATTATGTTTTAAAACCTAATAATGTTCGCGTTTTTTATGATAATTTACAGACGACTGTTTGCGAGTGTGAAAATTAAATAAAAAAGAAGAAAAATGTAACCGCAAAAATGCTCGCGGTCCTCTAAACGTCGCAAAGTGCAAACTATATAATTAGGGACTGGGCTCTACAGATGAGTTTTACTGCCTCATTTCACGCATTTTATGTCGGCTTTTTCTGGAAATTATTATTTGTACGCTTCGCTTTGTACGGTGAATAGTCTGAGGTAGCTAGGTTCCTACGTAGGTTCGTTGGAGTACCTACAGATTGGTCGCCCAATTAAAAACTATTCTAAAAACATAACATAAACTCACGCTTGTACCTCGGAGGGGTAGTCCAGGAGAGACTAGGGTCTGCCACTTGCCACGACCCTGACAGATCCTAAAAACACGACCCTGACAGATCTTTTTCTAGGTTAGATACGCACACTGGTATCAACTAATTTTTATCTTGCTCTTTGCTAATACACCCAATTTGGTCGATGTGTCAGCCTGGGATGTTATTTACCGGCTCAATCGCTTGATACATTTTAAAAATATATTTCTGTTTCGTAAATGTGTGTTTCATGGATTTTCTCTTATTGAATAGCTTTAATAATACATTAGCTATACCTGACTAAATACTCACAGTGACATATTATTTCCAAATATGACTATATTTAGAACACAGATTCGGACGGATACTGTAGATGGAGACGATATACGGAATTGAAATCCAGAACGTGATCTTGCAGGATTTGCTGTTATATCTTTTCTTATTTGTACTCTTGACGAAAAAAGACACAGTAGACCCTCGTCAAGGCGGATTTGTTAACTGAAAAAAAAAAAGATGTACAATTTGCGTTTTTAGATAGGTTTTTCACATTACCGTCAAGTAATGTACCGAACCGGCGCGAAAGAATTGCTAAATTGGACAGAACTTTGCGTAAGTACAATTTGTGTTTTCCTTGTAATAAGATGACGTTTTGAAATAGTTCTCTCGTAGAAAGTTTGGTACTTCTCAGTCGTTAGTAGAATTGTTTACCAATAAGAAAAAGAAAATAATACGACGATTTCCTCCTCATCATCTGGAGATATGAAGAGAGCATGAAACTTCAGTGACCACTTTGTACAGAGGGACTGGCAGGTCGGGCGGTGGTGGCAGAAGTTTCTAGATTAAATTAGCACTGGGAATAGTACAACTTACACAGGAAGTTATAAGATGCCGTGCGAACTGAAAGCTTAGCATCTGGACACCAATACAAATGGTTTGTACACCAAAACAATGGTGTACAAACCATTTATATTGGTGTCCAGTAAGTGACTAAAGTGAATTAAAAACCAACCTTATTTTGAAACTAAAATTTTCCTAAGCACTATACTTAAGTGAAAGTGAGTAGGTAAGTCGTTCCGGAATAAAGTTAATGTTTTTTTATTACATTTTCGGAAGCAGTACTTAATACACTAAGCCTTCTTTATACAGTATCACTGTTGAATCCGTTGTTCCAGAAAAAATAATGTCACATAAAAACACGAATCCCCCAACTAACAACTCTATGACAAAATACATAGTTGAAGTTGTGACGCTAAGAAAGAAATAAAAACGACATTAGAATGTTCGTAACACAATAATAAACAAACCGTGGTCTAATAAAATAGTGTAACTGAATACACACGCAACCGTCCGAGACGGTAAACTTACCTAGTGGTGTGTTTTGCATGAAACAGACTTAAATAGACCTGTGTCGTGCTTAATTTTGATAAGAATATGTATCGTCTAAAAGCCCATGAAAATACCGATCGTATTTTACCGTGGTTTTATAATACAAAACTATAAAAAAGCTGGCTAAGCTAACTGTGAAAGATTTAAAATAACCTCTGAAGAATATTCCCTTGAGCTTTACTTTATTTTCCACATTAGACCACAACCGCTTGTCTCAGGTGCGGCTGCCGCCTTTTGTTGGCACATACAAGGCCGTGCATCGACATAATATTGAAAATCAACTTTCTTGCTTCGACAGGGCACAACCTACAACATAAACCTACCTACCTCCTCTGAGTACTCTGAGTGAGCGCGCACCTATCGTGCGGAACGAAACAAAATTTTGTATTGTTTGTATCAAATGCTTTGGAACTTAGCTAACAGGTAAATCGGTAAAGCTGCACGGTAGAAAAGTGGTACCTCAGCGTTGTACTGTATTAGGACTAATCCTAGATCGTCCTAGAACATGGGTCATACTATGTGTTCAGTTTAGTACCTAATCCGTTTCATCATCATCATCACAATTCAGGCACCATTTCCAAAAAGACCGGTTGGAAGCGGCTTGCATCTAGCGTCAGGTCGTCCTACGCTGCGCTTGCCGATATGTGGTCTCGATTCGAGCACTTTTCGGCCTCGACGGCCATCAGTTCTGCGTGCTATGTTCGCCGCCCACTGCCACTTCAACTTACTAACCCGCTGGGCTATGTCGACGACTTTCGCTCGTCTATGGACCTCATCATATTCTGTTTACTTAGTCAATTTACCCATAGATACACGCATTTTTGCTTTATTTATATATTGCGAATTCTGATTCAAGGAGAAGTTTGATTTGGATCAGACATTGCTATAACTTGGACAGATGTATTCGGCACCATCTCCTGTTCTTGCGCAGACTGTACCTATTGAGCCGTCCAAGGGTGTAATTGCTAGCAGCAATGATTGTGCTCGTCGACTATTATGTATTCTTAGTATTTATAAATCGTCAGCAATTTTTTTTAATGCCAGTTTTTCACTAAGTGGATGGAAATGTCCACAGACTGTGAAAAGCTCAGGTCTACAAACAGTTCCGATTAATTTATTTCTCGTAGTCGGCCTCTGACCTTTTGTTTTGGCTGCTTGCTTGCGGCCTGGATTATATTGGAGTGGTAACCGATGGCTTCGCATATCGCTGAAGAGTAAGGTATGTTGGGGTAAGTTCGGACGTGTTCTTATTACGTTCGAGAGACTGGACAAAAACTAAAATTTATTCATATTTGGGTAGGTTTATTGACTTGTAACTGAATTTGTATGAAAAAAGAAATTTTATGTATATTTTAGACAAACCTAGAGTTCAATGTCAAAGTTGCAGTGGTTATTGATTAATACTGTATTAAAGGTAGAAGATCTAAATCGAATATCCTTCTCTTATCTTAAGATCTATTCTACCTTTTCATATTTATTTTTCTAAATGTTCAGTTTAGTTGTTGGTGGCAGACGGGTTTTTAACGTGAAATAAATTAGCCGATCATTCGATATAAGTATTATTCAATGCAGTCGATAAATTTCTTTGGTTGTCCTTCAATGGTCATCACTGGCAAGAGGCTATTCTGATGTTTTGCTCCGATTCACTGTCTCCTCGGGTACCTACTTGCCTAACTTTCACCGAACTCTTGAGCTCATTTTCGTCCTTTAGAAATGGGTGACGAAATTTTTAATTCTGATTTAAAAATTATAGACATGAAAGGAAACATAAAAAATGGTATTATTAACTTTCGCATACAATTACTTGACTTCAATATCTAATGTCTAATAATGTCTAGTGCTTACGAATGTTTTGGTTTAAAAAATGGTTTAAAAAGATTACCAGCGATGCTCATCCATCTGCACAGAGATCCAGTGCCTATGTATAGGACCAGCGAGATCGTCATAAACGGCTTGCAGGATTGCATTCCTGGTCTAACGTAGCCTGGACCATAAAGAGGCGATTCGTGACCGCAAGATAGAGTGCGACAAGTGAGTCGTGGCTCAAGCCTTTGGCGGGAAATTTAAAAATCTTTTAGTTGATAACCCTGCATATCGTCTGAATAAACCATCTTGATACTTTTGCTTAACTTGATTATTTGTTTAATTAGTTTCGAGTCTCCAATGAATTTTGTCCAAACATAAATAAATATAAGCAAAACGAAAACATTAACTACATCAAAACCAACATTTCCACTCCACCAAAAACAGGGATAATAAAGATGCACCACATAAACTTATAAACATTTATTAATGCTGAACCATAATCAAAATCTGATTCATATCTTTTTTCTCAACATCTTTGAGTTCTTTGACTAAGTCTTCGATCTGACGTTTACCATTTTCGTCATCCGACAGACCTTACAACAAGAAATAATTCATGTTTGCTTTAAAACATTATTACTCGTATGTACATACTAAAACATAGGTAAAATTATGTTGAATAGAAACAAAAGTTTTTTTCTTGTTTAAATCTAGGACGAGTATCAAACTGTTTCGGCTGTACTACTTGCAGCTGAAATACCTAAGTTTGACAGTCAGAGTGTGGCCATATGAAGAATTCGAAATAAATCGCGTGCCAGGACTCGCTTGTCAGACTCTAGCAAAGAACTCTTGCCTCCGCAAACATGCCCGACACGCTACAGAATCTTGGTCTTTTTATGAGAATACGAAAACTATCATTGTTTTGTACCCTCATGGTACCTACTCAATGATTTTCTAGTGTAGTTGACCCAGCACAGATGCCATTTATACAGGGTGGAATTTTGTAATGCCACCTGAAGGGGAAGTAGTTACTCTTAATACTGTAGACAGAAAATTTTACTCAAACAAAACATTCCTTTATTTTTTAAAAGAAAGAAAACTGCATTCAAAGAAATTTGTTAGAGAGATTTCATCCTTATAAGTGACCCTAACGATCGATGCAATAAAAGTACAGTGTGCAACTTTCACAGATTTTAGTAGATTCGATTACCGGGTGAGGCAAGCGAATTTTCAAAAATATTTGAATGCCATTTTCTTTCTTTTCAAAAATAAAGGAATGTTTTCGTTGAGTAAAATTTGCTATCTACAGTATTAAGAGTACTTCCCCTTCAGGTGGCATTACAAAATTCCACCCTGTATATACTCGTACTTTGACAGTATGCCTTAAATAGTATTAGTTTGACCTGCTCATTACACCTGTGGAATCTACGTGCAAGCATGTTGCATCTTAGGGCTCCAACAGTCGAGCGACAGCTAGTCAGCGACAGCTCGCGACGACGACGGTCGCGCGATCGCCGCCGATAGTCGCGCAACCATCACAAGCCTCAACCTGCTGACCATCGTCGCAAGCTGTCGCTGGTCGCGCCCTTGCGACACTGCTCGTCGACGATCGGCGACCGTCGGCGACACTCGGCGACCGTCGGCGACACTCGGCGACCGTCGGCGACACTCGGCGACCGTCGGCGACACTCGGCGACTAGAAGCTTGTACGGTCGGCGACTGACGGCGACCGTCGGCGGCCAGCGCCGCGAGCTGTCGCTGACTAGCTCGTCTGTTGGAGCCCTTACGGCAAGGGCTCTGCTTTCTCGCTCTATGTCGTCGCCGAAGGTACTCCGTGAGCACGTGGCCGATATATTTGAAAGAGTGCATCCGGCGTACTGGAATTTCGTTGATGAACACATTAGGACACCTCCCCGGATCTCTTCCCGCCTTAAATATCACCATCTCTGTTTTCTTTAAGTTTTAATTCAAACCGTGTTTATTTGCATAATATTCACAGGCTGAGAGCGACTTTTGTGAGCCTTAAAGCCGCGGATGGACAATAAAGAGTGAGTTGAGTATTTATTGTTAAAATAGCTAAAACCGTGGTAAGTATTTATGACTACACTACGATAGCAACAGCTAGGTACAACGGAAACGAATTAAAAGGAAACTTTGACATCTACTCCAGTCTAATATGGGCCTTGAAATAATTTGTTTTAATAAACGCTGCGTCGCTACAGTCTTATGAAGTTTGTCTTCATGTGAAAAGTAAAAGAAAACTACGTACACACCGTCTAACGAATAGAGAGAGGGCTTTCCTAATTGTTCCTTCCCCTAATTAGAGCAAGAGATATTCGTCTTAATTCAATCCCAGCTACGCAACCTTCCTTCGCGAGCATTATCCCAATTAAGTGATTCGAAGTCAAGCGCGAGTCACTGGCGCTTTAGTTGTTACAGATAATATTATTCAAGCAGTTAAATCCGAGATCCTACACTATTAAACTAGGTACATTATACATTCGTCAAAATGGATTACTATTAATCACGTCAAGATGTTTACCCTCATCCCGTGTCAGTTTGGAGGGAATTATCTAGTAAGTCGAGATGAATAGGGCCGTCGACTGTCGACTGTTCGCTCCATTCACGCTGTTTACACTACTCGTGGGGATGTTGAACCCTTGCTGTATTTTTAGTAAATATTTAATAGCTTTAGCAAATCGAGACCTATATAACCTGACAAGCGAAATAACGTTCGGTTGTGCATATAGGATAATTTACAAAATCCCCAATTCTTGATTCAACCTTCTGAAGCCGGGTCTCCTGCTCATGTTTATCATGAAACATAAATACATAACAATCAGTTTTCAACCTACAAAATTTACTTTTTATTTTGCTGCCCCTAGGGAGAAAAAAGTTTTGCGCAACGATAACTAAATGTTTTGTGAAATGGTTTTAGCAGGAAACACCTTTGACCTTTGACACACTGTCAAATCAGGTTGTCTAAAAAAATCGGTCAAGTGTGTTTTTCAAAGGTGTTTCGAAAAACACACTTGACCGATTTTTTTAGTCAACTGATGAGCCATCAAAGTTTTTTTTAAGTTTTTTACACTACGTCAATCGATCGTACTCTACTAGGGTAGTAAACTATGCTCGATGAGCTCGACGAAATGGGGCCTGGTTGTGATTGCGATTTTCGTCGAGAGTAGTAGCACTTTAATCAAACTATACGTAATTCATTAAGCTGGACAACATTTGGGTTTTTCACTTTGGATAGTTTTTATGGTAAAGCTAAGAGTCGAGTTCAGATAACGATTGATACGGTATCGTGTCGCGTGACCTTTCATTGCTCCAGGATACCTCCAGGACGTTGGGCATATATTGTTGTTGGGGTTACCTAAACACAACACGTGATTATATTGTGGACGATTATTATAATTTTCTATCATAAAAGATATGGTATCTAATAATTGCTACCGATATCATCGCAATGGTTCCAATAAAAGAAAATTCAAGTTCTATTTCGATATTCATTTAAAATATCTCGCAGCATTATCATTTCCTATGCCAGCTGTCTGTCTCCATGTACTCTGTATACCTATATATTCCAGCTGTTGGTTACATTTTGATGGTTACTGCTGCGTTCATAAAGGAGCTTAAAATATGAATACGAAGAAGACCGTAATGAAGACAACATCATCAGTCGATCTTTCGACCGTAACTCAGTAGGTATGATGCGGAAAATGAACTGAATACCTGCAAAATAATGACCACTAATTTATATTACAGAGGATATAGTGCAGTGGCCCCTACCCCAGCCAGATATTGCAGGCCCAAGCTGTTTCTGACGTGCATTGTGCTGTGGCGAACTCAGTAAATTGCTTTTCGTCGACAATAAATATTTTAATCTGATTGGTGGTCTGTAACCAATTAATTGTGGCTTCAATTTATCCTGGGCAGGAGTTCTTATTTTACTTCATTTGTGTATACAACAATAGACTTCTGCCAAGCGACGGTAGCATCGGTAGAAGGTATATCTGTTGTCTGTTGTTTGACTTTTGTCCATTATTATTATGTGTTGTGAATTGTGAGTACTCACTTGCTAAAGGTAAAATTATTAGGATTTTTAGGATAATGAGGATTTACATTATTATGGTAATGTAATGAGAGTCTAAAGAAATCGAATACCACTTGAGGTCGCCAATCATCGGTGGGCCCGGTACTGTCTCTCATAGAGAGATAGCTCCTATGACTTTCTTTCGACTGCGGCGGAGCCCAAAAGGAGGGTAATGTGTTTGGCTAGTAAGTTTGTTAGTATGTCCGATTCTATATTCCCTCATAACTTCTTAACCAATTTTTAATATTTACACAAATAAGACAAATAAGATTTTAATATTTGACGTTTTCCTAGTTTATTTTATGTTTAAGATACCTATTCTAAACTAGTTGACTCCTGTGTGGTATTATATTCTCTGCCAGCACTACGTTTCACATGCATGCATCTATCAATTTCTTTACACGGCCTTTTAATGTCCCGTTTTCGGAGGAATACAAAATTTGTGAATGAATGAATTATGTGAAGTTATTTTCGTAGAATGACCCAAATATAGCGCAGTGCTCGGGGCCTCCAATTTTGTAGATAAACGATGGTCCTGTGTAAGACTGACAATGGTGCCTTACAGATTTTGATTGTGAGTTTGCTGAAAAATTTGGCAGCTGCTGACTTATTTTGATTCCTTACCTACAGTGCCACCATCTTATCTGTTCAGTTGATAGCGGCGCCAGTGGAGAATTTAGTAGTAACATTTGAGGAATTTACCTAGAAAAATGAGAATACTTTAACCCGTATTTAAATTTTAATGAAAATATATCTATAAATCTTAGTAAGGGAATAAGTAAAACAAAAAATGGGGAACAGGATTTATAATTTATATGTTAGTTACAATTTTGCCCACCTGAACAGTTAACTTGGTGGCGCTACTCCTATCGTTGGTTTCTGAGTTGGGAATTTGAGCAGGTAAAATATTCAAGTATCTGTCTGTTTGCTTTTTTCTTGAGAAATCTAAAAAGACTTTGTTCTGTCCAGGATTTCGATTTGGGTCGGGCTCTCAATGGGAGGGCCTTCCTAAACCAAATTACTGCATCGGCCAATGTTTGTAGCAGACATTTCGGTTGTTGTGATTTTAATAACATCCTGAGACGCTGTACAACTGTAGAATATAGTCATATTATATTATATAGTTTATTGTTGACGACCTCTGTGGCGTATTGGTTAGCGCATTTGCTTACCATGCGAGAGGTCCCGGGTTCGATCCCCGGCTGGGGAGAAAAAAAAAAACTCCAGGTCTTGGATGTTTACATGTTTGTGACGTCGCTGTTTCTGGTTCCCACGACACAGGGTATCCTAGTGTGGGGCCAGAAGCAATGTATGTGCCTGTATGTAAATGGTATGTTATGTTATGTTATATTAGTACGGTTACGATTGTTTGATTGACACTATTGGTGGTCTAGTAACCAATTCCATTACAAAGCTAAAACTCGTGCAAGCGGCGTCTCACGCGAACGCAACATTGTTCGCGAACTCGCGCACGGGGTAAACTCTGGTGTTTCGGTAATACTTACATATTTTTGGCTCATTTTGTAATGCTGGCCAGCGTTTGGGTGGCTGTATGGGAAAATGCACTGGCCACACACATATGTATAAAAAAAAATTGGCTAGCTGTTCGGCGGTCGGTTCGGTGTGAAAGACGCGCTCATTTTGGCTGTGTAAAAACTTTCGGAGTTATTATAGTGAATTACCAAGAATTCTAGCTAAAACACTAAGGAAAATCATTCTTCGGCAAATGGACTAACTGCAGCCAGGTGCCTTCAACATTCGTCAGCGTATAGGGACGCGCTGATCGGCGGAACCAGGTGAGTGCCAGATTTATGTTCGGTGGATGTATGTCGGAATTCTTCATATTATTGCCCTAGCTAGCCTTGCCCACATTGAAAAGGTGGAAACCAGACCCCCTGAAACCTATCGAAGTGGTTACTTAAACATCTGGTCTCTCCGTAGCCGTACCCCTCTGAGATACCGGTCCGAGTTTATGTAATGTAATAATATTATGTACTACTAAATAGAGGTCGGTAACAGCTACAGTTGTGCTTATCTCACTGTCATTATTAGACTCCAGGCCACGGTGAAACAGTAGGTACCTACAATTTCAAGGAATCGTAAAAGACTTGTTAAATTGTTTATCTTCCGTAAGTATGTTGCTTAAGCGCTTTCAAATAAGCTTTTATCCAAGGTTTACTCAACTTCCGTGTCTTGCCCATTAGCTTATTTAAAATTTTCATCTCAATTTATTTATATTTAGGCTTGTCTGTAAGAATCACGTCCCTACTTGTTTCATTTTGAATGTTATTTTCTAAGATTTTATTTTTACTTAAATGGAATGGCACTGCCGCAATGAATTTTAATAAGTCAATCTACCTAAGGTGGTTCATTGCGTATTCATTATGAGTAAAACTTCTTCGTTTCAAATTGATTTATTCCATTAGACAAGGCATAGTACAGTTTATTTGAAGTTCGGTTTGCTTTAAACATTAGTTCGTGAGGTCGTTGTGAATATGTTATTTCATTACATAATTCTAGTTCGATATTTTTGTGACGTTATTTTATTTTATTTTATTTATTTGGAATAACAAACAACTAAATATTAAAATATTACAAAAAATAATAATAACAGAATTTTAGATTAATAAACATGTAGTCCACTACGTTATCCACATTTTACTTATAGGTAAGTTGCGAACTATGTGTGACTCATTAATTATCTGTATATAATAAAAAAAATTAAGTAATTTATAATGAAACTAACATAATTAAGATTATTATAAGTTGCAATTAACATAAATAGTATAATAATTTTATTGTTAGCCGCCGTTGTGGGTCGATGCCTAGTAGACGCGCCTACTCATGTATGAGGTAGTAAAATCGTAAAAAATCAGCACCTGGAGTGGAGAGCGCATCGGCCCTCATACTCTGCTTGGCTGGACAAAATAAACAAGTGCAAAAAAAAGGGAAAATAGAGACAAGAAAACGGTTGTACCTACTTCACCGATTACTAAGTACCCTGATAACCTGTTGTCTAAATTTACTCATGGAAAGTGAGAATATGTCAATGGATTCAAAGCGCGCGTTATAAGTCTCGACGAGTCGACGCAGTGGCAATCGCTTGCCCGCGTTGGTCCTACATTTGCCTATAGCAAACAAGCGTCGTGCGCAAACCTGACGCCTATGTACGCTCCTGAGTACCACATAATAGAGGTTGTTCGTGAGTGTAGTACAGTCGTATCTATTGTGGCATATCTTGTATAGAGTCATTGCTCTGATGTGAGAATACTGTCGAGCATAAGCTATCTAGAGGGTGAGTAGCTCAACCTTACAACGCCTAATTAGTTTGTTGTTTCTTATTTTTATACATTGCCCTTTTTGGATCGCATTGGTTGAACTAAGGCTTCAAGCCCTAAGCACTGCACATTAACGGCCTTACTAATAAATAAGTTATACACTCTGAATAACTATTTGACGTATATCAACTTATACTGGTATAATCGCATTCAGCGTACAAATAATCACTTTGTCAGACCTCGCATAACGGCTGTATACACAGCCATAATAATATCCTTTATTGGTAAGGCCGTAAGTGTACTAATGCATTACAAAATAAGGAAATGTATCCGAAATAAAGTTTATAGGGTCTAATTTTGTGTAAATTTTCTTCCGAGGAGAGTACGAGGTGTACTAGAATAATAAAATAATTAAGAAAAATATTTTAACTATACACTCGCATACACACACACACATACACACATACACACACACACACACACACACACATACACTCATCATCATACACTATAGGTACATACGCATGATACTATAGTTTTACCTTAAAAACTCGTTAATTAGTATTTTACATAGCATGTTGTGTCATGTAAATTTCAAGGACCTAATGTAATGTGTAAACAAGACCAACTAGTCTTACGTCCAATGTGGAAGAGCGGAGCTTCCTGTTACAAGTATTCTAAATACTTAAAAGGAAGATCTTGCCCGATTGTGCTAATGTAAATATCTGTTATGTAAATAAACTATTTTCATTTTCATTTTCATTTTCATTGCTTCAAGAAGTGTGCGTCTAGAATGTAGTGTAGGAATTTTATACAAATTAAGCAGTTGGTCGTAAGAGAGGCAAGCACGATGACATCTGTAGTGCATGGCACGAAGAAATTTGCGCTGAACTTTTTCAATAATATCATTATACTTATTGTAGTAAGGATTCCAGACTGGGACAGCGTATTCTAATTGGGATTTAACTAAAGCCTTGTATAGAAAAATATAAGTTGCTGGTCTTATAAGGTCTTATAAAGCTCTCATTACAAAACCGAACATTTGGTATGCTTTGTTGATAATGTTCTCAATATGAAGATTGAAATGTAATTTTGAATCTAGAAAAATCCCCAGATCACGGAGGCGTTCGACCCATTTCAAAGGCTTTTCACACAAATTGTAGCAAAAGATTATTTTAATATTATTTTTCGTGAAGTTAATTACGTTACATTTGTCTATGTTTAGTTGTAGTTTATTTTGGGTGCAGTATTGAGTAAAGCGATCTAGATCCTGTTGAAAAAGATGGCAGTCATTAATGTTTTGTATACTACGAAAAGCTTTCAGGTCATCTGCATACAATAAAAATCTAGAATGATGAAAGCATTTCTGTATATCATTTATATACAATATGAAAAGTAACGGCCCGAGTATGGAGCGGACACCCGAAGAAACCCGTACCGTCTCTGAGTGGTACCCGTTAACAACAACTTTTTGAGTTCGGTTAGTAATATAAGACGCAAACCATCTTAGTAGATTGCCTCTGATCCCATTGTATGCAATTTTGTTAAGGAGTAATTCATGATCGACCTTGTCAAAAGCCTTTCGAAAGTCCGTGTAAATAGCATGTGTTTGTATGCGGTCATCCATATTTTCAAATAAGAAGTTAGCAAAAATCATAAGGTTTGTGGCAGTAGATCTTCGTTTGACAAAACCGTGTTGTTCAAGAATAGAGGAATGTAAAATTGGGTAGATTTCATTATGAACGATTCTTTCGAAAAGCTTTGACAAGGTCGAGAGAATAGAAATGGGGCGGTAGTTTTCTATGTTTTGTTTCGATCCAGATTTGTATACTGGTGTAATATTTGCTAATTTCCATTTCATTGGAAACACTCCTTGAGAAATACACTTATTAAAAATTATTTGAAGAGGCACGCATATTTCATTCGCTATACGAGTTAGAAATATTGGGGGGAGACCGTCAGGGCCTGCACCCTTGGATAAGTCTAGCAATTTTATTTGTTTAACAATGTTATCTGAGCTAATTGTCAAGTTATTTATTAGGACGTCACTATGGATGTTAGTGTCCAAAGGTGGTTTCCATTGCTCAGGTATTAATGTTGATGGTTCATAAACAGAGTGAAAGTAATTCGAGAACATATTGCATATTTGATCTGCACTGTTACTTTTCTGATTCTGATATTGCATGTTTGCAGGAACCCTTTGTTTGCTTTTACGATTGGAAACATAAGTCCAGAAATGCTTTACGTTTTTACCAATGTTATCTTCCACTGATGCAATGTACTTAGAGTAGCATTTATTACATTCTGTTTTAAATCTAGTCCTAAAGAGCGCAAATTGTTCGTAATCTGAGATGTTTTTGAACTTTTTCCACTTACACCAAGCCTTATTCTTATTTTTAAAAATATGAATAAGCGACGGGGAAAACCATAGTGGAAATTTTTTACTTTTAGAAACACACATTGGAACATGTAGTTTTATTATGCCATAAATAGTGTTATAGAATTTGTCAAGCGCATCCTCTGCTGGTCGATTGTTGAGTTCTTCAGTCCTTGTTATTTCACTAAGCTCTGCGTTGATAACGTCGTAATTGGCTTTATAAAAATTGTATTTGTTTAACGGTCGTCGGGCCATGGGGGTATACATTTTAATAGAAAGGAATGTACAGAAAGGCGGATGGTGCGCATCTGGGGGTAACTTAATGCATCCGGGCTATAAGTTTTACATTCAGTGTTCGATAATAAGAGATCTAGTATTTTACCATTTGGATTAGTATACGTATTATATTGTTTAGCGCTCACTAAAGATATAAAGTTATTCAAGCATCTGCAAATCGATGTGGTGCCAGTACAAATCAGAGCCGATGTTGTGTTGATATCGTTACATTCCCAAGCGAGATCTGGCAGATTGTAGTCTCCGTATATATAAAAACTATCGGTGTCCCGACAACTTAAAATGCTGCTCAACATGTCAAGGTGACGAACATAGGTCTCTTCGTGTGTTTTTGGAGGAATGTACACCGCGCTAAAAATATGATATAAGTTTTGTTTACTACTTAGAATTCGCGCTATAACATGTTCAATTGTGCCGTCGGGAGGAGTAGATATTATCGGGCGTGTGGGTTTTAGCCACGTTTTAGCTTACGTAGGACTGCTAAAAGAACACCACCTCCGTCGAGTTTTCTGGTAGCGTTTCGGTCACGGTCACATCGAAAAACTACATACCGTTGATCGATAAATTCGCTGTCTGATATGTCTGGGACTAGCCAGGTTTCCCATTAAAATGATAACGTCATAGGAGTGTGACAATATGTTTATATACAGTGTATTAAGTTTAGTACGAACTCCTCTGCAGTTCTAATAATAAACACTTAGTGTTGTACTAGCCATGTAAGATGGAAAATTAGTTGTATTACTATACTTGGGAAGGGGCAAGTTAAAAAGTATCCGAAGCCGGCGCCCGCGCATGTAAAGATTAATGAAAGTTGGAGCGATAGGTGTCCGTCAGGACCGTGGCAGGCGTCGAATCTTGGTCTCTGCCCACCCCTACGGAATACTGGCGCGAGTTTATTTAATGCAATGCAGTGTGCCTTGGATAGCCACTGTGATACAAGTATGTGAGCACGACTGCACTTTTTTGTTAGACAGACTATACTAAAATAATTAAGTTGTGTTTCTATTCTCAGTAGGATAATACAGTGAATTCCATCGACAGGCGGCAGTTGCATAACGACTGCGGTTCGGGACGCGTCCGCGCATAGAAGGGCACTAGATAAAAGGTTTTTCAGTTCATTAAGTGATAGCGACAAGAGTGGTTGAAAGCGTTCGATTTTTAAAGTTATATAATATGTAATTTGTATTGTGAAGCTATAATGAAAGTTGCAACAGGTTCTCAGGTTCAAAGCAGTACAGTAGGCAACCGAATGCGGCGGACACAAAATCACAGACACGTACAATACAAAAACGAGTGCACAAAAAAAAGTACAAATTGTTATTGTTTTAATACAGTCTCCACAGTGAAACACAATAGCATCAGAACGTACTCTTCGAGTAATTGTCCAGGAACTATTGAATGTTGAAAGTGCTGACCGAAGTACTTCCATTGGGCTCTGTCTGAGGCCTAATTTTGGCGAGTTCGCTGTGCGACCGAATGGGAAATGAAGGTGAGTTATCATTTTCTCGAACCAATATTGTTGCATTTCTGATCCAAACATATCTATAGTTGTTGCTTTTGGCGATTTGACGGCATTCGTGAAAGAGACGCTTGTTTTTCAAAGTCAGGTGTTCGTTTAGGTATACTGTGTGTGATGTACCTGAGACGCCCAGTTGGTCGGATTTGAGTCCTTTAGATAGTCGGCAAGCGCTCAATATATTGTCACGAAGCGTTCGTGAAGTAAACTTGACGATGACGTTTTTGGGCTTATTGTTTTCCTGTTGGAAGTGGGGTACGCGGTGAATTGATATAACATCCTTTTGAGATATTGCCAAATTAATTTTGGAGCTCATATTTTCCAGTATAACCATTAGATTTTCTCCGCGTTTTTCCGGCAAGTTACTAATCTCGATATTGCATTGCCTAGCCTGTTGTTCTAATTGTTCAATCTTTAGTTCTAAGTGGGATAATGCTTCCGTAGTTGCTGCGGATGATTTGGAGTAATTTTCCAGTTCGGTGATGCGTCTTTGAATGTCACTCTGTTGGTCAGATGTAAATTCAGTTGCTGCCTTTAGGTCCTCGACGTCTTGCATTGCAGTTTGTAATTTGCCTCCCAATGTAGAAACGCTGTTATGCAGCCCTGTCTGTTGGGAGCGCAGATTGTTCAAATCATGTTTTATCTCATTGCTAGCCGAGGTTAAGGCATCAAGGTCGTTTCTGATACCGCTGATGTTGCCACTTATGTTCGACAGCTTAGTATCCATCTCAGTACGCCAGTCCATAATTGACTGTTTTAGTTCCAGCTTCAGTGAGTTGATCGCCTCTGAAAACTCAGACTCGGGTTGTTTCCGCTTCCTATGGGGAATATTTATTGCGAGTGCGGGGTTTGCACCTTCTGCTGTAGGGATAGATGTAGCATTGGTCTCCATTGCCGTAGTTTTGGTTGGTGTTGAAGGAGGTGTGCGCTTCAGAGGCATCATTTACAAGAGAGGTTGTGGTGTATCGGGCAACTTGCAATAGTAATTGAAGGGTAGTAAGTAAAGTATTAGAGGTCTTGTTATTTTGTCGCCTTCATAGGATTTCACTTTCTGTCCACTTAAGGAAGACCCTCAGTCAAGTTGCTTTGTATTTAATAGTATAGGTCTTATTCACTTACCACTGGTATAATTAAAAGCTTAAACGACGTCGAAAATCATTATGGAAAATAAAAAAATATAGAAAAAAATACAGAATCTCTATTAGATCCATTATTCAGTTTTATTATAAGTAGGCAGTTTATTATAATTTATGCCTAATATTCAGTATATTAGGCATAAATTACTTAACAACAGTCACACACACAGTATCATAACAGTCCAATAGTTGACTCCGTAGTTGTCCTAGAGGCTACAAACGGTAAATGCTAATCAGTTTGCTAGTACCATAAACCCATGTATGATCCTGTGAGACATAAACATCCAAAACGCGTGAGCCGGAATATAAATTGAACGATCGCCTGTGCTTACGGGTTGGGACGTAAAAGGTTTCCTTTATTAAGGATTTTGTTACGATACAGGTACAGGGTTAACTCGAAAATTACTGGAACACGTCAATTAGTGTTTTCAGTTACTACATGTTGTACGACTGCTGAGAAAATATTATTCTATTTTTAAGGTTCCGTAGTCAAGAGATTTAGATCGCCATGTCCGTCCATCTGTCTGCCTGTTCGCGGCTTAGCGCAGAGAAGATAAGTACTATAGATAGCTAAAATTTGGTAAAATTAAACAGACTTTTTTGTATCTTCCCTACGCCTGAATTAGGGGAGGCAGTTTTTTTTCTCGCCTGCACCATATTGCGGGGCATCGTTGGATAGGCCGTTTGAAAATATTGTGAGAGACAGAACCTTTTTAATTCAGTGTTCTGTTTTAGAAATATTAAGCTTTAAAGAGCTTTTTTGGCCGAATGCGGGGGTCCCGCTCCCTCTCTCAGCTAAGTGGCTTATTGTAGAAACTTGAAAAAAATCATGACAGTAGCACATATTATAATGAACTTTAAGGAAAACTATAATTGCTAAGTAGGCCTTCCAAGTTAACGAGTAATAGGTGACCATCTTATAAAGAGAATAATTCCTACAAAATCCATTGAAAATTACTTCGATGATATTGTTATTTTTGTGAAGTAGATAAAAAACCCTCTTTCAACGGAACCACGTGGCCCGGCACGCACTTGACCGGTTTTTAAACGTGGTTTTACGGCTCATAGTTGGCTTCTCTTTTGTAGAAAATATTGAAACCTAATTGGTTGAATTTTAGAGGCTACGACATTGGCAGAGCACGTAATGATAATAAATAAGTAAGTATTATGACTGAATTTTCAAAATTTACATATCCGAGAAAAAGTCGTGGATAAAGTGTTGAAAAAAAGTTATTGTGTAACACAATCACAATAAAAAATTGACGTGTTGCATTGCATTTTGAAAAAGCAACCCTGTATATGAGCCAAAAGGGACGATGGACGGTGTAAATTAATTTGAGCATTTGTTATGGGGTGCTACTGTGCACACGGGCGTCGGCGTGGACCGCGACCCGCTGCGACTCGCGACCCGCGACCCACCGTAACCGCCGCCACCGCCGCCACCGCCACCGACCGCGCTGGGCGCCGCGCGCGTCTCGGCGAGATAAGGCACAGCTTGTTGTTTTTAAGGATCAGGTTTTAATTTGCCGAGAGTAATTGTTGTTTTACCAGCATTTCGTACAGAGGAAGATAAAGAAAATAAACAAAGCTCTTGTTATTTCCCCTTGAAAGCGTTTCGTGACGAGGGTCGCCGCTGTTATTTACTGTTATTCAGCACTGAGACGAGAGATTTAAATTGAATGGTAATTGGGAGAACACGTTTTCATATTTCTCATCCGCGAAATAAAATTTGTGATACGTTGCATCGAGAGATATTAACGAATTTTCAATTCGGCGCTAACGAAATGAAAAATATGAATAAAATTTCGTCTCTTCAGCTTTTTACCATTTTTCTACTTAGTAATCAGTAATCAGAAACTTATTTCAACCTATAGAATTTCCAATTATTTTTGTTGAGTGTTCAATATCGTCCGCTGTCAAGAATAATCATTAATATCATTAATATTGCTCAAACTATGACCAACCTACATTGCCAACACAGGTACCTATAGTAAAGGTTTGTACTGCTTTGATTTGAAATCCCAGGTTCAGCTTCGCAAAACCAAAGTTGGTACGTTCCAGCATCTAAATATTTTCAATTCAATAAGTCTTAGTATTCGTGCAGATTCGATCCTCCCCGTTCGAGTAATAACGACAGGCGGCCGGGAGGAGTTTTTCCGGTTTATTGGGTCGTTAGAATATAATTTCATCTCGGTGTTTATGACGTCATAAAAAGTTTTCAGTACTGATGTAACTACTCAATTACAAATCCCTTCGCCTCGGAATATTCTTCGATTATCAAATGTGTGCGTAGCGGCTGAGCGAGCACTGTGTTTAGACAATAGCGCACGAGTGTCGGTCTACCGGTCGGCGGAGAGCTATTTGGGCGGAGTGCGGTCTGCGAACGTTTAGCTGCCTCTTCACATTAGGTGAATCGGGCTGGCTACATAGATTTAGTAGGTATACTCGGAAAGGAAAATAGGAATCAGCTAGGAGCTTGTATTAAAGTTACAACAATTTAAGAAAAATGGTTGTCTGGAAGAAATTACTTTTAGTGATAAGGCCGCCATTTGTACTGTACTATAAACATAACATAAACATAAACATTTACATACAGGCACATACATTTCTTCTCTCCCCACACTAGGATACCCTGTGTCGTGGGAACAAGAAACAGCGACGTCACAAACATGTAAACATCCAAGACTATGATATTGTCAAATCCCATGTGTAATTCCTGGTGTAGGTACATACAATAAAGAATATTCTATTTATATAACTTTTTTTTTGTAACGGAGTATAATGTACAAAATGTTCAAAATAAAGTCACAGCTTCTGTCAGTTTTGGGTTTACCAGCAGACTGAGTAGGCTGGAGGCTAGGGCGGCAGATTTTAGTGGGCGGCAAATCTGCCCCAAATTTTTTTTTGTCTTACAGAAATAAAACATACAAAAATACCCAAATGTTATGAGATTTCACCAACTTAATTCTGTCCAGATCATCAGGTGGATATGGAAACATTCAAAATTAATCAAAACTCGTCTAGTAGCCACTGAAGAATTATATTGAGTTTGGCGCTGAAGACACCGAGTCATACGACAAAGTTCTTCAGCAACTCACTCGCTGTAAGGGCAGCCCGGCTGTGGAATGATCTGCCGGTCTCAATAAGGCGCTTCCCGTCTAAAAAAATCGGGTAAAAAATCTGTAGATATCTTTCTCTATAAAGTAAGTATTTATTACTTAATTACTTTCCTTTCTATGTAGGTATATTATATTCATTTTAACCTCCTCTTACACATAGGTAGATATAACTTATTTATGTAGGTAGTTGAATTTAGATAGTAGGTAGTATAGTTTGTAACAACTATCTAAGTAAGATTTACGTAAGATCACAAGGTTGTCGGGAAAAAATTGCTGTTAGCAATAAGACCGCCTATTGTGTTTTTTTTTAATTGTAACTTTTATTTTATTTGCCTCGTTTGCAATTCACAAGTGCTCTATTGTGCAATAAACAATATTCTTATGTTATATTTTTCGCCTCCAGGCTCCATCACCAGACCCTCCAAACTGAATGAAATGTCTTGGACCCGTCAAAATGAACGAGTCCATCTTGAATTATTAATTTTTATTAATGACTAGCTTTCGCCCGCGACTCCGTCCGCGTGGACTTTAGTTCAAAATGTTGCAACCCCGTTCACTCCCGTTAAGGGTTAAATTTAGAAAAACCGTGAAACACGTGTTCAATCAATTATGTTGAAGAGTATTTATTTCAAGTTTCAAGAAAATCTGACAACATTTTTTTATACCTCCATACAAACTTTAACACCGCCGTTTAACCCTTTAGAGGGTGAGTTTCAAAAAATCCTTTCTTAGTGCTCCCCTAGGCTCCCTAAGGAACTCCCATGCCAAATTTCAACCCCCTAGGTTCAGTAGTTTGGGCTCTGCGTTGATTCTAAGTCAGTCAGTCAGCTTCTCCTTTTATATATATAGATAGATAGATAGATAGATAGTATTGATTCAAGAGTTTCACTATCCATCTCGTGAATTCAAAAGCAGGTTCTAATTTCGGACGAATGGGCGTTGTCCTGAATATTTACGGTAGTTACAATACTTAATTTTAAAGCTCAGTCATTATATTGCTAAGTACTGTAGCGATTTCCTCTTTATAGTAACTGGCTGGCACAGCCGTCTAGTATGAATTTCAATTTTTGAAAGAGAATCGCCACGGTTTTGGTTGAGAGGATTGGCTAGGCTAGGCGTTTCTCGATACAAAGATAATAAAATAGTATTTCTGCCTAACAAGCATCTTTTAATAGAGTAGTGCGCTACATTTGGTGGATGCGCCGGGTAAATTCGTTACATTTGGTAGAGGCGCCGGGTAAATTCGTTACATTTAGTGGAGGCGCCGGGTAAATTCGCTACATTTGGTGGAGGCACCGGGTAAATTCGTTACAGTACAATTATACATTAATAACATTATCATTAACAGATTTCTTGTAATTTTGGGAATAAGTGATTAATTCGACCTTCCGTTCATTTCACATGTTAATGAAAGTATTTTTAATATCTTGTAAACAAATAAGGCCAAGATATTGACATCTCACAATTCCGCCAAGTTCCGTTTTTAGTTTTGTTTATTTTATGAGTTCTTGTATCCAGCCATGTCACTAGAAACATACAGCTCGTAGAATCTCGGTTAATGACGTTTTTCCGTGCATGACGTACCTACTTCCGGTTATTAGAATCTGGTTCACCTTTTTCGCTTTAAAAAATAATTAAAAAGGAGTATAAATTCAAAAGAGTCCAGGGAAAAATATGCACTTGTCAAGCAACAAAGATTTTGAGATATCGCATAGTGTTTAAAGTTGTACCCTACCTATAAGTTTCTATTTAAACGTCAAGAACTCTATGACTAATCATGTTTTTACCCTGTTCGATTTATCATAGTATAGTACCGAAAATTCCCTACAAAATTACATTCGCAGATTAATTTCGAAAAAAAAGTGACTAACTAGTTCGTCTTTTTCTCTTGAGTCTTCAAATATTTCAAAATTACCTAAGTATTTACCCGAAAAAGATATAGGTAAAAAAAACGCTATTTTTAAGACAACACCAATTAAGTTATAGTAAAACTATAACTTAATTGGTGTTGTCTTAAAAATATTTAACCTAAGTATTTACCCGAAAAAGATATAGGTAAAAAAAACGCTATTTTTAAGACAACACCAATTAAGTTATAGTTTTAAACTTGCAGTTTAAAGTCAAAACTACGATAACCTACGAGAAGTAGGTTAAAATCGGCTTCCTTGACTAGTTCACAAACTACGTTGGTTCGTTACTTAAATAGATGTCAAACTAATCAAATCGGGAAGATGAAAGAAAGCAATGAAATCAGCTGTTTTTGAAACTAGCTGGACATTTATTAATAAACAATTTAGTATCTACAAGAAACCCATTCGGCGATGGCCATGCTACCAAATTGAACATTGCTACCAAATAGGAAAATTTCACCCAAAACAGAGGTTGGTCGGTTCGTATAAATTAATTTCGCCCTGACCCGTGTATTAATATTCAGAGCACTCTCAAAGTTCGCTCTAACTGGCGAACGGAAATACTCGAATTTATTAATTTTACTGGCGCCTCTTCCCGCGGGGGCCGGCACTAACATGTCATTAAGTTAAATATTTGATTTCACTAATACACACACGACCTTCCAACTTTTCCACTTATTAGAACTCAACTTATTAAATTTTACCAAACGGTAGGTCTAGCAATTCGGATATAACTTTAAAAGTACTTTGTTCTTTGTCTCGGAGACATTTTATAAAGCGCGCCACATACTCGACGCAACCGAAGACGATTTATTGCAACATTTCCCATTTCACGATCCAGGATTAAATAAACTTGCTTTCTAGCTTGTGTAACAGACCAACTGAACTATTGCGGGATGAGAGAACGGCGCGGCCGCAAGAGAGACCAAATACAGTCCCGCCTTACTCCGTGACTCTGTACAAGTGTTTGCGGTTTAACTGCACATCGAGTAACGAGTAACAATTCATGGCTACCAAAAGTTGAACATACTTAGTATCTAAAGAAAAGTAAATCTCATTATTTGCCTATCTAGTTAGTTATTATGTCAGTCGAGTGAATACCAACTGAGTGCTCGGAAGACACTGGATCGTTTATTCACTGGCGAGCTTCCACAGAGCCCATTGTCTTGCACAATCAGGTAATGGTCGGCGCAAAACCGAACAAATACACTTCGGATTTCATCCTCGAACAACGTGTGCGTGTGTATGTAAACAGGATTCCTATTATACGACACGGCGCTTCCGAAACACAGAACAATGCACGGCTAATGCAAACAAAACGACCTCACAAAAACCGTTTGGGAATTGGGACACATTCATTTGTGAATATTGTTTTTGTCAAATCCTCAAACTCATGGTTGTAAAACCGAAGCTACCTTAATTTTGTTTCCGAAATTCTAATAATTTGTCTGTCAGGATGTTACATGCCATTGCTGAACACTAGTGACGGATTTCATAAAAAATAAAGTGGTCTTGAAAAGAGTTTCCATTTGGCGAGCAGCAGGTGTCCTTTTAGAACCCATCGTCAGCAGATTAATCCATTGTACGGAGATAAATCTCCGCTGGGAGGAAGGACCTGCTTGCCTACGTTCTTTCCAAATAGGTATACCCGACGATTTCTCGCGAAAACAATCAATGACAGAGGATACATTTTGGTACGAGTCTCTTATTGGCGCCGAGGGACGCGTTCTGGCAAACTTTTGGCCGTCCATTCGTGACCCAACAAACGAACAATTTACAAAGCCAAATTTTCCGTCAAATATGATAATGTTGCCAATTTTCCGCGCACTGAACATGCTACGTTAGATTTAGTTTTAGATGGAGAGAAGACATGCCATTTGTGTATTATTGAATTTGATCATACACTGCTGTGACTCGTCTGTGAACTGCGAAAATCAATTAGTCAACACGCTAACCGATCCATACCCATAGGATGTGTGTGCGACACTGTTAGCACAATGATTGTTTCACTGCAATTTTCTAGTAGAGCGTTTGACAAACCCTTTGTTAATATTTGCACAACGGCGGGAGGTGTGTGTGTGTGAACAGTGCGTGAGTACGTATTGTTCATGAATATATACAGGGTGCTTAAAGACCGGCGTACTTACTGGAAGCTATGTATTTCTTACTGCATTACAAATATTTTTCTAAAGGAGTCTAGAGAAGAAACATTTTTACGAGGTTCAAGGCACCTTGAACTTCATTAGTTCCTCTTTTTTCAGAAACGCATTTAGCATCGTATATCAAACATTTCTTCTCAAGAAACCTTATAAAAAAATTTAAGCTTGTATAAAAAAACCTTTCAATGCGAAGTATTGAATCCTGGTGATCTGACATCCAGAGCGCTTGTTCTCTTTCAACTATGCTTAATTCCTTATACCAGTTACGTGTCCACTGTATCTATGGGAAGTGCGTTATCCCATAACCCAACAGAAAATAATTTTCAAGTGATATCGTATACTTATAGTTGTGTCTTCATTGTGTTTAGTTTGCTTTCAGGCTCGTACATCACTCTTCTAACACCCTGTGTATATGTTACGTCATTGATTCGGTCGGCAGCGGCAGGGGACACCCACTCACTCTGTCTACAGTACTAATTCATCGCATTAATAAGTAAACGACAGCAGCTGTGTAACGGTCTAGTAAATTCCTTTGTAAAGATCGACAGACAATCTACAGACACGATCATTTGACTTTACGCTTGACAAATAAAAAAACTCTTTTAGAGTATTTTTTTCTAACAACGAATATTGATGATGATGATGATGAGGATGATTGTTCCGACCGATTTCGGCCATGGCGACCACTTTGACCCCTAATCAGGGATGTGGCGCTGGTGCGCTCGAAGATGGCTTATGTAGCCTATCTTCACGGCGAAACTCCGTGCACACTGAGGGCATGTGAGAATGCCGTTCTCATAATTATAAGTTATGGCAGCAGGTGGGCGAGCCTTTAACTGGTCGCGTTTGGTATCCAGGTCAGCTTTACGCTGAACCTCAAACTCGCGTACTTGGCTGTTCACCATCCTGCGCCATTCTATCCGCTGTGCTGCCAAACGTTCCCAGCGGGAGGGCTCTATGTTGCATCTCTTCATGTGTCGCTTTTGGACATCCTTGTACCGGAGGAGGGGACCGCCATGATTCCGCTTGCCCTCCTCTAGTTCAGAATAGAAGATGCGTTTCGCCACTCTTTCCTCTGCCATACGAGATACGTGACCGCACCACCGAAGCTGTCGAAGCATTAAATAGGCCTCAATGCCACCAACATTGGCTCGTCGCAGAACTTCGGTATTTCGCACTCTATCAGACCATCTGATCTTCATTATGGCACGGAGGCATTTAAGGTGGAAGCGATCCAGAGTGCGAATGTGGCGGCGGTATACGCACCACGTCTCAGAGGAGTATAAGAGGTTTGGCAGCACGATTGCCATATATATCGAAATCTTAGTGGCCAACTTAAGGTCATGAGAGCAGAAGACCTTGGAACATAGCTTGCCGAATGCTGCAGCTGCGGCACCGACCCTTAGAGGCCGAACTTCCGGCAGGCTTGGTGTAATGCGGACATTAGCTGTTGCAGACCGTCTGGGGATTCTGCTACAAAGCACAGGTCATCAGCATACATGATCTCGGTGATCAGTGCGTGTGAGACTTTAGTGCGAGCCTTAAGTCTAGCCAAGTTGAAAAGGCTGCCGTCTGTGCGGAAGCGGATGCAAACTCCTTGAGAAACAGTTTGTAAGACTTCTCCAACTACCACCGCGAAGTATAAGGCGAACAGAGTAGGTGCTAAAACGCAACCTTGCTTCACCCCACAGGTAACGGGGAAGAAGTCTGTCTGATCGCCGTCTACGGCAACGCAGCATTGCATGTCATCATGCAGGAGTTTAAGCAGTCTCACAAACCTTCCCGTGCACCCAAGCTTACCTAGCACCAACCATAGAGCTTCCCGAGGCACGCTGTCGAAGGCCTTCTCTAGGTCAATAAAGCAAAGGTACAGCTGACGACCCTGTTCTCTGCTCTTTTCTTGCAGTTGACGCACAGAGAATATAGCTTTAGGCGGTTTAAGAGAACTCTAGCAAAGACCTTTCCGGGGGCTGAAAGAAGCGAAATACCACGATAAGCGTTGCAGTCAGATCGGTCACCTTTGTTCTTGTAGAGAGCACGTATGCGCGACACTTTAAAGGTATCCGGAACGCGCTCCTGCTCGCACATGCGAACAAATAGTTCCCAGACCAGCGTATGCAACTCCTCTCCGCCGTATTTTATCAGCTCTCCCGGTATGAGGTCAATACCAACCGCCCTTTTGTTTTGTTGCTGTCTGATGGCAGTAACAACCTCGTCACGCAATAGAGGCTCGTCCAGCTCAAAGGCAAGAGGGAGCTGAGGCATTAAGCGGATAGTTTCTAGATCAGCAGATCGATCCACATTTAGCAGAGTATTGAAGTGCTCCGACCAGCGCTTCAGTACATCGTCCTTGTTCGTCAACAGGTGACTACCGTCTAGAGACCTTAAAGGCACCCTCACGTGGTAGGATGTACCAATCAGCTTACGTACCTCACCGTAGAATTCTCCCAGTTGGTTTGTGTCAGTGAGCCATTGCATGTGTCTAGCTTTGTCCTGCCACCACTTCTCTTTCATATGACGAGACAGCTTGCGCAATAACAACAATAACAGCAATAACAACAACGAATATTAGCGTAAGTAGGAAGAAGAATTCCGGCAGCCGGAGTAAACTTAAACGATCACGAAGGTTAAGTAACATGCGTTAAGTGCATGGATGGGTGATCGTTCCATGATTGATTGTTCCATGATCTAGTGGAATTTTTCGATCAATCATTTCAATCTAGACTGACCACAGGTTACGTCTACGGTTTTGTTTTATTTACTTGTTTTGTCTGTTGCGTTTTTAGTTTTCTTCTGTTGTTGTGTATTATCATGTTACATGTCTGTTTAATTTGTTTCTTTCTCTCTTACAATGAAAACCCGAAAGAAATCTACAATGGCTTACGTAATTTTAAATTTTGAGTGTAACATTGATAGGATAGAATTGTTTATTATGACATTTTATTCATTAAATTAATTAATTAATTTAGATATGAAAAACCTTAAAAACTAATACTAAGTAAAAATCATACAGCAAATTCACAAAAGTTTCGTATACAGTGTCAAAGTATAATAAAAATTAAAAAAACATACAACAAAAACAATGTTATAAAGCTAGTAAATCGAATAAACCGCCCCGAGACCCATCCGACCCAAAGGTACCCATGACACTGGCAGCATTATCGCGCTGCACAGCGATGGAAATCCTTTGCATCAGAAATGCCTTTGAGCGTTAGTCAAAGCCACGAATTAAACGGATGGACACGACGAATGATTTACGATGGACAGAGTTAAAGAAAAGTCATCAACCAATCAAGTGCGAGTCAGACTCTTTCGCAAAGGGTTCTTTGCTTTTAGTTTCACCGGTTGTCGTTATTAAAATCAAGAAAAAATTGCGTACATTCACGTTTATTGTATGCGAGCACCCTTAATTGATTTCATTTTAGTTTAATTTTTAAAGTGAATGTAACGAAGAGTTTCTGTGAATATTTAAAGCATTTACCTGATGCCATTATTAATATCAAGCAAAAAATGGCAAAAAAATCCCGTTTGTGGGATGGGAAATATTATATTCTATTTTTAGTATTTGTTGTTACAGCGGGAACAGAAGCACAATGAATATTTTCGCTGTCTAGCTATCACAAACGCACAGACAGACAGATGAATGTACAAACAGATCTTTTTCCTTCCCATAAAAAAAGTACAAGGAAATATAAAAAGTTTTTGCGTTTTCGATATGCATTTAGGATTTTCGATATGCAAATAAGTAGGTAAGCAATCTGTCGTTAGTAAATTACGTTTTATCCGGCACGTCGCAAATGTAGAAGCATTTAATCCCCACACGACTACGCGAGGTGCCGCCAGCGACATGATCCTGATACGCTTTATGTCTTATAAATAAATCATGCTAACATTGTATAGACGGCGTTATCTGTGAAAAGAACCGATAGTAGCGGCTGTTGCGAATCCTCTTGTGACAGTATATATTGTAACTACAAAGTTTTATGTTAAATTCATGCCACTCTCTTCGACGACAGCGAAAAACAAAAGAAAAAAAGTAGCAGCCAACAAGGAAATAGTTATAACGTGCTGGAAAAAAGAAAGGAAATGTCCTTAAACCAATAAGTACAAGTTACAATACTTTTACTTTCCTTATCCGTGAGTTCTGCGGGCATTATTCCCAGAAGATTTCATGAAAATATCTTGCTCGGCTCTAGGATGTGGAAAATTACCGGTCAATTATTTATAAGGTACATTACTGTGGGAATTCGCTGACAAGTAAAAGGCCTCGACGATCTTTTGTGACCGTTAACGCTTAACTTTTTCCAAGAAGGGCTATAACTTGTGGCATTATTCGTGTGTAAAATATAATTGGCTGAGGAAAAGGGTGCGTCTGTCCCTTTCATGTAACTTCCGTATCGATTTAATGTCATACCTGAATTACGAGCCTTTAAATCACGGTTAATGGTGAATACGCATATTCTCCTTCCATAATTCATAGGATGATAGCCGTGTATATCAAAAATAGAGGCACGTTAATAATAGCTATTATACTTTCCCAACTGTTAGTTTATTAGCTACATGCATGTCTTGAAGGAAGTGATCATAAATTGTTTATTAAACGACAGTGGCTTAAAATTGCTTGGTATGTTATTTTGGTAAACGATAAGCGTAGTGGTGATTATGGTACAAGTTATAGTAGCCTAAGTACGTCCCACAGCAGAGCATAATGTTCACTTCGCTCAAAAGAGAGTGTTCGAACTCCTCGCTGTTTTCTTAGGTTTTTTTATAACATAACATAACATTTACACACAGGCACATACATTGCTTCGGGCCCCACACAGGATACCATGTGTCGTGGAAACCAGAAACAGACAAGACCTGGGACTTCTCGCATAATATCGTTTTCAAAGACTGTTCTTTTACAAGTCAGATTAAGGTTCTATTGTAAAAGTATTTTGGTTGACAAGATGTTAGCTTTTCTGCCCATGTGTTTAGTTCATTAAAATCATAATATTACGATAACTTCTACGCTTTTATTATCTTATCATTAATATAGTATTCATACAGTCCATTAGGTTTCATCGCTTTCAGAGAGTATGGGATTAAACGCCCCGCGTGCCCCCTACGGATCGGCAATTCGGTAGTTGACACGACCAACAATAAATTATTTGATATGCTCGATTAAAACAAAAATTACAAAATATTTCGGAAATGTATCTCTTTTAGCCAATTACTAGTTATTAAAATTTTTAAATAGATGAAACTTAAAAAGAGTGCTCTGAAATATGACGTCATAAACCGGTATTTTCATACAAAATTCCGTTTTAAAAGTAACTGATTTGACATTTTGTCAACTACAGTATTTCAATCGCTGAGGTATGTGAACACTTCAGACACTCAGGTTTCTTCACGATGTTATCCTTCATGGCTAACGAGAGGTATTGTTAAGTTCGCTTCACTTATGCATATGACGGCGCCACCGTCAGTATTTGCGAACAACGTGTGCAACGGGCGTGACGTCATTAGTTCCCCCACCACGACACAGTATAAAAGGCAGAGGTTGCCAGTCGAAAGGCATTTTTGTCTGTCGATCGTCGCCCGGTGCACACGTTGCACCCGCGGCCGTGTTTAATGTAAAACTAAATAATTTAACTGTGAATTGTGATTTAAATTACCTTTATTGAAATAAAGTAAAGTAATCAGAACGAGTGATTTTGGTGTTTAAAAAAACCATGTCGGCCCCTGATCCTATATCAGAAGTCTCGGATCCGCCTCCACTTTCTTGCGTCATGGAACAAATTGCAATGTTTTCTTCGGGAATGGAAGCAATCTTCCAGAAAATCGCTGAAAACTTGACTACTCGCCAACCTGTTCAAACATCATTACCGAAACTAATCAACTTCGACCCCGACGAGCCAGAAGCAGATATCGTCAATTGGTGCACATTGAGTGAGCTTATAATCAAGAATAAGAATCTGGAAGGAGTGGACTTGATTCTGGCGCTTTCACATTCACTCAAGGGACGTGCCGCAATGTGTTTGACTAAAATACAGACTGATAAGATATCATGGCCTGCGATCAAGGAGATCCTCATTTCAAGATTCTCGAAGCCGATGACTATGCAAGACCACTTCGACCAAATTATCAAGTTCCACATGGATGGTAAAGAAAGCCCAGCCGAAGCCGGTATGAGATTGTGGGGACTAATAGAAAAAATTCCCGACTCAGATATGCCAGAGAAAGTTATGACCGGTTTCACAATATCTGTGTTATCGCAATGTGATGATAAAATTCGCCGCGAGTTAAATTCTGTGGTGATCAATGACAAAAATCAACTGTTCCGCACGCTACGAAGCTTCACCTTAAAACGACGAAATGAAGATCCAGTTTCAACAGAGTCTGATGCGAAACGATTCCGAATCACTCCGTTTCGTGGGAACTGCCACTTTTGCGGAAGACCAGGGCATCGTGGTCACGAGTGTCGTGATAAAAGCAGACTTATCTCCAGGTCTGCTCCAATCGCAACTAAGTTCGAACAACCACGGCCGTCGGTAACCAGTCCCCGACCTGCTGTCTGCTGTTACGTGTGCGGCGACCCGGGCCACGTGGTCTCCAGTTGCCCAATGCGCTACAAGAAGAAGGAAAATGGCGTTTCAGGTGCTGCCGCCACGAGCTCCAAGCAGGTCAACGTGTGTACCAGGACTTCTCACGGAGTTTTACAGATAAGTGGTATCACATTACCTTTTATATTTGATTCGGGTTCCGAGTGTAGTCTTATTAAACAGAGCCATAGTGAAACTTTGAAAGGCGAGCGGTTTTATGAACAAGTGTCACTAAAAGGGTTAGGCAGCAGTAGTGTGATATCTGCAATGCAAATTAAGTGTCCCACTAAAATTCAAGATCTTACTTTAGAGGTCATGTATCATGTGCTCCCTGATGATAGCCTCAGCGATGACGTACTGTTAGGACGTGATATTTTAGATACTGGTGTGTCTGTGGCTCTGGGCGATGATGGATTAACCTTAACTAGGACTAAAAACACAAACTGCTGCACGGTTTTTAATGCTTTCGACGATGAAACTATCGACACGGATCTTGAGGGAAAGGATAGGGAACGGTTATTCAAAATACTTGAAAAATATTACAATCACTTTATTCAAAAACTTCCTACAACACAAGTTGAAACAGGCGAACTAAAAATCGAGCTAATTGACCCTTCAAAAACTGTTCACCGGAGACCTTATAGGTTGTCCCCGACTGAGTTAAAAGTCGTTAACGAAAAAATTCAAGGGCTATTAGACGCAAATATAATCAGAGAAAGTACATCACCGTTTGCGAGCCCCATTCTTTTGGTAAAGAAGAAAGATGGTAGTGATCGTCTATGCGTTGATTATAGACAACTTAACAGTAATACGCGCTCAGATAGTTACCCACTGCCTTTGATTAGCGACCAAATAGACAAATTAAACGGAGCTAGATTCTTCTGTAGCATTGATATGGCTTCGGGATTCCACCAAATTAGAGTCCATGGAGACTCCGTGGAAAAGACTGCCTTTGTTACCCCGACTGGACAGTATGAGTACCTGACTATGCCATTCGGACTAAAAAATGCCCCACAGGTTTTTCAACGCTCAATTAACTCAGCGTTAAAATCCCTTAACGATGACAAAATATTAGTCTACATGGATGACGTTCTCTCTGTTTCTGAAACTGTGGAAGAGGGTCTTTCCCGTCTGGATAAACTATTAGAAACTTTATCTAATGCCGGTTTTTCATTTAACTTCAAAAAATGCAAGTTTATGAAGAAGGAAGTCGAATATTTAGGCTATGTCATTTCCTCTGGTGAGCTTAAACCAAATCCACGCAAAGTTCAAGCTTTACAAAATGCTCCAAAACCTAGCAACGTTAGACAAGTCAGGCAGTTGATCGGACTAGCAACATATTTCAGACAGTTCATCCCAAACTTTTCAAAATTGCTCAGACCACTTTACCCACTAACCTCAGGAAAAGGGCCTATAGTTTGGACCTCTGAACACGATAGTATTCGTGACGAAATTGTTAAACATTTAGTGACAGAGCCAGTACTAAAAATCTTCAATCCATCTTTGCCTATAGAGTTGCATACAGATGCCAGCAGTGACGGTTATGGTGCCGTTTTGATCCAGAAGTATGACGGCCTGCCTCACGTAGTTGCTTATTTCAGTCGCAAAACAAGTGATGCGGAGAGCCGCTATCATTCTTATGAGCTGGAAACGTTGGCCGTTGTCAAAGCCGTAGAGCATTTCCGTCACTACCTCTATGGCCGTAAATTTACAGTTTTTACAGACTGCAATGCTTTAAAGTCCTCGCACTCAAAAAAGGACTTGACCCCTAGGGTGCATCGATGGTGGGCAATATTGCAGTCGTACGATTTCGATATAGTCTACAAAGAGGGCAAAAACATGGCCCATGCGGATTTCTTGTCCCGTAACTCTCCCCCAGAATCACAAGACGTTAAGTCAAAGTCGAAGATTGTAAATTTTTCTGAGTTAGAAAAGGGTTGGCTTACAGTAGAGCAACAGCGAGATAGCGAAATCTCAAACATAATTAGTAAAATACAATCCAACGATTTACCCCCCGAAATATCGCGCACGTACGATATTAGGCAGGGCATTCTGCATCGTAAAATAGAGCGTGCAAAAACTACTAAGTGGTTGCCAATCCTACCACATTCACTGATATGGTCTCTCATAAGTCATGTGCACTCTGAAATAAAACATCTGGGTTATGAAAAGACTCTCGATAAGATGTATGAGCTTTATTGGTTTCAAAATATGTCCCGAAACGTAAAGAAATTCGTAGACTCTTGTGTGATCTGCAAGTCATCGAAGGGTCCTTCAGGTGCTCAGCAGGTCCGATTGCATCCTATTCCAAAAGCAGCGGTACCCTGGCATACATTACATATTGATCTTACTGGCAAGTTGAGCGGCAAAAGCGACCGTAAGGAGTACTGTTCTGTCATCATTGATGCTTTCACAAAGTTTGTTTTGCTAAAACACACAACGACGCTAAATTCCGCCAATGCTATTAAAGCAGTTAAAGAATCTGTTCATTTATTCGGTGCTCCAAAAAGAATAATCGCTGATCGCGGACGTTCGTATGATAATTCTGATTTCAAACAGTTTTGTGAAAGCAACAGTATTGAGTTACATCTCATCGCCACTGGTTCTAGTAGATCTAATGGGCAGGTAGAGCGCGTGATGCGAACATTGAAGGGTTTGCTTACCATAGCTGAATGTAGCTCTGATCAGTCGTGGCAAGAGCAGTTGGGTGACATACAGCTTGCTCTGAATAGTACTCGTTCTAGAGTGACAGGTTTTACTCCAATAGAATTGATGTTTGGCAGTCAAGGCAGTTCGTTAGAAATTGCTAAAATATCTTCAAATTCCGACGATCCAACTAGATTAGATCTCGAAGCAGCGCGTTCTAATGCCTCTGATAACATAAAAAAATCGGCTCAGTCTGATGCTCTACGTTTCAACCGAGGAAAAGCGAGAGTTAAAACCTTTTCCGTTGGTGACTTTGTTTTTGTTAAAAGTGAAGAACGACACCAAACAAAATTAGATCGGAAATACAAGGGCCCTTTCAAAATCTCTGCAGTTCTCGAAAATGATAGGTACGAGTTAAGACACATTAATGGGTCAAATCGGATATACAAATACGCACACGAAAATTTGCGAGAAGTACCACGTGGTCCTTTAGGTTTGTTAGAAGTTTCTGAGAGTTTTGATACTGAAGATGGCGTGACGGCGTGTGAGGACAATGTTCTTGTTCATGAAACCAATCGTCATACTGATGATGTAACTATACCTAGTTCGAGTAGCGATACTATGTCTGTCGATAGTGATAGTAATTTTGTGAACATAGGAAGGTTTCGTACTAACTCTGAAGACAGTTCATCGTCAGACACACATTCTCATATTGTTATAACCAATGCTGAAATCAATCAATCGAATTAATTTTATTAATTATCAATCAAGATTAATTTTAATTAGGTACCTATTTTAAGGACAAATTATGAATAGAGCCTACAAAAAAAAGTAATAAGAATAAGCTAAGGGAGTCATTGTAGGGTTTAACCGGTCCAATGTCTTCGCTAAAGTGGTATATCCGGGCTAGCAACACCAGCTAAAGGGATACACCTGGTCTAGCATTAAAAACTATAGAGAATTGATCTGGTCTAGCTTGCTATAGAGATCAATTTCTGGACTAGTACAATCCGGGCCAGTAGGATACTGAAGGGATAATGTTGCTGAAGGGTTTACTGACCGGTCCAGCATGATCTGAAGGGTTAATGTGAACCGGACCAGACATGATAAGATGATATTTGTTAATTGTTATAGTTACCTGGAACTTGTCAGGATGATCGAACGATTTGTTTCTTTGTTCCCAGACAACTAATGAAGACGCGTACGAGGACGTACGCTCGTCAGTATGGCCGTGACGGCGCCACCGTCAGTATTTGCGAACAACGTGTGCAACGGGCGTGACGTCATTAGTTCCCCCACCACGACACAGTATAAAAGGCAGAGGTTGCCAGTCGAAAGGCATTTTTGTCTGTCGATCGTCGCCCGGTGCACACGTTGCACCCGCGGCCGTGTTTAATGTAAAACTAAATAATTTAACTGTGAATTGTGATTTAAATTACCTTTATTGAAATAAAGTAAAGTAATCAGAACGAGTGATTTTGGTGTTTAAAAAAACCATGTCGGCCCCTGATCCTATACATATATAAAATAAACATAAACATTTACATACAGGCACATACATTGCTTCTGGCCTCACACTACAGTCACTGGTACATGCCGGAATTCGTGCACACGACTAGCTGAATGAGAGACGGGCGTTCTACCGCTGCGCTGCCACCGCTATCTTGATTATACGATGAAATCTATTTACATGCACTTAAATTAACCAACCGCCGTGCTCCTTTTAGTTTATTAAATATAGATGCATATTCTGCTTTAAGCTTAATACGAGTATACCTGAGGCTGCGAACTTTTAACAAATGTTTGCCGTTGTGACAGAGTAGTCACCCTATTGTTACGGTTAGGTTAAGTATCTGGTACCTTTTGGCTACGACATTGCTACGAAGGGCTACGACGTTGCTACGAAGGGGCTACGATGCTACAACTGACTCATTCTATATAAAACCACTAAGTTAAAATTAAAATTATATCGTTACACAGTTTTAAAAATACAAATAAAGCAACTTAAAAACATATAGCCGGTCTATAAGCTCTCTGTAACAGCATTTTAGCCTAATACTGGTACATAGGTATTATAGGTCGTTTTTTAGACCCATCGCAAACAGGGCGACTTGTCGCCGCGTCAAGTCGCCGCGTCAGACCGGACGTTGTCATTTGCTTCTGGCGTCTTGTCGTCACGATTCCGCGACTCTGACGCCAAGTGTGCGGAGATTCGAACAAAATATATGAAAATTGACGGCCGTAGCCTGTCGTCGCGTCTAGTCGCCGAGCTGTCGCCTGTAGCGTGTCGCTAGTGTGCGCCTAGGGTTATAAGCAATTTTGAGACAGATAAGTAGTTGTATATTGACAAAATATTTATTTAATATTAGGAAGACTAACAGCACATAACAACGATTAACATATTATTTAAACATACAGAAGGCCAATTCTAAGTCTCCACTATTAGAATATGTGTGGAAGAACTGTCGATTTTTTATTACGTAGTAAAAAATCGACAGTGGTCAATAAAATAAAATCAATCAGTAATGATTGATTTTATTTTATTGACCACTGTCGATTTTTTACAATCAATCACTAATAATATTATAATGAGTGACTGTTTGTAGGAAATGGGCGTGTGATGTTATTCGGCTCAAAAAGGAATCACTTATTACACCGCAAACACAGGTGGATTAGGAGGAGTTACGACATAAAGGGCTAGTTATGGCAATATTGAAGAGAGACTGTTCTGTGGGGGGGAACACCGCTGTAGAGAAGTATTGGGAACCTATTCTGAACCATGTTGAGGTTTACTCACTGAAGGACTATACAAAAATGGCACAGCGGTATCGGCTAGACTTGTGATAGAAGTATTGCGAGCATTGGCAAAGTAGGTATTTACTTTACGTAAATATCCTCGTGAGGCCCAATGTCTTCAAGTGATCACAAAATCAATTGTTATTTTCAAGGTCGGGCCTTACGAGGTTATACTGATTTTTAGGGCTCCGTAACCAAAGTAATACTACCGTAATACTGTCCGTCCGTCTGTCACCAGGGTGTATCTCAGGAACCGTGATAGTTAGACAGTTGAAATATTCACAGATGATGTATTTCTGTTGCCGCTATAACAACAAATACTAAAAAACAGATTAAAAAGATATTTAAGGGGGGTCCCATACAACAAACGTGATTTTTTTCGAAATTAATAATGTCAACAGGTAGACCCTTGAAATATTTACAGAATATTTGGTCATATATTCACTTTAAAAATAAATAATTAAATTAAAATAAAATTAAAAATTAAGGGAGGCTCCCATACAAAAAACGTGTTTTTTTTTTTGCTTTTAATAGATAATGGTACGGAACCCTTCGTACACGAGTCCAACTCGCACTTGGCCGGTTTTTGTTTATTATGGTGTTGGTGTTATCCTTTTAAATTGCTCCTGAGCGCCTCAGGTCTTTTATGTTTTGTACACAATTGCGCTGCGAATAGACAGGCACCTAAGTAATTAATTAATCGAACCAAGTGGGTCAGCTATTTAAGGATTTTTTAACAAAATTCAGTTTTAGCTCGGTCCGAAAAAATTACATTACATATTTTGTTGGCGGTCCAGGCTTGTGCAAATGTAGACGAAAATAATGTGTGTGCGGAAATTATTTACTAGCCTCATGTACGAGCTGTAGCTGCTGTCTTATACAGCGTAAATTTGAAATCGTTACAAATATTTCAAGCGTATGTTCTTTTCATTCTGATAAACAGTATTAATAATTTAACAATAAAGCTAAAATTTTACAAAAATCATGATTTCCGACTTTTGGTTCGAAACTTCGGATACGAACTAAAATGGTAGGAAGAACCGTAACATTGATAACGGTTTGCTATTACTGTGTTATATGCTTAGAATCTGTTTCAGGGGAGTGCGGAACGACGTTTTTTCTTTTCATCATCATCAACCCATTATGTCCCCAAAGAGTGGCACGGGTCTCTTCCCAGAGGAAGGTATAGGCCATACTCCACCACGGGGGCCAAGTCCGGATTGGTGGAGGCTTGTAAGACTAGTGGCTGGTCTTATTGTCAGAAGTTTTTAAGCCGCCCCACAGTGTTTTTTTAGCCCCAAAAAAGTGACATCCTCAGTTTATTGCTCTAATTGATTCAACTATGTGTTTAAATGACACGAGTAGAACTCCCAGGAGTCCAATGATCATAGTTTTTTTTTTAAAATCAAAAAGTTTTCGTTACCTTCGTAGTAATAAAATAAGAAAAAAAATCCTGTAAAAAAATCTATGAAAGTTTGAATGATCGTTATGTCTTGGGTGTTTAGAGCTATTAAAGGCACATATTTAAGAGCTATTAATTTGTTGAAACTTTGCCTAATAACGAAGCAATAACTGTTTTCATAGTTTTTGGTTTTTATTTATTATTTATTTTTAGACTTTGAAATAGAGCCTCTGGCTACAACAGACTCGTTCTTTATTATGAGTAGCACCTACGAAAAAATTTGCACGTTCTAACAACGCGGTTTTTTGGCGCTATGATTTAATTTGTTTCCAAGTTCAAATATGCAAGTCAGGGTTGTCACAAAGGTCTATTTCATTTACACTTTGTGACTTGTTTACGATTTTTTTTATCATGGCTTAGAGTTGTCAGGTTTTTTGTTTTTGTAAGTACTCGTACCTACTTAACCACTTTTTTAGGGTTCCGTAAATAAAGGGTGCCGGACGGGTCCTATTAGTCTGCCTCCGATGTTTGTCTATCGGTCTGTTCGTCAGTCGGTCTGCCCGACCATCAAAGGTTGTATCTTGAAACCTTAATAGGTAGCCACTTTAAAAGGTTTACAACATGTTTTCTATGGTGAATTACTTATGGAGTGATAAAAATAAGAGGGTCTCTATACAACAATCGTGTTTATTTGCAGGTTTTGGTGTTTGCTATTGCTTTTGATCTTAAAAACGTAGGATACATGTTGTTGTCAAAGTTAGTGTGATTGTAGGGCTTATATTTTATGTGATATAATTACATATAAAAAGAAATGATTAAGTGCAAATGCTCGTAGCCTGGGCTGCCTGAGTGATCTTAAACGATCACCAAGGTTAAGCAACATACGGCGCGTTCAGTCCATGGATGGGTCACCATCTTTGACTAACGCTAGTGGCATTTTTCCGAGCGGTTCCGTCTTCGCAAGGCACATTAAGCAGTTGGTGCCGGCTGCCGTTGATAGATGGCAGTCGTTAAGCCAAGTCGATAGGTGGGAGGCCTTAGGGCGGCTTGAAAAACTTCGGACAGTAAGACCAGCCACTAGTCTTACAAGCCTCCACCAACCCGGACTTGGCCCCCGTGGTGGAGTATGGCCCATACCTTCCTCAGGGAAGAGACCCGTGCCCCTTGGTGGGAACATAATGGGTTGATGATGAAGTGCAAATGTGACTCACGCATTTTGGGGTGTCGGTACAAATAGTGTTTTTTTTCAAACCCTTAAATATTAGGCTCAAAAACTTAGGTGGTGATGATGATGATGATGATGATGATGCTGATGATGACGATGATGATGATGATGATGACGATGATGGTACGGCGAAGCCCTTGGTACATATAAACTTGGCCCGTTTTTTTAGGACTCCTCAAATGAGTCATTTTGATTTGTCAGTATGACCGGAAAATCATCTTCCTCGTTTAAAATCTCATCTACATCCAACGAATCTTCACCGACCATTTGTATTTCGCTTTCTTTAGGAGGCTGCAGAAGATTTTGCACAGCTGCTGGCAAAGGCAGACGTGTTGAAAATTTTCTGCGTCTGCGAAGGCCCATCATTGAAATGAAAGGATCTGAGTGCTTATACTGAGTTTTTTTATTCACTTTCAATAGCGAGAGCGTTTGCAATTTGTATAGGAGTGACAAAAGGCGCGCTTTGTCACTCCTATACATATTGCAAACGCTCTCGCTTTCGAAAGTGAATGAAAAAACTCAGTATAAGCACTCTGATGACTCCAAAGCTCGATGAAACAGATCAGTTATAGTTGTGACTCTGTCCATCTTTCTGCAATGACGCTCTCTATCTCGGCGCCAGAATCTATTACGGGATTCTGCAGTCTGTTCTGACAGCATCCCTATTGGTACGGAATGAGCGTCTATACTATAATGTCACCACCATATACCAGAATTTTGTGTATTGTTACTGTCATGGGGTGCCAGTGCCATATGAATACATATATTTTTCAGCTAGTGAGCGACAGAACATGGCAAACTTGTTTCTGTCTATTGGCAAGTCGGAATTTATTGTCACCAAAATAATGTGCAGTTCGTCTACAAGCCATGTTTCTAGACCCAGAATATTGGCAAACAAATGTCGGTACTTGTCTGAAAGTGCAATTCGCGCAGTGTTGCCATCATTTGGGGTGCCAGCATTCGGACGAACAACATCCACTAACAACCCTATTTGTCACCCTGAATACGAAGTTCTCTTTATTCCACAAGGCGACCTTCATCTGATTTTTTTTGGATTCTCTATTTTTGCACAGCTGGATCTTTTTTATATACTAGGTGAATTGTCTGTAAAAAATGTGATAAAGCTGAAATATTTCCGGCATGTGTTACGGAAACCAATGTATTTGAATAAAGATTTAGAGAAAGCTAACATTATACATAACTGTATGTACATTGACATTCAACAAGCAGAATCTTAATTCTTTACGTTGAAATAAATTTCTGATTCTGATTCTGATGTATTGGCTCTTGAGATACGTTTATATGGCTAGCTAATCCATTTCAGTGTTAAAAAAAGACGGATATATTTTTTTTTTCGGGTACGTACGAACAAACAATTATAAAATCGAAGGTCAATTTGAGTGATAACCCTGATCAAAATATTTAAAATTAAATATCTCCAAAAAACCGCGTTGTTAGAACGTGCAAATTTTTTCGTAGGTGCTACTCATGATAAAGAACGAGTTTGTTGTAGCCAGAGGCTCTACTTCAAAGTCTAAAAATAAATAAAAAATAAAAACCAAAAACTATGAAAACAGTTGTTGCTTCGGTATTAGGCAAAGTTTCAACAAATTAATAGCTCTTAAATATGTGCTTCTAATAGCTCTAAACACCCAAGATACAGCGATCATTCAAGCCTTCATAGATTTTTTTACAGGATTTTTTTTCTTATTTCATTCCTACGAAGGTCACGAAAAATTTTTGATTTAAAAAAAAAAACTATGATCATTTTACTCCTGGGAGTTCTACTCGTGTCATTTAAACACATAGCTGAATCAATTAGAGCAATAAACTGAGGATGTCACTTTTTTGGGGCTAAAAAAACACTGTGCGCCCTAAGGCCTCTGACTTGGCTTAACGACTGCCATCTATCAACGGCAGCCGGCACCAACTGCTTAACATGCCTTGCGAAACACGGAACTGCTCGGAAAAATCCCACTAGCGTTAGTCATAGACGGTGACCCATCCATGGACTGAACACGCCGTATGTTGCTTAACCTTAGTGATCGTTTAAGATCACTCAGACAGCCCAGGCTACGAGCAATTCTTTTTTTCTTTTAATTTTGTTTAAATTAATGACAACTGAAATCGTGGTTAAAAAATATTAGAAAATAATGGTTAGAAAATTTCCTTGACAATTGGCTGAAATTCCGGACATGTCAGGAAAATTCCGGTCATCTGGTAACCGTATATAGGTACGCCCCTTTCGAAAAAATGTGGGGAATTTGTTCACCCAGAATAGCCAAAACTGAAATAAGTTGAGAGTCATCGACATTTGAAAGAGGCGATTATAGTTTATTATTTTTTATACGCAATTCATAGAAATTCTTTTTCAATCTAAATAGAATAATTTGAAAAATGTACCAAAAAAGGCTTCAACTATAGAAACGCTGACGCAAGCGCCAATAAAATATGGATCGGTGATTGGTAAGCTCGTTACTGCTGCCGGCGTTAAAAATATAGAGAGGCCGATCGCAAATAAATGTCTGCCGCAAAATAGGAATACAAAGATAGCTCGCTTCGAGACAGACCTGAAAAGATTCATGAAAAAGTAATGGAATGTCCTTCTAATTAAGTTTGAATTGGGTTCAGTTTTAAACATTTCTTGATAGGGATATTTCTAAAATGCTCAGTTCCTGTATAATATACTACATGTAGTGCTTTGATACAACTATGGCTCTATTCTTTCTATTAGGTGTTTTATATAATGTAGCCTATGTACAGGGTGTTGATTTGTACAGTTAAATCCGACTCAGGGGTGGTTATGTGCTACACCTCCTACACTTATGATGACCTCTGTGGCGTAGCGGTTAGAGCATCTGCTTTCCATGCGAGAGGTCCCGGGTTCGATCCCCGGCTGGGAAGAAAAAATAAAACTCCAGGTCTTGGATGTTTACATGTTTGTGACGTCGCCGTTTCTGGTTTCCACGACACAGGGTATCCTAGTTTGGGACCAGAAGCGATGTATGTGCATGTATGTAAATGTTTATGTTATGTTATGCTTAAAATCCCCGGTTTTGCACTTTCCCGCCCCGTGAAACCCCCGCCGGACCCGTCAAGTGCAAACGATAGAAGCTAAGCCATATAACTTTATGATTTTTAGGTGATTTTCACTAAAAAAATATATCTTGTTTTATATTTTTTTTTGCTTCTGTGTCATGTAAATAACCACCCCTGAGTTAGATTAAACTGTACAAATCCACACCCAATAGATACGCCCCACTGCAGGGCATAGGCTTTCACCCAAAGAGAGAGAGAGAGAGTATGGGCTTAATTACCACGCGTGCCAACCTAACTTAGAAAACAAGGACATTAATTGGATTCGAACAAACTACCTCCCAACGTGGGGCCGGTATTCTACCTCCGTTACCACTGATACCTCCGTCGTCAGTGTTTAAATCTAATATAATACAAAAATCTCGTGTCACAGCGTTTGATAACGAACTCTTCCAAAACGGCGTCACCTATTATTATGTTTTTTTTTGTGTCAATTTGGTAGGTCTGAGTGTAGGTCGTAGACTTATTAATATGTTAAATTTGGTAGGTCTGAGTGTAGGTCGTAGGCTAATTAATATGGCAAAACAACGTTGCCGGGTCAGCCACTATTTTATTAAATACGCGCGTTATCCGCTTTAACAACTGTCATTGTTTTACATAGAAATTACTAACTTGTTTTGGCATTGCAACTCGTTGCAGGTTTGGCCTTTTCCTCAGTGTTCTATGAAATCGATTCGTGACATGTCTCGGGCTTTCGACGTTCCCTTTACGTTCGTGTGTTTACCCACATTTCTGACATATTCTTTAATAGAGTCAATGCAACGCTTTCTGGGCCTGCCTTTTATTTTCTTTTATTGCAGCTTCCAATTCATCAGCGATTCCAATCGTCTAACTGTCACATTGGACAGTTAGACGATTGGAGTCGCTCAACTATCAAATGCAACAGTTAGAAGATTGGAGTTTCTGAACTATCAAATGCAACAGTTAGACGATTGGAGTTGCTGAACTATCAAATGCAACAGTTAGAAGATTGGAATTGATGAACTATCAAATTCAACAGTTATACGATTGGAGTTACTGAAGTATCAAATTCAACAGTTAGACGATTGGAGTTGATGAACTTTCAAATGCAACAGTTAGACGATTTTAGTTGCTGAACTATCAAGTTCAACAGTTAGACGATTGCAGTTGCTGAACTATCAAATGCAACAGCTAGACGATTGACATCGCTTAGGATGTGGTGTCCGGAATTCTCTTCAAGTGAATTTACTCTTCGAGTAAACTATTGTGACTTGTAAACCTGAGGATGGTCTCTCGCTTGGCAAGTGTATCCAACTCTACACTTTTTCAGAAATAGAAAATCCGTATCTCTCACAGGATCAAATATTTTCAGCTCTTTGCGCTTGAAGAAAGCAAGTTTTTGGACAAAGCTACAAGTAAAATGAATTGAATGCTGGCACAGTATTTTATCACATACATCTAAACATAAAAACATTGGTATTAGATCTTTGTCACGCAATTTGAAATTTAGGTACTTACATTTTGTAGGATAGTATGATACATTCAAGCCACATAATACGTTCGCCCGATTAATTTCCATCTCTGTTTAGAGTTAGTATAGCTTATATAATTACTAAAGCTGGCCTTTTGCGGTTTTCAACTTTGTTAATCTGTGCTGCTAACTAGCACGGCGGATACACTCGGCATCCGGACGCAATCTGCATATGGAAGTAGCGCCGCTGCCCGCCTCTCTGCCAGGAACAGAATTATATCACATTTAGAGTGATTATTATTTTTAGCAAAAAGTTTGCAAAATCTAATGAAATCTAATGGTCGAAAAAACATAAAAAACATAAAAGTAGTTCGACAAACATATTAATATGTATAGATAAAACTCGAGTAGTAGGATTCGAGATTTTGTTGGACCTCTCTTGGGTTATTTCAAACAATAACAACTCAAACTAGAGCTCGAATTATATCGGAACATAATATTTTTGTCCGCAAACAGAAAAACAGTCTACAGGAGCTATTTTCCGATTGAAATTAAAATGGACTATACTTCGATTTTTAATTTCGTGTACCAAACTGACATTTGGTGGGTTGCCAGTTTTGGATTTTGTTGTACAATAAAGTACTCGAAGACTATCGAGATATTGAAACGAGATATGATTCGAAAGCCAAACTAGTATTCGGTTAGGTGATTTGAAAAAAAAGTTGCATGTTACATTTATGATTTTCTTCCTTAAATTAATTTAACCATTTTAAAAATGTCACTGTAGATAGAAATCAACGCTACTTTTATTACTGATCAACGTAAATTAAGATACTAAAATTACTTTAAAACAGAAACGACTTCATCACTCAGTTGATACGATACTATTTTTTTCATTACGATAAGTTTGCAACGCAGTACCTAGTTATCAATAAGCAAATAAAAAGTAGAATTTTAGCTGACAATGTCGAGATCGAGACCGAGACCGAGAACTCGGTCGAGACTCCTTGAGCTAGCAACATTTTAAAAAAGAAAGAGCGCTTGCAGCTGTCAGTTTAGTACACGAAATTAAAAATCAGAGTATAGGCATTTACAAAAAAAATTTATACATATTTTTCATATTTTTTAACATCATTCCCGAAACATGCTCGACATAAGACATCAGGGAGATATTAGCCTTGCTTTCTAGAGCCTTGATGTCTGATGTAGTTTAAAATATTCAGAGGTAGAAGACTTGTTCAGCTTACTCTTTTGATATCACAATAAGATAAGCGGATCTCAGATGGAATATATCCACAGCTAGAGAAGAAAGCATCCAGATCTCGCGTGATGGAATTACATATGAATATACATCTACAAATAACATCAGCGTTGGAGTACGGGCAAATAAAATAGTAAGGCTTTGACGAAAGCTATAACTTGTTTGATGGTACGCCAAACATCAGCGTTATTACGGCTTTTAGGATAGTAAGGGGTAATACTTCTTATTCTATTAGACGCGGATAATCTTATTCGTACTGTGTCCAGAACCATTTATGAAAAGGTGTTTTATATTTATTTTTTGCTTAGTTACATTGTGCTTCTTTTTTGTAACCTTTAGTAGTTTATGAGGCTATTCAGAAAATAATGTCAATATCATAAAACTGTGTTTGTGATTAAGTGGGTATTAAATTCAATATGATTACTTCGGGTCAAATCCATGTTAATACAGATATTTCTTAAAGTAGGTAGGTTAGTAAATCCATTTTATTATGTGTGTTCGGCATGTGGTTCAGAGTGCCATTTTTTTCTTTCATAACGATGCCTGCTCCTGCACTGCAATATTGAAGAGGCACTAGGTGTATCGCGGGGCTTCCAAAAGGTTGCTATTACCTCTTCATACTCCCTTGTTTTCAATTAAAGGCCTTCCACACGATTGGAAAGATTCTCCGACCAAGGTGACATTGGTCGGGTTGGTGTAAAAATTTCACGTGTGGAAGCCGGTTGTCCGACCAAATATTGGTCGGAATCCAACGGCCTTGATCGGAAGCGCAGCCATCACAACACGCTGTGTTGGCGGTCGGAATGGATCGTGTGGAAGGCTGTCGTCCGACGCGAGCGCTTCAGTGTGTCGTTGGCCGTCGCTGCGAGCGGATGTATGTCTATGACAGTAAGTTCGAATTCGGTAGTTGACACGACTAACTATAAATTACTTCATATGCTTGATTAAAACAAAATATTTCGGGAAATATATCTCTTTCAGTTAATTATTAGTCATTACAATAGGGTAGTTTCCAGGGTCAAAATAATTAAATTCTATTTAGTCTGTATTTTAGATTATAAAAAAATATTTGACACGTATTTTTTCTTTTTTCGATTAAATAAAAAATAACAAAGATATAGCCCATTAAAGTTACGTGTGACGTCACTCCGTGCTAAAAAATGCAGCACGGCGTGACGTCACACGTAACTTTAATGGGTTATATCTTTGTCATTTTTGGTCTAATTTACAAATAAAAAAATACATAAGGGACACGTATTTTTGAATAATCTAAAAGACGGACTAATTACATTTTTTAGGGCAACTAGCCCATTGTTAAATAGATGAAACATAAAAAGAGTCCTCTCAATAATGACTTCATAATGCGGTATTTTCATAGGTACAAAATTCCGTTTTGAAAGTAATTTAATTGACATTTTTGTCAACTACCCAATTATGTTTCGAATTATGGTTGGGATGGGTTCGCATTTTGAAAGCCGCGAACGGGAGGTGTTGACGGAATTCATATCAATTTACACATAAAATAACATTTACATACAGGCTTGCAGTTACATACATCGCTTCTGATCCCACACTAGGATACCCTGTGTCGTGGGAACCAGAAACAGCGACGTCATAAGCATGTAAACATCCAAGACCTGTGTTTCTTTTTTTTTGTACACAACCGGGATTCGAACCCGGGACCTCTCACATGGTAAGCAGATGCGCTAACCGCTGCGCCACCGATGTCGTTTCGTACAGTCGAGAGCACATCATGTTATACACTCATGCACTCTGCCCCGTTGCATTACGGGCGACTTTGCAACTCAAATGTGAACGATGACGTGCTTTCGACTGTACGTTGTCAAGTTGTCCGACCGTCGTGTGGAAGGCCTTTAAGTATTATTTTCCCGAAGTATTATAATGCTACCCCTTTAAACTTTCAATCTTCCGGTTGTTGGAGTTACCCCACATCTAAATATTGCATAATTGCTTGTTTGAACTAGCTTAGCTCAGGTAGAGCGAAATTAATGTTCAGTCCTTCGCGAGCGTCTAAAGGGCTGTGTTTATTTTCAGTGTTACAACCAACAGCTTTCAGTCTACTTTGAATTGAAGTATAAAAACAACAAGGACTTGGTTAAAACAACGAATTTCACGATGCACTGTGGTGGATATTGGAGATGAGGGAAGAAATATTATTCTGTTTTTTTCTTTTTAGGTTGTACAAAGCGTTTCTACGATAACAATTTCGTATAACATGATTAATTATTGATTGATTGTGATTGTGACGTCGCTGTTTCTGGTTCCCACGACACAGGGTATCCTAGTGTGGGGCCAGAAGCAATGTATGTGCCTGTACATAAATGTTATGTTAACAAAAGTACATAGATTAGATTAATACTCTCTACTGAACAACATACATTTATATTCATCAACCCATTATATCCCCACCGAAGGGCACCGGTCTCTTCCCTGAGGAAGGTATAGGCCATACTCTACCACGGGGGCGAAGTCCGGATTGGTGGAGGCTTGTAAGACTAGTGGCTGGTCTTACTGTCAGAAGTTTTCAAGCCGCTCTAAGGCCCCTGACTTGGCTTAACGACTGCCATCTATCGACGGCAACCGGCACCAACTACTTAACGTGCCTTGCGAAGCACGGAACCGCTCGGAAAAAAGCCACTAGCGTTAGTCATAGACGGTTACCCATCCCTGCACTGAACGCGCCCTATGTTGCTTAACCTTCGTGATCGTTCAAGAATATGGTTAAGAGCGGCCGGGCTACGAGCGATTCATTTATATCTAAGCTGCTCAGTAACTGTACACCTCATCATCATCATCATCAACCCATTTTGTCCCCACCAAGGGGCACGGGTCTCTTCCCTGAGGAAGGTATAGGCCATACTCCACCACGGGGGCCAAGTCCGGATTGGTGGAGGCTTGTAAGACTAGTGGCTGGTCTTACTGTAAGAAGTTTTCAAGCCGCCCTAAGGCCTCTGACTTGGCTTAACGACTACCATCTATCGACGGCAGCCGGCACCAACTGCTCAACGTGCCTTGCTAAGCACGGAACCGCTCGGAAAAATGCCACTAGCGTTAGTCATAGACGGTCACCCATCCATGGACTGAACGCGCCGTATGTTGCTTAACCTTAGTAATCGTTTAAGATCACTCAGGCAGCCCAGGCTACGAGCGATTCGAGCGATTCGATACGAGCGATAGTACACCTTTGAGGTCTTAATTGTCTTATTACTAAAAGCGACAACCTTAGGTTGGATAGGACTAAAAGATAAAGAGAGGAGGAAGGTACACATCAATTAAAAAAATATATATAATATACGTTGACAAAATTACTCTTACTGCACCAATAAAAATACGTAAACTTAAGTACTACGAGTATAAAGTTACTATAGTTTCGTTTACATAATACTGGGTATTATGCTGTAAACTTTATGTAGTTTGACAGACGTACACCTAAATGGCGAGTAGAGGGCATTTTTACCCGAGCAACATGACAAACAACATCCGCCTGGTAGTGGCGGCGGCGCCGGAGCCGTTTGGCTTCGGCTGGCGTCAATTCCCCTTGTTTTGTTCTAACTGGCCACTGAGCTCTCGCTTTCTTTTGAGCCTCGACCACAGAGATTAGCCGGAACAAGCCGCGAATGGGGCGCGTGATGACAAACAACAGTCACGCCTGCCGGTGGCGGCCGTCGACGCTGATTGACTCCGGCGCCAATTTCCGAGGCAATACGTTTCGCTTCCGCTCCGCGGCTATTTAGATCTTTGCAATTTCATTCCGTAAAAATTGGAAGATTAGTTGCTGTACATAGTGGAATAGATAAGGTGTACAGTCTGTTAGCTTTTAGAATATACCTCAACTGAGCAATCATAAACCGATTATATTGCAATATGGTAAGGTTTATTTTGTATTGTTATTTATAACTTTACATAACTTTTCAAAATAGTGAAGAAGATACCGAGCAGGAAGTAGTATTACACTCGTGTGCTTTCGGCAAAAACCGAATCCTACTCTAGAACCCGAGGTATATTCTAACCCCCTTATTCATAAAAAAATTTAAGCATTGGTTAAGTAAACAACTGATTAAATGTCATGCTGTCCTTGACAGATGTCATTGAAATATAAAGGACAGCATGACATTTAATCAGTTGTTTACTTAACTAATGCTTAAATTTTTTTATGAATAAGGGGGTAAAAGCTAACAGTCTGTACGTGGGCTTAATTTGGGGTTGAAATCGTGGATTTAATTTTAACAGGAAAAAAACCTCTCCCCTCTCTCTACAGTTCCTTGATTGAAGGCCTGCTGACTGTTCAAAGTAGCCCTATAAATGAAGTTTCAGTGAAATGTTTTCTTTTAGGATTGTTTTGGTTTCTAAATACAAATTTCTTCAGATATGAAATTCAAAAATCCTTCAAATTAACAAAAATTGTAAAATTAACACTTCATTTGAAAGGCAGGTATAAGTTCTATAAAAACCAGCATTTGTGAGCAATTTCACGCCTCGAGGCCCACCTGAAGGCACGTTTTGGCCCATTAACGTCTGCTCCCGGCGCGTTTTAGGCAACAAACAATTTCCTTGATAATCTGTCAGGGACAGATTTTGGGAAGGGGCGAGAGATTGCTGGTATCTGACACGATATTGGTAATTACAGTTCGCTTTACAAGAGTGGAGGCTCTAGGCGCTCATGAGGAGGTACAGTGCTGAAATTGCCGACGAAACGTACGTTTTTTAAATCCTGGACTTTTTATTTAAGCCATTTACATCACAAGGATTTGTCCTTTCTGATTTCATATAATTAATTTTCTAACAAAAAGATGAAGACCTACAATCTAGGTCTATCAACGCTCTTGAAGGATATTATCCGAGTATTAGGAGTAGTTCTCATTAAAACCGTTTAGACTGTACTCTCAGCATTGCCTGTCTGTGGCCGGCTTGCCCCGGGCTAGGGGATCGGGTTCGGGCATGCATATGAAAGACCTGACGAGGCCTTTAGGGAATATCCGATCGTTCCGCACGTAAGGTATTTTATACTGTGCTCCGTGTAGTTTTACATGTATCATGTGAGCGGGGCACGCTTCGCCGGATCATATTCAGACAATAATTACCTTTCCTTGAATTGTAAGTGCTTACAAGGATTTCTGTGCAGAGTTTCCTCTTACTACGTCTTGAAATGACTCAGTTCTAAGCCTTGATTTAGGGTTACAGGCTGTGATATCGGTAAATGATTTCCAATAAGGGGAAATAACTAAGAAGGTAATGCTTGCTTCTAAAAATGTATTTTTCTTTATTTCTTGACATAATTTTTATTTACAAATGGCTTGTCAAATTGGTTCAAATGATGTGTGCGCCTAGAGCACCGGCGGCGGTATACTTTAAATTAAACATTTATTGTTTCGTGATTTTAGTTTTTTTTTTTGTTAAGAAACAATATTTTTAGGGTTCCGTTCGTCTTTCTAATGAATTTCTGCTAAGTTAAGTTGTATTAAAAGTAAACAAAAGTAAGAAATAATAAAACAACAATCTGACTCTCTGATTATGAGTTAATTTATTGTTGATTGCAATAGTTTTCCAAAATGATCTCCGTTCACTTCAATGCATGTACGACATCGTCTAATGAATGAATAACTATTATTAATATTAATTATTCTGTAAGCATGCTGTGACAATAAACATTCATTGATTCATTCATTCATTCATTCAAATAACTTTAGAAATTCGTGTAATACGTTTTTAAAATAATTTTGGAAATTCGTGAACTAGTTATCACCTATCTTTAACAGTCATAAGTGTTATTTTAATCTCTTGCAAAGTTTTTAAGATTAGTTTGGAGCTCCAGAACTAGGCATAAGTATTTTTAATTTTATTTTAAAATTTTTGGTCTCACGACTAAAAACAGTGATTTCAAACTTTGGGCCCAAAATGTACTTGTATTATAAAATGTAATTCGGATGTATAGGTTTTCTTTATTGGATATGAAAATAGGCTTAATACTGATTATATAATTACATAAAAAATAAACGCCAAAAAGCATTTTTGGTTTTTTTTTGACGATTTCTTAGAAAATCTCTAAATTAAAAAAAATAAATCATATATTAGGTACATTTATGTTCTCAGAATTGGTATGTGTACCTACAAATTACATGCAACATAAATGTTGAACAAGCGAGTTGAAAAACTTTCCTACTACCTTCATGTACCACCTTCAACTATTCATGTACTTATTCATGTAGAATTTAAAGGTCATAATATTCGTTTAACGAAGGTTAAGCAACATAGGGCGCGTTCAGTGCATGGATGGGTCATTGTCTATGACTAACACTAGTGGCATTTTCCGAGCGGTTCCGTGCTTCGCAAGGCACGTTAAGCAGTTGGTGCCGGCTGGCGTCGATAGATGACAGTCGTTAAGCCAAGTCAGAGGCCTTAGGGCGGCTTGAAAACTTCTGACAGTAAGAGCAGCCACAGTCTTACAAGCCTCCACCAATCCGAACTAGGCCCCCGTGGTGGAGTATGGCCTATACCTTCCTTAGGGAAGAGACCCGTGCCTCTTGGTGGGGACATAATGGGTAAATGATGATGATTCGTTTAACTGGTCGATTTTTGGTGGGCCGATCGCCTTACTATAAAAATAGTTTTTAATTGTTTTATTCAAGGTCATAACGACTAAGATCACAACTGATTACAAAACGGTTTTTATTTTAATTATTTTTTCATTAATAGGTCTGACTGTATATCAGGTCTGACTGTAAAGCACAGTTAGATAACTTATAAACTTTCGACTGCCAAGATATGAAGATACTTACTTAGTCACTTACAAAAGATAAAATCGATAATAAATCGATAGATAACCTACTCCAGTATTTTGCTCAAAGGTTGTCTGGAAGAGATCACTTTTAGTGATAAGGCCGCCGTCTGTACTCTTAGATTAAGAAATACCTGTGTATCTAATTTCCTTTTTTATGTACAATAAAATGTACTCTATCTCTATCTATTAACATTTAATAATTCATTAATTTTGTACTTGAACAAGTAGACATATTATATGACGTATATGCGAGTGTAAAATGTATTAATTACTTCGCATTAAATATTCGTCAGCACATTGCCCCTAGTGTAACAGGATTCGGAGTAATTTCTCACAATGCCTATCCATTATTGCCTACTGATTTGTCACGGCAGCTGATTCATTAGTCAACCATTAATCTTGCCTCGCGGTGCGTACTAACATGATAAGGCTCTACTTTGTTTGCGCCCCCTCGCTGAGAACATGGGGACTCCGTAGGGAAATAGATGCGCAATTGTTTAACTATTCATCCTTAGCTTTCGGGCAACGCTGCCTCTGTTAGGGAACGGTAGTCTATCCTCTGTTGGTAATCGTAGTTTTAGTTGAACACTGCTAATGATAGTAAGTAGGAAGACTGCAGTTGTAACCTTGACCCCACTGTTGGTTTGTTTATAATGCATACTTTGAATTGCGGCGGATTCTAAGCTGAGCGTAAGTAAGCTAATTCAAAAACAGTAGGAATTTTTTAAATTATGATTTATAAATTTCATAATAAATAAATATAAAATTTAATTATTTCTAAAGATATTCATCCATAATAGGTGCACACTAAAATGTAACTTACTAAACATTTGTGTTCACAAACAGATGAGTTCACTTTATAATATCATTCACAGGCCGATCTTTCCAAACATACTTGTAGCGGTTTGTTTCTAAACTGAGTTTAACGCTTATGATCGTGAAGCGCTTTCCATATTTGGGGTAAACTCTTTTAAGTAACGAACGCTCAGTATGTATTTACTTACAATATTATCGCTTACGAAGACTCATCAAAATAATTATTCCTAATACCTACAATTGCCCACTTGTAACAGTTGTTTTCACAAGTATTATTCCAATTTCCTATCGATACCAGTAGATAGATAGAGAACACCTTATGCCCGGTTCCAATATCCACAAAACGCTTCGTTTTTGCTTACGATCGGTTACAATTCCTACGAAATTCCTACGAACCGTCAATAAATTGTATGGAAAACGGATCGTAGCCGGTAGGCGTATATTATAGGAACCGGGCATTAATGCACACCAATATTACCAATACAATACTAATATTGTCACGATAAATACAAAAGTTATCGAACATTCTGTAGTATTAAACATTCACAATCCAAATTGTGGAACGAGCGCCATCATTTATGGTGTTACGACACTAACATCACATAAAATTAAGTGTATTTGGGTGCAAACCGTACAGTGGCCAGTGAATGATATTTCGTGGCTGTAAAATATTATTTACGAATATAAGCGGTGTACGGTATAAATGAATAATTTATTTTTACGTTTCCTCTCCACGGCTTTTGCGGTGGGACGCATTGTGAGCCTATGTTTTAATTCAGAGCTAAAAGTCCAAACATAACCATTTTAATCTTGATACCATTTACATTTTTGCAATATGAAATAAAGCGGCGGAGCGTGGGCGGAATTGCCTAAAATAAGTTTCGCTGTTCGCGCATGCAATAACTTTGGTTTGTATGGCTAACTCGAAGTATTGTTAGCGTAAAGCAGACGTTGAAATTGAAAGATTTCTTTCGCAAGGTCATGCGATACAATCATTAGAATCTTATAGTTCTATTTTGGAGCGATGAAGACAAAACAATATTGATATTGGATAATGGAAAAATGGCGTGCCACAAAAGAATTACCACCGAGGAAATTCTCCATTTCCCCGCTGCTCCTATCTAAGTCTCTTTAGTTACAAATAAAATATTACCCCACTGAAAATACGGTTAACCTCAACTCTGAAATGTTGCGCAAGATAAATGATTAATATCGTTTTCGTACATTGCTTTTTGTATACTTAATTATTTCCTAGTATTATGTTCTGCAGAAAACCACAATATAAACTCACATTTTATGCTACAATTTTGCATAAAAGTTTTATGTTAAGTTGTTTACGTTTAAAAAGAAAGAAAATAAGTACCTAGATGGTTGTAGGAAGCATCAAAGAGTGGGAACACCTGTGCTCGACCGCCGGCCGACTAGCCTTCACTGGAATTAAACCATTGCAAAAACTACTCACATCTCTCACGTAGAGCTGTTATTTTTTAACGAAACTCGCGCTGAATGTACCGCAGTAGCCAGCACATATACTCTAATACTTTATAGCTCGAAATGTACCTACCCCCGCTGCGGATTGAAGCAAATAGGTTAAAAGCTAATACAACTTTTATAGTAAAAGGGGAAAAGGTGTTGCATCGATTTTCTTAACAAGAAACAAAGGGACAATCACTTCCGCATCGCGTCAACTAATAGAACAGCAAAGACTTAATGAAAGTCAGTGAAAAGTGGCGTTTGCCGAGTGTAGCGGGGCCGGTTTAAAGGCACATTTCGGAGGGCGGGCATTGTTTAACGAGCGGGCGAAGCCAAAGCGGCGCACTATGCCCGCGGTAATGAGAACTTAATAGGTGTTCACGGCGCGGTGCGATCTAACAGGGCTCCTCCTCTCTGCTCCAATTAAATATCAATCGTTATCTTAATACCTATTTAACATAACATAACATTCACACACAGGCACACACACTGGGATACCGCCGTTTAGCCAAAGTATTTTTCGCCAAATTTTACTTCCCAATAAACTTATGGCATCAGTTTCATTTCCCAAATGAAACTTTAGCAAGTTTTCATTTCGCATTTTATTCATTTGGTCAAATTATCATTTCGCATAATTTTACTGCGTCAAGTTTTATTAAGACAAACGTTTATTATGCTAACGTTTTATTTTGGCAAGTGTTATTTTCAAATAATGGAACGGGGGGTCGGCGATGTAAAGAATACGTGACAACAGAAATATATGTAGGTGCGACGACGCGCGTAGCGAAGCGGAGCGCGTCGGAGCGTTAGGTTCTCTATGTAAGATCGAAAACAGACTCGACTTTGATGCGTTCTTACCTTGCCTCTTGTTGCCTCTTTGGTAAAATGAATTTTGACCAAGTATTTATTTGGTAAACAATAACTTGCCATAATAACTTTTGCTAACTGTTTATTTGCTTTAAGTTGTTTTGAGAAATGTTTTTTTGCCAAGTGATAATTTGCGGAAAATAGTTTGGGAAGTAATACTTTGGGAAACGATTTTTGGCAATACATTAGTAAACCACACACACTGCCTCCGGCCCCACACCAGGACACCCCGCGTCGTGGGAATCAGAAACAGCGACTTCACAAACAAGTAAACATCCAAGACCTGGGTTTTTTTTTGTTCGCAGCCGGGATTCGAACCCGACCCTCGCATGGTAGTCAGATGCGCTAACCGGTGCGCCACAGAGGTCGTCAAGTTACATTTGTAAGTACTCAAGCGTGGATCCACAGATGTGGGCACGATGGGCATGCCCACAACTCTAATAGACTTGTGACGTCAAACTTTCGCGGTCTATTCGATCGATAGACACTGCATCCTTAAACAAACAAAATAACACGTGCATGATGTGGTACCCAGCAAAGTACAAGGCTCCGACCTGCAATTGGACGATTTCATGCCGTTGTTTCTAGTTCCCACGACACAGGGTATCCTAGTGTGGGGCCAGAAGCAATGTATGTGCCTGTATGTAAATGTTTATTTTCGGGTGGCTATGATCACAACCTGTTTTGGGATCCACCTGCTAGTACCTACTTCAGCAGAATCCGCTGACTAAGAGGAATTAGGAAGCTCAAGTTTTTAACTTTACAACCATTTCGAAAATTGTTTAGGTTTTAACTATTTAATTAAATGGCGGTGCAAGGCAAAAATAAACTCAAATATTTTGAGAGGCATTGCAAGCTCCATATAAGTCCAAAATTCTATCCTATCCTATACCAATGGATTGTGATGTCCTTGCCTGTTTAACACAGTGCAAGATATCCTAACTCTAGACCGAGTCAAATGATTGTGTTGTGTGATACTTATTATTATTGTGTCAAAATTCTAGACGGAACTAGAAGTCACTACATTGTCTTTGCATTTCAAATGGATGTAAAATAAAAGACACTCTCGAAACTTTCACAGAGGGTAAACATTTTAGCCTCTGTGTCTTTGTTGTGTCGCGCTTGTTGGTGGGATTAGTGCGGAATAGTCCAGGATGGAACACACCGCGTCCCCGTTCCTTCTATTAGCACGCATTAAACGCTGCCTTCCCAATCCGCGGAGGATTACATTTGAATACAGGTTGTTTCAGCGCGCGCATCGTACTGTGAACCCGAAGGACAAGGCTTTTAACTGCGGCACTTCACTTGTCGTTAAACCTTTTAAGTACACATACCCAGGTGAATAGGGGATGTAATTTGATTTTACTATACTGCCGCCATAAAATTTCTTCCTTACGGACATTAAATTACATATTATTATTTTCAATCTGTTACATTATAACGAAAAAGTTACTTACATTTCAAAATTTCGGTTTCAGCTAAACTGATGATAGTCGGGTATACGGCGAGCTGCTTGTGAATCTACAATAGATAAGTACACATAGTCGCCAAATTCCGTGCAAAACCGCTTGCTGTTAATGAGAATGCTATTGGCACGAAAACAATAACTTTATTACGTAATAATAACAGGTACCTACACGAAGCTGCAATTTTGTGCAGTGCCCACGGTAGTCGTTAAGCCGCGCCCCAGCAATATTGTTGCACTTATTTTAATACCAACTGCACTCTATATGAGATCGGTTTAAATTTTGAGGATAGCATTGTTCCCCGCTTATTTTTTTGCTAGAGCTTACGCTCTATGAAAGCTAAGGGATAAAGCCTTATTGTGGTGATTTAAGGTTTCCAAGTCGTTAATACTGTTTAGAATGCATGTTTGAACTGTAGGTACTTGCGATAAATGTTTTTTTGAACGAGAGTAAGAGAGAGTTCTCTTTGAATAAAACTAATTTCTAATACATACTTACTACTATCGCAGTGCCGAGAAGCCAATTGGCAATGGCAAATAATATCCCGAAGAGAAATCCGAGACTAAAACTGAAATAAAATCCTAGGAAAATACGCAAGGCTCTTTCTGGAGCGCGTGACTCCTTTATTGACGTAAGTTATACAAATAAAGGCACGTGCCTACTGGTACGGAAATATTTCAATCGCGAGTGTGTAACGAGATCCCAGGTGGAGCGCCGCGGGCGCCGCGCCTCGCCGCCTCGCCGCGCCGCCGCCGCCGCCGCCGCCGCCGGCCGCCCGCCGCCCCAGGCTTCCTGCGCAGCCCATCATCATCCACCTGCAGGTAACGTTGTTTTAGTATTCTTTATAGTGTGTTATAATATGTAATAGTATTCTTTAACCATGCACGAAATTCAGCGCCGCCGCCGCCGCCCGCCGCCCCAGGCTTCCTGCGCCGCCCATCATCATCCACCTGCCGGTAACATTGTTTTAGTATTCTTTATAGTGTGTTGTAATATGTAATAGTATTCTTTAACCATTCACGAAACTCATACATGATCATATAATTGCGATTTTTTATGTCAATACAATCCAATCGTTTCAAGTCGCTTCCTCAATATTGTGGCTGTAGAGTGCTCTCCAACTGGCCTTATCGTTCGCTGTGTGGATCGCCTGGAGAATCATAAGTTACGTTTTGATTTTGATTGTAATGTTCTTGCTTGGTTACCATAGCACAGGGTATCCTAGTTTGGGAGGAGTTCAAGTGATTGGGTTGTGTGGTAGTTATTATAATAATAATGAATATTGTTGTCGTGTATGCATTTTGAAGAATTGAGTGATGACGACTTGTCGAATCATTAAAGCTGATAAAATGTTATCTATACTGTTATACTAATATTATAAAGACGAAAAGTTTGTCTGTAAGTTTGTTTATCGGGGATAATTTCCGAAAGTACTTATCGGATTTCAAATTTTTTTTCACCAATATTTAGAATTGTCCTTTAGGGTGGACTTAGGCTAATCCGTTAACACGAACGTAGTCGTGGGAGCTGCAAGTAGAATATATTCTTTGATTCAAGTGTACCAGATGCCTAGCCTATGTCTACTTCCATTTCACAATACCATTTTACATAGGTATTCATAAATAGGTATACATAAGTATTCTGATGTGGGCCAAATATTATAAATACGCTCATGTTTGCAGAATTGCTTATAAGTGCTGCGAGTGATAAACGTAGCGACTTGTTGCAAAAGCAAAATGGATATCGAACAAAAATAGCCAAAATGCGCTGTTTGAAAAAGAGTCCTTCCGCGTTCTTATTTTATTCTCTTTTTATAAAAAACGACATAAAATTGGGCACCTCGCAAAGATAAGAAAGTTATACGACATTCTCGCTGCTCGAACTCCGGCAATCCATCTCACGTAATTGCATTATATTCGGAGTGCGAGGTTCGAGGAGTCGCGTCGCGTTCGCGAATAAAAATTCTCTTGATTCCTTTCGTCTCTTGATTTCTTTCTAATATCAGCACGCAACAATTTTCCTCGCGTGCTTGTTGAATGTCAGAATGAATGTGGAACGAAGATTCGTCAAACGAATTTGTGACATTTTCTTCACAAATTAGAGATGTTTGTCCCAGCATTTCCTTAAGTAGAAGTAGAGTGTCTGTTTAAAAAATACTTAAAGATAATATGGCTTATAGACTTGATTGTTGTTGAGATCCAGGCAATACAGGAGGTGATTCCTTCAAAAACTTTCGAAAACTCCTTAAGGAGAATAAGAAAAGTTCTTATGTCAATACATTTATAAATGCTTGTTTGGGGCCCGCTTATTTAAACTCTAAATCATATATTTCAAAAATATATAGGCATTTTCTGACTGTCGAGATATTGACATCGACAATGTAATGACTAATTGTTACTAGATGAAAACCCGGCTTTGCTCGGGTAGAATACATAATAATATTCCACTATGTTGTATAAGATGTAGATGACGCGTCTGTAGTTCTCGGTTCTCAACGAATAATGTTTTGGCTAGCCATAGTTAGCATATTGTGTCATATACATTCAGTGTACCAAATCGTCTATATTAATAGTTTCGTACGGGTCTGCGGTAGATACGAGCGAAATTGAAGATAATCAAAAATTTGTCGATCCGAATCGACAAGTTTCAGGGGGAAAATTCGGATTGTCGAGTATTTTCAATATTAAAATAAATAAATTAAATGCTATATAATTGCGTTTCTAAGTAAACAGGTCAATGTCCTCAATAGAAAATTTGACGTATATTCCCAACCTCAATATTATCACAAACACTTTCAGAGCTCACTTGTATATCGATATATCACCAGTAGATATTTCTCTTAATAGTAGGGGAGCCCATGATGCTAAATCGGGATTTACTCGAGCGTCATAGAGACCTATTTGATTGTGAAGTTTAGATGATAAGAAGAAAACAATGTTATATAATAAAATGCTAAATGCATTGTTACCGGGATGGTGCAGGGTGGCTGGAGACAGGGAGAGATGGAAAGCAGAAGGGGAGACCTTTGCCCAGCAGTGGGACACACGAGAGGCTACGTAAATAAAAAAAATATATATACCTTTTCATCGGTGGGTTTCATCGACTATTTTATAGTCGATGAAACCCACCGATGAAATATAGATTTTCAAAAATGTAAAAAAAAACTGTTGCATGGACATACTCGAGCGCGTCAGATATTGATAGCATCTATATCCTGTGTATTTTTGAAAATGTACGTATGTTAATCTGATTGTTTCAATGATGGGGGTGGTCGTACGTAAGGGTTGAAAATGGAAAAAAAAAAAATTCATCGAGCGCGTCAGATTTTTCTAATTTTTTATTTATTATAATTCTTTATTTGCACCTAAAAAAGTTATTATATAATAATCTGATGATTTGGATGTAACGCAAACTCGCGGCCATTATTAGAATGTGCAAAAAAATTCGCCATTTTGAATTACTCGAGCGCGTCAGATTAAGATATATATGGTTCTTCTTAATGCCCTAGAAGTGTCTCATAATCTGAAGATTATCTAGAGGGATTCGCCTAATCTGACAATTAAAAATTTTTTTTTAAATATTTTTCAAATCATTGAACTTAATTAATTGAAAAGCTGAAAAAATAGCATGCAAATAAAAAAGTACAGGTTTTTTAAGTATAATGCTTGTATTTATAAGAAAATAATTATAAAAAATTAAATTTTTTTCCGTAGTTTTTTTTTTAATCATCATCTTCTTCATCGGTAGAATCATATTCGTCCTCTGGCTCGATTCCATCCTCATCCTCCCCATAGCTGCACGCATTAAACTTTACTTATTATTATTTCTTACTTTTCTTATTTTTCATTATCCTTGAATTATTTTCTTCAAAATAAAAAAAGAATTAGCCACGCTTGAGAAAGTCGAGTTAACGTTTTTTTTTTACAAGTTTGTAACCCTCTTACTTCTCTACGTCACGCGAAAATTGTCAGATTAGTGGAATATACACTTTTTAGCATCATATTTGGTGGAGGTACTTTACCTGGTACAAGGTATCTCCATGTATGTTAATCTGCCGCGCTGTAGTAACTCCCGAAATCCCCTCTTGGGCTCCCCTACCATAAATAAATAACTACCTATTATGTGTCTGTCTTAAAATCAAAGAACTTAGACCTTGTAGGTCACATTGGATAACAGAATACAAACCTATGATACTTGTGACGCGTGATGACGTGAAACCAACGTGATATTGAGGACATTGATATGTTTACTTCGCAACGCCATTTTAGTAATTAATTCATTCATTTTTATTTTGAAAATACTCAATAATCCGAATTTTGCGCATGTGTGCCTCAGATCGACTATTTTTTTACGCTCTTAAATTTGATGTGCATTTCATTCGAGTTTACCGTAGACCGGTACGAAATTATTAATACAGATTAATTGGCTGCCTCGTTGGACTAACGGCACTACGTCTGATTACCATGCCGGTTGTTGTGGGCTCTATACCCACTGGAGGCCGCCGTACCTTTGTAAAAATGGACTCATATGGTGTATGTATTTCCATGTTTGTAATGTCCTTACCTGGTTACCATAACATAGGTTATTCTAGTTTGCAAAGTGGTGCCAGTACCAACTCGAAAAACTATAATGAACATACGTTGTAGAAATATGTATGAGCATTTATTTGGTTTGGTTAAGAATCGCTCGTAGCCTGGGCTGCCTGAGTGATCTTAAGCGATCACCAAGGTTAAGCAACATACGGCGCGTTCAGTCCATGGATGGGTCACCGTCTATGACTAACGCTAGTGGCATTTTTCCGAGCGATTCTGTGCTTCGCAAGGCACGTTAAGCAGTTGGTGCCGACTACTGTCGATAGATGGTAGTCGTTAAGCCAAGTCAGAGGCCTAAGGGCGGCTTGAAAACATCTGACAGGAAGACCAGCCACTAATCTTTTAAGCCTCCACCAATCCGGACTTGGCCCCCGGTGGAGTATGGCCTATACCTTCCTCAGGGTAGAGACCCGTGCTCTTCGGTGGGGACATGATGGGTTAATTAATGATGATGATGATTTATTTTGTTAAAAGTCCTGAATTAAGATCACTCATTAAGCTCTCAAAAAATATTTTATTCATAAACATAAAAAAAAAATACATTACAAACACAATCAAAATTCACACACAGCTTCGTCAAAAATAACAATAAAAAAAAAAGGTCAAAAGTTAATCCAAAATACCGCCCCGGGACACACCCGACCCAAAAGTTCCCATGACGCTAGCAGCGTTCCCCCGCTGCACCGCTAGAGAAATTCTCTGCATCAAGTATGCCCCGGAACGATGATCTCTGAACTAGTTTATAACATAACATTTTACATTAACATTTACATATAGCCACATACATTGCTTCTGGCCCCACACTAGGATAGCCTGTGTCGTGGGAACCAGAAGCAGCGACGTCACAACCATCCAAGACCTGGGTTTCTTTTTTTTTTGTCTCCAGCCGGTTTCGAACCCGGGACCATGAAGGGATCGGTTAGTTCCTTCCTTACGGACTCTATCTATACCCCTTTTGGTCACCCATTGACTCGAATGACATAATAAACACATGTTTAGAGGGTAGATATACCTACTGCTTTAGGACCTATAGGTAATAAGAATCGAAACGTGTTTTTTACGTCGAGGATTACACTCAATGGTGGCTAAACATTTCATAGAAATGTTGTCAAAGAAAATAAAAAGATGTCCTCAATTTGTTTTTGTGATATTACTTATTCCGCGACCTTGTTCTTTCGGAAAAATAATTCTTAAGGTAGGAACCATTAGTCCCTTTGCTTACTTACATTATTCTTATTCGTTTAGGGACATTAATTTTAAATGGTGTATTTCGATCTCGTTTTTAAGTGCAGTAACGTAATAAGGATTATCTGTAGAGCTGTATTAAGAGACTAGAGAGCGAGTAAAAGCCCGTAAAAGCCTATCAGTCCGAGTTGTTTGTTGCGCGCTGTGCTGTCACGATTTTCATCAGATTTGCAACGCTTTGCCGTGTGACGCAGACTTCGTTTTCTAGCCCATTTATTCCAGTTTGTGTCTGACCTTTTAATTCAATAGAACTTTTGCTTTAGGGCGCCTCGCATGAAACGCGCATGTGCCTTTCACGACGGCAGAATTTAGTTTACACACAGGTTCAATGCAATTACTATGTCAATTTTGTGTGTCGAATCCAGGTCAACAAAGTATACATGGTGTTTAAAAAATGTCTCTTTTCCTGAAAGTAACAATTTTTGTTTGACGATCTCTGTGGCGCAGCGGTTAGCTTAGCGCATCTGCCAACCATGCGAGAGGTCCCTGGTTCGAATCCCGGCTGGGGGACAAAAAACCCCTGGTCTTGGATGTTTACATGTTTCTGACGTCGCTGTTTCTGGTTCCCACGACTCAGGATATCCTAGTGTGGGGCCATAAGCAGAGTATGGGCCTGTATGTAAATTTTTGTTGGTCTTGTTTGTTTGTGCAATCAATTTCGTTTTTAATAAAATATATTTAGCACGCTATGGAAGCGTAACTTTCGGCGTTCTATTATCCCGGAGCATAAGTATAGACCAGCGCTGCCCTTGTTTGAGATTCTATACATTGAGCGTAGCAAATCCATTTTCTAAAAGAAAGCTTAAAAAATACGATAAGGTTTTAGAGGAAAAACATTTTTCAAGCTCGTTACTAGATGCATTCTTAAAAAAATATGCGAAATAGGAGTTTTGTCACCTTCAATATCTCGTTGATTATCCGGACATTTTTTGTTGTAAATATAAGTAATTTGCCAACTTTCCATACCCCTAAGTACAGGTCCATATGTACCTTCATATGTACCATACCTTCGAATGTATCGTAACCTGTAGAATTTAAAACCAGATCCACAATAACATTGTGAAACCTCAACATATTGTTATTTATTCGCAACGAAGTTCTATTCAAGTTAGTTATTTTGTAGTTTGTAATTAGTTATTTCTTTGTAAAAAAGTTTATTACCTACTGTATTTTCCTTTTATTTTACATAGTCTCCTCGAGGCATTTAAGGATCACAACATATTTTATAACCATATTCTTCGATTTTGAGGGACCTTTTCGGAGGTTTTGAATGGAGAACTTGCTTAATACATTGTTTTAAGATGGATTTTTCTCAGAACATAAATAATGGTAAAAAATTGTTAATGATAAGAATGGTGTCTTTATAGTATGGTTATATTGTGGTTGCTGGCAGTGGCTGGATGAGTTGATATTATAATCAATCAGCATCTACTTCTCCAATGCTGGATATAGGCCGGCACTGCATGTCGTTATTTTCCATCATCGGATATTCTCATCCGGCTACTTGACAGTGGCAACCATAGTATATCCTGTCGCAATGAAACTTATAAAACGTATATCACTTGTTATAGAACAGCTCTATACAACGCGGGTGTGATGTATGACCATTCTATTAACGTTTTAAATTTGTATGAAAATATGATCTACATTTGAGTTAAATGTAAAATAATTATTTGATGTGTACAAAAGTAGTGAAAAAAGTTGCGCATTAAAAATATGGAATTACGCTGAAAATTCGTGGGCTTCGAGAAGCGTTTCAGCAAATTAATAATACGCGATATTGTTGCATCTATTTTCATTAAATAGGTCTCCTTGTTTTCTTTCGTATGCACAATAATATAGTAGAAATAGAATAAAAAGTACCCAAAACCGGCGTGCGTAGGTACATGCACCGACTAATGAATGTCGATGACGCGAAAGTGATTTGTCAGGATCGTGGCAGATGGCAGTCCCTGGTCTCTGCCTACCCCTCTAGGATACAGGCGTGAGCTTATGTATGTATCTATTCGTATGCTCATCGTATTCGAGCAGAACCGAATAAGTACAACATTTAAAAAAAAAGTTTCTAATGCAGTTTTGACTGAGTATACCTGCACTAGAAACTTTTTTTTTGAAATTTTATACTTATTCGGTTCTGCCAGAATACCCACGATATGTGAATTCAAAGTAGCGTTTCTCTATCCTAATTCATTAGCGCGAAGCCGGTCCGGCTTGGCGAGGACGTGTTGTTAACTACACGTTTTAGGAGGGTCGCCGCTTATACTCTTAAGGAGACAAAAGGACAAATTTGGGTTAATTAAATTCCAGTGTTGGCTTTCAAAGCCCACTGTCTCGTCACAGCGTCTTGAACAAAGTAAAGTGTAGCCTTATCATGGAGCTAGTTTGATGCTCTTCCCCCGCGCTACCCCTCGCCCCTCCTCCACTACCCCACCACTTTCTCCCGAAGATTGATGCGAGACTAATGAATCAGCTACCGTGACAAATCAGAACTCAGTAATGGATTAGGCGTTCTTGATCTTTCAGCCACAATAGATTAACAATGGCAGTAAGAAAGACGACTTTGGTTGACACAGAGTATTCGAAATCAAAGTATCATCTACAGAAAAGAGCAGAAACTGTCGGAAATAAAACTTGAGCCATATGTCACCGACAACTGTGAATGTTGTACAGTTTTATACATGTTGTGTATCCTCAACATATTGTCATGAAAAATACATCAATTGTTCGCGAGACAGCGCCGCCCGCGGCTGACGGCGCTGACAAATGCCCTTAAAAGCCTCGCGATGCTCTCCAAGAGACTGCCTCAACATCCGCTGTATCCAACTTCGGAATACAAATTACGAACTATGCACTCGTACATTTGGAACTTTAAACACTTTAAAGCTAAGCTATTACCTCCGGCAAAACATTCGTAGAACACCACACACCTGACCGGCTTTATTTATGGGTAACAAAAAATTCTACTGTGCATCGTGCCAATTTATGTCTGTGCCGTTTTTATTTGTTTGATGTGAATTAGTAAGTATGCAAAATTAAAATAATTCTAATTATTGTCGAAAACTAAAAACAATTGATGGATAGACATAATTATTTAAAGAGATGGTAAATAGATGAACCAATTTAAATAACAGCATGTAACCATGACGGTACAAGTGAAGTAATGAATACAAACTAAAGCTTCTAGCCACTACACGACACACTAACAATCTGAGGGAATTTGGGACACACGGTTTGGATTTGGTTGGCATGCTTGCTACAAGGCTTGGTATGTGTGTGTATGCTCTAGGTATTTCATTCTGAAATAATAACGTTATAGGACGTTTGGTTCAGAGCGCAGAATGCTTGACATATATAGGACGCGACATGAATACGTAGGATCTATGTATGAGCAAATATACCTACTTGTAAATATATATGCTTACTAGGTAATTGCGTTTGCAATTATTTCAGTCACTGATTTCAATTTGGAATTAGTGTGGTGCCAAGCTACTTATGTTTATTAATGAATGATCCTGTTGATGGTTTAAATAATAATATCGCTTTGTATTAATTTTGATAATTTAAAAATGTACATGATCTATCAATGGATACGTAAAATAAAGCACCAAAATATGCGCCAAAACAAACTCGCGGTATGCCTACCGGTAGTTGAATTTAGGTACCTAACACGATAGCGTTCCCTAAGGAGTGCTCCTTGAACAGCCTGCACGTCTTGAACGTTTTTAAGTGTTTCACGTAGGCGTCTTCTTTTCTTCAATACAATTAGGGACCGTGTTGGCAATGTCAACCAACCTATTGTATCCGAGGAGTAACGCTGTATGCAAGTAAGAGAAAGAAACTGGTGGCGGACCCTAAAGTTTTGTCATGGAACAATGTAATTAGCCGGGGAAGTTCTCCGCCCGCTGAGCTGAAACAAATTCTTTATCCCGCTTGAGTGTTCCCGCTTAGAAAACTTTATCCGCGTACCTAGATTACGTGTTATGTAGGTAGGTACACTTGTATTAGTCAACGGTGGCATTACGGCACGTCTTTTAAAAGAGCTACTGACGATTGCTAACAAAAACATTCGAATGTCGGTAAGTACATAACTTAAAAAGCCGACGATGACAAGATGATCTTGATCTAATCGTTCTTAGATCCTTTCATAAATGTCTGAGCATTTATAAATTCTAGGAAGACTTATTTTGAACTCAAGAAAATAATTTTGCGCTCAACATCAGCTTTTGATGTTAGAAAAATATCATATTGTCTGTTTTCATTTGCAAAAAAACCTTAAATAGGTGGGTTACGTTTGGGTACATTTAATGTTTTACGTAAAGATCTAGTCCCTGTAAAGATCATCTGGCTCGAAAAGTTCGGTAACCACGGCTGAGGCCGCCAAGGTTGCAAGTTTATTTCACAGATTGCGAGGGTGTATGTTGAGACTGTTTGCCGGTTTTGAGGACGGGAAACAAACAGTAGCGTCGCGCGCTCCCGCCCTCACAGTACAGCTTAACGAGCCACCCCGGACTTATCTTCCAAAGTAACTTAAACGCTACGCGAAATTACAACTACGAAACTTTCCGCACTCGGCCGTGTTGATATTCATTTCAGAAACACATATTGTGTGAAATAAAGCGCAGCGAAACAACATTTGTGCTGACAATAAGCCGCGCGAGGAAGTTTCCGTTATCGCATCGCGCGGGCGGCTGGGCGGCTGGCGACAATGCTGTGCGCCTGAATACGTACACTCTGACGGATATTCGGCGACGGTGAGGGGCTGCGGTTTAACTGAATACCTTCCTTACACAGCGAAAAGTTTGCCTCCAACTAGATGCATGCGGCCGTGCCATTTGTTAGTTCCACTCTACCAGGTTTCACTTTTGTTAGTTGGTAAAGTTCTCCCTGTTAATAATGGACTGTAAGCACCGCAGCGGTCGCATTTCCCTCAAAGCTACGTCACGACAAACCTTTTGAATAAAACCGAACTCGTACAAGTAGAGACAAACCGTAAATCGGGCGTTTCTTTTGGGAGTATAGAAAGCGCTTAGAGCGGCAAACGTCCGTGTCGCTGCTTGCTCGTGTATTTATTTCCTGATTACGTAGCTTCACAATACCTGTAGCGGCGTGGGAGCGGCCCGGTGCGCCGGAGATGAATGGCTTTCTAATGAATCGGCTGCCAGAGCGCAAAGTTCGTTACCGTAATGGGTGCGAAGCGCCACAACCGTACCCGCCCAATGTGCGAGGAATTCCCCAAACACACGGAACATCGGGCTTACATAATTATTAGACGGCAGCGTATATTTTGAATTACCTAATGCCTCGACAGTGAGCCTCTCGTCATGCAGATGTTTGCGTCGGCATCACTTCTCACCGGTTTCATGTTAATCTCGCACGAAGAATTCCATATTTCACCGACGAATAAGTAGCGTATTATCTCGTGCGAGACAGGTGTCACTTACGTCGACCTTCTAAATTCATCTCCGGGCGGGCGGCGGCAGGTGCACGCAAACGACGCTGCTAATCCGGCCTGACGCACCGTATGAACTCGCCTGCCGCTGAGTAATAGTACAGACTGGCGCTGTCACCGCGCGAGAAGACCACCATTTGTAAGTAGCTTGAGGCAAGCCTCCGCGCGTCTCACGCAAGCCGCGGCCCGCGCGTCGCGCCTCGACTCCGCCAACCTTCGCCAACTTAAATTAAGTGCCTAGCTACTGAAATTTGTTACGAAAGCAACGACGGATAATGTTACAAACAGTACTCATCCTTATTGAATTACGCGATCGAATAGAACCTGCTCGACAACAATGGCGCTTCCTGATGAATTATCAATTTTCTCTTTGTCACAGGGCAAACAAAAACTCTCGATCGCTCTACCTGCGTGTTATCTTGGCAGAGACGTATGACCGTTATTTGTTCATGTGTGTTGATATGCGTGCGCGTGTGTGCGTGCGCTGATATCAATCAATCGCAGTCACACACACCTAGCTGCTGGGATGGTCTGTTGACACTGAAAACTCGTTATTGATTTTCTTATTTAACCGGAAATAATTCATGGTAGGAGGGCACTTATTAAATACCTTCGTATGTTTTTTTGGACGGCACAAGGCTTGAATTGCGATTAAAAAAAAAAGAGTAGGTAATTATTCCTTTGATGTGTTATGATTCTTTGATAGAAGAAAAACCGGCATTTTAAACACATTATTGTTCACCCGTATTTAATTTTTAATAAAGATTTTGGAGTATCTCAAATTAAAGACTTAAATAGTTTACAATCACTAAACATTATAGATTGTGCGAGCAAGATAGCATGCCTGTGACAGGATATTTATGATGGGCAAAAATGTATGAAGCGTGGGCCCACCTCCAATAAAAATGGCTTGTTTATTAAATTAAAGGTCTACATACATACGTTCATTATCGGGCAGGCGGATGCCAGAATTCGCTGTGTGTCTGGAGTTTTTTTATTTAGAAAAAGTTGATTCTTTGGTTATAAATAGAAGTTTTATGGTTTATAAAACCATTTGTTTTGCTTATATGTAAGCCACCTAATGCTACATCCTGTATAAGATAATAAGTTGAGATTTTTAGGGTAGGAAAATAAAAGTTTTTGGTTTGTAGAATGAAAATAATATATTTATAACAGACCAATAATTATCGGTATCCGTGGCATGGGTGGCGGAGAGGTCTCCACAGTAGCATCGCCTCACGCGCACTCATCTAGCACGCTTCACGGGAATTAAAATTAATGATCGGTTTGGAGCCGATCTGCAAGTACCTAACACAATTATCAGATTTTTCTTAACATCATCATCATCATCATCAACCCATTATGTCCCCACCGAGGGGCACGGGTCTCTTCCCTGAGGAAGGCCATACTCCACGGGGGCCAAGTCCGGATTGGTGGAGGCTTGTAAGACTAGTGGCTGGTACAAGCCGCCCTAAGGCCTCTGACTTGGGTTAACGACTGCCATCTATCGACGGCAGCCGGCACCAACTGCTTAACGTGCCTTGCGAAGCACGGAACCGCTCGGAAAAATGCCACTAGCGTTTTTCATAGACGGTGACCCATCCATGGACTGAACGCGCCGTATGTTGCTTAACCGTAGTGATCGTTTAAGATCACTCAGGCAGCGAGCGATAATAACGTCATCATCCTAGCATTATCCAAATTTCCTAGTGCGCTAACTACACTAAGTTTTATGGCGAAAATACTAATATTTACATGGTCAAATGGATATTACTATGCTGGAAAAGGAAGACCGAGGAAAAGGTGGTTGGATTGTGTGCGTGATGATATGGTGATAAGAATGTGAATGCAGAGATGGCGAGTGATAGGGACGCATGGAAGAGAATGACATACTGCGCCGACCCCAAATAATGGGAACAGGGCAAGAATATGATGATTGTTTTTTACATGAAGCGATTGCTAGACAACCCAAAAGGGCAACCAGATGTGTCTAGGTCATGTATGCAATGTAGTCTGTGCTTAGGTCTAAATGGCCGTAAGTCACCCCTTACGACCTCCGAACGCATCCTAAACAATCGGTCGCTATTCCACTAGCTCCGTGAAAAATTTAATCGGAATATTGTCATAAGTGGCCTTTCCGTAAATAACTATACTAAATAACAGTGCTAGTGAGTGTTAGAATACAAAACAACAACTTGATTTTCTCTTCGAAAAGTACTTCGTGAGTTATTACCTAAGCATCATAGCAAAATTCTCAGCGGCCGGCGGCCTATCTTACTATAATCGTCAAGTTCTGTGTTTATAATATGCTTTGATCTCATTTCAACTCAACTTAGTTACTTAGTTTTAAGATAAAGTGTTTAAATAAGTTTAAAAAGCGTTTGAAAATGTTTAATTTAAAATTAAAAAGATTGTTATTTATGTTATTTCAGAAATGATTTACTTTAAGTCAAGAGAGTTGTTGCACACCTGTAATTGGATGTTAGACTAGAACATATCCACACAATGTTATCTTAAGTGATGTATCTAACATCTGTTGGTTGTGTCTAATTAATAAAATAAATAAATAAATAAATAAGCTGAAATGGGTTGGTCATTTACCATTACAGTAAATGATGTAGCATTAAGTGGTTTACATATTAGCAAAAAAATGGTTTTATAAGCCAAAAACTTCTATTCATAACCAAAAATATCAACTTTTTCTGATTCGAAAAACTCCAGCCACACAGCGAATTCTGGTATGCACCTACCTGATAATGAACGTATGTATATAGACCTTTAATTTAATAAACAAGCCATTTTTATTGGAGGTGGGCCCATTTTGCCCATCATCCTTTGTCATTATTTCATATTTTCCAAGGTTAAATTAATCTCAGAACTCATTTTAGTTAAAATGTATCATTTAAATTTTGTTGGTTTACTTAACATTATAAACCTTTTAAGTTAGATACGATCTTATTATTAAATCTAACACCTGCATGCAACAGCATTCCTAAGTAGTTCGTAACAACAAGGAGAGGTAGCGCATCGGTAGCATGCTGGCTTCACAATCGAGAGGTCTTGAGTTCGATTCCGTACCTATGTGCCAATGATTTTGTAAAACCTTGAGAGGAAATCTGAGTGTCTTCAAATTATATTTCATTGATTATCAAATTATCGTTCATGTTCCTCAGCGTTAGAAAAAGACAATTCCCAATAACCATCTCTCTCTCACTCTCTCTAACAGAAGGACTTTGCCGTGCTATGGGACGTACATCAGCTGATTATGTATGTATAGTAAAAAAAAGGAAAGTTACACTATAAGTTTAATTACATAATTATTGTCCGATACACGACTGCTGCTTATCCCCGAATTAGTCAATCTATGACGCTAATTCTATTGTTATCAATACTAATACAATACAATACAAACTGCTTGCTTGATAAACGATATCTGTACTAAGTAGCAACGTTATTGTCAGTAGATTATTGTTAGGAACATTGTTGTGAGGAGAGTAGTGAGTAGGTATCTACCTCCTATACGTTGTTGGACCATCATATCCTATTCACCGAATTGAATAGGGCAGATGTAGTTTTTCACACGCGCACAGATGAGACGAGCGTGACCCGGTCATTATAACCGCCTTGTTGTTGAAACTTACTTTTAGCTGTTTATTGAAATAAAGCGTCAAAACCGGCTGTATTATTTACTCATTTTCCAATCGTATTACTCGGAAAATAGTCCTATTTCATTTACTTTTTTAAAAAAATTAAGAGAACCAAATTGTTATGTTAGTGCACTTAGACGATCAAGATCATTGTCCAGCAGATCACTAATAAATGAGAGTTCTTGTCGCATGGAGCAGAGTTCTACAGTTCCTGATACTCTTCAGAAATAGTTATGGTGATTTGTTTGACCTTGAATAAAGTCAATTGAAAAAATTATCTGCTAAGCTTACGCTAACGTAGGAGTTTCAGAATAGATACTTCCAAAGTATCCATCCATCCAAAGGCTTCTTGCATAGGTTCCATGACTGAATGAGTCGTATGTTTTATTGCGCTCTAATGTCAAAAGTCGTGACTTTCCAGAGTAATTGCAGTCCTAAGTAAAGGAGACGGAAACGCTTCCATACATTCTTGGGCCCAGATGTAAAAAGACGAGAGTGATGTCAATAAACAGCTTATATATTGTCAAAACATCTTTGAAAATTTTGCGGATTTTAGCAATCTGAGAGCAAAGTTAAAAGAGATTTAGTAAAAGTGAGGCTATGCAACAAATTGACAATAACCTATAGGTACTTAACAGCTGATTTTATAACTATGATCATATGATAGACAGTTATTTATTACATTAATTGTAGTTCTTATTGTATTGAGTGGGAAAATGTAACGAAACTCACAAATAGATTAAAAGACAGGGAAGACAAGGATTTGTGTAATTTCATCCTCTAAAACTCGTCGGCCCAGTGTATTACATCGATAAGTCGGTATGCCACAGTCGTACAGGTACACAATATACTAGAAGTCCGTAGAGCGAAAGCACTGGTCGAGGAATATAATTAAATTACGCAAACGATAACCGATACAAGACGAGTAGGTAGGTAGTCCGGTGATCATGATGGGAGACGATAATGTTGGTACCGCGAATGCACATCCTGAGAACGTACGCCCCGGTAATGTACAGCCACGGAATCCGTGCACATGTACACGGATTCCCGTCCGTACGTTCTCGGGTCGTGCGTTATCATATCAGGCTGTATAAAATTGGTACGGGCGTGAATCCGTGTACAGCCATAGACACGACAGAGTGGTGCCTCGTTTCCATGAAGCGTAAATCATTCACTTCGCAGCCATTACACGCTCGATCTAGTGCGTGACATTATCGAGGCTATGAGTCGCAATAGATTGACGTCCTGATCTGGCTGGATCTTACACTAGACAAGTCAATCCAAATGATCAGAGTTTAGATGTAGAGGAGCGATACATCAACCCATTATAAACCCACTGAAGGGCACGGGGCTTTTCCCTGATGAACCTTTCTCATTGAAAAGCCCGTGCCCCTCGGTCTTACACCTATAGGGCATACTCCACCCCGGGGGCCTAGTCCGGATAGGTGGAGCCTTGTAAGACTAGTGGCTGGTCTTACTGTCGGAAGTTTTCAAGCTGCCCTAAGGCCTCTGACTTGGCTTCACGACTTTCATCTATTGACGGCAGCCGGCACCAACTGCTTAACTTGCCTTGCGAAGCACGGAACCGCTCGGAAAAATCCCACTAGCGTTAGTTATAGATGGTCATTTGGGCACGAATTTCATTCTCGTGCCGTAAATTCTCGGTCCGTGCAATATAGTGACCCATCATGATCATAGATTGAAAATCCGGGAGCTGTCACTGTCAGCACAGATTAAATACATTTGACAAACATAAAAATTAATAAATCGATCTGTAAACGAGAATATACGAGAATCGATTTTAAACTTAATATTCTGTTTTATTGTAAACTATTGACAATATAATAATTTATTCCGTAGATTTTGTTCACTTTGATTGAATCCATCATTCGATGAGAGTGATTTTAGGTTCAATAATAATTCTTGAAATCATTCACAGTAATCGATTATAGTAATCGAAACTCTATTTCATCAGTGCAATAAACTTGTTTTTAAGATTTCTCGTCTCCCAGATTGTGAATTGAGCAGATTTTTTATATTTTGAAACAGAAAAAAATACCGCTTTTTTTAAACCATATTTCAGCTTATTACAATTGGGCCCAGAGATCCCCGGCTCCTTTGAGGCACTAAAAATGCTTGGGTCTGCGATTTCTAAAAAAAATTTAACAAACCTTAAGTAAATTAAACGTTCGTTACTAAGTAATAAGGGTTGGATACTAGCGGTCTTGTTTATAAAAACTTGATTGCTTAAAACACTCCAAAAACGTCCATTAAAATAGTCTGCGGTGAAGATTTTACTAGGAATAGATTTAGCCACAGATTAAAAAAAACCGGCCAAGTGCAAGTCGGACTCACGCACGAAGGGTTCCGTACCATTATCTATAAAAGCGGCAAAAAAAAAATGATTTTGTGAGTTACTTTATATGAGCTTCGCGCAAAAAAATCACGTTTGTTGTATGTGAGCCACGATAGTTAAATATTTATTTAACGGGAGTTAAATATTTATTTTATTCTATTTTTTAGTATTTGTTGTTGTAGCGGCTAAAATTTCAACTGTCTAACTATCACGGTTTATGAGATGCAGCCTGGTGACCGATGGAAGAACGGACAGCGGAGTCTCAGTAACCCATATTACTCTGTTTAACCCTTTGGGTACCGAACCCTAAAAAAGAGAGCTCAACAAAAACAGCTAAAAGAGCTATATTGGTTTTTAGAGGAGTCGTTTTTTTATAAGGCCGCAGGTATTTAAAAGACCTCGAATACTCGAATATCTGTAAAGATACTTGTACTGTGTAAACGAGATAATTGCCTTCAAAATGATCTTTAAAGTTGTAGCCTTTTCCTTGTAAGAAGTAGCCTTTTCCTTGTACCGAGTGTATTTCACACATTTGAAACCGTGTCGAGGGTAAATCTAATTTTAATTACATTGTAAAACCCTATAGAATGACTGCTTTTATTATATCATGTAGGCCTTCAAAGATTTCGAATTCACTCTAAATAAATCAACTTCAATTTGCAAGAGAAATAAGACAAAAGAAATTGAGACAATTATAATTATTAGTGCACAAACAGTACCGAAGAAATACGAAGAAGAAAAGAAAAAATATGATAACAGGGAAGATGCGTTATTTTCCCTTCACTAATTGGATTAGTGTTACTCAAATGAATCAGATTGCTGTGATTAATGAGATAAACATGCCCCGGGATTAAAGAGCAATGCGGATCCCAGCTATGATACACGAAATATTTACAAGTGAAGCCCTACGGTCGACAGCGAGTCGACCTTTACATTTGCGCGTTACAAATTCATCCGTAACGTAACTGAGTAAAGCGCACTCGTGTAAAGGTTGACGCGCTGACGACTGTTCAGGTGATTTCCAACTGAGAGCTAGCTCAAAACAGATCGGAATGCATATGTGAAATAGCTTACTGCGTCATTACACCTGATGGGACTGAAATCGAATGCACGCAGCCCGCTAGAGTCCTCTCGGATCCGATGAAATATTTGCTCACCTGTTTTTAACTCAAGTTGATTCAAACGATACTGATGACGCCGCCGCTGACTGTGCAACTGTGCATTTATTTGTTGGATTAACGTTAAATGGTTCAGCGAATCAACGCTTTTCTCTTCCACCTTTACAATAGGCTATTTGACCGATTTCTGAAAACCATCTCATATTTTTTGGTGGTGTTCATGGAGTCCTTAGAAAGTGGTCGTTTTAAATTGTTTCGTGTATTTCTTCTAAAAAAGGCAAACGAAAATTTACTTCTGAAATAAGCTGCCAAAACGCTATCTTTGGCAATATGGCGTCGCACAGGAATTATGACGTCACTTGCCAGTAAACCCACCAATGAACGTAAGAACGAATGAATGTCAGACGCCATTTTTACTAATATGTGACGTCATCATAGAATCGGCCAATCCAGGCCGTTTTCGTTACAATGGCTGCAGATACATAATTATTATCAAAATTTTATCTTGTGTTTTTTTACAAATAATAATAGCTTTTTAGTTAAAATCTCTTAAAGCAGTTTTAAGACTCGTAATTCATACGATGACGGATAAATAATACTATTTTTTTTCACCCTATCAAATAGCCTATTAAACAGCGAACGTAGGTAGTTGTCGAACATAATGAGTGTTTGTTTCCTTGCGGAGCTAAGAAGCGATTAATAATGCGCTAGAGTGGGCTGGAGGCTAAAGCGGAGGCGGCGGGCGCCGGGCGGCGTCAGAGAACGTTTGCGGAGCTGGAGTGGCCTCTGTTTGCACACCGTTAGCTCCATACCAAATACGTCAAGAGCTTGCGGCAGATCGCCAGCCTAAACCAACACCCACCCGAACCACCACTTAACGCCTCGGCACACTCACCCCTTCTCTAATTTGTAATATCCTTGTTAAATTATAATAAATTGTGAACTTTGAGCATTAAACTTAATCTATTTAATTTCAAAGCGTACGCAAGTGACCCGTATATGAAATATGTAGCAGGGTTATGGCTGAAACCGGGATTTGATCAAATGTCTCTGAAAGATATATTTTTTAACATCTAACATTTGCTGAAACAAATAGTCATTTTATCCGGTCCTTAAACTGATTCAAACATTTGACCAAAATGCGATTTTGAAGAGACTCATCTTCAAAATAAAAAATTAACGTTAAAACTACTTATTGACTTTAGCCATGATGGTAACAGAAAAGTAACTTACGTTATTACCTTTTTTGAGATTTCATAAAATCGTGGTTTTGGTCATATTCATTCGACATGCTTTTTGCTGAAATTCGGTTTGGCTTTATTTATTTGGCTGAAAAAGTGTGTAAAACTGAGGGCTAAAACATCGGTAAGCTCAAGTCCCGATAGATATATACATATATCTACTGGAACCTGAAATGAATCGGGTTCGAATAATTAGTGTTTCGGTCCCGGTTCGCCTTCACTGTCTTCACATGACCATCGGGTGATGCTAAACAGTTGCTGCTGCGATGCTGAAAACCTCATAGAACTATTAACCATTTGCGGTTTACAATGATAATTTCAATGTATACGTTACATAGCTGATAACCCACAAATGAACAGGTAGGAAGACAACTACTCAGGGCCGGTTTCTGAATTGAGAATCTCGCTAAGTGACTAATCAACTGTAGTGCTGTCTCGTCAAATTTCTCAGAAAAGAGCGTGACAGAACGTTGCTTAACTACTTATTTACTTAGTCATCATCATCATCATCATTCAGCCACAAGAAGTCCACTTCTGGACATAGGCCTCCTCCATGGATTTCCAAAAAGCCCGGTTGGAAGCGGCTTGCATCCAGCGTTTACTTAGCTATTTACTTATTAGCGTTCTCGATTTCAATTCAGAAATCGGCCCATACTCGTAGTATCATAATAAATCGTCTTCCATGTATTTTGTATGCCTACTAGTTAATTTCTTGCAGGACCTGTGCTTGACTGGTAGAAAAGCTTACAGGATTAAGTCCGCCACATTCCCATTGTGGCGTTTTTTACTTATGTGCTTACGCAAGTACTGATAATAATAATAATAATAATAAACTAATAACTAATAAACTACATTTTACTTTTACGAGACGCGCCCTAGGCCGTGGCTAGCAATCATCCAACAAGTAAAGACACGCCGTCAAAAGATTTTTCACATTTAGGAGTAATGTCTGGTGACGGCAAACCTAACAGTCTAGAGTTAGCACTTAACGTCTTAGGAAGGATTTGGGAGGGAGCAGAAAAGATGAGGCTTCTTTCAATTCACTTTCATACAAAATGCGACGGGATGGGATGTAGGTAGCCCACAGGCTCAAACTGCACGAGAACGCGAACTCTTTGACTATTACTAATACGTTATCTGTCTTTGACGCATGGCGCTTTCTCCGCGCTCTCGTGTCGCTGGGGTCCCACGGTCCGCTATTCTACGGATCAGCCACGCACTGCCGACGAGCACGGACGGCGACGCACCGCAGGCAGGGCCGTTCCAACGGTGCGTGTCGGTCTTTGTAGATCTTCAAGCTTCATTTCAAAATGCACCGCACCTTTGAAGTTACCGACTCGCGATGGATACGGGCGCACCGCCACAGACGTGTCTGTACTATCACGGACGAGGCCGGTCCCACGGTGCGTCGTGCGAGCGGGTCTGCGTGCGTCCGCGATTTTTTGGACCGTGGGACCCAAGCCTCGTCCTTTTAACAGAGGTTTTACGGCAAGCTGAGAACAGGGCGCTATGGCGCTCATTAGGGGAGGGCTATTTCCAGATTGTCCAGCAGTGGACTAATGTAGCCTGATTATGATGATGATGAAGTATAAGTATATTTTACTGGAGTTACAGAAAATTGTGTTGAAAGGCGCAAACATACAATGACACAATGGTAAAATTATAAATTACAACGGATACCACGTCAAGACTAAAGTCTCTGTTACGTTATAGACCGAGAGATAGTGACACAAATTACTTGGTCATTAGTAACAGTATGGCGGTTCTTAAGGGGTCTTAGTACGCAATGTCAAAAAGAAAAATGATGGTCATAGCGCTGGTACCGGCGGCGGCCCAATCGCGTGCGCGTTAGTCGAACTCGTCGGATAAATTACGAGTGTCAAACGATTTGTACCACAAAAAATTTAGTATTTTCCGATAGTCCAAAAAAAACAAAGTAGGCGGTAGTGTCATGCCATACTTCTCCGGTGTGACTTACAGCCCGCCATACCGACGCGAATGCGTTAATTAAAAAATAAAAATTCAACCATTTGTACCACCCTAATTTTTTTTTCAACAGCTCCTAAATGATTAAAAATAGAAGTGTGATAATGCCATACCTGTGGAAGGTGGCGAATGTGTATAATATTTATTTTTAATTGTAAGATTTTAATCGTATTTTGAACGATTTGTAACAGTATGGCACTAATTTTTCCTGTAAGTTTGAGGGTCAACGAATATAAATACAAAATTTCAAAGACCTAGGTGGCGGCAATCTTCACTTATAACCAGATGTTTATATTGTATAATATTTAAAATTTAACCTTATATAATATAAGGTTGAATTTCACCCAAACGAACCGAATACAATGATGTCATACTGTAACAAATGATTTTATGTCTTCCACCTTGAAAACCAGTTGAAAAATCAAGTTTTTCAAGAATTTTGCCCCTTTTTCCCTCTATTAGAAGTATGGCAAATATAATAATGGTCACATTGCATCATATAATTTCCAAAAATCCAAATGCCATACTGGTACAAATCGTCAAATTTTTTAATTTTTTTTTACGTCTTGGCTTAAGTCTCACAGTCGTCCGCCCCATGGTTACAATCCGGGATATTTTTTTGTAGGTAGAATTGCATCCAAACAAACAGAATATAATGATCTCATGCTGTAAAAAAATATTCTACGTATAGTACAGTTGTATTTTTGAAACGTGTCGAATAAATAAGTTTTTCAAGTATGGCAGCACTTTTTCCCCCTACTAGAAGTATGGCAAATATAATAACGGTCACATTTTATCAAATACTGAATCAAATCTAAATGCAATACTGTTACAAATCGTAAGGCGAAAAAAAATAATTGCAGATTTTCGGCGGTATGGCGACCATTTGGAACTGTCCGAAAAGTATGGCATGGTGATTTTCGTAAATGGCTGCACGACGATAATAAAATTAACTGTGCCAAAATTAGCCTGGTACAAATGGTTGAATTTTTATTTTTTTAATTAACGCATTCGCGTCGGTATGGCGGGCTGTAAGTCACACCGGAGAAGTATGGCATGACACTACCGCCTACTTTGTTTTTTATGGACTATCGGAAAATACTAAATTTTTTGTGGTACAAATCGTTTGACACTCGTAATTTATCCGACGAGTTCGACTAAAGCCTCCTCTACACGTCGGCAGATGCATCTGCAGACGTCATCTCCAGATGCGTCCGCCGACGTGTAGAGGGGGTGATTTGTGCATCTGTGGTAGGTATTTAACGTCTGCAGACGCGTCCGTGGACGTCTGCCTCGAATCCGATTGTTGTCGGTTTTTGTGGCACACATCAAAGGGTTTCGGCGCGAACGTCCGGCATCTGTCCACACGTCTGCCGACGCATCAGTTTGATCGTAGTTGCGAATGAGAGTGCACGCGTGCTTCTTGTGGTTTAATTCCCCCCGAAATGACTAACAATATGAGCGCCGAGAAAATTTTAGGTTTATTGAGCTGTATCAAGCTGAAAACGATCTATGGAATCCAAAAAATAAATATCACAAAAATAAAAATAACTAACATCCACCACCTTCTTCTTCTCCATTACTTCTTAATAACTCTGCTGCGATGTAGGTACAGTCAACAGCACGTCAACCTTCATATTTTAGTTGCAAAGTCGCCCATAATGCAACGGAGTAGAGTGCATGGGTGTATATGATGATGTGCTGTCGACTATACAATCAAGTAGTAGTTATAAGTAAATAGCTGCGGCAGCTACGGTCTCAATATCCATTTTTTTAAACGTGGCGAAGGCGTGTTTCGTCTGCCGGGAATGAACATAGACTGATCGACCTACAGACGTGTGGACAGCTCGTGCAAATTCATCTGCGGATGCATCTGCCAGCGTCCGCGGACGCATCTGTTGACGTGTAGAGGAGCCATAACGCGCACGCGATTGGGCCGCCGGTACCAGCGCTATGACCATCATTTTTCTTTTTGTCATTGCGTACTAAGACCCCTGAAGAACCGCCATACTGTTACTAATGACCAAGTAATTTGTGTCACTATCTCTCGGTCTATTAGTCCGAAAATACCCTATAAAACAATGAATTTAATAAGTAAGCCACTTTTTTCGATAATACTTAGGAATTAAAATAAGAAAACATCATAATTATCTTTTCTCAACGAATTAGGTAACAATGGGTTCTTGTTCATGTATTATTCGGGATGGTTGGTAGACAACAAAATTTAAAGGAAACAGAAATTATTTTAAGATTAGGTACTTAAATGGTTGGTATTTTCCTGTTTCGGAACACAAAGAAACGAAAGTCATTGGACGTTCATTTCGCTTTGTTTACGCGCCATCAGCCTGCCGATGTCGGGGCAAAGCACCTATTTTATTAATGCCGATACGCACTACTTGTACCTAATTGTAATGCCACTCGACTTAATGTTTCGATCATTATTTCTGTAATCTCGAACGCGGATAATTAGGAGTAAGCGAAATACAAATATAATGACCTAGAATAAATACTTAGGTAGTACCCGGGGACTCCCCGCGTTTACTTTTTTTTGTAAAACACTTACCACTGTATTGTATTAATATTTGTCGTTGTACTGCGAAAATATTTAATAGAAACACCCACTCCTCTGTTACTGTTAAAAGAAAAAAAATATAGTTAATAAATTTTGCACAAATAAAGAAAAATTTGAAAACAATTTTCTTTTAAATACACACAGCTAAATATTTTGAAACGTGGCGCCGCCACGGTGGCGGTAAGAAAATGATGATTCAACATTGTTGAAAGTTTAAAAAGCCGCCAAACAATGTCAGGGTCTCGTGGGTTAAAAGTTCATGAAATCGTCGGTCTGAATCATTACCGGAATATTTACAAAAACACGATTTTTGTGTTATGTATGCAGAAGGCTTGTGTAGACTCGCACAACACAAAAACTCGCCAATGGGCGAAGTTACACCTCCTAAAATTGGTATTGGTTAACTCGCACAATAGATTTTTCATCGTTGGGCGAGTTTACTATTACGAAATATGGCCGTGGACACTCGACCAATTGACTCTTGCATATTATTTTCCAGATTAGATGTTCAATAAAATATATATCATTCAGATAATTATTTTATTGTAGGTAGTTAAGAGTAAAAAAACTATCTCCCTAACTGAGGAAATGATGAAAACCTTTAAATGTTGGTAGTATTTCTCCCTTCGTCCACGTTCGTAACTAAGCTTTCTGTGCTTAGTGCGAGTTTTTTTAACTACTCGATCGCGTTAACGTAAACTCATATTCTATAAGAGTGACAAAGCGCGCCACCTATTTGTCTCTCTGTCACTCCTATACAAATTGCAAACGATCTCGCTATCGAAAGTGAATGAAAAAACTCGCACTAAGGGCCCTGGTTATGAATAAGGATTATTTTCACTGTTTCATAACCAGTTGTTAAACAAGACTTTTTCCATTTTCATAACCAGAGCCTCTTAGTCATGTATGGTCTCCTGGTTCTTTTTTCCTTGGAACGATAATTTATATTGTGAAATTCATTTTAATGTAACATATGAAAATTTTTGTAATTTAATCGTCAATGCTCAAAACAGAATATTTTGAAATGTACCAATACCTAATATTTCCGACCGACAAAATGTAACTCATGACCCGGAGCTGATTACTGAAAGGACCCAAATTATGAAAGAACATTGATACAGACATACCCGGCCTTTCTCATACGATCTGCACAGCCTAGGCAATATTCAATCACAATGATTTGATTAAACCAGAATAAAAACCCTTTTTCAGGTCCCATTCAGCCACAGCAATTACGGGCAAAATAGTGTACTCTATCGAATTATCAGCACTTATAATAATATTTTCGATGAAATAGATTTATTTTACCGAACTCACTTAAGAACCATCTGTTTAGGAGTACCTATAAGGGAAAAATCTTAATGATGTACCTACTGTTCCGCAGTCTTTATTAGCTGTAAGCAGTAGTAATTTCTCGTGTAACCTGTATTGATTTTTCATAAGTATTTTAATGTTATTACCAATTATTATACCAATTATTTGGCCTTATATCGCAACTTTTTCATGTCTTGTTTTGTTTTGTACCGTGTCTGTTGGTTTCCTAATAAAGAAAATAAATAAATTAAATTTGCTTTTGAAGACTAGTATTATGTATTTTAGCGAACAGTATTAGTAGATTTAGGGATCTGTGGCCAAAGGATACCACGAGACCCTGTGCTATACATATGGCCAACGATGTCTATCCGTCTATCCGTCCTGTCCGCCCCGTTCCCAGAGTTCCTACCCTTGTAATCGGTATTGCCCAGCCATGTGAGAGATTTACCACAGAAGAGATAGTTTTGGAGGAAACAATAGACAAGTAGTTTAAACTGTTGTTTACAAAGGTCACGACATCTGAAACAATGTTTCTTAGAAAAAAAATATTACATTTAAAGAAAATCTGATTTAGTTGAAATTATAAGAACAGCGCGATTTTCCGGAAAGTGTCGCGGAAAAAAGTTTAAACATTAAGGCCGTTAACCTGTTTATTTTTTTATTTATGTTTTTACCCTATGAATTTTGAGTATCAAAATATCCGTTTTTTATCCGTATCCGCGCAAAAGTTCGGTGTCAATTTTTTGCGTTAATTTACTCTTAGAAGTTTTCTTTTTACAGCGTGAAGAGACCGTAGACGTGATACAAATATTTGGTTTTACATCTCTCATATTCGGTAAGTAGCTCCTTATTACCCCCAATTGGGGCTTGTAGGTGACCAATTAGCGCTCTAGGGTAATAATGTAGCTAGAAAAGCCCTACGGCGGTAAGTAATTAAAAAAAAAAACTCTTCACTCTTTCAAAAAGTTCGCGTAACCATCATACTGGCAAAGACATCATGCATTCAGCCCAATGACAAAAGAGGTCGCTTCGCTATTCAGCCTTGTCTTCGTATGAGTAGGTATAATAGTCATAAATTTTAAATATCGAACGGCGAAGCTCAATTTCATTCTGAAAGAAAAATTATAAAAAAACGAAGAAAAAAGGCGGGAATAGAAAACTTTTAATTTAAATATTGTTTGTTTTTGGGATTTTTTTTATAATTACGTGCTAATTAGGAAAAAAACATGAGTTCTGCAAGTGATGAAGATATAAGTTGCACTCCCGATTATATGAAAATGGAAGCTGAAGCAGCAATTAACAATATGTTGCCTGAAAGTTCTAAAGATAAATATTTAAAACTTACGACGAGTTCATGAAGTCGCAAAAAGAAAAACGAGTAATTTTTTCTACTTACCTCACAATCGAGATGTAAGGCAGAGTAGTTAGCTCGGGTGTAAGCATCAATTGCACCCTCGAACTATAGGCCTCGAAATATCTCGGGCTGCAATTGATGCCTTACAGCCCTTGGCTACTAATCTACTATTAATTTCAACGCTATAACTACAATCGCTCGTAGCCCCGGCTGCCTGGGTGATCTTAAAATCACGAAGGTTAGCAACATAGGGCGCGTTCAGAACATGAAAGGGTGACCCTCTATGACTAGCGCTAGTGGAATTTTTCTGAGCGGTTCCGTGTTTCGCAAGGCACGTTAAGCAGTTGGTGCCAGCGTTAACCAGTCGTTAAGCTAAGTCTGACAGTAAGACCAGCCACTAGTCTTACAAGCTTCCACCAATCTGGACTTAGCCCCAGGTCTCAGGGAAAAGACCCGTGCACCTCGGTGGGGACATAATGGGCTGATGATGATGATGACCTAGATAGATAGTCTTGACAGACGGACGGACGGACGGACGGGCAAGAAAGTAGGGCTTCCGTTTTTCCTTTTGAGATACGGAATCCTAAAAACCGACCAAATCTGATTTAGTTGAAATTATAAGAACAACACGATTATCCGGAAAGTGTCGCGGAAAAAAGTTTAAACATTGTTAAGGCCTTTAACCTGTTTATTTTTTTGTTTACGTTTTTACCCTATGAATTTTGATTCCCTTGAGTATCGAAATATCCGTTTTTTTGCGGCGCAAAAGGACGGTGTCATTTACAGTTTGTTTTTTACAGCGTGAAGAGACGAACTTATATTTGTTTTTAATTTCCACGCTATACCTAGAATCGCTCGTAGCCCCGGCTGCCTGAGTGATTTTAAACGATCACGAAGGTTAGGTTAAAAACCGACCAAGTGTGGACCGAGTCTGGAGCTATGGATCCTGAACTAACCTGTTATATCTATCTATCAAAGAAGATAAACTAACACCAAAGTATACAGTGTACATACTATAACATAGTACATACATAAGTATACAGTTAATTAGGTGTTGTATCAAAATAGTTGGTACAACACCTAATTAACGCGAGCTTTGCCGGATTCTTCTGATTGGACCTAAGATAGCCGCATAATGTTATTTCTTTGTCGCTACCTACTTTTTCCAGTCATATCATAAAGTGCTCTTATTACTTTGGGGTAAAAATGTTTACCTGCTGGGATGGGTCTTATTATTTGAAATTCACATTAAGGTGGGCCGTGAAACTTGCGGCGGCAAACTTTGTCTAACTTGGACCATTAAGTTGCCTTGCTAATGAACCCCAGTCGCTCTCGCCCTGATGAATAAGTTTGTTTCTTTGTCATTGATATTGAACTTGCACAAACTTGCTTACTTGGCTGATTCCGAGATCCATACATGCTTATCCTTTCACATTTCCTTTCTTTGTGTGCAATAAAACATCTTCTATCATAATTCTCTGCATAAACTACCTGAACTGTCCGATGAGAGAATCAATTTAAATTCTAAGGGAGAAGAGGGTACATCCGAATGATAAGAATGGGATGGGAAGGGCATAGCAATTTGCTTGTACGTACGTAAGTAGGTATCATAAAGATTTCAGTTGTCAGAAAATAAGATTAAGGAAATTGTAGGAAGCGGGCGGCCGGCGGAGGCAATAAGCAATAGAAATCGTTTGGCCAGGGCGCGGGCTCGGCGCGGGCACGGGACGCGGACAATTACCCACTTCGTGCGCTCTAGTCAGGATCAGAGACGAGTTTTCTTTCAATCCCCCATTCTATATTAATAGAGATGAATCGAAGTATTAGAAAATTTATTGACGAACCTTTTACCGTTGATTGGGCTTGTGCACTGCTCATTCCGATCGAATTGCTCTCTTCTGAAAGTACATTCAAAAGAGGATGGTCTCTAAATAACATCTTTATAATAATACAGCTAAATAAGATTTTTGCTTAATGCATCTATCGACGGATTTTCTCTAGAAAAATGAAGAAGACGAAACGCTTCTATGCGATTTCGTAGGCAAATGTAGCCTGGTACATTCTTAGTAGCTATCCAACTTCCTTGTCCCCTGCATGACAAAACAAAACACGTATAACGCTTATGATTCGTTAGACTTGCATCTGCTAAGTTTGTAATGTTTTACTAGGAACTAAGACAACAGAACTATTATAGTAACTATGTTATCAAGGATGAAAGTCGAAATCATATTTATGACTTAGGGAAAATTGTACCTTCAATACCTTCATACACTTGCGAAGTTTAAAATTTATATGGACGGTTAAGAATCATCTCTCACAATAACTTCAAATCGTTTCAATAAATTTCATTTCATTTAAATGTCATTTCATTTCATCGCCATTCAGACTCGCGATTAAAGCGCGTGAGCGCAGCATTTGAATTGACCGTTTGCATAGCTTCTCAAAATATTACAAAACGCGCTTCAAAGCGCGTACAAAAGTCGTCTTAGGCGATGGCTCTAAGAGTTACATGAGTTTTGAACCTAATAAAATTATGTTAAAAGATAGTTAATGTGGGATTTTGATAGCAGTTTAAACTAACACTTATCAGCAATTATGAACAGGCAATTGAGGCTGTTACATCGTTTAATTATTTTGATCAAACAACAGATGTGCTGAACATCTACTGATCGATCGTAGATTATTTGACTGAGCGCACACAAAGGTACAAATTATAATAATGTACCAGCATGTTAAATGAACTACTTTATAGAGTGTAACAATCCCTATGTTGGTCTGAAATATTTTTATGTCATAGAGATATAGGTAGTTGCCGACAAGTACTTAACTTAAACAAATTACATTGACTTCGCATGTGCGTATTTCGGGTTTAATTGGGAGACGGGGAACGGTGCGTGACCTGGAATTCTTCTTGATTTAGTTTGGTCAAATTGACATACGAATAAAAAAATGCTCTTATATGTATGTCCATCGCATCCATTCCGACTACGCGGATTTTCTTTTAAGTTATCTGTCTTTTTACGGAACAAAATATAATATAATAAATTTCGTAATTTGTACGTTTTCCCTATGTTCAGCTCGCAGTGATTACAATTAGATATTGTGAGCTCAACGATGAACCAGCTGTTATAGAACATTCAACAATATATCTACATACCATACGAATGTATGAGGGGCTAGTGGCACGAGAGGTATGTATGTACATAGTAGATGGACAGGTCAGGCCAACATGCTGCTCCTTTCTGGAACGTCACTCGGCTCGACACACGCGCGAATGTGTATAGCTTGGTATGACCAGCAGAACCAACAAACTAATCGAGTAATAAACGGACCCGTAATGTCACACAAGACACCGCGTTCATTTTCATTTGTTAGTTAAGTAAGGTACCAGAGGAATGTTTGCCGACCTAATTAAGGTAATATACTGTCGTAATAAGACCTAGTTTAACGACCATCTTGTATCCCAAATCTGTTTCGATGAAGGGCTGGGAAAAAGTATCATTCCGAAGGTTGACTTTATTATTATAGCTAATCATACTTTATTGTACACAACAAAGAAAATATGTTACAAAGTATAAACGCAATATGGGTAGGTTAACGTACAGTTTATTTTTGTTTTAGAGCTGAAAAGTTCTCGGAAGTAACACACATTATACTCAGATTCAGAGTACCGGTGAGCATTCTGCAATCCGCGATACCCTTATGAATATGAATGGAAGCTGCTTCTCGCGATTACAGGCTTAACTTAAACTTTCTCAGCGTCGAAAATATTGTACTTAAATTCTGTTGGAAATAAACATTGTAGAGTACGCAGAGAGAGAGCTCGGCGGATATGAAGTCGGGCCAAGTTTTCGGGTCACTGCGCACGGGGCGCCTCCTTGCGTCGCAACAGTTCAAACTTTCCTAAAGAAAATAGTTGGTCGTACATCCGTAAACGCGTTTGTAGGCGTTGTTTTATCTGTTGGACGTTCACTGTGTGATAGCCGGCCAAAGTTTCCGTCAAACGACTGCTGCCGTTTAAACGCTGCGATGCCATCATCAAAGAGTGTTACCTCTAAAACAGCACTATTTGCACTCTGTGGGCATACATTTACGTAATGTTCGGCAACAAAGTGGAAATTGCTGTATCATGTTAAACATTCATACTCGCACTGGCATACCTATAATGATTATTGGCGCGTGAATTCGTTTTCCCGGCACGTCGAGAGCGTAGGTGAGTAGTCCAAGTTACCGAGTTAGAGTTGTGATGCGCTATAAATTCCCGCGAGTGTGTGGGGCACGTTCGTGTCACGTCGCCGAACGGAGCAAGGTATATATCTCAGTCGGTCTGGGATCGACTGCTTAAGAGATTTGTTACTTACGGGGAACAAGGACTCAAGCGATTATAAGTTGGATTAGGTGGGTGCACACGCTGTAGCGAACTTTTACACGTATGCATGACGCTGCTCAGAACATTTACAAAGTTGTGTAAAAAATGCAAAATTCCCGAAACATTCCAATTAGAGTTTGTGTTCTACAGGAACACTGTTGAAGACTCCTTGGAACCATATTTTGGTGTTTTATATTTTTGCTTTTATGACTTTTATCGCATGTCACTCATCGTTGTAATATTCTGTTTGTCACCTTATAATCACCCACTTTTGTTCTAGTTTTTCTGTTATTACATTTTATTTAACCAAATTCACCCTTTCCTTTAAAATACAGTCCACTCCCCAACATTTGGTCCTTCGATCCGGCTCGAAGGACAAAATGTTGAGGAGTGGACTGTATTTTAAAGGAAAGGGTGAATTTGGTTAAATAAAATATAAAACACAAAAATATGGCTCCAAGGAGTCTTCAACATCCCGGGCCCTTGTGCAGAAATGCACAGAAATGTACATAATAGGGAATGGATGAAAATATCAGAAGTGCTTGATATTTTTTTCGGTGATAGGAATAACCTTTCTTAACGCGAGAAAAAAGTTTAAATTTTTTTGGCTTCGTAGTTAATTTTTAAATAATCTTAATATTTTTCCATTCGTAGTTCTGGGCTCAGAACGGCTTAACAGACATATTCCTTAGTCCGCTACGTATGAAAAAAAATCCACCTTGAAAAGCTGTCAATGTCACCACAGATTTTTTTTTAATACGTAGCGGACCAAGGAATATGTCTGTTAAGCCGTTCTGAGCCCAGAACTACGAATGGAAAAATATTAAGATTATTTAAAAATTAACTACGAAGCCAAAAAAATTGAAACTTTTTTCTCGCGTTAAGGAAGGTTATTCCTATCACCGAAAAAAATATCAAGCACTTCTGATATTTTCATCCATTCCCTATTACCCAGGATGAGAAGCCTCCCTGGTGACCAGCCGGACAAGTTTTCTGCAGGGGCGGCGCAAAAGCCCTCCTGCTGTGGCTACGTCCACCACTCCTCCACCTCTGTCAGCGGAACTGATTAACGCCGCAGAAAGGCATTTATTGCAACGTGTCCAAGAAGAATCCTTCCCAGAAGATCCATTGCATCAAGAATTCTCTACCTATCCCGAAATCAAGCAGACTTTTGAAATTATCACCCACCTTAGAACATGACAATTTGTTGCGCTTGGCTGGTAGGATAAGATTTGTTCAAGATGTCAGCACCGATGTTAAATTCCCGGTTATCCTAGATGGTCGACACCCGATTACTCGCATGCTGGTGCACTTTTTCCATCGGAAGGCGGGCCACGCAAAAAACGAAATGGTCATTAATGAGATCCGACAAAAATACTGGATTCTTCGTCTAAGGAACACAGTTCGTAGCGTGGCCAAAGATTGCCTACTCTGTCGCATACGAAACACAAAACCCATGAACCCGACTACTGGTGATCGACTGGCCCACCACAAGCGGCCATTTACTTTTACTGGAGTTGCCTATTTTGGACCTCTAAGTGTAACCATAGGAAGACGGCATGAGAAAAGATACGTGGCCTTGTACACATGCATGACATCAAGAGCAGTCCACTTGCAGCTAGTTCACACGCTCTCAGCTGACTCGGCAATAATGAGCTTGCGTCGATTTATAGCTAGAAGAGGAACACCAGATACGATATACTCGGATAACGGCACGTGTTTCATAGGAGCCAATCGAATTCTTAAAGAATTTTATGGACCGTCCGTGATTCGTCCGCGTCCAAGATTTTACCGCCACTTGAGGCATTAAGTGGAGTTTTATCCCAGCTGCCGCGCCTTCTTTTGGGGGTTGCTGGGAGAGATTAGTCCGCAGCGTCAAAGTAGCCCTGAATGCTGTACTTACAGAGCGAGCACCCAAAGAAGAAATTATTGCTACTCTGTTGCTGGCAGCCGAAGCAATTGTGAACTCACGCCCCCTCAGTCACGTGTCGGTTGACGCCCGAGACGACGAAACATTGACGCCTTTTCACTTCCTTATCGGTAGCTCTTCCAATCAACTCCTTCCAACTCTTGATGACGGTGACCTTGCAGGAAGAGCCAACTGGAAGGCAGCTCTGCGACTCAGCGATCACTTCTGGAGGCGATGGGTCCGAGAAATCCTACCAACCATGCAGCCAAGAGTGAATAGCAACAACGACCGAAATGTCGAAATTGGAGACGTCGTAATAATAGTGGATGAGAACTCGCCGAGAGGAATGTGGCCGCGTGGACGGATTACCCAACTCCACCCAGGGAAAGACGGGGTGGTCCGAGTGGTGGACGTAGCCACAGCAGGAGGGCTTTTGCGCCGCCCCTGCAGAAAACTTGTCCGGCTGGTCACCAGGGAGGCAGGGCCCGGGATGTTGAAGACTCCTTGGAACCATATTTTTGTGTTTTATATTTGTGCTTTTATGACTTTTATCGCATGTCACTCATCGTTGTAATATTCTGTTTGTCACCTTATAATCACCCACTTTTGTTCTAGTTTTTCTGTTATTATGTTTTATTTAACCAAATTCACCCTTTCCTTTAAAATACAGTCCACTCCCCAACAAACCCTTTTTTACTTTTTTCGATTTAGTCATATTTAAGTACCGAAAACCGGCGTACATGCGGAAGAATTAAATTTAAAAAAAAATAGTTCATAAAAAAATTCAGAAATCGGCCCTAAGTAAACAATAAAAATCATCTCTTTTTTTATGATACATTGATATGTGAACATATAACTCACAATCATTTTAATAGCAATTTTTAAAACCTCCAGCCAAAACCTAGAATCAAACATTTTTGACAACACAGTAGATAATAATTTACGCTGAAAAAATTGTTGCCCGTTTATTGACATACTTTTACTCTTAGCAATAACGTACTTTAAAGACGTTATAGTTTTTCCTTGCTGGCCCTAGTTAGCAGTGAGTTGCCTCGTAATTGGATTTATCAGTTGGAAACTATGACGGTTTTATTGCAACTCTTTACAGTCGCGCTCCGCTGAAAAGCAGGCTTTAATTTAATGAGCTCTATAAGGTTCGCTAACGCCAACAATTAACAAAAACATAATATCTTCTTTGACAGATCAGAGTTTCACGATCGATCCACGATCGGGAGCAATGATCATAGAAAGAAAACTTAAACTTGATAGCCTTAAGGCTGTTAAAGCAATCAAGTTCAAGTATTCTTCGAGCCGGAAAACAGTCGTTTTTAACGGAATTGAAGTCTTATATTCTCGGTCTTTCCTTCTCGGATGTGGGCCTTGAAATTAAAATTTATATGATTGAGACCTTTTTAAGTCACAATTCATTTTTTTTATTGACGCTAGTGTTTCTGTATGGGACCATGAACCTTTAGTATAACTGGACTGTGCACTATGAAATAAAAAACGAGCAGAGTGAGAGGCTCCAAAGTAGTAGTGCGTATCTTTTGAATAGAGTGTCAAGCGGTTGCCATATTGAATTTATACAAGAACAGTGTGGTCACTTAGGATGACGAAAAGCTACAAATTTTTTTTCAAACGACTTTTATTTCGTTTTATAACTGAGATAATTAAAATTCATATTATAAATTATTACCTACTTTCAATATTCTAACTATACAAAAAAGCTTCTGGCCAATAGATAGACCACCAAATTAGGTTTTATTTAGTTCTGGCAACTCGGTAGATAAGGACGCACAACTACTTTCAAACTATCTCACTCGGCTCGCTTTTCTACTGTTACGTTCGACGGAGAAATATGAACTTTATATTGATGGTTTAGAGTGTAAGTTTGTATTCATAGTAAATTTGAGTAAGCTATCCAGTTTACGAAGTATACAGTGTGTCCCTGGATAAAGTGCAATCCCGAAAGGGGATGAAACTAGACCATGAATCATTGACTAGAAAAATATAAAAAAAATTTATAAAAAATTATTGTAGGATTTATTGGTATTTTAAGATTTTCATGTTTCATTAAGGACTCTATGTACAAAAGTATTGATTTCTTCCAAAATAATGGGTCTATTTCTTTGAAATAAAAAAAAAACAGTATGCCTAATACCTGGCGATGACCATGAAATAATAAATAGTCCGCAAAAAAGTAACTATCTTGGGTAAAAAAATGTATTTTTATGAAAAAAATTATTTTTTTAGACGTTTATTTTAAAAAACTTCAAATATCTAAAAAAATGTGCCCTATAACTATGTAATTTTATAGCTTACTTTTATTCTTTACCATTTTAGCTTCCAAATAAAAAAAAAACAATGTTCTAACTAAAAAATTGGCTAGGTAGGAGTTATTTACATTTTAGTAGGTAATAAAAGTCAGACTTTAATCACAATAACTTTATTAATAAAATTATCCGTAATTTACAATTTTGCATTTTTATTTAATGCATTAAATGTTCAAAATGGCCTCCTCGATTTTGCAAGCACATTACTGCACGAATATTAATTTGGTTAGTGGCTCTGCGAATCATTCCTGGATCATTTTTAATGTCATTTGCGCACTGAATTGTTCGGTCGTGCAACTGTGCCTCGGTATTTATTGGCGTGCTGTATACTCTTTGCTTCATGACACCCCATAAAAAATAATCTAGGGATCAGGATCAGGTGAACGCGCTGGCCAGCCTACTGGCCCTCCTCGGCCAATCCACCGGTTCGGGTAATTTTCCTTCAAAAATCGCCGCACCTCCCGCCCATAATGTGCAGGACATCCATCCATTTGGAGATACATACGCCCACGCCGTCTCGTAGCCAGGGGAACATCTTCCATCAACATGGGTAAATTTTGTAGTAATTCTAAAAAACGTTCAGCATTTAGGGTTCTGGGTAAAATGACTGGACCAATTAAAATGTCGTCGATTAAAACTGCCCATACGTTTATTGAAAATTTTACTTGAAAAGTAGATGCCCGCTTCAATCGTGGATTTTCGTGAGACCACTGGTGCAAATTTCTGCAGTTTGTAATGCCGTCTCGGGTAAATGTCGCTTCGTCCATCCAAAAAATGCGTTTGGGAAAATTTGGGTCAGCTCTAATTTTTCTTAGAATCCACGTCGACATTACGCATCTTGGACGATTATCTACATTTTCGTGTAAATGTTGTACTCGTTGGTAATGGAAAGGATGCAATCCCTCCTTTTTCAAAATTCGCCAGACAGACGTCTTCGATATGCCATGACGCAACGCTAATCGTCTTATGCTTGTTGTAGGGTCAGCAAACAGATCGTTTAAAATGGCCTCTTCTATCGCATTGTCAATAACGACAGCTGGTTGCTCACGGCGATCTCGTGCCAAACCAAGTCCAATGTTGGAGAGCCTCCTATGAATCTCTTGAAAATTTCGAGCTGAGGGTATGAGTCTGCCCTGGAAAGCATTTATGTATGCAGTCCGAGCGACTGTTGTGCGACCATGTGACATGCCATAATAATAATGCATGTCGGCTATTTCTCGAGGTGAGAACTCTGTCAATCGCGGCATTTCGTCAACACTTAACAGCAGAACAGGAACAGTCCAAACGTAACGAACAGTAGAAAACGTAACAGTCAACAATGTAACAAAAACTTAATAACAAATCAACGAGAACACAATGCGAGAACGAGAACAGTAGTAGCAGCGGCGAGAATATCGGAGCGACTGTGTAAGTCCTGTTTCGAACCCCTGCCTCCCCTCCCCTCGCCTTCCCTCTACCTGAGTGTAGAACAAAAGGACTGCGACTGCCGAAGGGCACAGAGTAGGACGGAAACAATGGAAAAAACGGTCTCTACCTGCACGGTAACACGATTAGGCTCCACTTTAAAAGTTCGTAGATAGCGTGTTTTTTTAGTTAGAACATTGTTTTTTTTTTATTTGGAAGCTAAAATGGTAAAGAATAAAAGTAAGCTATAAAATTACGTAGTTATAGGGCACATTTTTTTAGTAATTTGAAGTTTTTTAAAATATACGTCTAAAAAAATCATTTTTTTCATAAAAATACATTTTTTTACCCAAGATAGTTACTTTTTTGCGGACTGTTTATTATTTCATGGTCATCGCCAGGTATTAGGCATACTGTTTTTTTTTATTTCAAAGAAATAGACCCATTATTTTGGAAGAAATCAATACTTTTGTACATAGAGTCCTTAATAAAACATGAAAATCTTAAAATACCAATAAATCCTACAATAATTTTTTATAATTTTTTTTTATATTTTTCTAGTCAATGATTCATGGTCTAGTTTCATCCCCTTTCGGGATTGCACTTTATCCAGGGACACACTGTATAAATCCGTGCATGGAACCTCTTAATCCTTCTGCATGGGAGGTGCGCGTAGGGCGCGGCCTGTCAGCGCGCGATATATCATGCTTAATTGCGAATATTAGAGACGTTCTGTCAAGGCAATGAGCACCGCGTGCGACTCTCTAATTACACCTTCAAACATCAAATGGGTCTTTGTCGACCTTTGACGACCTCTGTGGCGCAGCGGTTAGCGCATCTGACTACCATGAGAGAGGTCCCGGGTTCGAATCCCGGCTGGGGACAAAAAAAAACCCAGGTCTTGGATGTTTACATGTTTGTGACGTCGCTGTTTCTGGTTCCCACGACACAGGGTATACTAGTGTGTGGCCAGAAGCAATGTATGTGCCTGTATGTAAATGTAAATATTATGTTATGTCTTTTAATACGTCTTATCAGCTTTCTTTACCAATCCACTTTGTTTGTTTTGGAAACAGGTTATAACAGTAATCTCTCAGCAGTAGAGTAATAAGGTTGTTGGGGCTCCTATTTATTTCTTTATTGATTACTTTTACGTGTTAAGTTGAGTGACAGAATACGGAATAATTTGTTTAGAGAACGTTGTGGACTGAAAGAGGATGTAGTGACCAGAATTGAGAAAGGAGTGTTGCGTTGGTTTGGACATGTGGAGAGAATGATGGTAGAAAGACTGACGAAACAAATATATCGAGCTAATATAAGTGGAAGGGCCGGTAAGGGATGCCCCAGGCGGACGTACTTCGACCAACCTGGGGATATATTACCAAAGGGCACGATAAAAAATACCCAAAACCGGCGTCCCTGCGTGAAACGACTAATGAATATCGATGAAGCGAAGCTGATCTTTCAGGATCGTGGCAAGTGGCAGTCCATGACCTCTGCCTACCCGTCTGGGATACAGGCGTGAGCTTATGTATGTATCATACATTTATTGGATTTACATTTAAAAAAATTGTACAATGCGGCGGACTTAATGTCATAGGATTAAGTCCACCGGCTCTTCATTCCATTTAATAACAATTCCAATAACAGACCTTTCAGAGAATCCCTGCGTTACCGTATCATCATGCCTGTCTTTCCGTTAATTATCGACAGGAACAAAACAAACGTAATAGGCAACAATGTCGTACTACTCTCGGAAATCATTACTGGAAAATGGAATTTAAATATAATGGAAATCTCTTTGCAAACGATGTCGCTTCTAGCATTGTATACCATTACTTAGATATAAGGAGACTACAATAACTCTCTCTGTATCCTGTTTGAGCAATAAAGTGTTACCTATCTATGTAATATTTATTAGATAAGAATAAAATTCTTAAAACATCCTTAGAATTACAGAAACACTAGATTATATCCCGTTGGAAAACAAACGAGTCGCCTTTTCCTTAACATTCGAACGTAAAATTATATTATTATTAAATATGTGTTATAAGTTTCATCCATAACTGTCAATTTGTGTATCTTGTTATTGAAGCTCTCAAACAGATGAAACGATTTAAGTGCAGTTTTATTTTATTGAAGTTTTATTTTAATAGAAGCCAATTTAATTGAGATACTTCTTGTGCTGACATCGGTGCAGCCATTTTAATTAAATTATATTTTCAGGATTCCCGGACGCTTTCAGGCGAAAAGCATTAAGCTGAGTTATTTTATTCATCTCAAGATATTAGAGTCAATACGAAAAGCCGTGGCTCTCAGATACAGTTTCAGCTAAAACCTAGAAAGTTGAGAATCGGATCTTGACCAGCACATTAAACATTGGGATCTAAAGCTTGGGTCCCACGGTCCGAAAAATCGCGGACGCACGCAGACCAGCCCGCACGACGCACTGTGGGACCGGCCTCGTCCGCGATAGCACATACACGTCTGTGGCGGTGCGCCGTATCCATCGCGAGTCGGTAACTTCAAAGGTGCGGTGTATTTTGAAATGATGCTTGAAGATCTCCGCAGACCGACACGCACCGTTGGAACGGCCCTGCCTGCGGGGCGTCGCCATCCGTGCTCGTCGGCTGTGCGTGGCTGATCCGTAGAAAAGCGGACCGTGGGACCCCAGCTTAAGGCCCTATAACAACTTAAGTTATTGTATTCAGGTTCAATGTCATTTTCTACATCATAAGACTTAAAACTATGAGTGTGACTGGTTTAAGAACGTTGACTCCACGGTAGCGGTACTGCTAAAAACCTAGAATTGTCTAAGGTTCAATGCCCTACAAAAAAAATTTGAGAGAATGACAATCTTTAAAACTTTCATTGTTCAGAGACGAGTAACCGACGGCGCGAGCTCCATCTCTACTTACCATGATTATGCTCTGCTAATCACAGCAAAACCTGGTCGGAATCCTCTGATAAAAAAGCATGCAAGTGAATCTGGTATTACGTTAATAAAAATCACAGTTTCAATATTTCGTTCCATTATTGGTTACCTATGTATAATTTATCTGCAACACGTTAACCAAATACGCATCGTTTTTATCAACCCTAGCGTTTGAGGGTAAAGTGTATTTTGAAACTGTTATTTTAATCGTTGCAGTTCTTCGGCGGGGGCTTTGATATACTTTTGTTTACTTTTTATGTTTTATAGTTCTTTACACCCGGTCGCTCGGAGCACAACTCACAATCTAAACATTCTTTCAACAAATGTGTCGTGTTATAAAAAGCCAGTGTTTCTCAATTAATAAAAGTGCTTGGGTCCGAGCGGCGGCCTGATGCAACGCGGTGTACCAAAATGTATACAAAGAAGTAAGTAACATGGAAATACTGCCACATTCGCACTGTCCTGTCGCAGCCGCAGTGAAAGTAATAATGCGGTAGTAGAATCCACCGCTGGATGCGCTTCCACTGTCGTTTTGTTTCCATTTACAGTCATGCTTTTGGTATTTCCCAACGCGTAACATCAGATTTTAAAAATATTTCCTATGAGGGGAGTTCACAGGGTAGCATTCAGTACTCAACTTCACTGTAGGGTACTCTTGAAGCCAGTGACTTGAGAGCTAATTGCTTGCATACAACACTGATTTATGTGGAGCTATTTAGTTGGAGCTCTCATACCACACTAGTCGGCTACTTCATAATGAGTTAGTTTCGCTACTCATGTGTGGCTTTATCAGCATAGGTGTTTGGTTTGGTATTTGGGCGGGTTTTTCAAGATTTCGAATAAAAAAATATACTATAATTCATTCCAGATAAACTTGCACTAAAGTCCATTGACCTTTTCGGCCAGGGGCAAATAACCTTAGGCAATCACACTAATATTATAAAGGCGAAAGTTTGTGAGTGTGTGACAGTGAGTGATTTTAATAAAATCTGGTATGGAGTTAGCAGGCACTCTGGATTAACACATAGGCCACGTTTTACTGCGAAAAAATATCTTATTCTCATAGGAAAGTCCCTAAAAATGTGAATAAATGTTATTTTACAATTTATTTTCCCTAATAAACCGCGGGTGACACCGCGAGGCACAGCTAGTATAAAATATAGTCTCAATATAAAAATACCCATCGAGATCTATGCTTTGGAAAATTTGACATAGGTAGTTGACTATGTTTTAAAGAATAAAGCCTCTTATTGGATAAAAGTAATAATGAGCTACACGGGTGTAACAAAATCTCCGACATCTCCGAAAACCACATCCTCCTCATCATTTCTGAGATATTGAGGTGAAGTTAGATATAATTTTTGGAGATTTTTGCGTTTTTTGCTAATTCTTATTAGTGCCTTATGGCTACATCAGTAGTCTTGTTACACGCTATAGATGTGGATATATCACAGAACAAGGCCGCGTGCGTGACGTGAGCGCTTCCCAACTTTCCGGTATTGTATTATATAGTCCTCTTCTATATAGTGATCTTAAACGATCACTAAGGTTAAGCAACATACGGCGCGTTCAGTCCATGGATGGGTCACCGTCAATGACTAACGCTAGTGGCATTTTTCCGAGTGGTTCCGTGCTTCGCAAGGCACGTTAAGCAGTTGGTGCCGGCTGCCGTCGATAGATGGCAGTCGTGAAGCCAAGTCAGAGGCCTTAAGGCGGCTTGAAAACTTCTGACAGTAAGACCAGCCACTAGTCTTACAAGCCTCCACCAATCCGGACTTGGCCCCCGTGGTGGAGTATGGCCTATGCCTTCCTCAGGGAAGAGACCCGTGCCCTTCGGTGGGGACATGAGGGGTTGATGATGATGATGATTATAAAGTCCAGTCATTATATCTAAAACACCGATCCTACCCGTGAATAATCAGTCCTTGGATTTTTTTTTCGTACGTCTCTCGGGGGACTCACTGGGAGTATAAATCCAAAAAGTAGACTGAATCAGGCTCCTGTGTATATTTGAAAAACGGTATTTCTTGAATATCTCGACCATTTTTGATTTCACAGCAAAACGGTAAAGAAAAAAATTGTAGGAAATTTGATTCTCTACAAGTTTGGTCTTTACAATTTTTCTTCCAGGATCGATATTTTGAAAATTAAACCTGAATAAAATATCAATTTTGGGGAAAAAAAAGGTGGGAACCAAAATTGTTCAGAATCTGATTCTCTACAACTTTGTTTCTCTTCATTCATGGCGTAAAACGTGGAATATAGGAAATAATGATAATATTTTGAATTTGTCGGGTTTTTCAAGGTTAATTTCCAAAATATCGATTCTGGAAGAAAAATTGTAAGAGCCAAACTTGTAGACAATCAAATTTCCTAAAATTTTTGTTCTCACGGTTTTACTGTTAAATCAAATATGGCCGAGTTGTTTAAGAAAATCCGTTTTTTTTTTTTTTTTTAAAAAAACTTTTTTTGAATATCGTCGTTCATATTGCAATCTGTTCTATGCCAAAAAAATAAATATTTTTTTTATTTCATTTTGAACAATATGCCGTACGCAATTTACTGCCGAGTTGATCATGTGACATATTGCAAGTTACAAATGCCGGTTTTCGGAACCTTTTTTGGGTCGCGCACAAAATAAAATTTGAAGCATATTTTTGAAAAAAAAAAACACTTTTTTTTTTGACATAGAACAAATTGCAATATGAACGACGATATACGCAGTAGCCTGATTAAGTCTACTTTTTGAATTTACACTCCCAAAGACCCCCCCGAGGGACCTACGAAAAAAATCCAAGAACTCATTATTCACGGGTCAAAATCTATAATGACTGAACTAATATAGTACTTTGTGTTCCCGACTCGAAAGCACAGAATCGCTTGAAGACGCAGACGTCATTCAGACGCGAGAAAACATTTTTTCTCTAATCTGTGACGCGAGCGAGCGATTGAACGACAAAATGGGGGACCGACAGTTGTGCACCGCTGAATGCTTCGTCTGTCTGCAGTCAGTAATTAAATGGAGTAAATAATTTTTTTTCATTTTTGATCAAGTAATTTTAACAAGTCTAAAATACCTTGTTATATGCTTCAAATAGATTTATTAGAAATACAATATTTACAATATGGGTTAATTGATTGCCAGTCACAAAATAAAACATAAAATAAGACATTTTTAGCGTGATGAACGACATTTTTTTAAAGTTACAGTCATTACTACACTAAAATTAATAAAATAAGAAAATAAATTAAGTTAAGATTGTTTCTACTAACAATCAGAATAGAAAAAAAACAAGATTTTTTTCGTTGAAAATATATTTTTTTAAGTTACTCTCTTTTGGTTTTTACAACAGACTGGGTTCAATGGCCTTTTGTGCAAGTTTATCTGGCACGAACTTATGATGACATTCATTAATGAGAGAATAAAATTATGTTTAATAGGTATATCTACGCCGAATTATTAGTACTAATCCGAGCTAAGCCACGGACAGACAAACAGACGGACATGGTAAAACTATGAGGGTACCTATTGTCTACGGCAAAGAGAATATAACCACTTGTCTACGGTACCCTACAAAGTATCAACTGCTGTAAATGTACTTTAACACCGGATTCAAAATAATATTTTAACCGATCCATCATTATCAACACATTATGTCCCCGCCACAAGGTACTCCACGTACTCCACAACGGGGAACAAGTCCGGATTGGCGGAGGCTTGTAAGACTAGTGGCTGGTCTTACTGTCAGAAGTTTTCAATCCGCCCCATGACCTCTGACTTGGCTTAACGACTGCCATCTATCGACGGCAGCCGGCACCAACTGCTTAACGTGCCTTGCGAAACACGGAACCGCTCAGAAAAATGCTACTAGCGTTAGTCATAGAGGGTCACCCATCCATATACAGAACGCGCCCTATGTTGCTTAACCTTCGCGATCGTTTAAGATGACTCAGGCAGCCGAGGCTCCAAGCGATTCCAAACCGATCCGTACTGACATACAATTAAATACAACTCGTACAGGATATTCCATGAATATTGTCGTATTTCAGTTAATAGACGGCTTTGCGAACCACCCCTCCATTTGGAAACTTTTAGATATGAAAATTTAATTAAGGAGAGCTACACGTTCTTAAGTTAGATAGTTTCTTAAACGGTTTACGAAGAAGCTTGTTAATATTAAAATTCAATAGAAGAAAAGAACTTAACAGGTAAAGAAGGAAATTCTGAATGGAAATACCTACGGCATTACGAGGTACTCAGCTCATGCGAGTCCGCGTTTTACGAAGCTGTTGACTGTTTAAGTATGAAGTGGTCTGGTTACGAACGTGCATTTTAATTTACACTAGAATTGTTGCAATTTGCTTGTAATGAAATTAAAGCGCGAACTGGTGCCGGAAAATCCGTCAAACTAAACTAGGTAAGTTAAGTAATTGAATCTGTTCGATGAATTAGTCACAATCGACATAACGACTAAATTAATACGTACGTCCGGAGCGGACGCCATTTCGGAAATTAAAGGTTGATTATTCGTAAGGCTTATTTATCGTTTCTACAATACCATCGTTAAATAGTCAATTTTCTATGGGTATTACAATGTACTAAAGGTAACTCACCAAATAATACGATTAAAATGGAAAGTTTTCGTTAGAAATAGATTCGTATGTATGTTTGAATATTCTGAATGTCATTATGCCCCATAATTATTGTTTTACGCTATTATATAAAAAACACGATATCTTAAAACTCGCCATATATGCCGTAAAAATAGTCTGTGGTGGAACATTCACTTTGGGAAAGACTTTACACCACAGATTATTTTATATTACGTTTGTGGATTGTTTGAAGGAAATCTTGGTTCTATAAATAACCATTATATAACAGATTTTAATACTTTTGTTGACGTGTAAGATCGACATAAAACAGTTCAGAGTGAAAGCAATTCGCCTTTAGTAGCTGCGCGAGAATTAAGGGAGATCCCGGGAGCAGCCGCGAGCTGAAATCACAACGCCCGTCATAATGTACAGTTGGAAACACAAAGCCCACTTCAGCGCAGCTACGTACCAACTTCGCGCAAATCTCATATCAAAATGTTTCTTTACATTTTACACGTTAGCTAATTCCGCAGTAACGGAAAGATTAGCATAATGTTAAAAGTTTATCCGCCGAATAAAAATACCGAGGGCGTATTTTGTAAAAATATTTACTTTTAAACTTTATGTACATGCTTGTTTCATTCAGTATAGAATTTAGCTTGACGATTTAAATAAACGTATGGAATAGATATACATATTTGTAAACAAGTTAAATATCAACAAAATATTTTAACTAAAATATTCGCTATAAACCAATTGTCCGTTAAGTAATATTTATATTATTATAAAATTTTGCTTTCAAATTACGTATATAAGTCAAGTCGAGATCAACTACAAAATTCAGAGACTCGATACATCCAATCGCCTAAAACCAAAATCAAAACGTGTCAACTACAATTTTAAAAATTGCGTACCTATTCTGAATTACCTAACAATTTACACGATACGAGATTGTTATTTACATTGGTTCACTGTGATCATCTGAGCAGTGTGGTGAGGAGCAGCCAGGCGGCGATGTGTGCGAGGCGGTGGTTGGGCGCGTCGCTGGAGAGCGCGCTGGCGTGGCAGTCGGCCTCGTCGGCGCGGAGCTGCAGCAGCGGTGCCGCGCGGCCCAGCGCGTCCTTACAAGTGGCGCGACGCACGGCGCGGCGCAGATCCACACCCGCCTCGTTCTCCTGCAGCCAGCGCCGCAGCCACGCGCCCAGCCACGCCAGCTCGCACTCGCACCGCAGCGGGTTGCCAGTCAGAATCAGACCGCCTGGGAACAATCGGGACGTGTTACGAAATTATTCAGGGAGTTGTAAACCACCCTTATTTTCCTTAATAAGGTCTGTCTATCCCGACATAGGTAGTTTATCTGATGAAAACAGCTCAGGGTCTCGAATCTGTTATTTAGTTGACCTTTAGTTAAGTTCCAGGCAGTTTCATAAAACAATAATTCGTTGTTAATTATGACAAAGCGAGGTACATTGCGTATTATCGTCAAAGGACACCATAAATTGTAGTTTATAGAACTATGAAACTTGTTATTCTTGTTCTCGCTAATATAGTTCAGTATCTATACTAATTTTATTGAAATGACTGAATGAATTTGAGTCAGGTGTTTGAAGCTGGTTTAATACAAGCCCATACCCATACAACTTACAAAGTTTCTGTGTAAAAGCGCTTTCAATTGCCTTTTAAAACCCTAGTTTGCATAGAAAATGCGACCACAAAGCATTGTCATCAAAATGTGGTTGCATAAACACACTGGAAAACCAGGCAGCTAGGCTCTACAGTATAGGTACAATATTATTTCATGATTATGTTGCGCTCTAAAGCCTGAGTAGGCTTTACTAGCTTTTGTGGTCCAGAATGTACATGATGCGCGCACTAGAGCTAAATGCAGCCGCGGGTTTCAGCGGGTGTAGTCGAGCGGGATAGCGCGCAGGCAGGGCTAGGGAAAATGTTATTTCTTCGCACTGAGGAAATCCAATTTTCAGAACGTAATTAAGAATTAAAACTTGTTACTGTAGGTCGTTAACTAGTGTCATTCCGTGCTGCGAGTTTGCTCTGTGAATAATAAATTATTGTAGCGCATTAACAAGTTTATGTGAGTTTTCCGTGTCGGAGCTGAGCAAATTAATATTAGATTAATTAATGGCTTGGTAGACGGGTGTAAGTACACGTCTTGTGCCCGCATCTCCGCGGGACGTACCTGAGAGTAATTTGGTCGCCACGTGACTCCAGCTGGTGAAGTTCGGGTAGAATATTGCGGGATTAAGGCTGGTGAGTTGATTATAACTTATGTCTAATCCCAACTGAGGAACTTGTCCGAGGTGTTTCATGAATTCCGTCGGCAGTTTAGTCAACGAAGTCTCTGTAATCCTTATAAACAGCTCTTGGTTGTTGGCAAACGCTTCGAAAGCCTCATCAAATATTCTCTTTAGTTTTATCCCGCGTATTTCCAAGAAGCGGATGTTCCTAGCATCCAAGTCGAGCAGCTGCGTGTCCATCACTTCATCTGTCCATTCTATCACGAGCTTATACAGGGAGGGAAGCGAGGATGTGATGTTGCAGAGCCGGAATGTGGAGTGGTTTATTAGAGACCAAGACTGAACGTATAAGGAGCGTAGCGAGACTAGAGGACGGAAGGAATCTTGGTCAATTATGTCCAAGAATTTCAGACCATTTAAATTTAAATGAGATAAGTTGCTCAACCATTTGAAACTATTCGGAGTTATTCTTACGATAGGGTTGTAGGAAATATCTAGGACGTTTAAATTGTTAAGATGATACCACATTTTTGGCACTAGGGAACTAAGACGATTGTGACTAACATCTAAATTACGAAGACTTGCTAGGCGCTTTACATCAGTTTCCTTGAAGCTGCTGATATAATTTGACGTTAAATTGAGAGTCGTTAGGTTTGTCAAAGGTAGATAAGGCACTGATTTTAAACTAATATTCGCGAGACTCAGATGTCTCAAATTAGGGAGGTTGTGAAATAACTCTTTGAAATTAGCTTTTATAGAATTGAAGCCGAGATCTAGTTGGCGCAGGGCGCCGAGACTCGAGAACGTGTTGTCAGACAAAACTGTTAATAGATTATGCCCTAGATTAAGACTTTGCAAGAATTGGGTATTACGGAATATGTTGCTGTCTAAATATTCGATGTGATTATGTGATAAGTCTAGGTATCTGAGCGTGAAGCCTATCTGCGATAAGGCGGTGACAGGGAATAGTGAGATTTCGTTGTAACTCAAGTCCAAGTGTTCCACAATAGTATTCATGAACACGTCTCTAGGAAGCAACCTTACGTTATTATGGTCCAATTTTAAATATCTCAACTTATTTAAATTATAAAATTGTTCCACTGCTAGCTGTGAAATGAAGTTAAATGACAGATCTAATATTTGCAGCGATATGAGTTCCGTGAAAGTTTTACGTTTTATCGAGCTGATATGATTTTTGTGCAAATCTAAAATCTCTAGACTCAATGCGTCACCGAATATTTCACCCGATATGTACTCTATTTTATTGTGCGATAAAACTATCTGACGTATCGACGTTTCTATGAAAACGAAGAAGTTATTTGGCACCTCGATCAGGTCATTGTACGAACAATCAAATATATTCACGGAAATAGGGAGACCGCCCTCGAGCCGCTCGATGTGATTGCTACTAATGTTCAATGTGAAAGTCACGTCCGATTGCGACACATTATGAAAAGACTTCAGTGAAAAATAACTCAAATTGTTTCCCTGAAGTTCTAATATTTCCAGTTTCGGCAAATTGGCAAAGGTCCCCGATTCCATCGAATCGATAATGTTGCTCGCAAGAGATAAATATCTCAAGTTGGGCAAGTTCGTGAAACTGTACTTGGTTAAGTTGTTTATTCGGTTGTAAGATAAATCTACGTTTCTCAAGTCTGGCATGTTGGTGAAGGTTCCGCGGCGGATGGAACTTATAAAATTATACGCAACTCTCAGGTTGCTTATGCTGAGCGACGCGTTCTGGTAATCCCCCTCCGTGACTATATCTACAATGCGATTGTAGTCAAGATTTAAGTACTTCAGAAATGGAAACGCAGCTACGTCAGACAATCTTAGTATATGGAAGTCGTTGTTATCAAATGACAGAAACTGTAAGCCTTCTAAGCCTCCCTCGATCTCGAATGGATAAACGCCACTAAACAGAGTCGAGGAGGACTCCAAAACATGCAGCGAACTAGTAACGTTCGAAAACGCCAGCGGATGAATGTAGTACAAATCGTTAAAGCTCAAATTAATCTCTTTTACGGGCATGCTCTCCGGAAAAACGTTCTTATAAATCTGTGCAATCCTGTTACCTCTCAAATTGATAGTCGCTAGAGAACTGGACCAATCTCGGAATTCATCAGGTAATAAATTAGATATCCGGTTATAGCTGAGGTCGAGATAGCGGAGGGCTCCTGGTTCGAGTTGGTCCAGGGCGGCCGGCACGGCGGCTAGGAAGTTGCCAGCCAATGAGAGCGTCTGCAGCCGCGCGGGCAGCGCTGACGCCGTCGTCAGCCTGTTGTAGGCCAACGACACGTGTCGCAGCCGCGCCGCAACTGCTAGCGTATCCGGCACCGCACCTAGCCGATTATGCTCCAGCTCCAAATGCTCTAACGAGTTTTTCAAAGACAAAAACAAATCTCGATGAATAGAAGTTAAACTGTTGTACGAGATCGACAGACGCTCCACTCTGTTGTTTGCAAACAATGAGCGCGGAACGAAGGTCAGCTCGTTGAGATCCAGAATTATTTGTCTTATCTGAACCTCCTGGAACAGCGTTATCTGCGAGGTGTCATTTATTTTATTATTGCTTAAGTCTACCTTCTCTATCTTTTTCGTTTTGTTGATCGAGCACGCCGTCGCATTATCGAACATTACGAAATTGTGCCGTAAATGGACTGCTTTTAGCCGGGGAAGATTGAAGAATAAATCACAGGGAAATGTGTGTAGGAAGTTATTGGATAATTTAAGGAGGGTGAGGGAGGATGGGAGGGAGTCAGGGCTGAGAGCGCGCAGGTGGTTGCCGTCCAGGTCGAGTTGCAGCAGGCGGCGCAGCGGCGACAGTGCGCGCGCGCCCAGCGCTCGCAGCTGGTTGTTGGCCAGCGACAAGCTCGTCAAGGTCTCTTCTAGATGGTGCCAGCGCACCTCTGGCCCAAGGTGTCCGATGTTGTTGCTACAATAAAATGCTCAACTTCTTAACAAATTCAGATTCAAGGGCTGTAAAAATAATCCGAAGCGTTTAAAACTTTTACTCACTTCTGAAGGTTTAGCCAATTTAAAACTTTTAAATCTTTCAACCCTTGCTGAGGTATTTCAGTGAATTCGTTGTACCCGAGATCTAATGACGCGAGTGTCACGGCCATGGAGCTGAAACAAACAAAGGAAATAAAATCCGTGACGAGATTATGGGACGCTTCTGAAACACCTCTCTAATAAATAAATTGAGCTATTCCTAACAATGCCATTTTCTCGCGTCGTGTTGACAGGATATTGACATAAGCTATTGTAGGTAATATTTTTCCCGCCCTTGGTTATGAATGTGGGCATCGTTCACGGCCGCCTATTTTCAGTTTTTGTATAAGAAAAGGCCCAAAGAGGGTTGTTACGAGGTGTCGGTCGATACCTGCTTGAAAAACCTCTTAAAACCTGCCTTAAAAGAATAAGGTAAAATGAGAATATTCAGTATTGTACACAGGGAAAACCAACATAAAACAAAATGTTTAATGACTAGCGATACTAGCTCATAAATAATAATACATTTATGAGGTCTGCTCGCATATATTTATTTATTAGATATAATAGGTAAATTTAATAATCTTAATTTCCAACGATTCGACAAAGTTGCATTCACATTAACTTTACTAAATAAACTGTGATAAATTACTGTAAAGAAAATATTAGTCCTTTTAAGCCTATGCGCACACTAGGCGACACGCGACAGCGACTGTTCGGCGACTAGACGCGCGACAGGCTACGGCCGTCAATTTTCATATATTTTGTTCGGATCTCCGCACACTTGGCGTCAGAGTCGCGGAGTCGCGACGACAAGACGCCATAAGCAACAGACAACGTCGCGACTGACGCAGCGACTAGACGTCGCGACTGACGCAGCGATTAGACGCGACGACAAGTCGCCTGTTTGCGATGGCTTTAAAAGTGAAACTGTAGAATACTTTAATACTGCTCACGTCAATGCTTAAGAGACTATTTTCTTAAACCAAATGGACAAAATAAAATGTCACATGGCTGGGGTTAATTTCTAAAGATCTTACAAACTTCGTCTTGAAGGCTGAATATGTACCTGCGTTAACTTTCCAGCACGAGCTCCCGATAGGGGACGTGTTGTTAGTACTGGGAGCTAAGTTTCGCTGTCGCCGAGTCAGTTAAGCCAGTTACGGTTAGCGGTACCTTAAAGCTTGCGGCTCGATGTAGTGCAGTTTGTTGGCGACAAGCACGAGAGTCTGCAACTGCAGTCCGTCCAGCGCGCTCTCCGGCACCACCTGCAGGCTGGACATACTGATGTCCAGGTGCTGCAGCGCCATCTCCGGCCATTCTGCCAAACAACTCTTTATTAGCACAGCGAGCCATGTTTTCCTCTTGAGCACCACAAAAGGATGAGCCATTAATTCCATTCATTCCGTAGCTATTTTCAGACCATTGAAAAGAGAATTTAATAGAAATCCCGTTGACAAATGAATCCATGCTCCAGTTACCGACAAACCATATTGTTTGTTATTCAAAAAATATCGACAAAATGCGGCTTTGCTTTGTGACGTGTTCTGCCGGTCCCGCAAATAAAAGTAAGCTAAATAAAAGGTTTTGCGGTTAGGGTACGCAAGAACGTTTACGTTTATCGGGACTGGTTGAATTGTTAAATTGTAGGTACAACATTTGCATTGCTTATAAGCTTGTTTTAAATTCTTACTTATGTCTTGAGGAGTAAAAGAGGATTTCGGTTTAATAAATTTTCTCCCAAGACGAAAACTAAAAATATAATTGACATAAAACCTGTGCTCCAGTCGTGAAACTCTTCACAAAGATGGTAGCTTTTATTATTTATATACGAGGCGGTAATAGGAGATTCTACAACCACGTGTTTACGAGTCCGAGCGAGGTTGAAAAACGGGACGTTCCGTAAAATCCTGAGCACCTAGCAACCCTAGTTGCAGATATAATAAAAATTGTTGCAACACAAGCAGAATCTTACAAATCTCTCGGCCGAATACCAGAGCCCGAGGTTGTTACAATCCCAACAATACTGCGCTCGTATATTTTTTCTGTCAGGGGCTGGCACGCACAGAAAAGCTGATATTCTGCCAACAGTAAGTAAAGCAAAGTTAAATTTACATTTCCTTCGTAAGCCTCGCTTGCGCGAATTTACTTATCCGATTAGCTAAGGTCGATGTGAGGCGTTGGGTAAGACTAACCTCGGTCTAACAAGTTAGCAAATGGCGTACCTGCCCGTATACGACCCAAGGACTAATCCCGAACGAGGTAACCGCCTTAATCCATTTTTCATGGTAGACCTTTGGTCCGTGTTCGATTCGCGTAACCAAAAACGTTTTCCAGCTACGCAGTCCCATTTATTTATGTGAGTCGAAACAACGACTGGCGTTTGGCTGTGTAAATGACTAGATAGGACTGGCAAAGTTTTTTGTGGGTGTTTAGAAACCACACAGCAAAACTCTGAACAAATATTGGAATGCACTGCGGACACCGCTCTGCGACTCTAATAAACTTGATGAACTGAAAGACTTTGTGTTTTTTGCGTCGCCAGAATTACCCGCAGCGTCACTTATTACCTAATCAACTTTTTCAGAGGAAGACTGTACCAACATCGCGTTTTATGCCGGATTGATGGCATTTACCATAAACAATATTCGAATGGACTGCTAATCATTAAAAAAATTCTGAGTATCAGTTAAACATAGATAATAAAGACGAGAAATGAAGTTTTATCTCCAATATTCTAACATGGACTCAAAAGATATAGATATTGAGTAACGTACTAGCGCAACATTACGCTTTACCTGATACTCATCAACTATGTATCAGGCAAAATTTGCCGTTTTGGAATACACTAATACATATTTAATAGTATCAAAGTTGAGTCCAAAACCAGTACTGAATTAGTAATTAACTCGACCAAGATTGCTGGTCGGAGACAAAGACCGGTTTGCAATTCCTAAATGGTGGTGGTGCAACAATACGGCGCGGTAGAAGAAAGGTGACCATCCATCGTATTAAGAACAGAAAAGGCTGATGCCGCATGACTCCAGTCGCTGTTCAGGCAAGCGTGATAGTCTTAAAATTATGGCTCTGTTTATCAAGAACCGTAGCAGTACAGCGATGCAAGACATAGGCGTAGCCCAATACGAGCTGAGATGGCTTTCATCCCTTTAGTCCATGCAAGCGTGACAGGTGACTATAAGTCTAGCCGCACACTAGCGACACACGACAGCGACAGCTCGGCGACTAGACGCGACGACAAGCTACGGCCGAAAATTTTCATATATTTTGTTCGAAGCTCCGCACACTTGGCGTCAGAGTCGCGGAATCACGACGACAAAGTAAGAGCCATCGCAAACTAGACGCGGCGACAGTCGTTTGCGCCAGATGCAAGCGACTGTCGCCGGGACTAGACGCGGCGACGAGTCGCCCTGTTTGCAATGGCTCTATTTCTCAGGAAACCAGTGCAGCAGCACTTGGTGCAGGTCATGTGAGCATCGCGGCACGAGCAGAGCTGGCTGACGACGCATGGCACCAGCAGTTTGTTGTGGCAAGCGTCACAGTTTCAAAATATCGACTGTATTTACCCAGAAACCGGTGCAGTGGCACGGCGGTGCAGGACATGTGCGCAGCGCGGCACGAGCAGAGCTGGCTGACGACGCATGACTCCAGCAGTTTGTTGTGGCAAGCGTAACATTTTCAAGATGGCGACTGTATTTACCCGGAAACCGGTGCAGCGGCACGGCGGTGCAGGACATGTGCGCAGCGCGGCACGAGCAGAGCTGGCTGACGACGCATGGCTCCAGCAGTTTGTTGTGGCAAGCGTAACATTTTCAAGATGGCGACTGTATTTACCCGGAAACCGGTGCAGCGGCACGGCGGTGCAGGACATGTGCGCAGCGCGGCACGAGCAGAGCTGGCTGACGACGCATGGCTCCAGCAGTTTGTTGTGGCAAGCGTAACATTTTCAAGATGGCGACTGTATTTACCCGGAAACCGGTGCAGCGGCACGGCGGTGCAGGACATGTGCGCAGCGCGGCACGAGCAGAGCTGGCTGACGACGCATGGCTCCAGCAGTTTGTTGTGGCAAGCGTAACATTTTCAAGATGGCGACTGTATTTACCCGGAAACCGGTGCAGCGGCACGGTGGTGCAGGACATGTGCGCAGCGCGGCACGAGCAGAGCTGGCTGACGACGCATGGCTCCAGCAGTTTGTTGTGGCAAGCGTAACATTTTCAAGATGGCGACTGTATTTACCCGGAAACCGGTGCAGCGGCACGGCGGTGCAGGACATGTGCGCAGCGCGGCACGAGCAGAGCTGGCTGACGACGCATGGCTCCAGCAGTTTGTTGTGGCAAGCGTAACATTTTCAAGATGGCGACTGTATTTACCCGGAAACCGGTGCAGCGGCACGGCGGTGCAGGACATGTGCGCAGCGCGGCACGAGCAGAGCTGGCTGACGACGCATGGCTCCAGCAGTTTGTTGTGGCAAGCGTAACATTTTCAAGATGGCGACTGTATTTACCCGGAAACCGGTGCAGCGGCACGGCGGTGCAGGACATGTGCGCAGCGCGGCACGAGCAGAGCTGGCTGACGACGCATGGCTCCAGCAGTTTGTTGTGGCAAGCGTAACATTTTCAAGATGGCGACTGTATTTACCCGGAAACCGGTGCAGCGGGACGGCTGTGCAGGACATGTGCGCAGCGCGGCACGAGCAGAGCCGGCTGGCGGAGCAGGGCTCGAGCCGCTCGGGCGCCAGCGGGGCTGCCAAGCACGCCAGCAGCCCCAGCCTCAGCGCCCAGCCAGCGCATCGCGCGCCCAACACCATCACTACAGGGGAGAAGACACGTGAATGTTATTATTATTATTATTAGCCTTTAAACCATGAATGTTTACGACCTCTATAGCGTAGCGGTTAGTGCATCTGGTTACCATGCGAGAGGTCCCGGGTTCGAACCCTGGGTCGGGAGAAAATAAAACCCTAGGTCTTGGATGTTTACATGTTTGTGACGTCGCTGTTTCTGGTTCACACGATACAGGTGATACCCTAGTGGGGCCAGAAGCAATGTATGTGCCTGTATGTAAATGTTTAATGTTTATACATTTGGTTTTAAGAAATGTTCAATGATTGTATGGAAGAAATTACTTTTATTAATAAGGCCTCTAATTGTACTGTACCTACTATTGTCAAATCTCATATAATTCCTGGTGTAGATACATACGATAAAGAATATTCTGTCTATGTATCTATCTACTACGGATCCTTTATAACTTGCCAAGTATTAGCCGTACTTCCGCTAGAGATCGTCTTACTGAAAAAATATATAAATAAAACACCTTTTTACTAAATACTAGCTGACCCGGCAAACGTTGTTTCGCCATAGATTTCTTTTTTCACTTAGGGCTATGTAAATGATGTAACAGTTCAACCTATTCTCAAACCTACCAAAATGTAAACTCCAGGTTTCTGGTTCCCACGACACAGGCTATCCTAGTGTGGGGCCAGAAGCAATGTATGTGCCTGTATGTAAATGTTTATGTTATGTTATATACATATAACATTTCATCAAAATCGGTCAAGCCTTCAAGCCATCAAGTCAACACGAGAATTTTGTATATTAGAAGATTATGTTATAATATGGTGGTGGATCTATTCGCACTGTGCCGCTTCTGTTCGAGTTTGGAGAGTCCCGTCCATTTGGAGAGAGACTCAAGTGTTTGTTTAGTAAAATATATGTTGAATCCAGCGGCTAATAATGAGTTCAACTATTACGATAGGATCGTTTGTGCTCCACGCCAGTGTGACTCTGCGACGATTTCTTCGGAAAATGTCTCGCGTACCTAATAATCTGCCGGTTACCGAATGGAGAATATAACAAAGGAAATATTTCAACGACCTCTGTGGCGCAGCGGTTAGCGCATCTGCCTACCATGCGAGAGGTCCCGGGTTCGATTCCCGGTTGGGGACAAAAAAAACCCAGGTCTTGGATGTTTACATGTTTGTGACGTCGCTGTTTCTGGTTCCCACGACACAGGGTATCCTAATGTGGGGCCAGAAGCAATGTCTGTATGTAAATTTCTGTTGTTTGGTTTTTTAAGTAGGTACAATAGTGTCTATTTAGATTCCTCAAAAAAGAACGAAAGAGTATTTTTAACTATCTACTGTATCCAGGAACTAGGCAGTAAATCGCTTTTCGCATGAATTACATGATAACTTTAACTACCTATGGCACAACTAAATTTTGATGCATGTGGTGTAACGAGGTGCATTTGCCATTTGCCTTTTTATTATTTTCGGCCACCTAATATTCCAAATTTAATTAGTATTTGACTTTTGCTGCAGTGTTCGGACGTATCTGGCTCAGATTATCCTCAGATTCCATCCAAGCTGCACCTAAACGTCATTCTTTTTCTGTTTTTCACGACCCGGAGTATCTTATTCTCAATGTTATTATATAAATCATCATAAAATATTTAAAAAAGGCACATATTTATTATGTAAGTGTTCTTTTTATATTTCTACTGTATTTTTATATTTATCTTTTATACCTTAGCTAAGACCTTTATTTTTGTATTGTTCCCAGGTGCCTTTACTTTACATTTAAATAAATATTCTACCGTGCCCCTGGATACCCCTCTTTTACTACTACGGATCGCACCCCTACTTAACCCTCGTGCGACAGTGGGAGTATTCAGAGTACTTCAGAGTACCTTATAGCGCAAAAGCCAGTATTATTAATAAATTTGGTAATGATAGTATACTATTAAGATCTATGTAGCTTTGATAATTGTATGATTAGGTTACGATGGGGCTGACATGCTCGTTCTGCGAACAAAGCCCTTAAATAAATACTATTAAAAAAAGTATCTATCTGTAGCAAAAGTTAGCTCAATCAATAGAAAACTATGTAGATTTGACTAGCATGTGCCTTTGTCTGTCGGTAAATGGGTTTCGCTCTGTGCCAGCTATTATCAGAGCTTAAAGATTTTTTTATAAAACAGCACGATAGTAAAAATCCACCGCACTCACCAAATTGTATATTTGAATTTGAAAAATTCTCTATTAAATTCAGTCCATTTATTTCAGACCATTAGTCCATAATATGTTATGTTAGTAATTGTCTTATAACTATGTTAATGTGATACGAAAAATTAAAAAACACATTTCACTAATTACGAATCACAAATTACACAGAACACCTACAGACAAAAAATAACAATTTTATTACGACTTTATTAAACTTCACGTTTTTCGCTGGGCGACATCCCTGTCGGACAATATGTGGGCTGCCACCCAGTGCCTTAGAAGGGATTATTAACCTTAGCTGCGATAACCGTCAGGAATATTTCTTATTGCACAAGAAAAAAAAAATTGTGCAGCTGTATATTGAAGTGAAATTTGTACAGAACACCGGATAATATTTAACTTATTTTAGAACCCGTGAACGTGACGTGCCCGAGAACTCGTCACGACCACAACGGACACCTCTTATGCTGCGGCCACACTTGAAGGCGAAGATTCGTGTTCGCGTTGTCGCGACAAAATTTCGTGTTCGCTCTACGGCGAAGAGCTTGGCCACATCAAATAGACCTTCGCTACGTCGCGACAATCTAGAACGTTGCTAAATTCATTTTGCCCTTTGATGTGCGGTATTTTACCGACAGCAGCGCGAAGGGTGTTTGTATTCGCGATGATGATTCGCGACAGGACGAATTTTTTGGCCAGACATGTCGCGACAGCGCATTCTTCGCGTTATCGCGATAGTGTGGCCGTACCACTAGAGCCATCGTCCACGACGAATCACGTTTGAGAAGTTATGCAAACGCGCTGCAACATAGTATGTTTTTCTTCCGTTTTTACGAAAGCGCTGCATTCGCCCGCGTGAATCGCGTTTTAATGTCGCCGTGGGCGATAGCTCTAAACATTTATAAATAACAAGAGTTATTTCCAAGTTTCCTGGTATTGTGCCGCCCGCATACAGTGAATCCCTGCTATCGTAACTAGCAATGCAATTACGTAAGACTCCACTGTATTGAGTTGTCTGATTTAGCCTTTTTGTTCCCGGTATGTCACACCACCTTATGTCACACTGTTACCTTCTGGGACTTTTTTCCTAGTAGGTATCTCATACTCTTACTCCGAACTCATACATTCTTATTTTGACTCTTTCGACTTGTCTAAATGCTTAACCCGATATAGTGGAAAGTTACGTAATATAAGAGCTGGTTGTTAGAACATCTGGTGGGGGGCTACCCACGTTACGTTATGCGTACTATGAGGGTGGCATATGTGCTGCAGTGGGTGCAAATGGCTGATGACGATGATGATGAGTTACGACGACCTCTGTGGCGCAGCGGTTAGCGTATCTGCCTACCAAGCGAGAGGTCCCGGGTTCAAATCCCGGCTGGGGACAAAAAAAAAGAAGCTTAGGTCTTGGATGTTTACATGTTTGTGACGTCGCTGTTTCTGGCTCCCACGACACAGGGTATCCTAGTGTGGGGCCAGAAGCAATGTATGTGCCTGTATGTAAATATTAAAATGTTATGTTAATGTTATTAAGATGGAATAATGGAAACATAACATGTTGTACAGCAGCGCGTTTGCATCGCTTCTCAAAACGCGATCAAAAGTAGTCATTGGAGATAACAAAGGGGCTTCTTAGGTTGTACGATGGCTCGATTCACTCGTTTTTTGGTGCTCAAGTGTCAGAATTAGACAAGTAACGTAGGCACTGAAAGGTCGCGTCAATTGACGTTAAAAGTTGCAACTCATTATCCCTATGACTACCCATGTTGGTGGCTATTTATACTGTCAAACAGATAGATCAGACGAACAGAAAAGTGCAGGAATAAAAAATGGGGACTGTTGAAATGCTGTTCGTTGGCTGGATCAATTTTGCTTTTTTTAATGTTAGTAATTTTCTTTAAGCTTTTTACGGGCAGTTAGAAGCGGCCCTAAAAGTTTGAATATGAAAGAAAAACTCGATGTTATTTTATCTTTAAAAAACATACAAACATAAGTTCACGCCTGTATCCCAGAGGAAAGACCAGGGACTGCCACCAAAATAGAAAAAAGCTTCCAAAAAGAAAGCGAAAATGAAGAAATAAAATGACACGACGGCAGGCATAGACAAATAAACTACAGAAAAAAGAACAAGGTTTACAGAAACTGCTTTTTATTTATTGTGGCAAAGGAAACCTCCATCTTACTTACTCTAATAATCTTGGACAAAAATAAATTTTCTTCAGTATGTGAGACTTTAGTAAATGAAAAACCCAAACGTGTTAGCTCGATAAAAAGAGCACAATAATTCAAGGTTGAATTATTGTAATGGATTACTTCTTGACTAAGGTGATTTATTATGGTTGTAAAGTACGAGTAGGTACAAGTAGTGGATTAAAAAGCCTTTTCATTGAGACGATTTCGACAAGTGGATAGTCACCATCAAAGACTCGAGCAGTTGGGCGAGTCAGCCTTGAGATATATTTCTTCAAGAGGGTTTAGCGTCTGTGATTTACGGTTCCTTTCAAAAGGTGGGCGAGGTTTAAGTATTCGTTATCGCTTTTATCATCTAAAATGACGTTTATTGTTTCGTGATCTATGGTCACAGTTTTTACATAAACAACGCAACGCTCTGGTTTCTCTGCCAGCGATAAATACTCATCGAACTCTGTATTAACCCGCCCTTTCAAGAGTTTAAGTATCCTATCCTAGTGTGGGGCCAGAAGCAATGTATGTGCCTGTATGTAAATGTTTATGTTTAAGTAAACTTAATTAACCTTTAATTGCTGACATGACAAAATTATAACACTTTATGGAAAGTGACGCCTCACAGACTACTACATTCAAAGTTAAATTTTGTCTTAATTGCATTTGGCTAATTGAAAAATGTGTTGATATTAACTATTGTAGTATAAAAAAACAATTATAAATAATATCAATCAGTTTTTATAATTAGTACTTTATTAGTTTTTATTAGTACTTTTTATCCTTAATTGACACGAGATCCATTTTTCGGCATTTTCATAAACCTTACATAAATTATTTGACATATTGAACACTAAAGCTGGCTTCCTACTGTCCGCGATATCGCGGACGGACGCGGACCAGCTCGCACGGCACACCGTGGAAAGGGTCTCGGTCCGCGGTAGCACAGACTGACGACACAGGTCAGTTTGAAGAGCCTCTCGTCGTGCGTATCTGTCCGTGGTCGTCGGTCCGCGATATCGCGGTTCGTGGGAAGCCACCTTAACACCTGACGCGACGCCTGTGAGGCTACACGTCACTAAGCGTTAGAGTAGCGGTGGTAGCCTAGTGGGTAGAACAATGGACTCGGAAACGAGAGACCCAGGTTTGATCCCCAGTGCGGGCATGTGACTTGTTTATTTTCAAAGTTACCTACATATATGCGAATTCGTAGTAACAATACCACACGCTAACCGTGAAGGAGAATAGTGTGAGGAAACCCGTGGCTTGGTTGGCTCCGCACATAATTATTGACTTGTCGGTTAATTAAAATAAAAAAAATTAAGAGCTGTTATTACCGAGTTCATTGGCTCATTCAAACGTGAGGCTCACTGAAAGTTAGACCGTTCGAACGCGTTCTTTTTAAAATAACAGTGGCTGGGTAGTTGTATTTATGGGGGTATTTGGAAAGGCAACTCGTTTACATAATTAAATGGCTTTCAATGTAATGAAGCGCAAGGACGTACTCACAATGACGAAGCTCCTGGGCTTATGTGCCTATTCGGAAAATTACTCAATCTCTATGCGTACGCACCGTACAGTCGGATGAATAAGTAGGCACCTATTTAGAATTCAGGAACTTTTGTTATTTTTTTTTACGTCTCATCGTATGTTTTCTGTCTTCTTATTTCTCTGGCGTAACTTATAAACAATAGTGACAAGTATGACTCTACTCTAGATACAATGTACGGTCTACAAATTCAAATTCACATTAAAAATTAAAATTCAAGTGTACCTACAGCTTAAAGTATTAAATTGATACTGCCATTATAGGGCATATTGGTAAATTTGGTTGCGCTTGTGGGCTGACCGAATGCGATGAGTCCGCTACTTTAGGTATTTATTTTATTTTGGGAAATTTTAATATGGAATTCGCGATAAAACCAGATGGAGATTTTCATGCTGTTGATCCAAGCCGTTCCAATTAAAATTATTATTAATTATAAAGACAGGATTTTTGTATAGTTATTTTTCAAATAATAAATTACTAAACCACATCAGCGTTTTAAGAATACGGAGTTGTATGATCATAATACCTAACTAACACAACGCTTGTCCTGATCCAAAATTAGGATAGCTGGGCTATGGTAACCAGGCAAGGACAAAAACATAGATTGATATTATAAAACGCGAAAAAAAAATGTTTGTGTGTAGGAGATAATGTTCAAAATTACTTATCCGATTTCCAAAACACTTTCTATGGTATTTAAAATGGTCCTTCAGAGTGGACATAGAAAAATACATTAATCTTCATCAAGGTAATATTAAAGGTAAATTGTAGAAAGTTTTCCCTTCACAAGTTGGTCGAATATAACTCGTTAACTTTTAAAGCCTTTTTGGCCGTGATAGTTTTCCTTTTAACTTTATTATGTGTGCTACTTCTCTGAATTTTTCGCGTTTCGAAAATCTACCGTTTAGCCAGGAGAGGAACGAAGCCTTACTCTGATAAAAATTTGGACTTTGAAGCTTAATATTTCGCTAATTAATAGTTAAATATAAAAATAGTTTTACTACACCTGCAATATTTTTGAAAAATCAATTATCGGTACTATACACTGAGAGGTAAACGAGAAAACAATCGTCCCTAATTTAAAGTTCAACCTAAAACTTTAAAAATAAATGTATCGATATGTCAGCGGGGTTAATAATAATACGTGCCAGTGCCAATCCCAATGTATGCCAATTTTTAGCATTTTAGTTATCGTCTTTGAAATAAGCCGCCGACAGGCAGATAAGGCAAAACTATAACTTTTTGACTACGGAACCCTGAAAACCGATATAAAACCAAACTTTAAACAATTAAATACAAGCATTTAAAAGTTCAGAAATCTCTAATTGCTCATTTTTAAATTACCTTTTTCCTATACATTCATGTGTTTTGTCATGTAACATTGACATTATTAGTGTAATTTTATTGTCTTTTAACTAGACAACTAATTATCCACTAAACTCCATATTTTCCATTAAAACTAATTTGTTTGTTAGTTCTTTTCCTTTTCAGTTTCTTTTATAACAGCGTCCACTACCTGATAACTATTAAACAAAAATATAAAAATATTGTTGTCACCAACTGTTCTGACTTAAAACAGGCGCTTTGTGCTGGAAAGAAAATACACCAACCTTCCTACTTTACTTTACAGAGAAAACGGAAATAAAAATAATTCCAGCCATCCGCTATACGGAAATGAAAACACAACATCCATCCGCAGCAAAACAACATCGCAAAAATATAATACGCGGCCAAATTTCACAGCTCAAGGTGGTTACAACATCTTTTGATTTTGAAATTAAACTAGATGGGGGCAAAGCAAAAACGTTATTCCATTAGTGTAATTTTCAAGGCATGGAGTTAACAAAGATAATACGTTCGAGGCAAAAGTTGTTGCGTTATGGAGTGGTCTATAGGAACAGGTAAAGGTTGGAGTGGAGCCAAAGGCTGGTTGGCGGAAAAATGTAGTTTGCCTCAGAACCTCTGCGAATAGCGCCGCGCCCGCGCTGATGTTTCAACTCCACTCTTGATGCACGAATGCAGACAAAGCTAAATTTACGTAAATGTTCTTCTATTACTTTGCGGCAGCGAGGCTGTTGTCTCGTATTATCTGCGGCTTACGTTTAGTCAGTACATTAATATTTTGTACCTCTCTATTTTATTGGATTCTTTGAGTCGCCTTGTAATAATAACATAGGCCGGTTTTAGAGTCACGCTGACACTCAGTGCTGACAGTCCAATAAGTACTACGTCCTAAGGAGCGTTTTAGTAAAACGCCGACCGTTCAGCGCTGACCACGTCATGTATTTTGTTTATCAGCGCTGACGGTCAGCGCGTAGTCATCGTGACTCTAAAACCAGCCATAACCTCAGGGGTAGGCAGAGACCAGTGACTGTCAGAGGGTCTGCCACTTGACACAATCTTGATAAATCTCTTTCGCTTCATCAACATTAATTTGTCGTTGCATGCACGCACGCCGTTCAGGTACTATAGAAAATAAATCTCTAAAAAACTAAATTCGTGTTTAGCCAACTTTTGTAATCACGAAAATCCATTAACGAGTTGCTAGCTCAATTTTAAAAGCAGCCCATTTTCTATTCAGAGTAATAACAAACAGCCCTGACAAGTGTAAGAAAAATGGCTCCACTTGTAAAAATTTATAGATAATCATTAATCAAACATCCATAAGCGGACGTCTAGAGTATGGTAAAACCGTGCCGATAAAAGTGTAAACATGAACTACGGGTAATGCATTTCGGATAATTCGGATTTGATAATCTTTTGTTAACAAGTCATATTTCTTAAAATATTAAATTAAAACTCTGAAGAAAAATTAACGCCATGAAAACGCATTTAAATGTGAGAGAGTTCGGAACGACTTTGCGACGAAAAAGTCTGAAAATTGCTTCAAGATTACCTGCTGAGCCGAAAACTGAGGGATTATAATTTAATTTTGTCACTTAAGCATGTTATTTAAGCAAATTTCGGATTCAGTGACTTGAATGAGTGATAGGTATGTGTAGGTCGTACTGGTTCCTTTGAAAGTCTATCAATATGTAATTGACTAATGAAAATATCTGAGTGTCTGAGGTTATGTGAATAGTGTATCAAGCTATGAGGTCTCAGAGACATCAGCGTTTGAACTCGACTATCCGCGCGGTAGGCAAGGGAGGTGATTAAAGCCATACGCTCTCTGTCTGAGAGAAAGCATAGGCTTTCACAGGGTACATACCTGTAGTGGGAAGCTTGTAGCCTGCTTATGTATAAAATAGTGACAACTCTCACTGTATTTAGGTACTTAGACATCAACCTCATTGTATAAGCTCAAGGAAAATATGTTTCCAATTTTATTCAGTCTACTCCATTTGCAATACGAATTCGTGCTGGTTGTTCCGCTTAATATTTTCCAATTCGCCCATCTAGGGCATCGGCATCGTCACTATTATGTAAATAAAAATGTAGCCTGTGTGCTCTCGGAAACAGTATTCATCGAGGGGAAATTGTGTATAGTAAAATCACGTTTGATTTGTTCACAACACACATCACACAAACACATTTACGTGATCCGTTCGAATGAGAAATGGTTCGGGGAACATGAAAAACCACACACAATTTGATTGAATTTTTAGACTGCCTTCACTGAATAATATTGGAAGGATTGTTCCTCTGACTTATGCGAAATTTGAACTATTCCAGTCCATAGCCTATTGAGAACTATTTTCTCCATTATTATTGATACACAGTTAAACAAAGGTCGCTCTAAAGACCTAATAAATGTTTATGCCATGGCGTGGCATACTAATACTGATTTCCGTCATTATATGCTATTATAACGATTGGGAATTGTAAAACGATTAAATGCAATCATGCAACAGCACTATTTAATGCCGTAATGTGAATGAACCCATGGATTGCATTTGTTTCCGGCATAACGACCGCGGGACACGACGTCTACTCTAGATAGGCGGTGATAGCAATGACTTTACCTGCAGTGAAAGTAGCTTTAGCGCTGTCTGGCTTCATTATCGTACTTTGAGGTGTCTATTTTAGTTCGCTGCAGTTCATGTGGAACGGTGAACAATTTGCGAAACTGAATCTAGAGAAAATTTTACCCGCTTAAAATATATCTACAGCATGATTTTGAAAGCGTTAGCGTAAAATTTTGAGGACATATTGAGGTCCATAGTAATAGTATCTATTCTATATCATATTTGCACCTTTGGTTCGAAAGATTGAACACAAATTCCTTATGAACTTCTAATAAAACTTACATGAGTACCCCCTCCCAAATAGTCTCACTGAATCACGCAAACTAATAGAATACAAATAGCGTCAAATTCCTCAGTTTTTACCCGACTGCGCCAGAAGGAGAGGTGTGTTTTGTGAGTGTGTGGTTGTATGCATAGACGGCTTGATGGATTTTAGCTTCAGAGGTATCAATAGATTAGACTTAACTGTGAAAGTGACATCGAATGTATCAAAATTATAAAAGTTGTTTTCATAAAATTTTTTGTTACTTTAGTACCGATAGAGTAGAGTATCAAAATATTGTGTTTTATAAATTACAATGTGTAGTGCTTACGAAAATTTTAGTTCAAAAACTTATAACTAAGTCACAATATGTTTTAATTTATTTCGAATGAGAAATGGCAAGACAAAAAGTACCCGAAACCGACGTGCGTGCATGCAACGACTAATAAATGTCGATGAAGCGAAAGTGATTTGTCAGGATCTTGGTAGGTAGCAGTCCCTGGTCTCTGCCTACCCCTCTAGAATACAGGCGTGAGCTTATGTGTGTATGAGAAATGGCAAAAAATAAAATATTACAAAACAAACATGTGGACCAGAGCCATAACAATAAATTGACTACGCCTGGAAGAGCGGTCTATGAAAAAGCAGATGGTAGCGAGTTTTCGCTCGCACTGAAGCGAAGGCTCGTCGACATACTTGTGCATTGAGCATTCTGCCCATCCTATCCTACAGTGCTCAGTCCTAGTGATAGTCCTTGATCCCTACTAGAAAAATTGATTCTGACAAATTAAGAACCTCTTCTTCCTTTTTTGATGCCGGTTCTAAGAGCAGGTACACACTAGGCGTTTTGAAGCGCGCGCTTTTGTAACGCGCGTTGTAAGAACTATGAGGTCCGATTGAAGTGTACACATGCAAACGCGCAGTAAGCGCGCTGTAAGCTCATAGTTCTTACAACGCGCGTTATAAAAGCGCGCGCTTCAAAACGCCTAGTGTATACCCGCTCTAAAACTGTAAAAAAGAAGGAAAGCATTTAAAGTACGACTTGATAATATTTTCATCCTCCAAAATAGACCAATCAATTCAAAGATCTGAAATGAAATTAATAAGCGCAGAGGAACCTCAGAGTAAATCACTTTGTGATTAGCTTACTATTCTGTGCATTAACGTTGAATAGACTAAAGTTATTGTTTAACCTGTATACCTGTTTTGAAAAGAATAAATGTGGAGTTTCTTTGTTAGTTTCTTCTCCGCGTAATCTATTAATTATGAAACTAAAAACTTTGACATTCATAGAGTAAACGTTTTGTTTGAATTTTGAAACATTTGAACTTGAATTTTTACTATAAATTGTTTGGTGGGTCATAATTTCGATACTGATTAACAGTAAAATGCATACAATACTAATTAAATTGGTTGCAGATGAATAGTGATGCTCCTTCCATATTCTTGACTTGAATTTTACTACACTGGTCTGCAAAACTTGTGAAATTGCAATAATTTTTTTTGTACAACATATAATTTCCACATTGAAATCCAGCAACAGCTTCTTCAGATCCGAAGGGACCATTAGTGCCCTGCCTCACTAGGATGCCATGGCGACATCGCCAGCGACCGTATCCGAGCAGTTAATATTGAAATGTATGGTGCCTAACTCAGTTGGCGACGGTCTGGCAACGTCGCCATTCAATACAAACTGCTTGGATACGTAGCTGGCGACGTCGCCATGGCGTCCTAGTGAGGCAGGGTACGGGACAGTACAATAAGAAAGAATGCAGTACTGTGGAGGCAGTGTACTGTATAGGCCGGCATACTTTCAGAAGGTCGGACAGAGTTTGTGGCCATAGAAAATAGCACTATGACTGGTAAAGGACATGCACAAAAGCTTCTCGATGAATTTGCAGGATCGTAATCAGTAAATATGGTGGTGGATCTTAACCCGATTAAGCATGCCTGCGATGAGCTAGATGGTCAGAGGCGGCAGACCACTACCATCTTCGCCTTGATTTGCCGCGACGGAACCGATGCAATTTTGGGCCACCTATCTGCCCTTATAAGCCAAGCATGAGCAAGCCCCGTTCCACCTTAACCTGTCGGTCGCACCCCCAGTTTTATTAATTTTATAGAATTTTAGTTCTTGAGCGCAGCCTCGTGTCCCTAATACGGTCTATATATTCTTTGTAATATTAAGCGCAATATTAGGTACTGTACAGCGTCCCCCCCTTGGATGTTCGTAAAAACGTAAAAAAATCAGAGCTGTAGCACATAATAACATTATGAAGTTTAAAGGTAAACTTTTACACCCAAGTAGGCTTTTCAAGTTACGAGTAACAGTCGACCAACTTATGTATAAAAGGAAAATTTCGTAGAGAATCCATTGAAAATTACTTTGATGAAGTTGTTACTTGTGCAATCAAGAAACATCTTTTGATACGGCATCTTACGTTTTTTCCTTTTAAGTTTATAACCCTAAAAATTGGTTTACTAAAAAATGTTAGATTAAATTGAAAATAAACATAGATTGTACATAAAAAGGAAAGTACCTGGGTGACCGAGCTTTGCTCGGTATTTTTTTTGTAAAATTTTTCGTGATTTTTAGGAATAGTACATTACTGCAGCGACCAGCAATAGAGGCATTGTCCTGATTGGTTAATGGACTAATGGTAAAACAACGTTTGCCGAGTCAGTATAGTATGAAAATCATGTGTATCAATAATGTTTTAAGCCTATGCGCACACCAGGCGACATGAGACAGCGACAGTTGGGCGACTAGGCGCGACGACAGGCTACGGCCGTCAATTTTCATATACGAGTATTTTGTCCTAATCTCCGCACACTTGGCGTCAATGTCGCGGAGTCGCGACGACAAGACGCCAGAAGCAAAATTACAACGTTGAGTCTGACGCGGCGACAAGTCACCCTGTTTGCGATGGCTCTAATTCTATTGTGAAATTGTAATGTACTTAACCTCTCAGACCTAGAGCACTTTTTCTTTCACAGCTAAGTTATTCACAGAGTTATACATATTTGAAATTTATCACAGTTTTCAAAGAATAAAACATGCTCACACAACTGTGGTCAATATTTTTATTTTTGATGGTTTGAAAGCTATGGCAAAATAAACGTGCTTTAACATAATTACTGTATAGCATAAAAAATGCAATTATTCTGAACTCGTTTTTTTTTTTAATTTTTTGGTGTTTTATTCTAGGTAATAGTCTAAATATTATGACATCTTTAATTACTAATTGCATAACTGCGGCTTTCGAATCACCCAGCGTGTATAGGACTTACCCTATTATACTTACCCGAACTTGCTGAAAATTCCCAAGCAAAGTCACTCATATACCACCGCATGATTTTGAAATCGATATAAATATTTCGCGGGAGTTCTTCTCATTATTATAATAATAAGACCATTAATACTTTGTGGTAAGACCATTAATACGAAATTATTAATTTAGATATATTATACAAATTACGTAAATTTGTATAATATATCTAAATTAATAATTTCGTGCCGGTCTACGGTAGATTCGAACAAAATGTACATCAAATTGAAGAGCGTAAAAAAACAATGGATCCGAGTCGACAACTTACAGGCGTAAAATTCGGATTACCGAGTATTTTCAATATAAAACTGAATTCATTAATTGTTATATTATGGCCTTGCTAAGTAAACGTGTCAATGTCCTCAATTTTACGTTGATGTCACGCGTCACAGGTGTCACAAGTTTTGTATTCTGTTATTCATTGTGACCTCTAAGGTTCTTTTATTTTAAGACAGAGGTATGATAGTTGTTGGGATAAATAATATTTAAGAGAAATATCGATATTATGATTAGCGCTGAAAGTGTTTGTGATAATATTAAGGTTGGGAATATACGTTATTAGCCAAAATGAATGTATATGACATTATTATGGTACACTAATCTATGCCTAGCCTAAATATTATTCGTTGAGAACCGACAACTACAGAAGCGTCATCTTCATTTTACAAAACAATACTGTGATATTATTATGCGTCTACATTTTGCCCGAGCGAAGCCATGGCTCGAAATTGTAAAACCAAATTTTCAAAGTGAATTACGGTAACGATGGATTTTTTTTCTATTATGTTAAATGATTAACTTTCTCTCGTTTGATGTGTAAAGACAAGCGTTTGTTTGTTTGACAAAAATATTGCTTGTCAAAAAACCTACAAAAAAAAAGAAATTTTTCGACGCGCCATCTTATTCAAAACTAGCGCCGTATTCTAAATAGTGGTTAGATCCCCTTAGAAAACATCGAACTCATACAAAGTCACCCGGTAGTGCCAAATCCATAACGATTAAGGTTCCACAATTAGGGTGCACGGTTATGATAACACTGACTGTCATGTCCCGCTTCCCGGGATTGGTTGGAGTGACGGTGGATTTAAATGTCAAGTCAAATGTTAAAATGGGCAATTTCGGCATCACGCGCGGGCTGAGACCTTTCTGTTATGTCCAACTACTAGAGTGGTGGATTAACTCACTGTATATTTTATGCCTCTGTCGGCCTTTGTGACATTAACACTGTATTGATGGATGCAGGTGCGTAGAGCTTGGTTAGCTTAATTCGGCAGTTGGACACTGATTGAGCTCTTTGTATGTGCAGGGAGCGGATAGGGAGTGGACTTCGATGATGGTACATAACCACACGTGCAAAGTCCACTTTTCGGCAAAGGGTCCACTTAAACATTGTCATAAAATCCCGATATCTATCTGAGAACGTAGTTCTACTAGTCTTTATGAACGAACCCTTTGACTTAAACTTTGGGAATTCGGAACGTTCCATAGATTGTAGTGCCGCAGTGGAACAGCCCATAATATTTTTTTTAACTCAAACGACTTCTCCGTACTCGAAATTGATTGCATTAATTGACAGAATACCCCATTTAATTTTCGAAAAGATTTTCCCACACCCTAGGTATACATACATTCTGTGTAATCAGGTAGGTAACGAAGCTTCCAGTACTATAATACAATCAGTACTTTTAGCATAATTTGATAGATCATTTGCCTCAAATTACAAATACACATTTTTTCAATGGCTTTACGATATCTGGAGATTTAAAAATCTTTCCAAACATCAACAGGGCAATAGTTATGTATATATCAGAGCTAAACTTCATTCGAATATCACGGTAAAGGAAGATATCGTGAGGAAATCGGAGTTTCGGAGCTATTCACATACCTTTTCGCTTGAAATCGCCAATCCGCGGTAGGCACGCGTGGTGATTAAACCCATATTCTCTGTCTGAGAGGAGGCCTGTGCCCTACGGTAGGACGTGTATAAGCTGCTTACAATACAATACAATCATGGAGAAGAAGACTGATTTTATCGATGTAATATGATTCAAAGATTACCTACTACCTTAACACATAACACTACTGTGTTAACTAAGAAATATAAAAAAATTACCACCTTCTTAAAATGTTCATAATGAATATTATATAATTTGTAAGTCTTTAACGTAGATAACGTAAAATCTTCTTTAGCATTTATATACTAGAACTAGATTTAATTACAGTAAAACATTAAAACCTTTTGATTTATTTTATAAGTAAGTATATCAATCTATAAAATAGAATCTCTAGGCATTTTAGGTCAAGTGGAAAACGTTCCCGTACCAGCATAGCACTGCATGTTCAAATATAGTGAGTGTGTACCTAAAATACCCTCTCATAAAATGTTTTATGACCGGGCTCAAAACAAGGAGCTAAACGGCACCATTTAGTTTTGCCACATACAGTAAAAAAAGTTTTATAGGTCAACAACAATGGACTGAAAAAGAATCAACCGCCCCTCAAGCTCCTATGTAATTCATAGAAATAAATTACATTAGTCACATTTATTCGGCCGTTTTAGTCTTTTTGTGGACACATTACCCGTCAAAAGGCTGTTCTTTTTCATCTAAAATTACCATAAAAGACCGCAAAGCAAAATAATATTTAAATGAGTCTCAATTTCTAAGAATCTTATCTTTGATACCAATTTGCATTGGTCGAATTCTTATTACTTGTCGCATTTGACGGACAAATGATTTTGAAAGTTTAATTAAAAATTATGAACGAGTTTATTCAAATGTAGTTTTCGAAAATACACTTTAATTATCTAAAAAACCTACGTATAAGCAATAAAAAGTAACACTACTTACGAGTTGTTAGATTTGAATCACATCGCACAGAATCACACAAAAAACTTCGAACAAATCCAAAGTTCGGGAAGTGCCGCAGAAATTTGCTCAATCACTGTGTTTTATTGGCGCATTCCATTGTCGTTGGGTGATCATTGTAAAGTTGACAGTTAAATTCTCGGTGGACGTTGAATCGAGGGCGAAATGCGGCGACGTTCCGCAACGTTGCGTTTACGGCGAGGGCTTTCGCGCGACTGAAGGCTTCGCCGGCTGAAAGCGCGGCGCCCGCCGCCGGCCGCGGGTGCGAGCTTGACCAATTGGGTGGCGATTCGCTACCTACTCCACTACTAAGTGCTTAGTGACACAAATTAAAAATCCATATTGTTTTAACTTCTTTGAAACTCGACAAATGACAGCGATCATTGTCTACACTAATTTGGCGGAGAAATGTCAGGTCTATTGACCAAAATACGTTATCGAAAGAATAAAGACATTATTTTTTTATGGCCTTTTTATGGTTGAAAATTCATTGCCATTTAATAGTACTATTTTGTATTGTTACCATAATTATTCTATCTTTTATTTAGCAACTATTTATCGCTCATATTTATGTACTATTTGTGATCAGCAATGTGTTATTTTCTTCATGAGTGTGTTCGTATACTATCTCTGCCTTCTTATGTAAAATGTGAGCGAGCTATCTTTTCAAAGACCGTATTTTAACGCGTGAGTTTCGCGAGCAGTTGCATTTACGCAAGGAAAAGGGTTGCGTGAAGAACGGTCGGCGGTGTTGAATGTGTCTAGACGATATTGTGGGTGCTAGAGGGTGCTTGCTATCACCACTGCCTTTCATATATGCTACACGCACTCTCGCATCTCAAATACTAGCTAATTAGCAGATGTGTTTGAGAAGTTTGTGAAAAGAATGTGTGTTCTTTTCTTCAAAACAAGAAAGACACAGTCTCTGATGAACTGGTTTGAGTCGTTAGTCAGTAATTAATTAATTAATCTAATGAATGCTGAGTGTGCGAATAGTTAGTAAGATAAGTTAAGATAAGAATATTCTTTATTGCACACTAGAAAAAACAAAAACACAAAATATTTACATAGGTTCATGGTACAATCACAATTACCGTCACGGTACCTTTCGAAATTATTATATTATTTCTTTTCTTAAGCAGTACTCAAGATCTAGATTTTAGCAGTCTTTAACTTTTGTAATATCAGGAAAATATAATGGGATGGCATGTAATTTAATAAGTGCGAGTCTTAGTTGGCGTACGGTTATTACTTACGCAACTCCACCACTAAACCAAGATATAAAACACCTAATAATAGTTAAGAACCTCCTACGTATCCTCGTACATAAAACGCGAGATGTCGCACACTGTGTCATCATAAAACAGAGGTCTCTTGATAGAGTGGAGTACTTTCAAATAAAGTGTATGTAATTGTGTCGGGGTGGCGTGGTGTGGCGGAAGTTGGAAGGTCTACACTAGATCTGTCTTTAGTTTGCCTATTCGGCATGAATTGTACCTATATCTATCTGCCATACTACAAAAATATTGAATATTTGAGGATTCCGTTTATTCAATAACAGTCGAGAGTAACGCGCCGCTGCGCCCGCTCTGCGCAAGCGATTCAAACACAGCTCGTTGAGCGTGAATACTTTCGCATGAAACATGGTCAATTGAATCCATATATTACAGCAAGTTTTACACGAAAACTTAATTGGTTTAGAAAATTCTGTTGTGAAAAAGTAATTATAATAGTAAAGTTTTTACGTACTTAATCATGTACCTCAATTATTGACACCGCCCGTTCAACTTCAATTGCATACTTTGCTCTGCTCTGCGGTGCCTGAAACCGCAACAACATAGTTATGCACTACTGGCACAGGGCACACTTTTAGTCTATTGTTCGAAATGTTAGACATAACCGTTTGTTTACAAATTTACAAATACACATCTGTGCTTTACTCAAATCAATCAAAAACTGTTTTCAAACAATAGCCCATTGCTTTTCACTTGTAACCCTTGGTATTCATCTCATTCAGCGAAGTTAAGAGTTGTGAGTTGTGAGTCTGAGGATGCTTCGTATTATAGGCGAAACGCGTCGCATTTTCTCACACAAGTATAATTATTGGTGTAGGTGGTGGTGCGTTCGTGTCTTACTTCTGCTTGAAAAAGTGGGAGGGAGGGCGATGCATTAACTAACCGCATGGTGTTTGTGGGATTTTTGCGGAATTTAGCAAAGTAATTATCACATTTTAATGCTATTATGGTTTTCCGCAAAGTAACGAGTGATTCCATACAAGTTAAGAGTTCTCCGGCTTACACTAGTTTACAATAGTGTAACTAGGAATAGCAAATAAATGGCGTAAGAGTAGCAGCCCGGCGGCATAGTCGCAATTATTTACTGCAGCCAAGACAAGGGCGCGGAGTGGCGGCCTCTTGCACTGAGAGGCCGCCCTGGTCGACTCTCATGTACGTGAGAGCCTCGCATCACTCGGTGATTGTACGTATGCAAATGGCTATCTGAAGATTTTGACTCACTTCTGCGAGCAAAAGATTGAAATTTCTAGAGCTGCAGCTATTAGCTTAAGTTTCTGTTATGTAATAGCCGTGGATAAAAATGTCTTTATCACTGCTCATTTTAGAGCGTTCTTCTAACATTCCCTATAATACAATCTTATAGCAGTTCAATTAAGACACCAGTCAGGTGTTGCTTCTCTTGTAACAATACTAAAGAAACGTCAAAATAGTAAGGAGACAATGAATAACCTAGGTCAAAAGGTACTTAAAAAAGAAAACTTCAAGTTACCGCAGTGCAGGCCGTGAATAAAAGTCATGCAGCAGAAAGATAGCTCCGAAAATAAAGCTTTCGAGTCAGTATTTGTGACACGGTGACGTGGCGCGCCGCTCGACCCTGTTTGCTGGACTATTAATATCTTTGAAAGTATTCAATTCTTTAGCTATGTTGTAAGTTAGCAGGCAGCTTAAAGCAGCAGGTTCACAATGCGGTCTGGTTGGCCGTCTGAATTTCAGGCTGGCTGCCGATCATGTCCGTCAGTCCGTCCGTCCGTCTGAATGTCTGAGTCTGTCGGTATTTCCATCTGTCCGTCCGTCCGCCTGTCGTGTTTCAACGACCTCTGTGGCGCAGTGGTTAGCGCATCTGCCTACCGTGCGAGAGATCCCGGGTTCGAATCCCGGCTGGCAACAAAAAAGAAACCCAGGTCTTGGATGTTTACATGTTTGTGACGTCGCTGTTTCTGGTTCCCACGACACAGGGTATCCTAGTGTGGGGCCAGAAGCAATGTATGTGCCTGTATGTAAATGTTATGTTATGTTATGTCGGTACGTCTATCTATCTGTCTGTCCGAACCTTTAAATAGCTTTAATACTTGAACCATAATTTGCAATATACCTGACCACAATCCATTGGGTATAAATTGAATTTACAAGTACAACAGTTCACAGATATATGTTTAACCTCGTGAGGCCCAATGTCTTCAAGTGATCACAAAATCAATTGTTCTTTTCAAGGTCGGGTCTTACGAGGTTATGGCAACGAGAATCTACCAAGTAAATATCCCCAGGATAAATTGATATGGCTTTACATAATAATATCACGACCCTACTCTCGGCAGATCTTAGACGGTCAGAGGGTGCTAAGAATTCACGGTGAGAGCTGGTCTAGGCACATGTGGCGCTCTATTCGTGCGCCAAGTACTTGCGTACAGATGCTATGACGTTATTAGATAACTTTGTAATGGTAATATTAAAAAGTCTTCAACGTAAGTCATTTAAAATTTTTGATATCCTCATACGATTGGGGTGCGATCGGAGTTGACAGTTTCTCTGAAAACATCATCACCGAGAGGCACGGGTCTCTTTCCTGAGGAAGGTATAGGCCATACTCCACCACGGGGGCCAAGTCCGGATTGGTGTAGGCTTTTGAGACTAGTGGCTAGTCTTACTGTCAGAAGTTTACAAGCCGCACTAAGGCCTCTGACTTGGCTTAACGACTGCCATCTATCGACTATCGTGATTTTTATATATTCGATTACAATCCATCGTTGCCATATTAATTAGCCTGCAACCTATTCTCAGATCAAAACATTAAGAAAACTCGGTGAAGCCGACGAGATTTTTACAGATTAGATATATTTTCAGAAGCTCTGCAGGATTTATCGGAAGGTAAACAAGGTAATAGCTAAATCATCATTAACAACACGAGATAAGATGATGACTACGGGTTTTCCTATTGGATATTAATAGAAAATGATATTACGAAGTTCAAATCATTCAGTTGACTACTCAGCGTGAGTGACAGTTTAATGGTTTTCGCTCGTAAGCTTGCTACTTTGCTATCTAGTAAGGAACTAAAAATTCGCCAATACAAAATGTTATGGAAGTAACGCAATATTAAAAACTATTTCTTGAGTATAGGAAAATAAACGAAATTAATGAATTGAAATTAATCCATTTGTAAGTAAAAGTTTTGAAAATTAAATATTCTCAATATTTTATACTAGACGAAAACTCGGCTTCGCTCGGGTAAAATGTAGACGCAAAATAATATTCCACTATGTTTTTTTATATGGTGACGCCTCTGTATTTATCAACCACCAGTAGATATAAATATCTTAATACATTCAGATACATAAGCTCACACCTGTATCCCAGAGGGGTAGACAGAGACCACGGACTGTCACCTGCCACTATCCTGACAAATCACTTTCACTTCATCGACATCCATTAGTCGTTGCATGTACCCACATCGGTTTCGGGTACTTTTAATCTTGCCCTTTGCTAATACATCCCCTATTTGGTGGAAGTATGTCCAACTGGGGCGTCCCTTACCGGCCCTTCCACACACATTCGCCCGATATATTTGCTTTGTCAGTCTTTCTTCGTTCATCCTCTCCACATCTCCAAACCAACGCAACATTCCTTTTTTCAATTCTAGTCACTCACTACATCCTCTTTCTCTACATCCTCGGTCTCTGATCACACTATTACGTATTCTGTCATTCAAAGTAACACCACACATATTTCTTAAGGATCTCATTTGTACTGCACTAATCCTACTTTCATGATTCTTTTGCCATACCCAAATCTCGCTACCATGCTTTCATCAGTATTGGAACCAGCACACTATTACGGATAGCTAATCTTGCTCTTTTGGACATGTTCTGGCTACTCACGAAGGAATGCAAGGCGAAAATCGGATACTTATCATAACTTTGTCATGGGTACCTCATCACAAATTACTAAATGAGCTTCCTTCATAAACTTAACAGCTAGTGAATCTAATGACGTATGAGACGTAGAATCCACTTGGCTAATCAACTAAAAACAGCTCCCTCTCTTTGGCTTTACAGCTTTTTGTTTTGTATTGACCACATGTTTTTCTTCATCATTTTAATTTTTGGTATTTTTCTTATATAGTGGCTTTTTCATTTCAATAAGTTTATTGGTACCTAACTAAGCAAAACAATAAAGATCAATTTATGACTTTGATTTCCTTTTTCAATTATTTTTCAGACCCTTCCAAAACTCAATGTCAAATTATTGTCTTCTCCCGCCAATGAAAAACACCACAGATTACTTACTACACCTTCTCAGTTGGCACAGATTATAATAACCTTTTTGGATGCCACGGCATTCCACACACCATGGAGTTAACAAATTAGATCAAAGGGCCGGTTTAGATTATCTTAGTGTTTAGGAGAGTGCTTTACTTTACACTCTGTTGCAACATTATGCTGAATCGGGCCCATTTTGGGGGCTCAACCTTTAACGACCTCTGTGGCGTAGTGGTTAGCGCATCTGACTACCACGCGAAAGGTCCCGGGTTCGAATCCTGGCTGGGGACAAAAAAAATCCCAGGTCTTGGATGTTTACATGTTTGTGACGTCTCTGTTTCTGGTTCCCACGACACAGGGTGTCCTAGTGTGGGGCCAGAAGCAATATATGTGCCTGTATGTAAATGTAAATATGTAAATGTAAATTATTATTTTCATGTTGTACAGTTTATTTATTTTTACGCTTTTTATGCTTTCCGTGTTATTTTTTTATTATTGTACGCATTCTGTGTGTGTGTGTGTTTTTTTGTTTTGTTTTGAGTATCAAATAAATACAGTTTCTTTCTTTCTTTCTGTCTTTCTTTCTTTCTTTCTTTCTTTCTTTCTTTCGTTCTTTCTTTCTTTCTTTCTTTCTTTCTTTCTTTCTTTCTTTCTTTCTTTCTTTCTTTCTTAAGGAGAGTGCTTTTGTAGAAACGTGTAAGCGCCACTTGCTTTAGTAAGTTTTACGGTATAGTACGGTTCTAGTTGCCTTTCATTTAGAATCAAAATAGAATTGGTTTCTATTGTTCTATCCAGTAATACCTGAGCGCGTTACTATCCTCGTTAGTTATCTGTGTATAAACTAAAAATTTAGTGAGAACTTTAGGAGAGTGCGCAAGTGACTCGTGACGGGTGCGTGTTGTTTTCATTTACTCGAATTATCAAACTTACTTATGTGTTCCATTAAAACTCATAGTATTTTGAGTAGGATAGCGCATATTTCGCGACGTCGACGAAGTGACACTCTACTGGAAGAAATATAATCGTTCACTCGAACGTCTAGTAATGTACTAATGCACTTGCCTCTCTAATTGTATTATAGCACTCTCCTAAACACTAAAATAATGTAAACCGGCCATAACAGTTCACAATGAAAACTTGTGACACTAACACAACAATGATGACATTGACATGTTTACTTAGCAACGCCATTGTTGAATTTAATAATTTTTATATTGATGCTGCTCGATAATACGAATTTTCCGCCCATATGTTGTCGACTCAGATCAACTATTTTTTTACGCTCTTTCATTTGGTGTGCATATCGTTCGAGTCTACCGTAGACCCGAACGAAATTATTAATATAGATATGCTTAAACATTATGCGCTCAATGTGTCATAAAAAAAACTTTTTCTTATTGGTAGGAGGTCAACTTTAGTTTTTCAACAACCCCTTGTCTAAAGAATCTGATGAACTCCCATTTCTTTCCCAAGGTGAGATACTTCTATATACAGGGTGTCCCAAAAAATTGTGACAAGCGGAAGTCCAGATACAGAGCACCCCTAGGGGTACCCGAATCACCCTCACATATGTTGCGCAATTTTATGTAGTTTTAGAGTCATCAAACATTTAAACAATTTATAAATTTTAACTAACTTTGCGATTCTTCATTTTTTATGGCGCTATTGTATCAGATTGACCCGCAATTAAGTTTGTGTCTGCAAGGCACACTATTCACCTATTTTGAAAAAAAACACAAAGCATGTGTCTTAATAATTCATAATTCATTCATTCAATTCTGTGGCCAAGATTGTCTTGTAGGTCAAGGTGGGACAAAAATTACGAAAAAAAATTATAACTCGAAAACTACAAAAATTTGCGGAACTACTTTTATAAAACAACGTTTGCAGGTTCAGCTAGTACAATATAAATAGTATAAACATTTAAGCTCTAAACATCATCATCATCATCATCAACCCATCATGTCCCCACCGAAGGGCACGGGTCTCTTCCCTGAGGAAGGTATAGGCCATACTCCACCACGGGGGCCAAGTCCGGATTGGTGGAGCTAAACAGCTTTTAAAGAATTAAACTACCACTTCTTGGAAATAAAATTAAATTGATTTTATATCACATAGGGTATGACAGGATGCCGTTACTCTGTAAACCACTTTAAATAACTTTGTATAGTTGGAGTAAAGCTAAGCTCTATTTTGTTATTTTATGACTGACCCGCATGGCCGATGTGGTCCCGAAATATCATTTTAGTTTTAGTTTATTGGCAACTTGACAGGGTCAGTACGAGCAGCGTTCCCGTTTCCCCTCTTGTCCAAAAATATACAACAGAGACGGCTCTCTATATCCGTCCAGCGAAGCCTTAAGTTATGTTCTTAAACAGTTTTTTGTCTTCTTGTGCAATTACAACTTTAAAAAAAGATCATGGAAAGAAAATCAGGACATTTTTCGTTTGAAACCGTTACACGAAACTTTTGGTCATGAAAACATGACATGAATCTCGTCATTTCATTTACGAGTATGGAAATGTTTCAATTTTCTTATTCTTGTTCTGGATGCTTGATTAAGCCAACTAGGCTGAGGAGATAGGCCTATTAAGTGCTGGTGCTTCTCCGTCTGAAAATATATCACTTTGAGCGTCTCAGTGGTCACTTAATCTACCTAGTTTCGAAGAGTTGCCACTAGACGCTGCATAAATGTAACACAGAATGTTGAACTGCATTAAAAAATATTTCTCATTATATTGATGGCTATAAATATGGAAATGATATGTACTTGACCACTGGCGGTAAAAAGAAAGAGATACTTTAGTGGAAATGTAGATTAATGTTGGCAGATTTTAGAGGCAACTGAAAGCATTTGTCACCGCCGCATTCGTGACACTAATTGCGGGACTCTGCGACGATAGTTTTTTCCCTCTACTATTTTGAAGCACGAGGCGGCTCCAATAAAATACTGGGAATTATATTGAGATTAGGTACGCGATTGCTGTTGTTTTTCATGTGTAGGTCAGTAATCTAAAACAATTACGAATGTTGTATTGTACCGAGAAAAACATGTGTTTATCTATCTATCTATCTTTCTTCTATATATATATATATATATATATATAATTCAAAGTCCTGACTGACTGACTCACTCATCAACGCCCAGCCCAAGCCGTTTGACCTAGGAAGCTGAAATTTTGCACAGAGGATCTATATATAATGTAGGCAAGGAATAAGACCGAATTTTTTTAAATTCAACCCCTAAGGGGGCGAAAAGGGTTCCCAGAATTTGTATGGGAGGTATAAAGAATGTTGTCTAATTTTCTTCAAACTTAAAATAAATACTCTTCAACAGAATTGATTGGACACGTGTTTCGCCGTTTTTCTAAATTTAACCCTTAAGGGAGTGAACGGGGTTGCAAAATTTTGAACTAAAGTCCACGCGGTCGGAGTCGCGGGCGAAAGCTAGTCAACATATAAAACGAAAGAGCTACCATGAACGCGATTATTAGGCGTTGGTATACAAATAACATATGTACCACTTTTAACTATGTGATAGTCCGAGTACTTGACAGATGCCCGGCAATCGGCAACGATGTACATGATGTAAGTAATCGTGGCGGAAGATGTAAATACGGTAGTTGAGTACCCATTTCAGAAGTTTTTAAAACTTTATCCCGAGTATATGTACAAAAGGGGTCAATACATTTACATACAGGTCATACATTGCATCTGGCCTCACACTAGGATACTCTGAATGTATATTTAACGCGTTGTTACAAACGGCCTCTGTGGCGCAGCGGTTAGTGCATCTGCCTACCATGTGAGAGGCCCGGGGTTCGAATTCTGGCTGGGGACAAAAAACCAAAACCCCAGATCTTGGATGTTTATATGTTTGTGATGTCACTGTTTCTGGTTCCCACGACACAAGGTATCCTAGTGTGGGGACAGAAGCAATGTATATGGCTGTATGTAAAAAAGAAATGCTTATGTTTGTTTATTACAAAATGCTGAGCCCAAACGGTTAATAGTAGAACAACGAATTTTTACAACAAGTTGTATTTTATAACAGTTTCACTTAATTATTTCCGCGCTGGACATAATATGCTCAAGGCACGCTACTAACTTATGTCATCGGTCATCCTTATCCAGCCACTGCGTCAGATCGTCGGTCTAGCGAGCTGGTGGAAGTCCTACGCTGCGTTTGCTATATGTATGACTTAAACACTTAATATTCTAAATAATAAAAACAAAGAATAAAGTCATATGTCATCATCATCAACCCATTATGTCCCCACCGAATGGCACTGGTATCTTTCCTGGGGAAGGTGTAGGCCGTAATCCACCACGGGGGCCTAGTCCGGAATAGTCCGGATTGGTGGAGGCTTGGTCTGGTCTGGCTATAGTGGCTGGTCTTACTGTCAGAAGTATTCAAGCTGCCCTAAGGCCTCTGACTTGGCTTAACGAGCCTTGCAAAGCACGGACAGCGAAGCGAAGCTTGCGAAGCAAGTTATATGTGTAACAACGTTTTTAGAATGAAATTTTATATCTGACTTTCTGACTGTTTGACTGAAAATATTTGTCTTTTTTTCTATATAGAGCGAAATAATCTTGTCTTAAAGAAAAAATAAAAACGTTTTCACCTATCATTAAACAAAACCTTGTTCTACCCTAGGTCGAATTATTTCAATTCACATTTGGACGAAACTACTTTGTTCCTTTGTGGTCTTGCTATCGGCTGTTGGCGCGTTCACACTGGATTCGTGGCCAAATTCCGTCACTGAATGAGATACGCATGTTGAAAATGTTAACCGTCAATGGCTTGTTTACTACAGTGCAGGACCGTTAAGCGAACGCCAAACCGTAATAACGTTTCCGAACATTTGATAGGTGAGCAAATACGGTTACAAATAGCATGCGATGCGGCAGCCGAATATTGTAATCACGCCGATAGTCACGGACGAAATTTGACTATAACCCGCTGTTCCAAATGGAACCACGTAATTTTGAATACAACTCAGCTGGATTACTGGCACTTGACTTTGCTAACGTTGTGTAGTTAACTGTTTATTTATGATACTTTAAAAAAGGTTACATTGAATAGGGCTGTACGTTTGAAGGCCTTTGCCTACCCTTAGTTCGGTCAAAGAAGAGTAAAATGTAAAAAATAAAAGGTCAAATTTGCTTCAAACCTCTAAATAATAAATCGACGAATAAATCGATACGAAGATGTAAAAAAAAACTACGTGGGCAAAACGCCGAATCATCACATAGAGTTTCATTGAATAAGTATAAAACTCTCAAATACATACATACATACATACTACATAAAATCACTTCAAACCCTCAAATAGTGATACAAAAAGTCAGTTTGATGGTATAGAATGTCGTAGATAGATATTACGAATCTTTCAAGAGTGCACAAATTAAGCAATATTAACCTCGTCAGTCCTGACCTTGAAAATAACAATTGAAAACCATTGTTATGGTGTACATATGTGTACCGAGGGTCTTAAGAGGTTAAGAAAATTTCTTGGGGGTCATTTAACTCGAATTTTTACCATCCCCTTGGTGTTACCTAAATGTACCGCATTTTTTTAAAAACAATAATAATAACACACAAAAAGAGAAGAAACAGCTGGTTCCTTTTTCAGATTCCGTTCGATTTAACTTTTGTAAGTGAAGGTCCGTTTGCCTCTTAAGTCCTCCAAATAGTTGACACTGGCACAAACCACGAAGAGCTACAATAAAAAAACTATTTTATGCCCGATGAAGTTTTTGACTGGTTTCCATAGCAACCGATCGGCTCTTATTACTAAAAGCTGGAAGAGGGTGATATTAGGTATATTCCACTGCTAATAATATAGTCTCCATGTTGTCTGACAGTTTTATATCAGTTAAAATCTTGGTAAGTTTTACTCAATTTCGTCCATCGTTTTTTACGGTAAGAGTACCTATTACTAAGACTCCACTGTCCGTCTGTTTGTCAATCTATTAGTTTGTCTGTCCGCCTGTCTGCTTGTCTATCTGTCTGTACAGAGTTGACTTGTCTACTAATTTATTGTATGTAGGTAGTAGAGATTAAAGTGTAACAAAGTTTTCCGTTTTTCCAACTGTGTAATTAGTCAGAGTAAGCTGGCGGACTAAGCAATGTCCAGGCGTAAGTGGCAATAGTTTTAAGTATATTAGAGAGCGCGCGTGCGATGGCGCCACATATTAGGGAGGCACATGGCGCCCGAGAACGCCGGGTAAGCGCCAGCAGTCGTTGTTCTCAAAATAACGCTCGGCGGGTGGCTGTGTTTGAAGTGCCTCGCTACTTGAATAATTTATAAGTAGAAGTTCGTCTCAAAATGCACTACATTTCCGTAGCGGAGCTTCGCATGCCTCCGTTTCCTTCAGCTTACATAGCGACTCCGAGCAGAATAAAACGCAATTACAACGGAAATAGTTGGAAAACTTTATTCGGCGGAATTATCAAGGATTGTAATCAGCGCAAACTATTCGAAACGTTTGGGCTACGATGAACTTCGTTTCTACTTCATAAGTGGACGATTAAAAGTTATCTGCTGCTAGTTTTGTTGCGTAAGCCTATTTTGTTCTATGCTTTTTTGATTCGATGTAGCACAATTTCTACGGCCTTGAACTGACATAATACGCTGTGAAAGTGTCGTGATTATTTGAACACATGGAGGACGTATACTTGTGTATGCAAAGCATAATTAGTCGTTCGCGTGATGCCGGCGATTACCACCTGCCATATAAAATGTCATAAAAACATAGCAATTCGTGTTTACACTAATTGTTTAATATTCTGTCCTTTGAAATGTTTTATTCCTCTAGAGGTAAAAACAGAACTCTTATAGGATCACATTTCTGTCTGTTTGTTTGCCAAGACCCTTTTTCATAGGCACGGATAAATAATATATCAAGCTTCGAAAAAATAATATCAAATACATTCCCTTAAAAATAAAAAAGAATCGTACTTCTAAGCCTATGCAATTAAAATATGGCTGAAGATAAAAAAGTTTATTAGAAAGAAATTTCTCATACAATGTTCAGTACCTGGGTGACCGAGTTTTGCTCGGTACTTTTTTTGTAATATAAAATTATGTAATATAAAATTATGTAATATAAAATTAAAATAATCCTTTTCCAACAAAAAAACCCTTATGACTCGAACCGGGTCTCTTGAAATCGGCCCGAAACGGGTCGCCCGTTTTCCCGTCAGGTCTAACCCAACCTTGCAGATAGACGCGAAATTTAGCTCTGTATGTTATTATAGCAAATTTCAATTGCCTTAAAACATGGATAAAACAACGTTTTCTAAAAATGTAACCTAGTTAGATCAATTAAACGCCCCCGAAAACATCTGCCTACAAAATTTCGTGAAAATCGTTGTAGCCGTTTCCGAGATTCTGATTATATATAAATATATATACAAGAATTGCTCGTTTGAAGAGATTAGATAAACTCTTCTACTCCTATTCAGACGTCCCTTTCATTTGAAGAATACATCATTATTTGTTAACACCTAATCTAGCTATTCAAAATTGTCTTATAATATCATGAACAACATTACTATCCGTTCATTTGTCGTTATTTAACATAATAAAACCGCATATTATTTTAGCAGTAAGGTTATATGGGAGTGCATACTTGTCCATAGCAAAGTTAAGTTTGTTTGCAACCCTCAAGGCACTGGCGCTACTTGCACTTAGTCGTCCAGTTTTTATATAGTAAAAAAAAGTAAAAGTAAAAATTCTATTTATTTGTAACAACCATTGGCAGATGTAATTTCTGGTGGGCCCCACACTAGGCAAATCCTGTATCGTGGGCTCCCGTTTGTGGATTACTATTATTAAAAGGTTCCTCTGTGGTAGACAGTGTCTGAGTAAATATTAAAAATACAAATAAAAACTAAGCTAGATTAAAGCTAAGCTAAATTCCAATTTCGTAGTTAATCCGAAGAAGAAAGAGAAAAAAAAATAAAAAAAAAAATAATAAAAAATAATAAACCATTTTTGTGTGGTAAATAAAATATTTCACTTTCACTTTCATTAATAATTATAACTTAAAACCATGAAATGGTATTACACGCTTTTATAAATAAAATGATAAATAATTATACTAATAATAATAATAATTAGGTATTTGTAATTATTTATATATAATATTTTATATAGGATGTGCCATGTTGATCATTTAATTAGTAGTTGTTCGGTGTAATGGTATGATTGAGTGAGTAGCCATCTCTTTATTATTGTAGAATATATAGGAGAATTGATTTATTTCGAAATCAAAAACTGTATTAACCTGTAGAATATTTGGTTTTTAATTTATTGTTCTTTTCCTCAAGGTTATTAAGCAACTGATTAAGTCCCGTCTTGTGCCAACATTACAAAGTTGATATTTGTGAGGTTAACTATTGGTATGTAAAAATACAGCATATTCAACTTGTCGTAGCAGAGCTACGGCTCGGTGTAGCGCGACTACGGCGTAGTCGTGTAAGAAGCGTGCCGCAGCGAATTACTCGAATTATTCGCATAAATTAGTATTACCAACCAAATTAATTCAGTGACTCCATCATTTCGCCTTCAATGCTCGTATCAATAAACGCATACTCTGCACGCGAAACACAACATTTTACATACAAAGCTCTTTCTCTTTTTCCTTAGGCATATAATAAAACAAGATTGGTTGTGGCGTTATCTTGTCTTCACGGGCATAATACACAATATCGTAATAAATAACCATAAGGTTAGCAGCAGATAGGCAAAAAGCCGGCGCGCGGCGGTTGCCGCGGGGCATGTCTTATCTCACACATATGAGGAGAGCTCGTGACGACGAGGCCAGTCTTTTGTGCCGGCACTCTGTGTGATATGGAGATGACAGTTGATTGCAACGAGATCATACGGCTTAAAGAGCCCACCCGCGCTCGGTTTTACAAGTATTTTCTCTGTTTCAAGAGTCTAAGATAACGTTTTCTATATCGATTGAGCAAGTTTTTACTAAAAATGTACTTTGTTGAAATCTGTAGTTACTTATTAAAAATATTAAAATTTATCTGGCATCTTGTGTTTGTCAGTATAATTAAGGGCAGCATAATCGACAGCAGAGTAACCATTACATTTTTGTTGCAAGTTATTATACCTTTAACGTAATTGATGCATGCATGATTACTGCTGTTAGGTGCTATCGGCTGTACGTACCAAATAAGTGTATGATAGTTGTATGAGCACGGGAAATTTAGAATAGACTAGCTGACCCAAACGTTATTTTGCCAGATAAGGGCATGAAAAATAGATAACAACCTATTATCATACCTACAGAATATACAAACAAAATTTCATGAAAATCGGTCAAGCCGTTTCGGAGGAGTATGCGCACTAACACTGTAAGTGTTAGAAGATAGAACGGGACCCTATTATTTAAGTCTTTCTCAGAGCTTACTATCGTCGTCAAGGGAAACAATCGTAGTCCAAAGGAAGAAATCAAAGTATGGAAGCCACCACGTTTTTGTAACCGTTTTACTTCATTTTCATTTTTCAAAAACTAGCCGAAATTAAAAGTCCTAAATAAAATTTAAGGATTTTGAAATAGTTTGAGTCCTTTGTATGTTTTTAATCGCATTTTTATGAATAGAGTAAAACCATTTTTTTTGTATCTAAGTAAGGCTTAACCTGGTGTATGGAATAAAAAAATAGCGGCATTATTTCGATAAGTTTATACGACGTCGACAGGCTCTCAAACCCTTGGATATCAATATATGTCCACGGATAAGCCGCGCGCCTCGGCCGCCCTAAAAACCTTAAGAGCCGACTTACAAGACCAGCAGGTAAGTAAGGTTTCACTAGGATAAGGGAGGCTCGCATTTTCGTTTTCGGCCTACTTAAACCCCAATCAGAGTTGAAGCAAAAGTAACAATCTCTAATGTTTAAAGTTTACCAAGTTTACAACACGCAAAGCCTTTGATTTGGCACAACGAGTCGACGATGTTTACTCGTACATTCTCGGCACGGTGATTTAAAATCTAAAGAAAGTCCGCAACATTGATCATGCAAATTGAATAATTAAGTTTTCTTTTCAACAAATTAAATTGTTAAGAGCTGAGAACCTCATTAAGGTGCTGAGACAGCGGAGTTAGTTAATTAGGAACGTGACATTCATGTCGTGAGAGTGCGCTGAGATTTTAATCCCTCTAATGATGAAAGTTGGTTAGCTTCTAATAGATAAAGACGGTGGAACATGAACTCGTTTTAGTGCTATGGTATCAAACAACTGGTATTATGATTAAATTGAAATGTTATGTTAAATCAAGTTGGCTTGTCGTAGCGTAGCACGTCTATATTGTAAGCATTCTTCCACACAGTTGAATGAGCTGATGCTACAGTGACTTCAGCTCGCTCTAGGTCCGCTTTGGGCCTCGGCCCGCCACCACTGAATAATATCGCGCAACAAACGTGGAATAAACTAGTTGCAGCTCGGCATCGCGATGCGCACTTTTTGATATTCATCCGCTCGCTTGCGTTCTGAAATATTGTGTGAACTGTTTCACGAGCATTGTTCTAGCTATTGCATAAAAGATAAAGAAAAGCATGAGGAGCCATAGGCTGTTGTTTTATCAATTACGTTAATTAAAGGCAAATGCTTTATAGATAGATAGAGAACACGTTATACTAAGCCAGGGCTTATAGGAATCTATTATCGTTCAATAACGAAGCTATCGTAAGCATTACTGGACTGTGCGGACTTAGTGCTACTGATTTATACCAAATATTAATGGCATCTGGAGGTATATAGGTACCTACGCATTGTACAGCGTTTAACTCAGGTTAAGACCAAGTTACGATTCCATTATTTGTAAGAATAAATAAAATATAACAGGCTCGCCGACACAGACATAGACTGTAAGCTTCCGACAACGGGATCAAATAACCTAGGCGCTGAAGTAACGAGGGCACAGACGTACTTTATGCTCGACACTCGCCTTATGAGCTTGAATTGCACATAACAAAGAGCTATCAAATTTAGTATACCTATTTGCCTGTAGGATTAGCCCTCTGCGGCGGGGTAACGTGATTCGAGATAGCCGGAGCAAGGAAGGTGAGCATGACATCTTCTTTTTCTTCTTAAATCACCTACTAACGTATTGCTTTTCCTAACTGCATACCACGGCACTAGTTTTTTTCACGAAATAGTTCTAACGCATTTCATGTTACGTCACGACAACAGCATCCCTGAATACGGAACTGTGTGAACGTACATGTCGTACATACACATGCAACAAATTGGGTTTCAATCATAAACCAAGACAGTTAGCGAATGCTTTGCATCAAGGTGACGTATGTTGGAGTATAATAGAGTGTCTGTCGCCGCCCGACGCGGTACGGCCTCGGGCGCGGTACACCTCCCTCAGCCAGACCGCCCACTTTCTTTGTGTGTAAAAAACCTTAATGAAAGCCGTCAAAGAAGGGAAAACAATGATGACTATTGAGTTATTCTCAGCACCAAGGTCGGATTCATCTTATTGATTTAGGAACAATACCAATCCCAAATATAATAATATATTTCTGGACTTAGTTCTTATTTCCAAGAAGTTTCATTTCCACGGAAAGTGGCTGGTCAACTGGTATAAAATAAATAATGCTTCTATATTTTACAAGAAAAATGTGACATCATTTTGGTATCTTTTTTCTCAGTAAACAGTAAAATATAGAGACCTTATATCCAGTGGCTCGGATAATTATTTACAAATGGAGTATAGAAAAATTTAAACTCCAAATACTTACTTAAATGTTGAAAAACGGGCACAAATGAATGAAACCAGTAGCGAAGGCAGTAATGGAAAGAGGATTATGTTCTTAGCGGAAAGCAGGATATTAGATTCATGGTATGTAAAACTCACCTTTTATAAAACTTCTGTGGCTTATCTGACAAAAAAACACTCGAAAGTTTTATCGCTTTTATTGCTTTCTTCGCCTCACCCAAAGAGCCTTTTTTATTTTTACCTTTTTAGCTTAAGAGCTATAAAAAGTTTTAAATAATTATATTAATATTCTCAGAACGTTGATTAAGGAGTTTCAAAATGCTTTTAGCGTAAATGTTCTTTAGGTAAACTTAAAAGGAAGAAATAACTTCAACGCTACGAGTTAATTTAACTTGATTGCGGAATATTGTAAAAAGAACACAAGTAACTTGTTGGTTGTCTTTTAAAGTTAAATTGGTTTTTGTTGCAAAATAATATCAATGGACGTTTAAATTTGCTGTATACACAGGGCATAGATAAATCGTAAAAAAATACCTTTTGTATGTTCTTGGAATATTGGATGTAATTTGATATTGATTCGGAGCGCGTACACAAATAGCTTTATGAGCTTTGTATAAACTGTTACTATGTATAGTTATCAAGATTAACTTTTAACGAACCAAACAGTTAGATTTTAATGTTAAAATACTAAGGCTATTTAAATTAATAAGTATCATAATTATTAATAACAACGTTTACATCATTCCCCGCAATTAGTTTGAAATCTTTTGCGTTATCACTTTTCTTGCAATATTTCTAAAAATAAATTGTATATAGCAAAGTTTGTAATATCGTACGCTGAAACAATATCCTCATATCAAGCCAGAAATTTTACTATAGGTACAGGCATCTTAGAAATCGTGGAAAAATATCAACTGTTCGTATATTTTAATGCCGTGGATCAGTTGATATCTTTGGTCGCAATTGTAAAGTTTTCCCATAGTGAAGAAATTTAGTGTTGACCAGATGAACCTTTCTTATTCAGATATTATGTAAGATTTAAGAAAAGCTCAATCTCAAGAAGAATCTCAAAAAGATACACCGATTCACCTACTTGAAAACAACAATTACTATGCCAGTAAACTATATATTCGTAACATAATTTTGGCGAAGAGCTTATTGCTTATTAACTATTTTACCTTAGGAAGCAACAAATTGATTTTATTTTATTTTGACTATTAAAACATGGGTAAAATTAACAATGTTCAGTATTGATTTTATCGCGGTACGAACTTTGCCGGCCCAGCTAGTATTATAATTGGGTACTTTACAGGATGTCAAATGAGATACTTTTAAAACGGAATTTTGTATGAAAATACTTGCTTGTGACGTCACATTTCAGAGCACTCTTTTTATGTTTCATCTATTTAAAAATTGTAATAACTAGTAAATGATTAAAAGAAACACATTTTCCAAATGATTTTGTAATTTTTGTTTTAATCGAGCATCTAAAATAATTTATTGTTGATAGTGTCAAATACCGTATTGTAGCTATATTCCAGATTTTTATCATACAAATTCGTATACTTGCATTACATTCGTTATGCTTTTGTAACCCAGTTCCAACTTTACTATTGAACCTAATACTAGGTAACGTACCCGAGCCCCTGCATTACAGGGTGTCTTAGTGCAGGGCTCACTGTTAATGAAATAAGATTGTATTTTTGTGGCACATCATCAACCCATAATGTCCCCACCGAGGGGCACGGGTCTCTTTCCTGAGGAAGGTATAGGCCATACTCCACCACGGGGGCCAAGTCCGGATTGGTGGAGGCTTGTAAGACTAGTGGCTGGTCTTACTGTCAGAAGTTTTCAAACCACCCTAAGGCTTCTGACTTGGCTTAACGACTGCCATCTATCGACGGCAGCCGGCACCAACTGCTTAGCGTGCCTTGCAAAGTACGGTACCGCTCGGAAAAATGCAACTAGCGTTAGTCATAGACAGTGACCTATTCATGGACTGAACGCGCCGTATGTTGCTTAACCTTAGTGATCGTTTAAGATCACTCAGGCAGCCCAAGCTGCGAGCGATCCTTTTGTGACACAATTTAATTTGGTAAACCCTGTATATACTCGTAATTCAGGAGTAGTGTCAAGTTTCCAACTCGCGGCCCTTCTGGTGCTCGCTACACAGGCTGTTCCATTGTCACAAAGGGCCTAGTTAAAGGGCCTCTCCTCGTTGGCTTCTTGAAAATTACACCTGTAAGACACAAAGGGACAAAGCCTAACATAATTACCTAATAATTACAGCCCCAACATACAAGTAGGTACGTATTAATTTGCAGGTGTTAAGAGTGGTGGTTAGACTCTATCCGATGCCAGACTTAGATATAGATTAAGAGTCTATTTGTTTGTGATAAAGTTAATGAACTCCCGTTAGTACAGTCGACAGTAAACCAGCCTTAGTAACGTTTTTGTTGCAAACCTTACTAAAGTAACTGAAACTTACTTTAATAAGTAACTGATTGAAAGCCCCAAGCCTTAGGCGTAGAGAAGCAAGTGGGTAGTGCGTGGGGAGTTTCAAGTACCTTCCACGATGGATTTTTAGTCGTACTTAACGTTTATGAGTAACAGAAAACTGAGATCCTAACAAACTGTTCAGCAGTTTGATATAAATACAACTCATATATTTTTATAATCTTCAATAAAAAAAGAGTGCAGGTATTTAAGAGTTGAAATGACTCATTTCTATGATAAAAATATGCGAACAAAAAAATATATTATCTAAAATAGAAATAAACTTGATTTGACAACTTTACATAGGTATACTTATTACATACAGTAAGTACATATTCACCTTACAAAGAGTTGAACCTTAAACTACAATTGTATGGCAACTTGCAAGTCGATACAATTTAAAACATAGCATTACAAAAGTCATAAATTCTTAACAAAAACTTGTCCTTGAATTTATAAATTTTAAAAAATAGCCGCTTAAACAAAGTTTTGATGTCGGCGTACTTATTTTATGTTCTGAAAACTTCGTGCACGTACGTCAAAGTAGACTGAAAACCAAGAGGATGATTTATTTATTAAAGTGACAAAATATTCACCGTCATTAAGCAGGGAAAGCCTAGTCTTAAGTTAAGAAATGTTTTCTATTAACCTTAAACAAAGGTCTAGATTTTAATTTAACTTTACTTAAAGAAAAATCAACACAAAATCTTTATAAAATGTTCCCAACGTCAAGCAGTGGCTCACTAATTAAATAAAGTTTTGAAAGCGAGCAAATGTCCTCAGTACACGTCTCATTCAAGATATGTTTAATTAGGAGAGTTCAAAGGTCGCGTTATGGGATGCCGACACGTGTTTTGATGGGATTTATTTACATAGCAAATGTCAAAATGTTTTCGGTTAACTACGACAATTTCTCAGACGTATTGTATGGCCCTATTTATTATATGAGCTTTTATGAAAAGTCCATAATCCTTTGCGTTGGTAAAAGGTTACCAAAACCATAAACGCCATCGTCGTCCGTTGCGTCCAGAACAAAACGAAGCCGGGAGCGGCAGCGCGCGTTCACAAAAGAGTCCTTAAGTTAAATTCAAAGCTATTTTCCAAATCCGTGGCGGATGAGCAGTTCCACGCAATCCGGAATGTAAATTTCTCGCATAAAACAATATGGCTCCAATGGCTCGTATTGTAGTTATTGCACATTAGCTACTGGAGAGCGGCTGCTTAGCCCGGCCGCCGGGGCGGGGCCGGCGCTTGAAGCTAAGCAGGCGGTGCGGCCCCTGTAGATACCCGCGGCCGCTTCTGTACTTAACAGTCTAATTAGCCGTAAATTGCACTCAAAATTGGGCTCTTGGCCGAGAATTGAGTTTGAATGTCTAATTTTATAGAATGAAGGAAAATTGTTAAGAAATTTATGTGTCAATCCGAATTGTTTCTTTACTGCAAACGGCGTTCGTTATTTCCTGTGGAAGACACTGATTTTGTTTCAGTGAGTCGTTGTTAGACAACTGATTATAAACTGGCTGCTTTAGTGTGGGAATTCGGATTAGCTCTCTAATTAGGTATTACGAAACGTACAGGTGTCTTAGCTACGCTCGCTTTTCTTACGTAAGAAGCTACTGTTCTCTATCTATCTATCTATCTAATTGAATCAGAAAAAGCATGGACACGGATACCAAACAAAATTAGATTTATTTAAATTAAGTTACTTAATAAATTTAGTTAGGTTTACAAAATTACATTACACCACCGGAGGTGGAAAATAACCCTTCATACCGAAATATCTAGTGTTTTTGAGCCAAAGCCGAGTTTTTATGATCTTGTAAACTTTTAGTCTTAGTTGATCTTAGTGCACTCGGCCCGGATGAGTTAAAATGGGTTACTCGGATGCGTATACCAGCGATCTTATACACTGCTGATGATCTTATAAATTGGTTGTTGTTATCAACATGTACTAAGATCCCCGATGTACACGATATGAGTAGAATCCAACGTCTCTCCAGCAGTCCAGTACTAGTCCATTCTCACTAGGGCACGAGTCACGCGTTAGGTGGTGCTAAAATGTCGGAATTTGACAAAAAAAATGTACTGGAAAGTCGTGACTTGATATTCCTACCGCGTGACTAGCGTGTCGTCATACTAGGTACCCATGCAGGTGCACAAACATTATGAAACGCCGCTTATGTTACAACAAAATTAATTGTTGCTCGAAAAAGGGTAAAATTGGGAATATTGAGCAAATTTGCCGCCTAATTTTACGCTGAGGAAGTTTATTATGCGACTGCATTCAATTAAATGGTCAGCCTTTTAATAGGCTAGTTTCCCAAAAAAATGTAATTAATCTGTCTTTTAGATTATTCAAAAATAAGGGACACGTATTTTTTTATTTGTAAGTTAGACCAAAAATGACAAAGATATAGCCCATTAAAGTTACGTGTGACGTCACGCCGTGCTGCATTTTGTAGCACTGAGTGACGTCACACGTAACTTCAATGGGCTATATCTTTGTTATTTTTTGTTTAATCGAAAAAAGAAAAAATACATATCTAATATTTTTTTATAATCTTAAATACGGAATAAATAGAATTAAATTATTTTTACCCTGGAAACTACCCTATTGTAATAAAACAATGTTTCAAACGTTTGACTACTTGGCTGATGGAAAACAAGCTTGTTTTATTAAAACCCGGCTAAATACCATTATTTATATAACATTTAAATATTTCAAGCGTCTACCTGTTGCCGTTATTGATATTGATAAAAAACGGTAAAAAGATCACGATTGTTCGATGGGAGCCGCCCTTAAATATATATTTTACTTTAATTTAGTTATTATTTTGAAAGTGAATTACTAGAATCGCTCGTAGCCCCGGCTGCCTGAGTGATTTTAAACGATTACGAAGGTTATGCAACATAGGGCCCGGACAGTGCTTGGATGGTGACCGTTCTATGATTAAAGCCTATCCCTTTCTCAGGGAAGAGACCCATGCTCCTCGGTTGGGACATAATATAACTGTTTTGTGAATATTTCAAGCGAACTTCAAATATTCACACGTCTCTTCAAATATTGACTGTTGCCACAATTATTATCGAGCGAAAAATAGCAAATAATCTCGTTTGTTGTATGGAAGCCCCACTTAAACATTTATTTTATTCTATTTTTAGTATTTGTTGTTATAGTAGTGGCAATAGAAATACGTTAATTGAAAAAAATATGTTTTTCGTGATACCATCAGATTAAATATGACAATCATGACTCTACCTCGATTTGGACATATTTCCTTATTAATGCATTAGATTAGGCTATAGTAGAAAAATATTTATTGCATAATAAATATATTTTTGTACAAAGGCAAGTTTAATGTATACCACGATATACCGTCAAACTATTTTCTTGTTAAGGACCTAACTGATGGTCTACTTTTCACGACACACTCCGGTGCTCATAATAAATGCTGTAGAGCACCTGGTAACTCAACATCTCACATTATTACAATCTCTTTCCCAAAGTCATAACCAAGTGCGCACTTGAGAAACAATTATTTTTGTTTCCAGGAAATAATTATGTTTACGTAATTACCTCCAAGGGAGTCTCATCTTTCATTAAAGTAGAGTGGGGGACACTTCGTAATGTGTAACTAAAATTGAACTGAACTGAAAAGACTTGGTCATAAGAAAAGTTATTTCAGGCAGCCAATAAGACTGTCATTTCAGCACTACGAGTATTTGACAGATTCATCATCATCATCATTCAGCCACAAGAAGTCCGCTGCTGGACATGGGCCTCCTCCATGGATTTCCAAAAAGACCGGTAGACCGGTTGGAAGCGGCTTGCATTCAGCGTCGCCCTGCCACTTGGATGAGATCGTCTGTCCATCTTGTGGCTGGTCGTCTTACGCTGCGCTGACATTTTGACAGATTACCCAGTCCGAAATCGTATACAATAGAAAAAAATATGAAATGCCATTTCTTTTAAACGCCCGTCGGCGCCAATGCGCGATGATACGGATAAATAGTAAGATATTGTATCATAAGAAGGTAAATCTTCCGATATTACGGAGTGAGAGGGAATTTATTTTAATAATTAATTGAGATGTATTAAAAATATCATCCACCTTTTTCTTTGTAGTATATTACAGCTCATAGGTGCTCATAGGTACTATACACATACATACATAAGCTCACGCCTGTATCCCAGAGGGGTAGGGAGATACCAAAACTGCCACGTGCCACGATCCGGTTGCTCTGTATATGATTGGAATATTCAAATTAATACTAAGTTTCTTGTTATTTAGTAACATTACATACAATGCCAAATACAATTTAACGGGTTACATTGATATGTAACCCGTTAAATTGTATGTGGTTATTATGAAGTAATGAAGCAGAAAAGTGAAGAGGCTTTTGCCCAACAGTGAGCGACTTTGACTGGCTGTACAGGACAGATAAACATTTTTATTTCAGTTATAAAGTAACGCATAGCATTGGTAACCTCATAAATAAGTAAATTCTAAAATGTATGTAAGGTTGATTTGGCTTTTGGTGGAGAATAATTTGAAATAAAATTTTTAAAGGCGGTGTATTGATAAGTAGAACCCTATATTTTCGATGGTTTTTTTCCCGTTATAGTACTTTTAAGCTAAATAAGTAACCGGGTTGTGAAACCCTTGAAAAACCCTTGACAAATTAAACTTTGTCCAGTTTGCTAGAACACGTAGACGCGGTTACTGTGATACCCATAACGTGATTCACGTCGTGGTTTATTTACGAATATATACGAATTTAAGAATATTTTTTAGCCTAGGGGTCAAAGTAACTTCCGCGAACACCCTCCCTCGAAAATCCCTCTAAATATTGACCAAACCCCGTCTCGGGCCTAAATAAGTCTTTAATCCGAGGTAAATATTGCTTTTCATCAGTATATAAGGAAAGTAAAATGCTAATGATAGTACATCTCTGCTATGAAAGATTAAATTAATTTGGAACTCTTTATTTTACTCACCAGAGAAATAAATACTTAATATCTCACATAATATCTAAGTTTTTCCGGGTACAATTGGTGGTCTTCTAGCCTAAAGTGAAGAAAACAATACAGTTTAAACAAAATTATACCCTAATAATAAAAACTCCCACACAATACAATCACTTGACTTGGTCCCAAACTAGGATACCCTGTGCTATGGTAACCAGACAAGGAGATTACAAACTTAGAAAAACACCCAGACCTAGGCCATTTGTACAAATGTACCGCGGCCTCCAGTAAGAATCGATCCCACGACCTCTGTCTTCGTAGCTAAGTGCCTTAACGGCTCGACCAACGAGGCAGTCAAAATATAAACTCCGCCAATTTTTTTTGGCGCCTTGTCGTCAAAATTATGATAGTGTGACTGTGAGGAAAAAAATCTTCTTTGTAATATTGGTGTGACTGTGAGGAAAAAAAATCTTCTGTGTCACACTGGTGTGACTGTGAGGAAAAAAATTTTCTGTGTCACACTGGTGTGACAAAATAGTGTGACAGCGAGTCCGCACCCCGATTTAGCCTTTATTTTTCCTTTTCACCAATGAAAGAAAGGTATCGCTTTTACCCTAAGTTATTTTAAAAAGTAGTTGAAAGTGAATTCATAATCATCATTGGTGGAGGCTTGTAAAACTAGTCGCTGGTCTGAGTGTCAGAAGTTTTCATGCCGCTTTAAGGGCTCTGACTTGGGTTAACGAATTTATAATATACTAGATGAAAAGCCGGCTTTGGCTAAAATCTAGACTCATAATTCTATAAAATTTAGATCTTTTTGGATGCCACGGTGTCCTACACACTATGTAGTGAACAAATTAGACCGTATAGTTCACAATGACACCTGATGACGTGACACCAACGCAACATTGGTGAGATTGAGATGTTTACTTCGCAACGCCATTAATAAAACGATCATTTTTACATTGAAAATACTCGATAATCCAAATTTTCCGCCTATAAGATGTCGATTCTGATCAACAAATTTTTTGCGCACTTTAATTTTGTGTGCATTTTGTTCGAGTCTACGTAGACCGGTACGAAATTATTAATATATATAGGTAAATATTCGTAATGAAAAGCACAGTGTTAATCTCGGGTAAACCTCTTCATTCCCTCGGACTATTGGCGCCCTCGCTACGGTCGGATGCCAAACTCCGCCTCGAGTCTAAATAAATTATATTGACCCCTAGGAATGTACTACACACATACGTCCCAGTGACAGAACAAAAATAACAGTAACAAACAAACATAGCACGCCTCCGCCGCCTTGAACTACAGTCGCGCCGGATAGGTTTCCAAGATGCCAGAATGTCGAATTTGGTCTGTGAGCCTAATACGAGTACTCATAAATTCACGACTGCAACTCGGAGGGTGAAAAATAGTCCTCACAGTGAAAGTTGTTCGCGGTGATTTCTGGGAAGAAGCAAGAATTTCGATTACCCTATATTTTTTAACCTGAAAAAACAAATATTTTTTTCAGTAGCGTGTAAATTTTAATAAATAATTAAGAGAATGTGCGAGAATGGGCGAGCGTACTAAGCCCGATCCCGGCGAGAGTGGGCGGGAATCTCCGTACGCGCGGAAAATTACCGACTCTCACATTTCACGCATACGAGTATTTAAAGCTCACCTGCCACATGATCTTTCATGGCGATAATTATGCATTACCTACTGCAAATTATCATCATGGGAGCATCGCTTTCTATACCTTCGCCATCGTTGCTACGTACGATATTATATCGCTTCTGTGGCACGTTTATGACGACACTATGGCGTTACAGCAACGTCAGTAAATAGCGGTCGTGGCTCTACATCGTCTCGGATACGGTGGCGAGATGCGAACTCGACAGAAGAGCTATGAGCGACCCTTCTTACTCCATCGAAATCAGTTCAAATCCATTCATCTACAAGGCAGCCAACCGTCTACTGAAAGATGACTTAAAATGTAATATAATATGTGAAATTACAGTGGTCGTATAAAATAGTGGCTACGTTGGCAAAGGTAAAGAAGATAGGGATCAAAAGGGGTTGAATAGGAACAAGTTTCTAAGAGTCACCAGTTCTTTATGTATTTTTTTACACTTTAAGCATACCCTTATGTCAGGTATGTTTCCCTGATTGTATAATAAAGGGAATCGAAAGTTCATCATTTGCATCCGGTTAACCCGGTATCCGAACGGTTAATAGTAGAGAACTGAAATTTTAAGAAAAGTTTTTTTATAATCTTAGTATAAACTACGGCTTTATTAAAATTTCGACCACGGGGTATGTTTGTATGATAATTTGTTCGGTTTTATAACTATCTTAAAAAAAATACACAAAAAATAAAAACCGATTTCAAAACATTACAGCACATTACAATAAATTTAATTTAAATGCCATATTCATTTAAATTATTTGTCTGTTTTTAGTGCTGTACTGTTTTGAAGTCATATTTTATTTTTTATTTATGAAAATATATTTCACTATTTTTTGTGAATATCACTCGGACTCCGCCAAATTGTGTTTTCCTCGAGCAAATGCACGACTCACTACAAAAAACACCTAAGTCGCTTCAAGTGTAGGTATAAGTGTTAGCAATTATTTAATGTGGTAATACTGGAACATGTGGTTTGGACATGTGGAGAGGATGAAGGAAGAAATACTGACGAAGCAAATATATCGACCGAATGTGAGTGGAAAGGCCGGTAAGGGACGCCTCAGGTGGACATACTTCGATCAAATAGATGGATTAGCAAAGAGCATGATAAAAAGTACCCGAAACTTTTTGAATGAATGAATGTCGATTAAGCGAAAGTAATTTGTCAGGATCGTGGCAGGTGGCAGTCCTGCTCTCTGCCTACCCTTGTGGGATACAGGCGTGAGCTTATGTATGTATGTAATACTGGAATGACCCGTCGTCGTGACATTCGAGATTTTTGCAGGGAATCGGAAGTGGAAATATAAACGAATCAAACTAGGGGATTAGTTTCACACTATTAAATATATGTATATTCACATATATTCACAACCAAATAATACAATCGTTGAACAACAACCCATTCGCCGCTAAAGTCTCGACTGTCACAATGACGGATCATTCAATAATTGGGTATTTGACAGGATGTCAAATGAGTTACTTTTAAAACGGAATTTTGTATGAAAATACTTGCTTGTGATGTCACATTTAAGAGCACTCTTTTTATGTTTCATCTATTTAAATATTGTATTAACTAGTAAATGTTTAAAAGAAATAGGTACATTTTCCGAAACATTTTGTAATTTTTGTTTTAATCGAGCATCTCAAATAATTTATTGTTGATAGTGTCAAATACCGTATTGTTAACATATGACACATAGATAGCTAGATTGACCAATAATTTAAGTGAAGCTGGAGGGATCACTTAGTAATACCAATTACTGCATAGTGAATAGGGCAGTCTTAGTCAAAGCAATTTGTACAACACAATGACAAACACCCGACTGCGTCCGTGTATCGCTTTGTCAAAGGTCAGGGACGCTAGTGATTATCGCTACGTGTCAATGTAAATCAACCTTTAAAATTCCTATAACTTTTACTTAGGGAAGATACCTAGTTAGGATAAGATAATATTTATTTCATCAAAAACAGGGATACACAGCTATGGTACAATAACATAATGTAAAGTACATTTTTGACATTAGGTTACAAGGCTTACACATAAATAATGAATTCCTGATGTCTAATCTAGGCTGGCCTGTTGTTTAGAGCACCAGTGTTTCTTCCAAAGTAATATTCTAAAAAAATACAATAGAGCATTATTATTATTCATTAATTGTTACGATCAATTTGACCTATGATGTGACATAGATAAAACTGTATATTAAATATTATTATATTCAAGGAGAAATGCTCCTTGTTATATTATAAGATTTAAATCATTCTGCAATTAATTATTATTTATGTTTAAATTAAATTTGTATTATTCATAGATTTTTAAATTAATATTTATGATTTGTTTTAAACTGTACTAACATGCATGTGAAAAGTGTGAGTGTGTAAACTGTGTATCTGTGAAATGTAGTGAGTGGGTGAAGGAATAATGTAGTGTGTGACGAATGTGGAATATTTAGTGCCATATAATGTAGTATTGTAATTTTAACTAATTATTCTCAATAGATCTTCAGTTTATGAGTTTAGAGAGTGAGAAGAAAGTTTTTGACCCACTTTTTACATTCATATTTTGTTAGTTCGGATATACTGTGTTGCTTACTGATCCCATTAGGTATATAAAAAGCGAATGTAAAAAGTGTTGAGAAAGCTAGTGTGTCAGCAATTTATTTTTAGCCGGGCGTTTTATGTAGGTACACTTTTTCCTATAGAATAAACCAGTTTACTTTCAGGGTTCCGTACTCAAAAGAAATCGTTACAGGATCACTTTTTTGTGTCTGTCGGTCCGTCTGTTAACACTCTTTATCTAAGAAAATCGTATCAGTTAACAATATATGAAGTACTAAAAACTGGATTCGTTTATTGTCGAAACATAAAAAAAATATTTCTTTTATAAACGCGTTAAAAAAATACGGCTGCTTATTACATAATACACTCGCAAGGGATTAAAACCTGAAATTTTTTCACGAAATTTGTTAAGAGAATGGTTTTATGACACAAGTTACTGCCTCTTTAGTCTACCTGTTAAGGCGCTTAGTTACCAAAACAGAGGCAGTTGGTTCGATTTCCACTGGGGTCCGCCGCATTCGTACAAATAGCCTCAGTTTGGGTGTGTTTTCACGTTTGTGATGTCCTTGCCTGGTTACCGTAGCACGGGGTATCCTAGTTTGGGACCAGGACAAGATTGTGTGGAAGTAATTATTATTATTAAGGGCGTCCAGGGGGTAGCACGAGCGCCACTGAGGAAAAAAGATCATAACTTTTTTTACAGATCGAATTTGCAAAACTAATTTTTCGTTTACGGTACCTACTAAAGTTTTGTTAGATTGGTCGTTCAAAAATATTGTAGGTAGAGGAAGACTGTTTTGTAATTTTGTCTTCCGTTTGCGAAGTAATCAGCTTTGAAGCGCAAAATTTAGGGCGCCCCCACTCTCCTGGCTTAACTGGTGATTGTAGAAACGTGAAAAAATTCAGGATAGTAGCATATGTCTAAAATGAAATTAAAATAAAACTTAAAGGCTAAGTAGTCTTTACATGTTAATGAGTAATATGGGATTAACTTATAAAAGGAAACTATGTAGTTTGTTCTATAGAAAATATAAAACACATATTTTTACGGAACCTTACGCTACGCTTGGCTCGACATGCGCTTTTTATTAAGATTATTTATAGTGGGTTGTTAAGAAGCTTTAGTCCTACCTGCACTCGTCTGGTTCTTTAGCTCTTCAATAATAATAAAATTATATTACTATTATATAATAAGGTATTTATATAAAAATTGTCACCCACTTTATAAACCTATTTCTTGCTTTCGCTAGAGCTACCATCAAATCGTTGTAAGTACGTTATTTTCGCTATTTCAGAGTCGATCCTCTTATAAAATAGGTTGCACCCTTAGATGAAAACCTCACTAAGTCGAAATAGTAGTGACAATTTATTTGGCAATTTTTCCGACTTTCTGACGTTATACCGGACCGGACAATATAACTCCCATACGATACTTTCAACTTGAAGGAGACGTTTTGGGAGGTATATAGTCCGGTCCGGTATAAGGTCAGGAAGTCGAAAAAGTAGCTAAATAAATTGTCACATATTATTTCGACTTAGTGGGGTTTTCAGCTAGGGGTGCGATATTAGTATTGATAAATTAGATTACTACGTCAAGTTCTATCTAATTGTTCTCTAACGCTCACGAATATACAATCGTGTTACGGATACGGTATAGATGTGTAGATATACGGAAGCCTTTACAAGGACAATTCCTGTGAGAGCGTCCGTGGGATGCGATTAACAACATAACGGCATACAATTACCATTCTCTCTATCTGCTTCACATGCCAACTAATAATGTATGATGTAATTTACGACATTGTTGCAAATTAAAACAACTAACACGTTGCTTCTAAAATTTCCTTCTAACTTTTCCCATTATTTCTTACGCATTGCTTAGATTGTCCACAGAACTACCAACACGTTGCTTCTAAAATTTCCTTCTAACTTTTCTTTTTATTTCTTACGCATTGCTTAGATTGTCCACATAACTCAGGTTTTTTAAAATGTACAGCATAAAATGTATCCATGATATTTAAGTTTTTAAATCAAATTTATGGTTCATAAAATATCGGCTATATTTTGAATTTGAAAGCAATCACCGGAGTTAAACATTTTTTCCCTTCAATCAATCTAATCTCTAGTTCTTTCTATTATAACCCCGTAGATGCTCTTTCTAGAGCGTCATTATAATTTGTGATGTTTTATTTGCATCCGATGTAATCCATCGTAAAACAGAATTTCCCGATGTCGCCCGATCCGCTGTTGGACAACGAAAGTTATTTGATGTGGTTTATTTCTAATGAAAACTTGGTTGACACGAGTTCCCTTTTGATTAACTGGAATTGAATAGAATTCGGTACAATATACTCAAGCAATCTTTTGGAGCTGTGAAAAAGTCAAACTTCTAAGTCAGCAATCTAAGTAATCATTACTTCTTAGTAATTATATTATGATACGGACATTTGTGGTTCATATCTTGCCATTTGTAAGGGAAACAAACTCTATAGATTATTTCTCACTGACCTAGAGTGAATTTGGCAAAAAAGAATATCCCCAAAGAACAAAATTTGCACAATTTTGAAAGTTTGTACGGAACAAACTTACTCGGTTCGCCAGTCCAACTCGTACTTGGCCGGCTTTTTGACTTGATTTTTTAATCCCATGAATTAGGTTAAGATATTCTATTAAATTGCTAGAAAGTAACTTGCTTGGCAATCGTCTGACTTCTCATAGTGCTCCGTATTTGTAAGTTATACATAAATTATAACAGGCAATTGTCAACTGCTACGCGAGCAAATAAATTGCGGACCGACGCAACAAAATAAATATGCTATTTTTCACAGGAAGTGACCCGTGCACGCGGGAAATGGGGGCCAAGGCAACGGGCGCGCTAAGCCCGACCCGGAATATTAACGCGATTTCGGACTCCTTAGTGAAGGATCATGTATTATAGACGAGGCGGGAAATTAAAAGCAAATTGAGCGAGTCTCTGGCCGGTCGCGCGCGTATCCGCCATTATTTATCACTCAGTTCGTATCCGTACACTCGAGTGCGCAATCACGGATATGTGCCCGTGCGCTGATTTATGGAGGCACGTTCGGAAAGAGACGCGAGGCGCGCCCGGTTGCGGCGTGATGACCCGTGGAACGCGGCCAGCTGCAGCCTTGCCGCTAGCTTCATTACGCTTTTTGGCGCCTATAAAATATCTTTCCGAGAAGTAGGCTCTACATCTATGTAGGTATAGAACGCCTACCATTCGAAATTAGATATTTAGTACAGGTAAAGTAAGCCTAAAAATTCCAGTTTGGAGGCGAATTATGTACATCAATGAAACTTTGTTTGCAACTTTATCTTGGTAGGAGAAATGAGGATCTGCAGAGTCCTAACAAAATTTAGGGATCCTACCCCGGATTAGGGGGTTGGGGGGAAATGTTAAAAAACAAACTAGGCGATAGAAGTATCATTTTCTATAATTTTTTTTGCGCTGGATCGAATGAGACCGTACTCAAACTCCTCCTAGGATCAATATTTTGCGAGATATGAATATGAAAACGTTTATATTATAACATTATTATATTTGCTCCAACTCGGACTTGGACAAAGGCATGGCCCTTGTTGAGATCGATGACGATGATTTCGGAGAAGATGAAGAATCAATTTAACATTAATAATTAAACATGTTCATAGTTAATACATACTGTACCTAGCTACATGTAAAAGTAATAAAAACAAAAACCCTTCATATCTCCCAAAATATTAGTCATATAAGCTTAGGTAAGGTCTCATTTGATTCAGCGCAAAAAATACACAGAAATTGACACTTCACTTCCCTAGTTTGTTAAATGTGCATTTTTAAAAACTCCCCCCTGACCATACCCCCTGGGAGGGGGTAGGACCCCTAAATTTTGTTAGGCTCTGCAGATTCTCATTTCTACTACTAAGATGAAGTTATAAACAAAGTTTCAATGATGTACATAATTTGCCTCCAAAAATATGTTATTTTTCTGTATTAATTAGATAAATCGTAAAGAGCGCGCTCAGGTGTTGCGTCTCTACCATAGTGACCCCAAGAAAGAATTCCAAGAGTTTTACTTCTCTGACCGTATAAAAGTCTAAGTAAATTATTCAGTAGGATGATGTTACTATTTCACAAAACGTATCTGCAGGAAATAAAACTTTGTCATTAAACTAAAGTGTTTTTTAATTCGGTGCACAAGAAAAATACTGTCACTTTGATGTGCCAGTGTCGTAAAATATTTCACACAACCCGATACTTTAGTTGACGTACTCATGTGGACATCAAAACATTTATATTTTGAGACGAAAGCTTTAAATATTATGAAATCAATCGAGCGATGTCTTATTCTATAGCTACTAAATGTGTGGAAGCGGGTTGATTGTTGGATATTGTATGGAAAAAAAAAATCGCATATAGTATTAACATTAACGGCGTCGTAAACAAAAGTAAAAAGATATTTTAATTTGTAAAACAGTAATCTCTTTCACATCTTGCATTTCTCACGTGGACTCGAAAAACTAGCCAAAGTTGTCGAAATCACAACAAAAAACGCGAAACAACATACGCGGAGACAAGAAAAAAGAGAACGTTCGAAAATAAATTAAAGGAAAAAAGAAGTTTATTTATTAACAATGTATGTGCCTGTATGTGAATGTTTTTATGTTTATAATTATGGACATTATTAATAATTAATCATTCATTAGAATTATTTATTTAATTTATTATTTTCATGAACTAATTCACCTCACACCCAAGGTTATCTACATCCAAGTGTTGCCAATACGTAAAAACTAATAATCCCATTTCACTTCCAAATAAAAATTGTGTGAGCTACGTTACTGTTTTTTAAATAATAATTTTCTTTTTTGAGTAACTAAATATTATTATTGTCTTTGAGGAAATTCTGTGGTCACACGAGTATAATTTTATACAGAAAAAAAATATCTGCCGAGTAGAACGATATACGTACATACGTATATCTTATAAGGTAAGACTGCCTTATTTTTGCATCGAATTTAAAAACAGTTTTGTTTTTGTACCTAGTTGGAAAAATCCTGAACACGAGGTCCACAAAAATAACACTCTGCGTCATAGTTCTGTTCAATGACTAAAGAGGGAACAAGGGCGAAATTATTTTTTTATCTAACAAAAGAAAGTAAAACGCCCGAAGTTGTGAGTTAATTTATTTGGAAGTTGTTTGCCAGTAATTTGTTGCGGCCGCGTGCCTCGGGAGGCCCCGCTCGCCCCACCCCGCCCTCCCCGCCCCGCGGCCGCCGCCGGCGCACGCTGGCAGCCCAACTTTTTCGTGTTTCCAAATTTCACTCGGCTACTTTATAAATCGTGTTGGTTTTGCTGTAACCATTGTCAACGCGTATCGCCACGTGCAGGCACAGATGCTATACAACGATTCCAATCGTTGCAAACTCTTTAATTAAACCTTTCCAAGCCATTCATACGTACCCTGGGTCCTCTGTTATAAATCATTGTCATTCTAGGAATACTTATATAATTTTGTGGCTCGAAGAATCGCGCATTCGCCGACAATAGGTAATACCCGTGAAATACAAAATATATGCCGGGATAAAGAGACTTGTATAGCATCAAGACGTCGCTCGCACGATATTCGTAATTTTCCTCTTGAATGTGTTCCCATCATCAGCGAACGAAGAAATTTAAGGGGAATATAAATTCGTTATTTACCGGCCCATCTCACCGTGAAGGTGAGACGTCGATGTACTTGATCTACATAACATTTTGAACTTTACTGGTTTCTCATAGAAATAAAATATTATAATATTTAGTATTTATTTATCATTTCATTACATAAACATATGTCTGTTTCCGCGAGAGGTATGTAGCGATTAGGATATGACACTTTCCAGGATACTGACAGACCTCTTTCGCTTTATCAACATTTATTAGTCGTTGGACATATGTCCAGCAGTGGACTAATATAGCCTGATGATGATGATGATTAGTCGTTGGATGCACGCAGGCCATTACCCGCGGAAAATAAAAAGGCATTTCTGTCCGTTTCTCAGTCCATCAGTCCTTCTGTTTGTCTGTATCTCATAAGCCGTAGCTAGACAGTGCAAATTTTCACAGATTATGTATTTCTGTTGCCGCTAAAATAACATAAACATGTACATACAGACATATATGTGCCTGTAAATGATGTTGTTTGTTATGGTTATGGTTACGCAAACATACATTGCTTCTAGCCGCACACTAGGATACCCTGTGTCGTCAACAAATACTAAAAACAGAATAAAATATATATTTTAAAGGGGGTCCTATACAACAAACGCAATTTTTTTGCCATTTTTTAATCGATATTAACATAGTGTGTGGTGGAGTATGGCCTACTTATACCTCCCTCAGGGAAGAGACCCGTGCCCCTCGGTGGGACATAATGGGTTGATGATGATGATGGTGTATACGTAAGGTACGGCACCCTTCGTGCGAGAGTCCGACTCCCACTTGGCTGTTTTTGCAATTTGTAAAATTATTTGTTGCTGCGACCGCGTCAAATGTGAGTAATCGATAGTAAATTCCTTAATATACTCGCTGTCAGTCAATGAAATTTTAAACTGAACCATCATGCCAGACTGGAGTACATACCGGTCGACACAGCGCTGCACAGCAAATTAACGCCTCATTTCAGTTGCAAAGTCGCTCGTAACTTAACTAAGCTAGAGTACTAGGTTGTTAATGTTGATGTGCTGTCGACTGTACCATATTTATAAATTATTACTCACAGATATCTGGTTTCTGCCCAACACTGTAATTTTTATGTACCTACGTATTTATTGATGAAAATGAATAGGTGCGATGTTTAAAAAGAATAGAAAGCTTTATTTATTCATTCAGCTTTCTATTCTTTTTAAACATCGTAGAATAGAACGTTTCATGTTCTTTAGGGTTCCGTAGCAAAAAAAGGACTATAGGTACATTATTTATACTTTTTTTATGATCTGTGTAGTTTATTCTTTCGGGTAGGTATTAATGCAAATCCTTTAATGATCTTATATTTGTTTTGCTCAAAGGTATTATTACACTATATATGACTGCCCCTTAAAATATTTGCGCTTCATTTGTTAGGAATATTCAATCTCTACCTCAATGCTATGTAATGTCCTTGAGGTTCTTGTACTCGGATTCTTCTGCGGTTGTCCTCATTCCTGCTTCGATCACGCATGACACTCCTAGCATAGCTCTCCCCATGGCCCCTTGGGCGACCGGGCCTTCTTACGAAGTCCATAGTCAGCGACTAGGTCACATAGTCGTAACATAATGGGCTAGTTGCCCTAAAAAATGTAATTAGTCCGTGTTTTAGATTATTCAAAAATAAGGGACACGTATTTTTTTATTTGTAAATTAGCACGGAGTGACGTCACACGTAACTTTGATGGGCTATATCTTTGTTATTTTTTGTTTAATCGAAAAAAGAAAAAATACGTGTCCAATATTTTTTTATAATCTAAAATACGGACTAAATAGAATTTAATTATTTTGACCCTGGAAACTACCCTAATCTGCCAGATAGCAAAGCAGAGACCGATAAAACCACTAGAACTTAATATGTTGGAAAATGAAAAAGACAACGCATAAAATCTTTCAAAAGCCATAAACTCAAATTTTTTTGTTAATTACAAAGTCTAAGTCTGCGTTTTATTAATTGCGCATTTGGGTTGGGGATACCTCTGTATACAAAATTATATTAGAGTTCTAAATAACTGTCTACTATCAAGAAAACTATACAAAGTGTTCTTTATTCTATTCGTCGACATCCTAGATTTTAAGACGGTTAACATTCTATTGGAAAATAAGCTAGAAAAAAATAAATTGCAAATCACCATGGTACGAATGGCTCCGTAAAACTTTCACAGAACACTTTTTGTCAACGACGTAGTTCGTTCAATTTTTAAATTTGTTTACTTACTTTGCAACAAAAGGAACGAGAGCGAGGAAATAAGAGATTCGTTCCGAGTTGGAACTAGAGGCGCGCGATTTATTCGCCGCCGCGAGCGCCCGCATTGATAAATTTAACCAATAAAGGAAAACAAAATGTCCACAAGAGAAATTATTGCTGTTTTTTGTAATTTACCTTTGCCTATAGTTACCGGCTCTGCCTTTTTATTTGCCTTCACTCTGACAACTTTAGGCTTTATTAATTTTGCAGCAGGTAACCTACGGCCCTCTCGCAAGGACGAAATGTAATTCAATGCGGATTTATTGCGATCCAACTTAAACATGCCTTTCTTATAGCGTGTCAGATAAAGAAAAGCCACTTTGAATAATTATAAGCGTGTAAATGAAAAAACTGTTCAAACGTGCCAACCATAATTAAGTTTGAATGCAAATTAGTTCGGTTTGACATTTAACCCCAACTTGGTATACGTTCGTTCCCCATTTGTGTAAACACGAACACAAACGGCGAAAACTTAAGTGAGACATAGCACTTGGAATGCGTCTAGTATAGTAGTGTATGCCTCTACTGTGTAACCGTCGAGAGATACAGCGCCGTCTCACATTCCACCACCTGCATGACATTATAGTCGGCTTTAGCAAGTGTGTTCTGGCAATTGTTCGTGTATAATATATTCATGAATAATGTGACACACCTTCCTAACGGGGGCCGGGAGGAACCACGCTTATGTGCTATACAAACGCAAGGTACAGACTATGGGATCAAATCCCTGAAGACTTCTACCGAAAAATTAAAGTTCAATAGAAGTCTATGGCGCTAGCTCGAGTTGCCTCACCTCGGTAAACCTGCTTCAATGAAACCAGATATGTTTGTTTACATATAATAAGCTCACGCCTGTGTCCCAGAGGGGGAGGCAGATACCAGGGACTGCCACTTGCCACGATCCTGACAGATCACTTTCGCTTCGTCGACATTCATTAAGTAGTCGTTGCATGCAGGCACGCCGGTTTTGGGTACTTTTTATCTTCGCCTTTGCATGTTTATTTATTTTATTTTTATTTATTTAATAGACACAGCCAACAGCTGATATTATGATGATAGGTTAAAAATATTACACATACACAAAGCTTAAAATCTAGCCTGACTACAAATTCCAAGCGTGGAACAAAACTCTCGACTGACAGTTAGGTACTTATAAAACCAAATTATTATTCGACTTATAAACTAAAATAAGATCCGTTATTGAATCATCACATTTGGTATAGTTCAATCTTATTAGAGTATGGAAAAAACACCATATAAAATTTTCAACAAAACAAAAATAATATGCTGTAATAGATTTAGGCTGACTTGCACCATCGACTAAAATCCATTTTACTTTAAGTTAAACAGAATTTTGACAGTTCCGCCATACACCATCTGTCAAAATTCTATTAAATTTAACGCTAACGTTTTGTATCTTTTACCTCATTCTGTCCATGCAATAAACGAACACCTTATCGCCACTCAGAAAGACAGTCGCGTTAAGAGGCGTGATTACCCTAATGGTCTTTGGTCTCCTCAAAGCAACTTTGGAAGGTATAGAAGTCAGAGTGACTGGGTCTCCGCTATTGCGAGCGGCAGGAGGCCGCGAGCTTTGAGAGTCGTAAATATTCAGGGTCCACAACCGACGCTCCACGATACATCAAAGTCGCGCCGACTCGCGCACACCAGCGCTAATATTATTCAAATATCTGTCACTTAACGTCGGATGGGTGATAGTCGAAATATGACGTAACGGTTAACCCGAAAACTTGTTTTAATAGTTTGAAAGGGCTGTTTCCTACTAGACATTTTAGATAATTGCTTACTGGTCTGAGTATAATGTTTTGCCATCCACATGATTCATGTTCGTAACTCATGTGAAGCTGTTTTTGCCATCTAAAAGTGGTTAGTATAGTATTGTCTTCATTGGCATAATTTATTTGTTTGTGCGGGAATACTATGTTAAATCTATCCATATTCTAACGATAGATATATAAGTAGGATTTGTTCAACTTTATTTTGTAATTCTGTTTTTTTAAACCATTTATAAAGATGAACAGTCTTATTTCAAACACATGATTCCTTTAAACACTCTTCACGTACCACCTTGTGGTAAAGGGGAAGACGTAACAATAGAATATTGTAAATGCGAAGTGGCTCTGTAATCTGTATGTTATTCCTATCTACTTATTATTTTGTTTGTCACGTTTTTACTCCCAAATTACCGAACCAATATCATTGAATTTGGAGGTAAAAGATTGTCAGGATCCTGAGAAAGAATAGGTTACTTTTTATTTAAATCCCAAGCAAACAAAGTCGCGGGTATAACTAGTCTAAACTAGGATATAAATAAAAATTTATTGCTAACGAACGTTAGTCTCGCTAAAACTCGAGAACGGCTGGGCCGATTTACCTAATTTTTAGTTTTTTATATTTGTAGAACTCCAGGAAATGTTTAAATGGTGAAAAAATATGGAAAAATTTCGAAAACTTGGGCGATACGAAGTTTGCCGGGACAGCTAGTATTTTATGAAAAATCGATTTCTTCATCAACCGCATTTAAAGATTGTTTGTTATAAAAGTATCATTTTTGCAAATAAATACAATACGATACATTTTTAATAGTTTTTAGTTGAAAATTAATAACAACGGTACAAGATTTGCTGTCTATAACCTATTAAATTTACTAAGAGAACTCGAAAATCAATTAATGGCGAAACCGCAATACAAACACCGTCTCAAAGTTTGCTCCATACCGTTACTGCTAAATCACAACTCCTGAAAATAGGCAATTATGCTCCTCCTACGGGGTGATAACTTTGCGTGGATTCAATCAAATCAGTTAAATGTAGCTGTAAATTGGCCAGTTCCACTTGAGTGATATTGAGTAATGGCCGATCTGCAGATATTGATGGTCAGAGCCGAGCTCGGCTTTGACGTGTTGATTTGTAAATGGCCTCAAAAAGTTACAACACACCAAATTGCGGCTTTATTACAGATTTTAAGCCATTTGCAAGTGGTGACAATCGAAATTTAACATGATCCTTCTGTAGTTACAGTAAGAGCGTCACTTAGCAGCCTACAAAATTTTAATCAAGACGAGATCTTGTTGTCATCTTGGCTCGCCGCAGCTATCTAGCCGGAACAAGGATTTGTGTTCTCTTAAGTTGTCTAAAAGGCGAGGATAACAGGGTCACGTGCGCACGTCTGTCGTAACCCCTGGCCTCTTACATTTTATTACGAGCCATTACCTGAGATTAAGTCAGCATGCATCACTGATGTTTCATGTCGACGTCTCGCGCACAATGTCAGACGTTACTCCTAACTACGGAGAGACGGTGATTTTATTAATGCACGTCGTGCTTAAGGGGATCCACTGAGTCAAACTAGCACCGCCACCGAGGAAAAAAATATCTTTTTTTACAGAACGAATTTGCGAAAAGTGTTAACAATCTTTCAATCAGGTTAATAATGATTTTTAGAGCGCCAAAAAACGCCCGTTTTTCATATTTTCACGGTCTTGGGTTACGGGTTTTAAAAACGCCCGTGTTTTTCATATTTTCACGGCCTTGGGTTACTGGATTTAAAATCCAACCAACGGATCGAGGCAACGCATGGATGGACAGATAAAAATATTGCTGTATTCTAGTTATATCATGGAACACGCGATAGGTCTTGGATAAGCATTAGTTTGGAAGTTGACAGCCATTTTGAAAATGTAAACCATAGACACAAAACGCAAACAGATAGTGTCGAATAAAACTTCTCCCAAAAGCTTGGCGACACGCACACATTAACGTAACTTGCACATATTTTGCATTAATAATGCAAGACTGTTATTCGGCTAAGCCACACCACAAATAAGCTATGCTTGGCCACCAATTTGTCGCCTCACGTTGCAAGCTCGGACTGCGGTTCTATGTCTTATAATAATTCTAAACCTACGTATCGTATAGGCGGCTACTTGCGTCTTCACTCATCCGGCAGGTAGTGTTCCCAAGGGCACAGCCTGATGTCGATGCTTTATAGGCTAGCGGAACACGAGGAAACACGTGAAAGGTTTTAACAAAATGTTCGTGTACAAACTAAGGAAGTTCATAATATTTTTCTCTATGTTTGCATTCTGACGCTAAGTTGCATAGAATGAATTACTGCTAGAGCTAAATGCATTCTTACCGGGATGGTGCGAGGTGGCTGGAGACAGGGAGAGTTGGAAAGCAGGAGGGGAGACCTTTGCCCAGCAGTGGGACACACGAGAGGCTACGTAAATAAAAGGGGTAAAATATGATAGAGACGGTGGTACGACCTTACTACCTTTCTTCCGGGTAGCAGAAAGCTGCTACGAATAGGGAGGAGTGGAGAACAAAGGGCAGGCTCTTGCCCAGTAGTGAGACACAATCAGGCCTACATAAAAAAGTGTTAAAAACGTGATCAAAAATAACCGGGAAGTGGAATCGAATTAATTTGCCCCCGTCACTCAGGGAGATAGCTAATTCAGATAGGTACCGATTGTTCGGTAGGTTTCGATAGAAACAGCATGACTGGATTTAATTGGGTTATTTTCAGTTGAGTGGAGAAACATATGAAGTAGGCTAGAATGGAAATAATAAATTCTGGATAATGAATATTCGGAATTATTTAACACTAGACGAAAACCCAGATTCGTTTGGGTCATCATTTCTTATACTCGTATGCCGATATTTCATGAATAGATATTTCACATAAATCTTCTTTACCCAAAAAACTATCACGTCGCTGTATAAAAATCAAAGAACTTAGACCATAGAGGTCACAACGGAAAACGGAATACAAACCTTGCATTACATTGAGGATATTGACATGTTTACTTAGCAACGCCATTACATACATAGGCTGCTACTTATGTATGCGGAATCTGGGATTCCAATAATTTTAAACGCAATGTCTGACCTCCATGGTCAAATTCGTTCTTTTTTTAAATACTGGCCGCTAATATTTTTCTCTTATATACGTTAGTGTTTTGTTTTTGTTGGGTTTAAAATGTCATATCGCTGAAAAATGGAACTCACTCGTGAAAATATTCGTGCTATGATTTATTACGATTGTCGACATGGTTTAACGCAACAACAGTGCGTAGATCAATTAACTTCGACTTTTGGTGGTGAAGCTCCATCAAAAACGACTGTGTATCACTGGTTTAGTGAATTTAATCGCGGGCGCAGTTAGCTCACGGACGAAGTTAAAGAAGGTCGCCCGAAATCGGTGGTTGTGCCACAAAATATTGAAGCTGTGCGAAAACTAATAATGCAAGACCGCCATGTTACGTATCGCGAGATAGAGGCTATTCTGGGCATATGTATGACGAGCATTATGTACATGAACATTTGTCTGTAAAAAAAATTTGTTCGCGTTGGATCCCGCACAACTTAACTCAGGATCAAAAAGATGCTCGCGTCGAATGGTGCAAGAAAACCTTAAAAAAATTCAACTTAGGCGACTCAAAACCTGTTCAAAAACTCAAAATGAGCCGAACCCTACGAAAGTGGCTCGTGCAAAAAGCACTGTAAAGCAAATGGTGGCCTGCTTTTTTGGTATTAATGGCCATGTGGCTACAATACCACTGGAGAATCGCAGAACGGTTAATTCGGAGTGGTACACGACCATTTGTTTGCAGGAAGTATTTGAAGAAATACGCCAAAACAAACAGAGACGCAGAATCATACTTCACCATGACAATGCCAGCTGTCATACATCTCAGAAAACAACTACATTTTTGGATGGTCAAAAAATAGAATTGATGGGTCATCCACCGTACAGCCCTGATTTGGCTCCCAATGATTTCTATTTATTCCCAAATGTAAAGAATAAATTACGTGGTCAACGATATTCGACCCGTGAAGATGCCGTAGATGCGTTCAAACAGCACGTTTTGAAGATACCTCAATCAGAGTGGAAAAAGTGTTTTACAAATTGGTTTCATCGAATGCAAAAGTGCATCGATCATAGTGGAGAATAATTTGAAAAACAATAAAAGCATATTTAGCCATATACATTTGTTTATTTTTTCTATTCCACATACATAAGTAGCAGCCCTCGTAGCAATTAATTAATTCAGTTTTATATTGAAAATACTCGATAATCCGAATTTTCCGCCTATAAGTTGTCGACTTGGATCGACAATTTTTTTACGTTCTTAATTTGATGTGCATTTCATTCGAGCCTAGAGTAGACTAGTACGAAATTATTAATATAGATGGGCCGTTTCGGAAAGAGGTCCGTTGGTTCGTTAGTGCGTATTTATAATAACTTTTTTCTATGAGTTTCTCTCAGATTTATACAGGGTTCGCATGCCTGAATAAAAAAAAAATATCGAATCAAATAACACATGTTCCCATACCGGGCAGCAACGTCTACTTAAGTAGGTATCTACTTACTTTGTTTCTGCTCAAAATTGACCGCAATGAATGGTGTGCATTAGAAGACCAACACTAAGCATTGGGTGGCTATATTTTTTAAATTTATCTATAGGTACACAATGCTAAGTGTAGGATTCTTCCAATGCAATGCTAATAATAATAACAATAGCTTCCACACTACACAACTATCCAGGTCCCAAACTAGGATACCCTGTGCTATGGATGCATAGCACATGATCATGAAACATGAACATGACCGAACATGAAAATACATCGATATTGAAGAAGATCATCTTCTGCTGAAGTTCCATTTTTCCCTAAAAATGCTGTTGCACGTTAGTAAAACCGTTACAGCTCGTAATAAACACGCAAAGTAACGATACCGCCTCCTGCCGCAGGCGTAGAGTACCAGTTGCGACAACGTGTGAAAATATATATTATAATTTAATCTACAATGCTTGGTATCGCGGTGGGTACAGATGCGCTAGGTGTAAAGACACGTCGTCGTAATATAACTCTGAGCGCGGGCGTTAATGAACGTGTATTTTGTTTCATCTGCCGTCTCTGAAACGCAAAACGCCGGATGTAAAATCAACATTTCATTTGCCTTGAGCACTTCGCGCGGACTCGCTGTTCCCTTTTCCATTTTCACTCGGCTAAATAAAGTAATGTCACACGGCGCACGTGAATGACACATCGCTATTCAATAGCGTATTTCTACGCCACAATGTTGCCTGGGGAACGAAATACAGTTTTTTTGTCAGTTTAACAAAAGCTAGACGCGGCTTAATGTAACTTGCGCCGAATCACTGGATATCAAATCTAAGTATGTTATTCAAACTAATCCAGGGAAAAACAAATAATTCATCATCATGAAAATTTTTATCACAAGCCTGTTATTCAAGTTTTATTTTTGTCAATGTTTTTATTGCGCAATAGTGTCACAAACAAACATCTGATCGACGACAGCAGTACAATTTGTCTATGCTATTTGCTTTTGCACATATTTACTGGTTAGGGCTTACTCATGGATAAACATGCATAGTGCTAACGCTGCCTATGCATAGTTCATAGGCAGCGTTAGCGCAAGCCGACTTTATAGATACTTTGATTGGCGTAATGCGTTTTGCTTCGCACGTGAGAGCTTTTTTTAAGCATATATAAACAGCTTAGTATGAGGAAGTATCAGGCGTATCGCGAAGAAGTTGAGAAAAATTGCCTGCGCACGTGTTACGGAAAGCCGTTCGATGTATCAGAAGCACGTATCCAATAGAACCGCGACAGACATGTTGCGTGACGTTATTTTCTACACCCTTGAGGCTCATAAATTCTAAGCTTTTAAATTAAAAAGATAAATTGCGCTAAGCACGATATTACTAGATACACCTATAGCTACCTAAGTAGTAATAGTAGATAAAAAAGATTTGTGAAGCAATTTCGAAAACTAATTGATGAAACAGTCTGAGTGCTTTCCGAGATTCAAAATATGTTACAATTATACCTAAATAACTATTACTAAAATAAATTAACATAAGCTTACAATATAAACCCGCTACAAAGGCTAAGAGTAGTTTAAATTCATGAACTCGAAGAACGAGTTAGTAAATACGCGTATCAAATTCAACCTCTAGATAATAAACATACCTACTAATGCTGCCAAATGAGTGGAATTCGTAATGCGGTTTTTATTTTCCAAAGCCGAAATGTATTCCTCTCAAGCCTAGAGGATCGCCTACAGGATATTCAGTTTATGTTTCGCTACAGACATTTCCTTTGTGAATCTTCAATTATGCATGAGTCATTAGCATTTCAATTTCGACCAAATATATCTGTTTTTAATAAAACAAAAAAATATATACATATATTGTCTTGGGACCTGGGCTTTTTGCATCGTGATTATTCTCGCTTACCAACTACCTTAATAAAGTATTTATGGCTAGCAGATTAAGTATCTTAGTTATTCTAAGCAAAAAATCGGCACGCGCAGTGTAGGTCTCAGTAAAAATATGGGTCTCAACCTGCTTTAGAGCACTAACAACTTCATCAAAGTAACTTTTAATGGAATTTGTACGAAGATTCCTTTTATTAAGTCGCCTTCACTCGTTAACTTGTAAAGCTTACTTAGAGATAGTTTTCCTTTTAACTTAAAAATAAAATAAAATAAATATATAAATAAACTCACGCCTGTTATCCCTGAGGGGTAGGCAGAGGCACCAGTCACTACAACTGGGCCACGTTTTGCCGAGTTTATTAGATCCCTTTTAACTTAATTATATTTTTTCACGTTTCTACGTTCAAGGCGGTCAGCGAAAATTTAGATTTCGCGACGATCCGCGTGTTTAATCAGCGGGGGCAGCGGCGGGCGCGCGGGGAGGCGCACGCGGTGCAGACAGAAGCGAGTACAATAGGCAACAAATCCAGCTACCGTTCTCCGAATTTTGATGCTATTATTATAACCACTACCATGTTGCATAGGAAGATTAGCTTGACAGTTGGCTTCTAGTTCTAATAGGTGTACATCGAATAAAGGTGGGTCACCTAACAATCATTTATTAGAATATATAGGTATATACCTTGGTATGAAATCATTTAGGTATCCAAGTTATAAAAAAACAAAAGCCAAGTAATGTTAGTGCCGTATAAGGTTTTATTTCAAGTGCCGTGGAGTGTCGGTTAAGAATAGCACTCCCCCATATCTTCTCGTGGGTGTCGTAAAAGGCGACTAAGAGAATACCCGTGCATATTATTACCCAGCACATACGGGTCGTGCCGGTGTCGGGCAGCAGCGACATCGGCACGTATACGGTCTGCGATTGCCAACCCGCCTGCTCAGCGTGGCAATTACGAGCAAATCATTCCATGAAAAGCCAGAACGGACCACGGCCCCCAGTTCCCGGTCGCCCTGCTATTCCTGATCAAGGCGGCGGTCACGGTAACGGCAGGGTAGGGGGTGCGAAGAATCCCCGGGTTACGAAAGGCTGCCAAAAACAACTGACCTTGGCGACGTATAACGGACGCACATTACGGCTGGACGAGCACCTGGCACAACTGGAAGTCGAACTCGAGAAGGTAAAGTGGGATGTTCTTGGGTTATCTGAAGTCCGAAGAGAGGGGGAGGACACCGTAACCCTTGAATCAGGCCACCTGCTGTACTTTCGAGAGGGAGACCAGCTATCTCAGGGTGGCGTAGAGTTCCTGGTAAATAGAGCTCTCTGTGACAACGTTGTAGAAGTGTCAAGTGTGTCGAGCAGGGTTGCGTACCTCGTCATTAAGCTAACCGAGAGGTATAACCTCAAGGTTGTGCAGGTTTACGCACCGACCTCGACGCACTCGGACGATGAAGTGGAAGATATGTTCGACATATCAAAGGCCTTACACTCCACCACCAAGGCCCACTACAACGTTGTCATGGGAGACTTCAACGCCAAAGTGGGAGTACAAAATTGCAACGAATCGGTAGTAGGATCCCATGGTTATGGAAACAGGAATCATAGGGGGCAAATGCTAGTCAACTTCCTCGAAAGGGAGGGGTTATTCTTGATGAATTCATTCTTCAAGAAAAAGCCCCAAAGGAAGTGGACATGGCAGAGCCCCGACACTATGACAAAAAATGAGATCGATTTCATCATAACGGACAAGAAGCGTATATTCAGAGACGTCTCAGTGATCAATAGGTTTAATACCGGAAGCGATCACCGACTTGTGCGAGGCTCTCTGAATATTAATTTTAAGCTCGAACGTGTCCGTTTAATGAAATCCAGGCTCCGACCAAACCTGCACCAAACTATAGTGGGATCTGAAAAGTTCCAGTCTAACCTGGAGAACCGATTCGCTGCCGTGGAAACCACAAATGACGTTGACATTGACCAGGCCCTCGAGAATGTAGTCGGAATCCTCAGGGAGGAAGGCATGAGATTTTGCGCAATGCGGCATAAAGGCACGAAGTCGAAATTTTCAGAAGAAACACTCAAGTTTATGGAGGAACGACGTGAACGCCCACCAGTCACTGCGTCAGAAAGGCATGCTCTAAACAGCAGAATTGGCAAACTAGTTCGACGCGATCTGCGATGCTCCAACACTCGTTCAATAGAACGAGCAATCGAGCAAAATCGGGGATCGAAAGTGTTTGTTCAATCTCTTGGGAGAAGCCATCTGACAAAGTTGACCACCACGGATGGAGTGGTTGTTTCCTCCATACCAGAGGTTCTTTCGGAAGTTGAAAACTTCTACGGCCAGCTGTACGCTGCGCATGCATCTCGGCCTGATCCCGACAATGAGGATTCCAGAGCTACATTGACACGCCACTATACTGAAGACTTGCCAGAAGTCAGCCTAGACGAAATCGCGATGGCTCTTAAACAGCTTAAAAATGGAAAAGCCCCTGGAGAGGACGGTATTACAACTGAGCTCTTGAAGTCCGGCGGTAAACCCGTAATGAGGGAGCTCCAGAAGATCTTTAATGCTGTCCTCTTTGATGGGAGAACTCCGGAGGCGTGGAGTAAGTGTGTTGTCGTGTTGTTCTTCAAAAAGGGTGATAAAACCCTTTTGAAGAACTACCGACCCATTTCACTCTTAAGCCACGTCTACAAGCTGTTTTCAAGAGTCATCACGAACCGTCTTGCGAGGAAACTCGATGAGTTTCAGCCACCTGAGCAGGCCGGCTTTCGATCGGGTTACGGCACCATAGACCACATTCACACAGTGCGGCAGATTATACAGAAGACCGAAGAGTATAATCGGCCCCTGTGCTTAGCGTTTGTGGACTATGAAAAAGCCTTTGACTCGGTCGAAACCTGGTCTGTTCTGGAATCTTTGCAGCGATGCCAAGTCGACTGGCGATACATCCAAGTGTTGAAAGGTCTATACGACGCCGCTACTATGGCCGTCCAAATCCAGAACCGGCAATCTGAACCTATCCCCATACATCGTGGTGTGAGACAAGGGGATGTTATTTCCCCCAAATTGTTTACAAATGCTATGGAGGATATGTTTAAGACGCTGGACTGGAAGGGGTACGGCATTAATATTAGCGGCGAGTACCTTTCACACTTGCGATTTGCAGACGATATCGTCATCATGGCGGAAACGCTGCAAGATCTGCAACATATGCTGAGTAGCCTAGCTGATTCTTCCCAACGCATTGGTCTCCGGATGAACTTGGATAAAACCAAGATTATGTTCAATGAACATGTAAATCCGGAGCCAATTGCAGTTCAAGGCAGCATTCTCGAAGTCGTTAAGGAGTATGTTTACCTCGGGCAAACCATGCAATTAAGTAAAAACAACTTCGAGAAAGAGGCTAATAGAAGAATACAGCTGGGCTGGGCAGCATATGTTAAACTACGTCGAGTCTTCACATCGCCAATCCCACAGTGTCTAAAGACGAAAGTCTTCAACCAGTGCGTCCTACCCGTCATGACATACGGTGCCGAAACGTGGACACTCACGGTGGGGCTGATCCACAAATTTAAAGTCGCTCAGCGTGCTATAGAAAGGGCTATGCTCGGGGTTTCTCTGAAAGATCGAATTCGAAACGAAGTCATCCGACAGAGAACCAAAGTCACCGACATAGCCCACCGAATTAGCATGCTGAAGTGGCAGTGGGCCGGCCATATCACCCGAAGAACTGATAACCGATGGGGTAGAAGAGTTCTTGAGTGGAGACCGCAGATCGGTAAACGTAGTGTAGGACGTCCTCAGACTCGGTGGAGCGATGATCTTCGCAGGGCGGCTGGCAAGAGCTGGATGAGAGTAGCCGAGGACCGTGCTCAGTGGCGTGTAATGGGAGAGGCCTATGTCCAGCAGTGGACAACCGTAGGCCGATGATGATGATGATGAAGGTTTTATTTCGCTTTATTTTATCTTTATGAATTTACATGATACAAAACATAGTATACTTATCTATGTATTTGTAATATTGTAGGTAGGTACATTTTGAAAAATTGAAAATAGGGCAAACGAGAACGTTAGGAATTATTGGAAGTAAATTATAAAAAGTCAACATACGTAAATACGTATGTTGACTTTTTAATACTAGGGTAAACGACCCAATTATTGAACCCGTCTGCAATTTGTATACAAACAACATTTGGGTACCTATTACATAAAACCAAATATGTTTGTAGGCAAAATAAAAAAAAATGATGAAAGTAGGCATTAGCAGTCCTTTACTCAGAATCCGACCTTAACCGAGTGAAGGTTAGTAGCCAGCTACAATTAAATAAAAGAAGTGTTATAATTTTTTTAATGAATTTTTATTTAGAAATAAACAGTTTTATGACTGATTCTAAATACTTCTTTTATTTGATTGTAGCTGACTAATAATATTAAAAAGGCAAAATAAAACAAAAATATTAAATTAGGTACATATTATGTACTAATTTAATATTTCATATACCGGGTGTCCCAAAACTCGACGTCAACCCGGAGCCGGGTGAAAAGGCAAGTCAAGCTGGTTGTCAGAAAAATATAAAAAAAAATCTAAGTTGTATGATTTCAAAATTATAGGCATTTTTTTAAAATCGCAAAATTACACACCCTGTGACAGTCTTTTTACTCCTGTTGCCACAAATCTTTACTTTTTCCAATTATTTTTTTTGCTGTGTAACCCTGAATAATGCTTCTCTAAACTGTAATCAAAATTTTGAAACCAGCTGCTCTAGCTTGCATAAAAAATAGGACTTATTTCCTAGAAAAACTTTCAAAATAAAAAATTGCCTAGTTTTAACTGACTGTATTGAAAAAAAAATCATACAACTTAGATTTTTTTTTATATTTTTCTGACAACCAGATTGACTTGCCTTTTCACCCGGCTCCGGGTTGACGTCGAGTTTTGGGACACCCGGTATAACTTCATATATTTTTTTTATTTTGCCTACGAACATATCGGGTCAAACAAAATAATATTTGTTATATTTATTTGCTTATTTTACGTTATAATGGCACAGAAGCAATTAAATACTAAAAAAACATCTCAACCAAAAAATTCAAATTTTAACATCCACCGTTTCGAAATGAATTTTTTTTTTAATCTGTTCACGGGTCATCGAGTAATCACTGACCATACAAAAAAAAAATTGATCCCGAAACGTAATAGTGGAAGCTTTCTAAATAAGTAAAAAGGTCGAAACAAAAAGTCGGACTGCGCATTGGAATTTGCTTGAGTTTTTTCGCAAAAAGTTATTAGACACAGTTCTTCGTCCATCCATTTAATTTGATTATCGAGGAGCGGCTGCCAGTTTCAATTTCAAATTCAGCTTCTGTTACACTCTGTGGTACATTGAATCAATCTTCTGTATTCACTAAGCTAAAAAATAACAAATAAAAATTAATTCGTATAACAATACCTGAGTTATCTAGGTATCAGCATAAGTATCTGTAACGAAATACTTTTGCACATATCCAGAAAACCGATTATTTGTGACAAAAAGTGAATTTATCGATATGTCAAGCACAAAAAGTCTAATTTTGTAAGAGAAGTACTTAAATTGTTTTGCTATTATAAAATTTGGTGAGCCACAAAAAACAGCATTTAAATAATTTGGTCTGGATACAAGATTTTGTTTGCAATAAAAAAAACAGACAGCAATCCTGGCTCCGCATGATAATGGTAAAAATTAAATCGTAAATAAGCAGCTACAATAACATGAATTTGTATGATAAACATTGAGTCCGCAAAAAAACTACTTGATCAGCAAAATTTAATTATTGATCAGCAGAGAAAACATAATTGTATTTGATTGATATGCATATTTAAAACATGTTGAGCAAAATAATAGGATTGCATTTTTGTTAAAAAACAGCAATGTACGTTCAAAGTGGGCGGAGCAAGAGCGTATAATTTTCCCTTTATCTTTATGACGAATAAAAATATTGCTTAAGTACTTAGTTACCTACTTAATTGTTTCATATTTTTTTATTTATCTCAATTATATTTTATAAGAATGGATTTTTTTATTAATTTACGCTTCTATAAATAATACACATCCAAACAAACACATCACATCAAACACTCTGAGAATAAATAAATTAAATAACCTTTCACTAGTTTTTTTTTTATTACCCTCTAAGTGCTTACCAGAATTTTATTAAACAAAATAGCTCATTGCACCTTATACAGGGTGTTGATTTGTACAGTTTCGTCCGCTCAGGGGTGGTTATTTACATGACAATAAAGAAAAAAAATATGAAAAAACATTTTTTTTTAGTGAAAATCACCTAAAGTCGCCGTTTTTTTTATTTATACGAAAACAAACAGTCTTACAAAAAACATGGACAATAGTCTTATAAAGAAATAGACTAACAGTTTAGCAGTGCCGGCAGCGAGCGCGCGGGTGCACTCTCCCGCTTCACACCCCAAGACCCCCGCCGGATCTGTCAAGTGCAAACGATAGAAGCTAATCCATATAACTCATGATATTTAGGTGATTTTCACAAAAAAATATTTGTTTCTAACCTTTTTTTTGCTTCAGTATTATGTGAATAACCACCCCCGAGTCCGACGAAACTGGACAAATCAACACCCTGTATAATTAATATGCTGTACAAAAATAATAGCTGATTGATGTTGAAATGTTTGCTGGCAATGAGTTGCTGATCAATTAGCTGTTTCTGCTCACAAAAATACCTATACTATGCTAACCATTTAAATAACACCCATGTTGGCGTGATAGTAACTTTTATTCATCTCGCTGAGACCTATTCGATGATGTATCAAACATGGCTATTGGGCCGAGGTCCAAAATTGCATTCCTTTGACAGCCATTACATTTTTTTTTTAGTTCTTCTGAAAACGGCTCATTCAGTTGAAGTTTTTCTGTAACCAAGTCATTGATAAATGGGTAAATTGTGCAATGAGCGTTTTTCTTCTCTTTTTTTTTAGTTCTATGAGATAATCTAGATGGCATCATTCGTTTCTACATACAAATTTGTGATTGGTGCCAGTCAATGTCAGTTCACAGATTACTAAAAAAGAGAAGGAACCATGTTTGCCATTCGTACGAAGTTTCTCGTAATGAAAAATAAAAACCCACAATCCACAGCAAAGACTCCAAAATATCTAAATAGGACGTAGGCGCACTTAGTATTAGCGTCATTATAATTTTAAGATTACAGCGTATAAGTTTGATTTGTATTAGCTTTAAGGTGATTTGAGAAAAGATGGTCACAGTGGTGTTTTTTTTTCGCTGCCTTTTTCTCCACTACAGACGGCCCCAAGGCAGCGGCTAACATTATACATAACTGTATGTCCATTGACATTCAACAAGCAGAATGTAAATTCTTTACGTTGAAGTAAATTTTTGATTTCTGATTTCTTATCTCCTAACTAAAACATATTTTTTTTAGGTAATCAACCATCACAAATTCCACAGAACCATAGTATTTTTTGGCTTTGACGTTTATTACTAAGGTACGGCAGCGCCACCTAGTGAATCTTTTAAAGCTAAATTTGACATAAGGAAAACGCTCCTTAGGGTAAAAAGCAAAAATCTAGTTATATTTCGAGGAATTATGTAATTAGAGTATACTAAGATGATACAGACGTAGTTTGATCGCATAGGTTAAATCCCCCTGGTATGTCCGTTGTTGGTGCATTTACCCTGTTGTTATAAAACCAAAAAAATATGAATAAGTACGCAGCAGCTAGATAACTACACCTAGCTATGTTTCAAAAATACGAGACCCGAAATAGGGCATTTTACCCTATTTTTCAACAAACCTAAAAATATAATAATATCGTATAGGTAATAAACATAACTAATCGTAATATTTATTAGCCCCCTAGTTCAAAATTTTGTTTGGTTGCCATGCATCGTCGTTTTCTGAAATAATTGGGTAGCTAAATAGAGAAAAAAAAACTCACGCCCGTTATCCCCGAGGAGGTAGGCAGAGGCACCAATCACTAAGAACTGCGCCCACGTTTTGCCGAGTTTAAATAGAAGTATGTAGTTGTCTAAAGCATCGATCAAGTAACTATACTTGAGCCATTACAAACGTGCGAACTAAGTCATAAGCATTTGTACAGATCATTCAGACTTCTCCCTCACACATATAGGAGGCATATCAGGCAATTCAGGCATATCCGCATATCTGAACTCTCGTTCGCACGTTTGTAATGGCTCAAGTATAGTACTTATTGCAGGTATACACCCATGCATTCTACTCCCTTGGCTTAAGGGTGATTGTGCAACTAAAATGTGAAGATTGACGTGCTGTCGACTGTACTTAATTATGTAAGTCAATAGGCAGGGTAGGTATGTACCATAGCAGCTCATTTATAGCGTTAGGCGACCTTTTTCTGTAAGTACTCAATTTTAAATTAGTTGTGTACTCGTGTTTTGGACTCGTAATTTTTGCGCGTGCAGCGTGACAAGCGACACATGTATCTGTTTGTGATTTTACAGGAATTCGTATAGTAAAACACGTCCGTAATGTGCATTTACATAAAATTTTAGAAGTGACTTCTGGATTTTTTTCTATCGAGCAAAGTTTTTCCTATCGGGTTTTGGAAACAGTCATCCCCTCACACATACGGTCTGTAATACACGTAAAGTTTTTGAATAACAGCTAATAGAAAACATCGAATTTCGGCATATTCACTTACTAAGGGCCCTTAAGCCCGGATATCAAAATGGCCCTACTATAACAAAAAAAAACTTTAAAGTTAAGTATTTAGCTAACGGATCCCTAAATCAAAAACCACTAATTCACCCATACCCCAAACTATGCTGTAGGCAAGAAAAAAAATGCATCTCTAATTTAGTCATGAGGAGATACCAATTTCTTTAATGATTTTATCCTATTGTTTATTCGCTGTGATTAATGTGCTTATACCTAATTTCAGCTTTATAGTGTTATGAAACGATTGGCCTACGGCAAACGAGTGTTATGAAACGATTTGGGAAACTACGAGGGTTTCTTACCCTAAGAACGCGACTCGATGAAAGCAAATGATTAATTCAGGCAGAGGCAAATATTTTAATCTCTTAAACACGATAGGTAAATTGGAGAGCAGGCACCCTAATCTGGCACTTTATCAAGTGCTTATCGCAAAAACCAGTCGACTAAATGCATTGGTTTTCACGTTTATTTCCACCAATAAACAGGCTCAGACAATCGCTAGGGTCATTTGGAGAAACAAATCGAGGATACAGAGATAAGTGAAAAGGAAAAATAAAACAAAATCCGGGCAAGAGCGAGTCGCACTCGCACACGAAGGATTGCGTACAATATTACGAGACTGGACGGACACTATATTTTATTAATACTTACCTGGCATAGGGGACACCTGGTCTCCACCAATCCAGACTTGGCCCCAGTGGTGGAGTATGGCCTATACCTTCCTCAGGACCCGTGCCCCTCGGTGGGGACATGATGGGTAGATGATGATGATGATTGTATTAATATCGAGCAAATTAGGGCGAAAACAAGTTTGTTGTCTGGGTGCCTCCCTTAAATATATATTTTATTTTATTTAATAATTTATTTCTAAAATAAATATACATGTATGTATATATTCTGTGAATATTTCAAGCGTCTACCTGCTGCCGTTATTAATATCGAGTTAGAAACGGCAAAAAATTACATCTGTCGTACGGGAGCCCCACGTTAATATTTATTTCATTCCGTTTTTAGTATTTGTTACAATAACGGCAACAAAATAGGTACATCATAGTTGTGAACATGTCAACTATCTAGCTATCACGGTCTATGAGATACAGCCTGGAGACAGACAGACAGACAGACAAACACACTGACAGACAGACGGAGGGACACACAGACGTATAATAGAGTCTTAGTAATAGGGTCCCGTTTTTAACCTTTGGACACGGAACCCTAAAAAGACTATTTACTTTGTTTTTTTGTATAAATGTTTCTAATAAGAATGCTCTAGCAGCTCTAGCAACTCTAGCAGTGGATTTTATAGAAGAATAGGAATATTAATGTCAGTCTAACGACAGAGCGGTTGAGTAGGCGAAACTTGCCACCGAGTGGGTGCTACAGGACGGACATCAAAATCGAGGTCGGTCTAGGTGGAAAGTGGGAGTAGTCAGAGGTGGGCCAGGGCCGAAAGCTCTAGACTCAATTGGGGGAGATTGGGGAGAAACAAATTGGTATTACATAAAGGTAATTAGGCACCTACACATAGGTACAACATTCCAAAATGAAATGTTATTAAAGGGGTATTTTAGTTTTTTACCTGGAAACTATCAAAGCCAATTTTATTTTGTTTTCAGTTCTGAGCAGTAAATATAACGCCGGTGCGACAAGAGTGGGTAAGTGCAAGCCGATAAACAAATGCATATTTTGGTTCAGTATGTGATATTTCGGAATCTACACACGGCCCCAAGGCAGCGGGTAACATTATACATAAGTGTATGTACATTGACATTCAACAAACAGAATGTAAATTCTTTACGTTGAAATAAATTTCTGATTTCTGATTTCTAACTTTTCGCTGGACTATTTGTGTGGAGGATGTGGACTGTGTCCCTACACAGTCTAAACGGTTGACTGTAGAGGCGTGATAAAATTCAGAGTGAATGTACTGAACCAGGGGACCAATTGAATAAAGCAATGTATGTGCTTGTATGTAAATGTTTAATGTTTATGTAATTTACAAAGATTGAAAAGTAGGTACTTTGAACCACTTGAACCATTTCCAGCTCAAGATAAAATTTCTATTTTTCTTTTTATTTTCATACAAATTTTCTGCGTCAATATCCACTGCAAATTTGAAAATTCCTTATTAGAAGTGACATAATATATTTATCATTACTGAAAAAGCAATTTTCGGAGTTTTCGTTATTCCAATAACACGTTGTACATGCATCTAATAATATCTTCTCGCCGTATTGCTGACCACGTTTATTCAAGTGTAAAAGATAAAACAATACAGATTTCTATTAATCTTTGCTAAGAAACAGCAACATATCGTTGTTTGAACTGCTCTCAAGTCAAGGAAAGTTGTTTCTCACCATGAATGGTAGCGTTCACGTCACATTTTCCGATTCAGACGCGGTCAAATATTAGCCGTACGTGATCACAATACAGAAAACTGATATTAAAGATTGCCTTTACTCAAACAAAATGCAGAGAAATAGAGGAAATGGCTTTAAGTTAAACTAATACGGTGCCAGCAAAAACAAGAAATGGGGTCATCTAAAACTAAAAAACAAAATACGTACTATAATTCCCGGAATAAAGATCGAGGCCATTCCGCCGACGTGGAATGGTGGAAAAAATATTTTATTTTTATATAACTTCATGAAAATGCGACTTCACTGGGGCGCACGGCGAGTCTTGCCAAAACTAATAAATGTCACATGCACATGTCTGCCACTGCATCCGCATACGTGGAAAGGGTGTTTTTTTTTTACTTCAATTCACATTAGGCCAAGCGTAAGCGGCTCGTTACGTTGCTGAGCAAAATTCCTTATGTCCCAATTTTATCTGTTTTGAAAGCTAAGTACTCTCAAAGCTAACTTTAGGAAGTATTGCGTTAAGAGAAAAAATAGTTGTAAATTCTTATGCTGCTATTAGTAACATAGAACTGACAGTGTGGGAGTGGTACGGAAATTTCGTTCCTTGCATAAGGGCAAGGGCATCCGGTTTTTAGTACTGAGTTTTGGAACCGAGTTTAGAACATCACGCTTTAGAGAAAAACAGTGCTAAATTCGTATGCTATTATGTTTTCCTTGGGTAACATAGAACTGACAGTGTTGAGGAGGTATGAAAATCTCGTTTCTTACTTAACGGCCCCCGGCTTTCAGTAGCTTGGGCGATGGCGCGCCATGGCGCCGGCCGAGACTCCGCCGCAGCCTTAGCTAATAGCACATTAGAGCCACCATCTCGGCGAGCTTTAAATATTAACGCCCGAGGCTGCCACATCGTATTTACTCTCCGCTGAAAAGGTTTTTTATTTGTGGATAACGAGATCGCGCAGTCCCAACAATACAATAAGGTTTCTTATTTCCTACTAAGTTTCTTGAAGTAATGTGTACGGTTATAAGCTGGCAGGTAATGAGGCTCTCGAATATGTTTATTATCGGAGCGCAGAGACCTGTGTTATAAAGGCCTTTTTAAAATAGCCCGGTGAAATTTAAGGAATTTAAGCCATTTCGAAATTTCGAAACAAGTTCAGTATCAGTTATTAGGTACTTGCACTTGGTGCAGCAAATATAAAACGTAGTATGGACCATAAAAGCTTGCACGTTGTATCGGACCTCTCTGAAAGATAATGAAAGGAGCATAGTATAACGATATCCAGATTCATATATTGACACACCATATAAATGGCATTACGTAGGCAGGGACACGTTTATTGGACTTCATACGATTACCAAATGGCCTTGTTTGCTTTAACTCTACAAACATACGTTGGAGACACATATTTACAAAGAAAAAATTATAAACCAAGTCACATTTCTGTGTACTTATCTTTGCTCCACGTAACAGCCACAGACATACCTATCTATGAATATAAGGTATGTAGGCAGGCAGGTATGACGTACAGACACGATTATTATTCTAAAAGCGGTTTATGGACCGTAGAGATATGAAGTCACGAGTTACAGCATTTTAATGTTAAAAGTTGCTTATTTCGGGTTCCAACTTGGGTGTTTTTATAAGTAACATTCTGATAAGTGAATAGCTAATGTATAAAGTCTATAGCCAATACTATAGTGAATATAATACATAAAAATATTAACATAAAGTCATCAAAGAATGACAACACTTAAATTGGAAAAATGCTCCTGCAATAGGGTGCTACGAAAGCCTTTGTTTCCGACGTAATCACAAAGTTATTAAAATGGAAAAAAGTTGTCCTTCAATTCGTGATTTTAATTTTTCGCCGAACTTTTGCAATATTTCTCTCGAGAGGTTCGACGCGAAACAAAATTTGCATATTCAGCACCTAAATTCTCGTCAGAAACAATGGCTTTTTACAATACAATGGAAATGTCTTTACGTTATTGTCGTCGGTGGGCGCGAGGCGGTGGCGGCGCGGCGGCCGGTGAGCGCGGCCACGTCACTGCGGAAACTCAAAGGGCGGTCGTTGGAGGCTGATTTACAGAGAGGACCTGTGGCTGCTCGTGTTTTAAATGAAAATTATATACGGGACCCTCGCGTTACAGGGCACGGCCTCTCCCTCGTAAAGTAACTAATTTATGAACTCGCGATACTCAGGCGGAGTCGCTGGCGCTCCGCTCGCTCCTGAAATTTTAACCACCGCCTGAGCCATGGAAGTAGAGGCGCTGAATTTTTGACGCCACAAAGTTACACATCTTGACTGCAGACGACGCGTTCTCTGATGAGCCTAGCGTCTTTGGCGCTGTACGGATATCAGTATGCTTTTTCCACTGATGAAATCGTAGAAAAATTCTTCGCGTTTTCTTTCATCTAAGAAACTATCTAATTTGTATTCTATTTCTTCATATTTTATCAATTCAATTTCTTCAAAAATGTAAAAAAATATCCATAGTTAATACTAAGTACATGTACACTTTTTCCACTGTTTCACTCTGTATTTATACGAGACAATAGAACGCAGTCTCTACCCTCACAGTCCGCATCAGGTATTATGAAGTATTAGTAACATTAACGTGTGTACTTACACGCCCAAAGTATTATAGCTCTGACCCGGAATTTTGATTAGGTGAGACCGGGATTATACTAAGGGTAAATTGAGACCGTTTCTTAAACTACCAAACAGTTAATATGTTTGCCCAAACTTGGAGGGTTAACTTATTTGCTAGCCAAAATCAACCTACAAGAGTAATTTCTAAAGTTTTGGCCTTTGCCATTATGTAATGCAAATCATACACAAATGTTGGGTTAGTTAAGTTGTGTTATTAGAATTTATTGTATTCTGTTTCAGATTAAAGTTGTGCAAATTACTTTGTACATGCTTGATAGAAAGCCAGACTTTGGTCAATTAAAAAAAAATAGGAATACATACATAAGCTCACGCAATTGTATATGACAAAACTTAGATATGTAAGGTCCCTAATGTATTTATTTCTTTCTGGTGTGTACAATAAAGAGTTCTAATCTAATCTAATCTCACGCCTGTATCCCAGTAATAGGCAGAGACCCGGGACTGCCATCTGCCACGATCCTGACAAATCACTTTCGCTTCATCGACATTCATTAGTCGTTGCATGCTCGCACGTCAGTTTTATAGGAATATTTATTTATTTATTGATACTTTTATTCTAGTTACATTAAAAAAAATACATTACGGTGAACTTAATGCCATAAGCATTTTATAGCAGGAGGTAAAGGAATAAAGAGATAAAGACATACATAAAATAAGGTGTAATCAAATAAACTTACACGTTAATACATACCTACACATAGGTATAATAAAATAGTACGGAGTACTTACAATTTGCCGTGAATTTATTGAAATAGATAAAGTCACGATTGGTTGTCGAAAAAAAGCAGTCTCGTATAAAATTACCTGAGATTCGAGCCCATTCACACTACGCCCCGTCGGACAACGTCCGCCGTGTCAAGTCCTTAAATTGAATATTCATTAGCGCCTTGACAACGACTTGCGCTAAAACCGTCTAAACGCGACAACACGACTTGCGTGAAAACAATTTTGCATAATTTATCCACGCCGCAGCTAGACTGTACATGGAGGTTTATGGAAATAACCGTCAGTACATTCAAGTCCGTAGACACTTTGGGTCGAAGATTAGTTAGAGTAGTATTCTGAGGTTACGTTTCAGCAAGTAAAGTTGTAAAAGTGTGTAAATTGTTACTTATCGCCAATTATTAGTCTGTTAGCTTTTAGAATATACCTCGGGCTCTAGAGTAGGCTGCGGTTTGCGCCGAAAGTACACGAGTGTAATACCACTTCCTGCTCTGTATAAAACTTTTCTTCACTATTTTGAAAAGTTATGTAAAGTTGTAAATAAATAAGTAGTTCCGATATTCTATTACACGAATATATCCGATTCTATCCGATAGTAGCCGAGGTATATTCTAAAAGCTAACAGACTGTAATGATCTTTATGTCATTGCGATATTGGTTAAATTCATAGAAATTACCTTACCATAATTATAATACTAGTGCGCAATAACCATACTCAGGTCTTTTGAGCAAGAATAGTTAATGGCCGAGTAAGAATAGTAACTAAGTACTACGGCTGAGTGAAATTTTCCGTCGACGTACTTTAATGAGTGTGTTTTAGCTCCTTGTCTTCCAGAGCACTTTACATTTTGATTTCTTCCGCATTTTATTTTAAAGCCGGAGGCGTTAGTCAGCAATAAGTTAAGTTTTTAAGAGCAAAGTACAACAACACTGTAATAGGGATGCAAACTTCTTTGTTACTTTCTGCCTCAGGCTACTTCCTAACTACCAAGTTACTCAGGTTTGCAAAAGTTTTATGTCACAAGAAATTGACCTCAAAAGAACTTATTTAATTTAACCCACTTCATTCGACAATAGCGCTTCATTATGTTTTTGTGTACTTAGACCGAATAGGGGGAGTATTAGCAAAGGCCAGTATCCGAAGAAGTACTCGAAACCTTCGTCGAAACCACCGCTGTGGCGCAGCGGTTAGCGCATCTGATCTAGCTACCATGCGAGAGGTCCCGGGTTCGAATCCCGGCTGGGGACAAAAAAATAAAACCCAGATGTTGACATGTTTGTGACGTCGCTGTTTCTGGTTCCCACGACACATGGTATACTAGAGTGGGGCCAGAAGCAATGTATGTGCCTGTATGTAAATGTTATGTTTATGAATATTGGTGAAGTGAACAAAATCTACAGTATCGTGGCAGGTAGAATCTACACGAACTCTGCCTACCTCCCCGGGATAAAGATGTTGTGTATTCCACAAATTTCAAGACAGTTGTTCATGTAATTCGTAGCATTCATTCGACATTCAATCGTTCGTTGATACGAACGATTGCATGCATTTCTTGCATGAGCAAGAAATGACCACTTGGCTGTTTTGTAGATAAGTGACAACACACACGGTATTCAACACAAAAGACCACCGTGCAGCTAAGTGATGACGATTAAAGTATGTAAAGCGAGCGAATCATAGCGTAGTTTATCCTTGGGGAGTATCTCTGGCGGGCAGGCGAGTCACCATTAAATCCTGGTTGAACTGAACCCCGCCCTGTCCGCATCCCTTGTAAATTATTCACGAACTACGCATGCAGACCGCCATCCGCCTTCCACCCGCGCCCTCGTCTTTAACTGACCGTGCGGCAAAGCGTTACGGAATATAAAATTTCACTCAATCCTAAATTTGCACCCACTGGGTACAAATTTAGGATTGAGAAAGCTTGCTTGGAAACTAAAGTAATGTTAGAAAAACAAGAATCCTTGAAACACTCGATAAACATCGATTCCATTTCATTTCATTCATCGGTTAAAATATTTGTGATGGAGATTATACAAGGAGAAGACGTAACCTCAGATCAAATGAGCTACATACCTATAGTTACCTAACTATGAGAAATGCGAGGAAGAATTGCGTCTAGGCCGTAAGGTTTTGATTTTAAAACTGTCTTTAATTGAAGTTGCAGGGATACGTAAATTAATTTTTATTATAGACGGTGAAATCTATGTGCTTCAAAAGCTGCGGTTATGTAATTAGTATGTTAATATGGCATTGTTTATACTATTACTTTGAAATAGTGACGTAAATAAAAAAAAACATTTGGAAAATCTTGAGCTGAGTTGAGAAAAATTGTGTAGAAAATTCGCGAGCAAGTAGGTACCTAGTATCCGCTCTCTGTCAAGCACGTACAACTTTGGCTGACTACTAATGGTTCTCGTAAATTCCAGTTTGTGTCGACATAACTTTAAAATTTTAAAAAGTGCCTTTTTAAGTTAACTCAGCTATTGCCACATTCATTTTGCCCTGGCTTTCAAACCACTCAAAATTCAAAGTGTATACCTATACTTCTTACCTCTACGAGTATATAAAATTCTCGTGTCACCACTCACCGTGTTAGTGCGCATACTCCTCCGAAACGGCTTGACCGATTTTTATGACATTTTATATGTAATATGTATATTCGGTAGGTCTGAGAATAGGTTGTTATCTATTTTGCATACCCCTACCTGGCAAAACAACGTTTGCCGGGTCAGCTAGTTTAATAATAATATTTATTATCCACTGCTGGAAATAGGCCTCTTTTCTGTGGCCTTCTTAGTTTTCTGCCAATCTCGTCGGCTTTAGTAACATCATCGACCCATAGTAGCCTATTGTAGGTGACTCGTCTGCTTACTGATAGTTTACCCAAACCTCGGCCACTATTCCATGGCCACCTTAGGCCACCGATCGTTTGGCCGCCACACCACAAACCCTGCCTTGCTCCGCTTTAATTTAACTTGGTTATTCGTATCTCAAAGTCTTCGACTTATCTTAGTTGATGCAAATTGGTTATGGATTCGTAATAAAAGGAAGCTATGTTTAGCCTTGATCCAAAAAAAGGCCTCCAGCGGACGAGTGGACGTGGTTTACATACCTGTCCGATTGTGACCTCATATGCATGTTTATTGTAAACGTTATAAAAAAATTACGCTCATTATACGATGAACACTAACAATACGGTTACCGGATTTCCGTAGGAGTGCATGATTGAGTGATCGGAACGCTATTAAAAAGTCTATAAAAATATTTGCATGACGGAATAAACCTTTTATGTTGGACTTGTATTTTAAAAAAGATAATTGAGCACGGGACGGGTGTAAAAAAACCATAGAAGTTATAGCAGGTAAACCTGATAAACTAGGCAAAACGTGGGCCCAGTTCTAGTGATTGGTGCATCTTCAGCCTACCCCCTCGGGGATAACGGGCGTGAGTTTATTTGTTTTATTGTATTTATTTTATAGCAGGTCAAACTCAAACACCTAATACCAATTTTATGAGTAAGTGGACCATTTACTTATAAAATTAAGGGAGTGCTAGGCTCTATCGCGCCGCGGAATCAAGCGCAGTAGGTAATAACCGCATAATAGACGTCTTCTACGTGTTCACCTTACTGCTATCTTTAAATAGAAACTCTAGGAAATCAAAACTTTGGAGCACGAGTTTTCGCCGACACGAACGCCGCCGCCAGCAAAATTAATTCACAAATTGGCCTCGCACAATGCACGCAATTCATAAAGAATATTTTTATGAAATTTTTAATACGCGCGTACGCGACCCCTCTCTCTCTCATAAATCAAGTACTTCCTGCCATCCTTTGAATTTCCGTACGCCGGTGATATACCGCGTCTGTGACAATGCCAGCCTTCGCCATTTATACACCAATATTCCCTTTGACGGACTCCGACCCTAATTGAACTGGGACAACGCACTCCATACGACCTTTTTTTATTAGATGACATGATACTAATCACTTTTTTACAACGACTGCTTCATCGGTCTAATGGTTAACAAGCTTGATAGCCAAAACAGAGGTAGTGAGTTCGATTCCCATTGGAGGCTGGCGTATTTGATTAGTAAAGTTGGTCTCAGTTTGGGTGTGTTTTCATGTAGTGATGCTTGGTAGCCACAGCACAGGATATCCTAGAAAAGGACCAGGCCCCTTAGCATGATCTCTTATCCCGCGCGCGAGAGTAGACAATGACTTTCACCATCCCCTTCTTATCCACTACGTGAGCGCAGGACTTTGGGCCGATTTCTGAATTGAGAATTTCGCTAAGTAATTACTTAACTGTAGTGCTGTCTCGTCAAATTTCTTCAGAAAAGAGCATGACAGCACGTTACTTAAGTATTTACGTAGTTTAATTCTCAATTCAAAAATTATTGGCGCGCGTGTTAAGAGATCATGCTGAGGGGGCAGGACAAGGTTATTATGTTGTGCGGAAGTTATAATCATTTCATGACAGTACGTAACATAAGCATCGGTTGATGCTTCACTGCATCTCAGTACTATTTGCGTGTTCTCTGCGTGTGACGTTTATGAACTGAATTTTTTTTAAATCAAATAATAGTTTTTTTTTATTTCTTCGTCATTATTGACCTCTAAGTTTTCTTTTTTCTTTTCAATAGAAAGGTATTCGCATATCTCAGTGCTAAAAAGTGCCTATTCGCGGTGGGCACGCGTGGTAATAAAACCAATAAACTCTCACTGATATTTCCCTCCCTACAAGGCATTCACGGCTTCACTTATGCCCTGCAGTTGGAGGTAAGGAGGGTTGTTAGATTATTTCAAAATGTCATGACGGCATGTGTACTGGTGCGGATATGGGATACGGAGCGCAAATATATTTCAGGGCAGGTCGCGGACGCGAACGCGATGCGAGCCGATATTTCGTGCTCCCTGGACAACAATAATTTGTTGGTCCATCGCACGGCGCCCAGCCCAGTGCGCTCGCCGATATATCTCCTTCAACTCTAGCGCTCGCCTAGCACTCTAATCGCTCCAACAAACGATTTGAAACTGTTTGCTGTTCACGATTACTTGGTACTTTACTTATGCATGTGTACAAAGACGGATAGAAATTAATTAAATAATTTATTACAAACATTGCAGGACTGAGTAGGTATAATCCACTTGGCATTTTTTTCAGACTTTAAACGACACTAAATCAAAAACCTTTAGCAGTAGAAAACTCGAAACAGTTTACAAATTTAGTGCCAGCTAGTACTAAATTTGCAGATAAATGGATTATACAACGAAACATGTCACTTTAAGCATTTTATTTTTTTATTAAGACTTTTGCCTAAGTATCGTTATGTAAAAATTTAGTCTAATTTATTCAATTGTTACTTTACATGCACTGAGATGAAAGATAGTTTACCACTGCTAGTGTATAATGTGCCTTTTAAAGTTTTTATGTCATATTCTCATACACATCATTAAAACGAATAACTATATCATACGTAACATATGGCCTGTAGAACCAACTGTCGTATTCCTATTACAAATTAGGATAATAATGTCATGTTAGAGTAGATACCTAGCCGGAGGCTAAATAGGATTGCTTTGATTGCAAGGTCTACTGGCAGGTCTAGCTACCAGTACAACCATATTAATTCACACAAAAATATACCTAGTTGGAATTAATTACGCGGTGTCAAAGCGAGACTCGCGAGCCTGTAACATAATGCGTGTTTGCGGCGCATACTATCTATTGTTCTCGATTCATAAAGCAACAAATATTGCTGTCGCACGCCCACCCTACGATAAACGGACACCGGAGATACTCCGGACGAAACAAAAACAGGAAAATTAATAGTGAGCGGGTCCATTATCCTGCATTAAGTACTCAGTGTGCCCGGCGCGGAGATAATGGCGCTTATACAGCCCATGGCCTGAAGCCACTATAAACACCGTCAGCTACACTCCGAGGATAACGCGCGAATGAAATATTATTATCATAATCTCGTTCATTATGACGCCTGTTTAAGTCTGATAGAACAGTTCAAAGGTACAACTTTTGCCCAACTTTTAAATCTGTTGAAGCGAAAGTTTTGCTAAAACCCCAGAGTCAGTCAACTAACCCAGTTGATTCGTAGCGGCGGTTGCGGTGCCGTGCGCTACGCACGGACAAGCTACGAGCGGGACGTGCTACGAGTACCTACTACGGGTGCTACGACGCTACGCAATTGATAAAAGGAAAGTTTATAGCGACGTGAATAATTTTTTAACTAAGTAAAGAAGTTGCAAGTTCACAGCGAGTACACAAAGCGGTCACGGGGCGAGCGGTTAAACATAATTTCACGATCGCAAACTATTTTCCTCGAGCGTTAATTTAGCGAACTGCCTCGCTTCTACTTCCCAATTACACTTAAAGCAAGTTGTAGCGATTCCAATTAGTGAGCGCACACTGATATACTTAGAATAAAACGTAGAGCTGGAATACTAAATTAAGCCCCGGGCGACCGAAATGTCTTCATAAAATATACTTTCACAGCTCACGTTTGCAGTTAAATTTCAATGGTAAGTATAGTCTACGCGTAGGAATTACTAATGTGGTCTGATTTTATCTCACATGCTGTTGAAAAAAATAATGAATTGATAAAATGAAGTAACTTTGCTGGTTACTAAGTTATTAACGTTGTGCTGTAAAATGCCATTGAGAAATCAATACTATTGGAATGGAGCGATGGACTTGTCAACCTTCTACAACCGTCCTTCAAGAATAGATAAAGTTCAAAAGTCAAACACTCGGTAACCACTCACTCTATCTCGCTAGGAAGTTTCCAAGTGGCAATTCAGGGTAGTATTTCAATTGTCCGTCGGTTATCAGGGACAATGCTAATGAGTGAGCATGGAGCATTTGAACGATACCACGATATTTCAAACGTGAAATACGATAACAGATAGGGCAGCCAACTATGGCCAACCCTTGGGTCAGTAAAGATAATTTTCATAATAAACCATCCCTTTTCGCGGGCATTCGCTGTAAATCAAGTTTTCCGGGCGCTCTTTCAATTTCCTGACCGCAACAATGTACCGCACAAATGTAATTTTCATTAGACGTCCCGAAATAGCAAACATTTGCTCCCGAGGTAATATTTAGACTCCATGGAATGTAACAGTAATCCGGCGCCGGGATAATTAGATAAATCCACATAATTTGGAGACAAAAAGGGAATTTTAAGTGTCTACTTCTGCCTGTCCAGCCTGTGCGAAAAACAATTAGAAGCTGTGTTGGGAGATAACATGCCGCGAGCTTCTACTTCCACCATAATAGGTATGCTCAACACAAAATTAAATTTAAATATTCAACAAACCAATCACCTTTTTAACACGGTTTTATTAACTTTAAATTAAAAGTCGTACACCTTTTTGATGACTAAAAAAGACAGAAGATCCTTCTACGAGCCTTATGTCCCTGATAAGAAATAACAGGAAATCATCATCATCATCATCAGAAAAGACAGAAACAAAAATGCAAAAATATTTCGAAACTTTCGACAAATTTTACTTATTAGTATCAATAGACAGGATAGGTACTACTCGTATTATCTTAGGATATTATTGGGTCATTGTCAAAGATAAGATAAGAGAAGAATATTCTTTATTGTACCAGGAAAACACATACAAAACATAAGCAAAGATACAGTACAATTGGCGGCCTTACTGCTTATAGCAATTTCTTCCAGGCAACCGACGATGGAAAGTTGCATTGTACTTAATATTGACAGCAGTTACAAATGATACTTCATTTTAAAGATATAATATTAGATAATATAATGAGTATATTATAACAAAACAAATACAACAACATACAAACTTAAATAATAATCTACTATAAACTAAATCATATAAACAATACTTAAATAATAAAACTAATATAAACTTATTTCTAATTATATAAGTATTTACAAATAAAAAACTTGCCCCAGGTCGGTGTCCCGCGGCAGAGAGCCCAGAATGCTGGCAACATTCCCCCTTTGGATGGCCAGACTTATTCTCTGGCCGAGCTCTCCGGTCTCCCGTGGCGTCGATGAGGCGCGCTTACTAGGCCTTCTCCACTCAGGTTAGCTCTCATAGACAGCCACCCGAAGAGTGGCTGAAATTATTTGAAAGGCCCAAACGTCCGCCTGTCGATGCAGCCGCAAGCTGACCGAATTAATGTTTATATGTGAACTTTTTTACGGAAAAGTTCAATGTACTCAATGTCTTTTAAGTGAGATTTCTTTATTCCACAAAAATGCTAAAAACGTAATAATAAAAGTCTTTGAAACCTGGGTCTCTATCACCCAATCGCAAGAATGGGTTCCCAATACAATGTTATAAATTCTCTCTACACTAATAAAATTTATATCTTATAACAATAATCAATTATAATCAGTAAATTGTATTGTTTGTTTTTATCTGCTTATTCTGGTTTAGTCCTTGTTCAATTCATAATGTACTTTCAAATTACAATTTAACTTTTAATTTATCACGAACAATTTAAATTATAGTTGACCAAAAAATTGCAGACATAATGTAAGGAGCTAATTTAGATAGTCATAGCTACTATCAAAGGTATAAATGAGCCTGTATAAATAACATAACATAAAATATAAACTTCTACATACAGGCACATACATTACCTTAATAAATAACTATAACAGCGTCGACAATGAGTCAGCCGCAGCATTGCCCACTTTGGGACTTTCACTAAGTGTCTACTTTTCTGACTTTTTTTATCCAAAGTAGCGAGTTCATCTTCCCAGAGTGATCCACAGAAAATTGAAATTCGGAAAATGTCCTATTCATTTGTGATAGTATTGGCTCCGCTGGATCATGGACATGCCCACCAAATCCTATAGGATTTATCTTGTGGATGAATACAGCATAACAAAGAAACAATTTCGGATTCAAATGTTCTTTTTTTGCAGTTGCGGTGGAGTTTGTGAACAGTTGAACGCTGAGCCAGTCCGTTATCAAAGGCTGTGCAGCCGGGACCCGCGGACACATTTACATGTTTATAATTAAAATAAGTTTTGTTTGACGGTGCAAATACATTGTTTTTATATTTGCACAGCAATATTACGCGCCTATACTCTTTTACCTCACATATCCACTTGAAAATAATGTGAACATTTTGCTGAGAATTTTCTCTGTCTAGGTCGTTAAACACGCAAAGAAAAATTTCTCGTTGGCGTACAGCCCTCATAAATAGAACAAACACTTCCTTAAAATCTTTCGGAAGCGCGCTGATGGGGGTAAGCCAACTGGAAAATCAAGTAAGTCGAACTGGAAAACCGAAGCAGAGAGTGGAAACAATATCAATAAATTCAGAGACTTTTATCTACTCAAAATTTAAGTGTCTGAGATACAATTTTATAATTAAAATATTGTCTTATAGAAAACAAATCGATTAATGTAATCTATTGTTCCGAGTGCATAATTACTTATAATAATGTGAATGCAGCATAAAAATTACCCTATGCACTATATTCTTGAGCTAGATAAAGAAGAAAAAAAAAATTAACAACCGACTCCAAAACACACTAAAACCTTATAGGTATTGAAGTGGTTTGGAGCCGATGCCAAGTTATACGAAGAGTAGATATTTTGAGCACCGACTCCAAAATATATTTCTACAAGTTCAACATGATTGTGTTTACCGTATTTATGTCCAATCATAATCTGGTTACCACCGCACGATTTACGTCTAGTGTGGTAACCAACGTAAAACACGCGTGTAATGTTGTTTCCTTTCTAATTTTTTTTTTTATTTGTTTGTATGTACTTTAAATTCAAAGGCCATATTCGAATAAAATATTGCTGTGTTTTTGTTGCATATCGTTTTAAAGTCTATCAGTTTTATTGTATGTTTAAATTTTTTTACGTTACAAAGTTTTGTGAATATCACTACGAATCCGCTAAATTGTGTTTTTTGAAAACAAATGCACGAATCTCCATAGAAAAACACCCGAAGCGCTCTCATCATCAAATTGTCATCATCATATTGACTTATCAAGGTTTACACGGTATTAAAGATAAAATTAAAAAAACGTTATAACGATATCAATAAAATAAATACTTTTCCGAAAATGTTTATATTTTAACGACAACAACTGTTAAAAATTTTAACAGTCTAATTTCGCATTCGTTCCATAACACGCCGTAAAAATATAAACAACTACAAGAGGAAGAAAAAGCGTGCAGTTTGAAGGAAGACAGAGGGAAACGGAATAGAATGAAAGACAACCTGAATGTTGATACAAGTCCGGACAAAGCATAGCACTGAGCCTTTGTAGTCTATTGTAAAATGAGTGGACTGATTTGCCGGACCGAACGGCCTCTGGAAACACCCGGCTTCCTCTTCTAGGATACAATTAATACACTGCGAACAATAGAGCCTATTTGACGGTGAATAATGAAGTTACTTTTGTTTAGTCACTTTCAACGGGTGCCTCGCGTGCTTATTGTATTTTGGCATTTATATACGTTTGTAATAAGGGTTCGATTACGTTTATTGCACAGGTGTCACCTTTTTTCCCCGAATGTGTATATGGGGCCCGTATAGCATAATATAACGTTTTATTGAACGCTAGTGAACGCTAGCCACGGACCACATAACCGATGCGATTTGCCAATATTTCATTCGAGCACACCTGAACTGTAATAACGAAGAATAATAGCGATTGTTTTGTGCCTTTTTATTGCCTCTTCATTGGTGTACTGTTCTGTCTAAAATAACAAATGCACATATATACACGGCCTAATAGGTATTATTACGCCGTGTCATTATTTATTTGAGGGAAATTCTAAAAAAACGTATACAGTGTGAGTCTTCATAAAGTGCACATATCAAAATCAGGGAAACTACACCCCATTTCATCGACGGAAAAAATAAAATAAAAAATAAAAATAAAAAATTGTAAAAAAGGTGATAAACAATGGTGTGTAGCAAAACGATGCGCATGGGCTTTTTTCAAACAGTAATAAAAACTGTTGTTTTTGAGTAATAAACGTGCAGTTTTTACTTTTAGAAAGCTAATGCCATGTAAAATAAGCTAGAATGAAAAAAAAGTAGGGTCAATAGCATGATTTTAGGAGAAATTGTAAAACAAATGCAAAAATGATGAAAAAAATACAGATTTTCTTCAAGTTTCACTTAATTGTAAATTTATAGGGTTAGTTTTCTTGGATATTTTTACTTTATGGGTACGGCTTATTATTAGACATCATCACAAAATTTATTTCACTGCGATAACGCACTTAGTTTAAAAATTATGACGATTTATCTAAATGGGTCAACAGGTGCAACTCATAATTTTTAAAAAATCATAATAAATACAAATAATTTTTTTTATTGAATTTTTTTTTTTTCCGTCGATGAAATGGGGTGTAGTTTCCCTGATTTTGATATGTGCACTTTATGAAGACTCACATTGTATAATTATTGAACAACCTTAACTGGATCCAATTTGTCATGTTTCGATACATTAAAGGGGATCTAATTAAGTACATATTTCTGAAGGGCTTTTAAGCCTTAAAAAAAACCCATATCTTGCGAAAGATATTTGTTAAATATTTTTTTCTACTATATCTATGTCTATTAATCATTTGTGTTATGACCTTGATAATAAATACCTTGGAAAGAACAATTAAAACTATTGTCATGGTGAGCCGATGGGCACATAAAAAATACGAGTTAATAAAATAAAATAATGGTCAGGTCTTGGATGTTTACATGTTTGTGACGTCGCTTTCTCTGGTTCCCTCGACATAGGGTATTCTAGTGTAGGCCCAGAAGCAATGTATGTGCATGTATGTAAATGTTTATGTTTGTTATCAATGACATTAACATGCTAACCGTGGGACTCATCGATTCTTATAATTAAAGTAGTATTAGGTAACCTATGAACCGAGTTGTTTAGTAGATAAAAAAATGACAAAAGTATGAATACAATAATGACGTATCAAGCGCAGGTTATCCAGCTTCCGCCATGTTTGTTTGACTAGAAGAGTCTAAACACCAAAAAGCGTATATAAAAGCGGAAGAAGGTTTTTGTCACGAAGCCGACAGTTTTTACGTTTCTTTCATTATTGTTGGAGGTCGGGGGCAGAGCGTTTTTCACCTCAGGGTGTTGATATAAAGTTTGTGTGGTCTCACGCACATTACGCGCAGCCGGCGCGTCGTCGGGGCCAATAGTCGCAATTTATTGTGCCCCTTATAGATCAGAGACGTGGGTGGAGCTACGGTGAGTTGGTACCACGCATTCGGCTTCGGCTGACCTATGAAAATATTCCGAGGAAGCGTAGTGCCTGGAATGTAGGGGAGAACATGAAATGATCTAGTTTAAGCCTTAACAATCGCTCGTAGTCCCGGCCACCTGAGTGATGTTAAACGATCACAGGTTAGGAGGTTAAGCAACATAGGGTGCGTTCAGTGCATGGATGGGTGAGCGTTCTATGACTAACGCTAGTGGAATTTTTCCGAGCGGTTACATGCTTCGCAAGGCACGTTAAGCAATTGGTGCTGGCTGCCGTCGATAGATGGCAGTCGTTAAGCAAATTCACAGGCCTTAGGGTGGTTTGAGAACTTCTGACAGTAAGAGCAGCCACTAGCTGGCATCCACCAATCCGGACTGGCCCCACGTGGTGGAGTATGGTTTTTACCTTCCTCAGGGAAGAGACCCGTGCCCCTCGGTGGGGACATAATGGGTTGATGATGATTGAAGCCTTAAGACCTTTTTTATATTTTACCTATGTTCATTAATAAATAAATGATTCTGATTTTGATACCTATTCAGAATTTAGTTACTCGTAAATTGACAGGGCTGTCCAAGTATTTAGTGTCTACGGTTGGCCATTGTATCTTCTACGTAATGGGATTATTTATACAGAATAGAGTGGCACCTACACTCACACTTGATAGATAAAGGGATCACTCGGACGCTACAGTGCCTGGGACATTGCTTTTTAGATGCTGTGCTATTATTATAGATAACTGACCAGAAGTTGATCACACAAGTTTGCCAAAGGCCATGCGAATGGTGGTGCGGTGGCCGGGTCACCTATTTCCCTCTAATATGGTTGAGACTGGCGATGGCTGACCCCTGCATTATGCCCGTGAATGTGTGCCGTCCGTGTGTCATCCGCAGCTTTGGTGTTTTATTACCTTCTTAAGAATATTAAATAATGTTTGACTTTGCAAGAATTTATTGCACTCATGGGTCTTGAGCTTCTTATGTAGATGGACATTCATACAAAATTTGTATTACATTTAAGGTAATTTGAGAAAAGATGCTCAGAGTAGAGTTTTTTTTTACAGCCTTTTTCTCCACTACATTAGGCCCCAAGGCAGCAGCTAACATTAACATTATAAGTAAATTGACATTCAACAAACAGAATGTAAATTCTTTACGTTGAAATAAATTTCTGATTTCTGATGGAGTAGGCTTGCTCAGCACCTACCTACTATGCTGACAGCTTAGTCAGCCCAGTCCACAGGAAATACGGATCAATACCTACGAGCGGAGCCAACCAAGCGAGTTTCGTCACGACGTTTTCCTTCACAGTTAGCCAGCCTTTGGTACTGCTACTATACATATTCACATATTTGAAACGAAATGCGTAGACAAATCATACAATGAGCGTTTTTCCTTATGTCAAATTTAGTTCTAAAAGAATCCCTAGGTGGCGCTGCCGTACCGTAACAATAAACGTCGAAGCAAAAAATAATACTATGGTTCTGTTGTTGTTGTTGTTGTTGTCCTTTGGTGATAAGTGCGATTTTGGAGTCTTTGCTGTGGATTGTGGGTTTGAATTTTTATTTTTATTACGAGAAACCTCGTCCGAATAGCAACCCTGGTTCCTTCTCTTATTTAGTGATCTGTGGACTGACTTTGACATTGATTGCAATGAATCACAAATTCGTATGAAGAAACGAATGGCGCCATCTAGTGTATCTCAAGTAACTAAGAAAAAAAAAGAAAGGAAAAACGCTCATTACTACGAGTGTATATTACCTATTCACACACACTTTACAGATACCACGCCACAATACACTTCACATCTCCCACGACTTATTTGAGCACCCATTTCCAATTATATTATATTCCTTTGCTTTTAATTTCTGTCAGCAAACTTGAGTCATGACTAACCGCGTAGTGGTCGCGACAGATTATCAGCGTTGTGGGAGCACCTCGGTGCTCCTACGACACATGTTGGTTGAGTCGGGATCATTTTAGCGGCTCAATACTTCAAACCCATATGTGAATTTGTATATAGATAGTTACGATGCTCTGTTCTGTTTTTGTTTTTGAATATGTGTGTGTATGCTTTGCATTTAAACCTGTGTTTTGTTTCTGCTTTCTTTTTGTATCTTGTATCTCATGTTAAGCTGTGTTTTTAGTATTGTGTCGTTAAATAAATGTTTTATCTATCTATCTACCTTAATCTGACGTAAGTAAAGTAACTTTATCGCACGCAAATTATTAGCTTCACGTACGTCACGTTGTAACAGAGCAAGAAAAATTTAATATTCTATTACATAAGCAGGGTTTCATAAACTTCGCCATTAAAAAACCGGTGGCGTGCTGGCGATTTCAATGTGCACGTAATTTTCTATTTTCGTTGTAGCGTACTCGGGGAACAGAAGAAGGTTAATTAATTAGCGCAAACACAGTTCTGCTAACACGATAGTCGTGTTAGTTGTTACGGGTAGCGCCGTATAGGGGGCGGGGCGAAGGGTTGCGCACCACACCGGGAGACGCCGTTTGAGGGTGCAACCACGCAACACCCGACATCTTCGGTATTGTGTCCACATCAAAGATGGCACTCGCTAAGGTGGTGAGCAAGATATGGTGGTTTATCTGGTGCCTCGTTTTTTGTTTCAACTGAATGAGAAATTAGCCTTTATACCCTCTATAGCTTCCGCTTATAGCCTCTTAGTATATGCTAAAAAATATAGTGGTCTGAATAAAAGAGCAGCGTATATTGAGCTCTGCCCACTGCATAGACGTAGACGTAGCCTGGGTCCCTTATTATTTTAGTATTGTTTTTTTGTTTCTTTTCAATAACTAGTTATAATATTTTGTTTGTCTATGGACGTTAAATATATGTTTTTCTTCTTCTTCTATACTTAACCGTTAAACAGAAGGCAAACTGAGATGAACCTGAATATCGAAATCGATTGTGTATAGATTTTTCTTATGCTGGATATTCATCAGACTTCTGATTCAAAAAATACCATAAAAACTAAGTATTTCAGCAAAAACTTCCCATTTCTACCAGAAGTTGTGACTGAGAACACCTTATTTGAAGCTTATTAAGCAATGGTTTGTTGCTTAATAAATGCCACTTAAACATGTTTGCAATTTCCAACAACTTTTTTATTTTATGGACGAACTTATTAGTTTTTTTATATTATTCCAAATACCTATTACGTTTGATATAAATTTAAAATATAACGATATAAATATTTTATTTCCAAGATTTTGGAAATAATTTACAAATTTTGGAAAATGGAAATGTTTCCAACATATGTAGCGACAAAATAAACGTACTAATAATAATAATAATTTTGTAGAGTGGCTAAGAGTGTGAAGGACAAAAGGGGCTCTATCGTAAAAGAAATCTTGCGATCAATTTGTGGGAACTAATTACTTACGCGCATTATTTTTATAATAACGACTGTACCTTCTGTCTAGAATGACACAGGGAACCTGCCGAATTTGATGAATAGTGGCAAAGCCGATTAATTTGGGCAAACTGCTGTCGGGACCGAGCGTAGGTTAAATACATTTTCGTGTCAGCATTGTCTTATTAACAGTGGGTATGACAAGCCGGCTATGGGCCCAATAATTAGTAGACCAGACAATACCTAATTCTTGTTCTACTTAACTTTATACAAAGCTCCATTTGGCAACTCATATTACAGAAATATTAAATCTTTATGTTCAATTAATACCTTACTATACCATCGTTAAAAGTTATAAATTTTATATTCAATGAAAGGCTCGTAATAAGGGAAAAACAAAAGCCAGAATAGAGGTGAAATACTTTTAAACCTTTCTAATAATGCCGTTAGCTTGACAGAAAATATTATTATAAAATACATAAATACGTATTAAGTTGCCATTGAGATAATTACTTTTTGAGATCAATTAACGTATACGTCCACAGACCGTCTATGCAAGGGTATGTGTGCTTGTATCTGAGATAACCGCAAGGGTCGGCTGCGGCTAAAGGCCTGACGACGTTGATTACTATCACCGCAATGGTCTCCAGCCCCAATTAGACTATGAAATATTACTACAACAAAATTACTACGTCTGCAAGCATGCATTGTTGCTAACCGAGTACAGTTAGCGCCGTTATTGTTATTATTAAAATCGTTATATTGAACACAGAGCTTTTGACATAAGGTAGCTCATTCTTAATTATATTGGCGAATAATTGAAAAATTAAGTAGAGAGTGGTAGGTACATGAAGTTGAAAAAATAAAGTGGTTAATGAAATTATTCTTCACTAATGAGACCACGAACAAATAACGTAACACATTCCACTAAATTAACTCGCGTTACGGCTACACTCAAAATAATTTAACCTCAAATGGTCTCTCATTGTTTTCAAACACACAAAGAAAAATAAAGGCTCGGACGTCACAAAAGGGCCACCCCCTTTGTACCAAATATTACGTGAACAAAATTGTGGACGACAAAGTAAATTGTAAAAAAATCACCTAGACTGAAGTCTGAAAAATGGATTAAACGACACATGAAAAATTCAAGTGGCGTACCGTAAAAAATAAAAACTATAGCGAAATGCAGCAAACATTAATTCAGTTCGTTGAGCAAGCAAACCACAGCGCATTGCACGGGTCCGCAGCGTAACGGAATTAGAGGCAGGGCCGCTTAAACGGAACTGAATCATATCACGATCGGAGTCGAAAGCTGAAAGGTTTCCGTCGCGACGTGCCGCGATTATATGCAATTACTTACCTGAATGCTGCCCGCCTAGAAGGGCTCCGCTCCAGGTAATACACTCGATCTTCCTCAGCGCTTAGATCCGGCAACTTTCTGCTTCACTGGCTGTGACATTGGATGATATCATCGCCGTAACCATGATGCCCAATATCGAACCAGCGCGCAGAGCCACGAAAAAACAAGTATATTGACGACCTCTGTGGCGTAGCGGTTAGCGCATCTGCTTACCATGCGAGAGGTCCCGGGTTCGATCCCCGGCCGGGGAGATAAAAAACAACTCCAGGTCTTGGATGTTTACATGTTTGTGACGTCGCTGTTTCTGGTTCCCACGACACAGGGTATCCTAGTGTGGGGCCAGAAGCAATGTTGTGTATGTAAATGTTTATGTTATGTTTATGTTTATTTCAAAATATTACTAATCTGTACTGCACTTATATTATATTATGTATGATCTCGATAACTAATAAATTGATTATGAATCTAAAATTAATCATCATTATTAACCCAATATGTCCCCACCGAGGGGCACTAATATCTTCCCTGAGGAAGGTATAGGCCATACTCCACTACGGGTGCCAAGTCCGGATTGGTGGAGGCTTGTAAGACTAGTGGCTGGTCTTACTGTCAGAAGTTTTCAAGCCGCCCTAAGGCCTCTGACGTGGCTTAACGACTGTCTTCTATCAACGGCAGCCGGCACCAACCTGCTTAGCGTGCCTTGTGAAGCACAGAACCGCTCGGAAAAATGCCATTAGCGCCAGTCCATAGACGGTCACCCATCCATGCACCGAACGCGCCCTATGTTGCTTAACCTTCGTGATCGTTTAAAATCACTCAGGCAGCGTAATCTATTAATTAATTGTGCGATCTGTTAAAAATAGCCTGTCAAATTAGAATGGATGACGCGTCAAACAATTTTGGTTTTTATCCTTTATAAACATAAAATTAATTAAGATAGGTCGCCGTTTTAAGACGGTGACAGATTGAATTGACGGCAACAAATTGAATTTAGGCAAATAATAATGACGAGCGCTAGACATATCTATGAATTCTTACCTTTTGGATTAGGTAAAAAGTGGATTGGATTGGGGGTGATTGCATACAACGACTAATGAATATTAATGAAGCGAAAGAGAACTATCAGGATCGTAACAACTAACAAGTGGGAGATCCTAGTCTCTACCTACCCCTTACCGGATTCATGCGTAAGTTTATGAATGTTGTATGACGAATTGGACTTAAATTAACTTAAATTCACCAATCCAATCCATCTCCACCAATCCGGACTTGGCCCCGTAGTGGAGTATGGCCTATACTATACCTTCCTCAGGGAAGAGACCCATGCCCCGGTGGGGGCATAATGGGTTAATGATGAAACTAAATAAAAAAAATGTGGCTCTTCTACACTATGTAAAAAATATCCATATAATTAGTAATTAGGGGTCTTGCTGGTCGCGAACAAATATCAGCTGTTCATTTCAAAACATTTCGAACAGATTATTTTTTTCCGATATTTTCCTTAAAATTTGTTCGTATTGAGTAACTTATATTTTTTAATGAACATGGGGAATCTTGTTACACTCTGTGTTCTGTACATATGTGTCTGTATGTAAATGTTATATTATGTTATGTGTATCGTACTTACTTATTTCATCATGTCTGTGTAAGCAACAATTACCTAGTGATATAATATGCTACTCTTACTACGTAAGTGTTGCATAACAGCAAACTAGAAAATACCTATGATATAATAAGTAATGGTTTTAAATAAACCATATTTGCATTTAGGTAAAATTGTGAAAGCGGGATCTTCTTATTTTGTATCGTAAAACACGGTAGGAATAGAAATCTACATGACCCTATTCATCGTCAAACCTTGTCAAAGTAGGCACTGAAACAAGCTTTGCTGATTGCAAATTGTACTTACAGCCGAACACAAATTGTAAGCGAATTTCCGTCTTTCCGCTTAGTTAATTCACGAACAAAGATTTGAAGTTAGGACAATCGTCTTGTCTCCGAAATATTTAGGTCATCATTTTACAAATATTATCCATTTCTTCTTTTTGGTACGGTATTTGACTCGATGCTGTAAAGTTCTACAACAAAAGAAATAATCTTTCCTTTTTCATGAGGACGCTTAATCAACAATTCCAAACTTTGCCTACCTAAATGTGGGCTCATTGTTCGCAAGTCGTATTAGCGCCAACGCGTTTCAGAAGAAGTATTAGATTTGTTCTGCTTTAACCAGAAAGTAACAAACTGGAAAAGAGAAAATATAGTACTAATGCGCAAATGTCTTTGTTAAAGAAACGAGGATTAAAACGCTTCGCTGATCACTCAAATGGGAGCGATCTCGGCGATGAAAACAAGAATTCTATCTGCGGCTTGTAAAAATAAATTATCACTCGCTATTCATACAGCGGGAAAGTAAGTGCACATTTGGGAGCTCAGAGCGATTCTTAGCGTGCACCGCCGGTGGATGCTTTAAATTACTTTCTCGGAACCACTAGAAAAAAAGTACGATACCGACATTACTGCTTTATGTATTAAGTTGAGACTATAAGTCTAGTCAACAGGAACAGATAGGGCATTAAAAAACTGGAAGTGATGTATTTGAAAGGGTCTGTAAGAGATGTTTATTTCTGTTACAAAAGAAAATATTTTTCAGTTTTCCTTTCTTTCACTATATGTTGGACCGTTTCTTTCTAGTCTTTACTACGCTATATCAGCGAAAGGAAAGATAAAATGTACCCAAAACCAGCGTGCGTGCATACAAGAACTTGTAATATTTGCCCATTTTAATTATTCGAATATTTAGGGTTTGTTTGGGAATATTTAGGTATACCCCTATTATTCCAATGTATCGTAAATTGGCTATTTCATGTACATATTTTTTTCAATTCCTCATTTTATCATATTTCTGCAGTTTTCTGAAGGCCTCACTAAACGCAGTAGTAAACCCTTAACTGTCACTTTAAAAATAACACCGTTATTGCTAACAATATTTGTGGGCGGAGGAAAACCCATCGCTCCGTTCGTTCGCTTCGTTGGGCTATTCTGAAATTGTTGCAGCGATACCGAGGTTATTGGCAACGCTGTTTAATTTTGTAACGAACGACTAATGGATGTTGTTGAAGCGAAAGAGATGTGGCAGGATCGCAGCAAGTAGCAGACCCTGGCCTCCGTCTATCGGGTGATTATCACAATTGCATAATTTCTTTGGGGCGTTTTTTTTTTTTCATATTAACTCAATAAAAAGTAACATTATATTGTAGTAGATGCCACCAAAACCTACAAATATGTTACAATACAATCTTCAGGGCCAATAAACCTACAATACATATTATGTTACTTTTTATTGAGTTAATATGAAAAAAAAAATGCGCCAAAGAAATTATGCAATTTGAGCAATTTTCTGATAATCACCCTATCCCTCTTGTAGTTGTTGTTGAGAACTAAACGCCGAATTCGAATAGCAAAACGGGCGAAAATTCGAATGAAACGATTATTTATTCAAAGTCCGAGCCATTAGTTTTACCGTTACCATTTTTTTTCAATTAACAACGACTAATGAATATTGATGAAGCCAAAAAGGTTTCTCAGGAATCGTGGCAAGTAGTAAACCCACCTCTGGGACACAGGCGTGGGTTTGTGTATGTACGGATAAGTCTAAGCTTATTATAATTGTCCAGTCAAAATAGACATTTGTGACCTTTGACCTCGAATAAAAAACAACGCAAAAGCGGGATGGGTACTTTTGACATATCATTTGTAATGACGTATTCAAGGCCTGCACAAAAATCCAGCTTGTTGGGAATTAATGCAAACTGGAATCATAATTTAGTCTATTTTGACTGGACTATAAACAATCCTTCTGAACGTTTCCAAAAATAACTCAATTACTTTTACAGTTTTACATATAGAGTCCTTATTAAATCCAAATCACCGCAACTGGGAATTGCCCTAATTCCAGCACAACCGAACAGACAACACAAGATTTCACTTTAAAATCCGGTCATTGTGAAAATAGCCGGTGTGCAAGTGTTAATGCGCTCTCTGGAGCGGCGCCGGCGGCTGGCGACTGCAGGCGCTCAATATTCATGAGCTAACTTTAACTGCAGCATTCGGGACATCCAGCTAGGCGTTTAAAACGGCCATTACGATAATGGCTTCGGTGTTTGCCTACTCGAATGGTACGCTAACAATTACAACAAGACGCCCGATACACTAGGAAACACGATTCTGCTAAACTGCGAGCTGTCTCCCAGTATTCTGCAGGGGTATATCGTTAATATCGATAGAATGATTTTTTCTCTTAGAGAGCTCGATGTTTCTCCGATAATAAAGGTGGCGGTGAGGGATGCTTAGGAGTTAACAAAATGTATTAGGTTAAGTAATTTACTATATATATGTAATTTTTGTCAACTCTGTTTTTCCTCCTAAATAAAATAAAAATAAAAAAATAATTAATTACCTACATTTTACAATTAGTGGCAAAATGCAGATTAAGTAAACTTTTAAGTTTTCAGGCCAAGCTAAAAAAAAACTTGAGTATATGCGAGAGTGTGATTTATGTATATGCAAAAATATGTGTTCTTCATAACATGAACAACCCAATACGGTATTTGACACTATCAACAATAAATTATTTGAGATGCTCGATTAAAACAAAAATTCAAAATGTTTCGGAAAATGTACCTTTTTCTTTTAATCATTTACTAGTTATTACAATATTTAAATAGATGAAACATAAAAAGAGTGCTCTGAAATGTGACGTCACAAGCAAGTATTTTCATACAAAATTCCTGTTTATTTAAAAAATCCCAAAATCTGGTCCAAAGAGTGCAGAACGCCTGTGCTCGATACTGTTTGTATATACCGCCTCGTACACATGTGACCCCCTTCCTTAATGGCGCGAACATGCTGAAAATGGAAGCGAGACAAAAGCTTCAGCTAGCTACTATGTTATTTGGAATTATCAAAAAACAAGAGCCTTCCTATCTACTAAATAAACTTACCTGGAGACAATCACGTCACGCAGAAGGGGTAAGAGGGGCTTCTGTGCCACTTAGTTTGCCGATTCATAGAACAGCGGCCTTCCGTGGCAGTTTTAGGTACGCAGCAACAAAGTGCTGGAATAATATTCCACCCCCTTTTCGTACCTGCAAAAATAGATTAAATTTCAAAAAAAATTATAAAGAACATCTGTTGCAGGCACAAAAATCAACTTCTAACACAATTTCGCGCGTACCTACCTGTGTTGTTCCTTCTACCACTATTCGTGGTGAGTAGATAGTTCTCGGCGAAAATGGCGCAGATATCACCGGCAAAACACCGTTCATGAGTCACCTCACTTTAATATTTAGTATTATTTTCACACTGTTTTCTCCATTTACTTTTTTATACACATACCACAGACAAAAACACAACACACTACACTAAACTTAGGCATATAGACCTCACACTGGTAATATTGGGCACCCATTTTATAAATATATTTCATTACTTTTATTATTTTCACAAACACGACTAACCGCAACATGGCCGCGACAGAATATCAGCGTTGCAGGTAGTATCTCGGTGCTCCTGCAACACATGCTGAGTCGGGGCCATTTTAGGGGCTCAATACTTAAAACCCTGTTTTGTAACTTGATAAAATCATGATATTATAAATTTGTAACTTTTTTTTTCTTATGTTTTTATCTGTAATTCAATATTTGAGCACCTATATATTTATGAATATGTTATGTTTTATGTTCTTTATTTTGTATAATGTGTTTTTTAGTATTGTGCCGTTAAATAAATGTTTTATCTATCTTATCTATCTATCTATCTATCTAAAATTCCGTTTTAAAAGTAACTCATTTGACATCCTGTCAAATACCCAATTCACTTCACAAATCTCACTTTATATTTTACATCAGTGTATGTAGGTATAATCACTTCAAACATTCTCAATTTAACTTTTTACCCCGGTATAAATTCTTAAATTGGCAGAGGTTCCGCTTGACCACATCGAGCGCCAGAACAAGACTGGCGGTTTATCGTCGAGCCTTCCCTTTTAAGACTTAAGGCGAGCGCATGGTATTGGTTGATCTTGGCGCCAATTTTTGACAAATTCGTCTAAAATACAATTCTATTCAAATGGCCACTTTTAAAATATTTAAATAGTAAAAAATATGCTAAGTACATCTCATAATATATAAAATAATATTTAATCTTAAATTAAATAGCACATTTGCCGCAAATTTACCAAAAAATCACGACATTCGAAACCTCCTCCATCACATAAAAATAAAGAAAAAGTAATTTTGTTCCATCATGGGACAAGTTCCCGAGAGGTTTCTTCTATTTCTTCTTATTTTCACGTCATTTTCTTGATTTTTTCTTATATTTTTAACCGACTTCAAGTATGGTGGAGGTTTTTCATTTTATGTTACTTTTTATTTCATTTTTCCTCATAACTACGGTGAATCTTCACTGATTTACCCACCCACGACACAGGTTATGCCTAGTGTGGGTACCACTGTATACATTTATGTAACTGTCTTCTGTTCAATAAACGATTTTTATTTTATTTATTATTTTTATTTATTTAATTTGGTAATTATTTTTTAGTGTCTTTTAATGTCTATTTTTTAATGTACTAGCTGTTGCCCACGAATACGTCCGCGTGGGCTTTAGTTAAAAAAAATGCGTGTTCATTAACATCATATTTATTACTTAATTTAGATTTTATTGACATAACTTTGAAAATGAGAGTACTTTCATACTTACGTTCCACCCCCTTTTACCCCCTTAGGGATTGAATTAAAAAAAGGGATGTCGGAATAATCATTAATAATCACTTAGAACCCAAATACAACATGTTATTGAAAGAAACCTTAAAAATCAGAGAACTTTCATACTAACTTTGCACTCCTTTTTTACCCCCTTAAGGGATGATTTTAAAAAACTATTTTACACGTGTTTCATAATTTTAAATGTAGAACCTTAGAATTTCATTCGAATAACTTCAAAAACGGCAAAACTGCATACTAACTTTGAACCCCCATTTTACCCCCTTAGGGGATGAATTTTCAAAAATCCTTTCTTAGTGCTCCTCTACGTTACAGAAGGAACCCCTGTGCAAAATTTCAAGTTTCTAACCCTTATAGTTTAGGTTGCCTGTCATGATATGTCAGTGTTGATATGTCAGTCAGTCAGCTTCTCCTTTTATATATATAGATAGATAGATATATAGTGGCAGGTGGCAGTCCCTGGTCTCTGCCTACCTTTCTGAGATTCAGGTGTGAGCTTATGTATGTATGATTGTTTGTTTGATTGAAATAAAATTGATTACCTACGAAACTAATGAACATGATTTTTGGGATTCCGTAGTCAAAAAGAAACCATTGTATTTTTGCAATCTTCTTCTTCCGGTGCCATCTCCTATCGGAGGTCGGCTATCATTTTGGCTACACTGTCACGTGATGTGACATACTGCTCGCAGAAGTTCTATGTTTCTGGTGTTGAACCACTCTGCTATATTTTGGAGCCATGATGTTTTTCTTCGGCCAGGTCTTCGCCTTCCTTCAATTTTCCCTTCTAGAATAAGTCGCAGCAAATTATATTTGTCAGCTCGCATGATGTGACCAAGGTATTGTAGCTTTCTTCGCTTTATAGTCTTTAAGAGCTCTACCTTTTTGTTAATTTTCTGCAGAACCGCGACGTTCGTTACTCTGTCAGTCCATGATATTTTCAGCATCCTTCTATACACCCACATTTTGAATGCTTCCAACCTTTTGCATAAGGTTTGTGTTAAAATCCAAGCTTCGACGCCGTATAGAAGGGACGAAAAAACGTAGCACCTCACTAAGCGACATCTTGTGACGAGTTTCAGGTTGCGGTTGCAAAGAAGGTGACTCATTTTCGTAAAAGCACCTCTGGCTTGTTCGATGCGACATTTTATTTCTATACTCTGGTCTTCTTGGTCGTTTACCATACATCCGAGGTATTTGTAAGAACGAACTCTCTGAAGCGGATGATCTTTCACCTTGAGGACAGTAGACCCAGGCGGAGTGTGACCTATGATCATGTACTTGGTCTTTTTTGTATTAATATTCAGGCCGGCAATAATATTGACGGCGCTAACCGACTCCACCCGATCAAGTAACTGTTGTAGATCTTCCAACGAGCTGGCTAACAGGATCGTATCATCTGCATAACGTATGTTGTTGAGGGGTCTCCCATTTACAACGATACCTCCGGTTGCACCTTCAAGAGCCTCAGAGAATATTTCCTCTGCATAGACGTTGAATAGCAACGGTGATAATATGCAACCCTTTCGCACTCCCCTCAGTATGTCCACATCAGCAGTGAGCTCGTTTTCCACGCGTACATTGGCATCTGCTGCCAGTATAGATTTTTGATGATGGAGACGTCCTTGGTATCAAGGCCTATTCTATCCAGGATCTGTATGAGTTTCTCATGTTTTACCCGATCAAACGCCTTCTCATAATCTATGAAGCAGACGTATACACATCTGTTCACATCCCAGCAGCGTTGTATCAGTACTTTGTAACCAAATAGTGCATCCCGAGATCCATAGCCATTTCTAAACCCAAGTTGTGTGTCTGAAATGTTATCCTCACATTTTTTATGTATTCGTTTGTGAATAACTTTTAAAAAGATTTTCAGGACGTGGCTCATTAATGAGATGGTTCGGTATTCATTGCATCGTTTCGCAGTACTGATTTTGGGCAGAGTAATGAAGGTGGAATGAAGCCATTCCGAAGGAATTTGGCCGGAATTATATGTTGCATTGAATAGCATCACAATGACGTCTAGATGATCGTATTCTATTAATTTCATGACTTCTACTGGGATTTCGTCAGGACCTACGGCCTTCCCATTTTTGGCAGATGTAACTGCATGTCTCACTTCGCTCTTTGTTATAGGAGGTCCCGACAACAACACGCTTGTGCATGAATTCTCCTTTCTTTGGTCGGGAAAAAGATCCTCAATGTATTCCTTCCAAATCCTTAGGCGGTCTTCAATATTTAGGGCATAGTTGCCGTCTTTGTCTAGAAGAGTGGAGGTTGTTTGTCGTTTTTTCTGCCCTGTGAGTTCATTTATCTTCTTATACATATTGAAGGCGTCATGTTTGGCTTGTAGCTCTTCTATCTCTGTGCATTTGTCGTTGATCCAGACATCCTTGGCCTCAATACACTTTCGTCCTATCTCTCTGTGAATCATTTTATATTGTCTAATGTCTGTATGTTTTAAGAGACGTCTCCGCATCATAAAGTCTAGAATTTCCTCCGTCATCCATTCTTTGGACTTCACCATGCGTGCTGGACTAAGGGTCTCCCTTGCGGCGTTGAGGATAACATCTTTGATATCCTTCCACAGTTGTTTCGGCGAGATTGTACTTATGTTAGGCATTGAGTGTTGGACTTTCTCTTGCAGCTCATGGAATTTATTGTGAAGGGCACAATGCAACTTTTGTTTTGTGTCCTTATTCCTTAGCCGAGAAACATCAATCTTTGGGGACGCCTTTGGTGGTATGAGTTTCTTTAGCTTGGTAGCAAAAACTCCTACAAGAGGGTTGTGATCCGATCCAATGTCCGCACCTGGATATGTTTTAGCAGATTTAAAACTGTTTCGATACCTCTTGTTGATCAGTATGAAGTCAATCTGGTTTCGGACTATATTTCCCGGGGAGTCCGCCGGTGATTTCCAAGTGTATAGACGTCGCGGGGGTAGTTTAAAGAAAGTGTTTGTTACTACCAATGATTCTTCCTGACAGAATTGAATAAGGAGATCTCCACGATCATTTCGCACTCCCAAGCCATACTGCCCGACAACATCCTGAATGAGACTTTCGCCAATTTTGGCGTTAAAATCGCCCATAACGATGGTACATTCTGACTTTTTGAGTCTGGTGAGCACGGTTTTTAGGTCTTTGTAAAATGCTATCACTTTTATCGGCAGTAGGTGCGTATATCTGAACAATGTTAATGTTTATAGGTGTTGCCCTAAGTTGTTCTAGCAAAATGCGATCCGACACTGGTAGAAAATTGGTAACCGTATTTTTAAGATGTTTTTTAATCATAACTGCCACTCCGTATCTGTGGTGTTTTTCATCATTGCGTCTGTATACCTGCTCCCTTCCACCTGGTCTCACTTATCAGTACGTCAATTCCGAGTCTCTTTACTTCCCTTTCTATGTTTCTAAATTTCTCCTCTTTAAACATGCTTTGAGCATTCCATGTCGCAATTTTTATAATGCACCCGGGGCCTCTTAGCACCCTCTGACCATCTAAGGTCTGCCGGGGACTGAGGGCCGTGATATGTTTGTACTGAGCCATAATGATTATCCTGGGAAAATGATATGCGGTGGTTTTCCCTTTGCCTTTCGCATCGCTGTTTGTTGCCATGGCAACAATGATTACCCTCGACTGTTCTAGTCTTCTTGACCTCCACTCTCGGGTCTACTGCAGATGCAGCTGCCCACTGCAGAGAATGGAATTATTTAATGGCAGCACTTACTCGCCATGTCACAAGGTAGTCATTGAACTTATGTAGCTTTTTATAGGCAAGTCCTTTCCACCAGACTTCGCACTACGGTCTCGTAACCTTGCCGCTGTGTGGTCGGGGATTGTTTATTCGATATTCACAGCTAACCACCATATCTGATGGCCGTTCACTATCCGCCACCTGTGACCCCGATGGTAGCCTACAACTCAGCCCCACCCACCATTTTTGCAATGTATGCCATTAATTACTGGGAAGCTGAAATTTAGATAGATACATATACATGTAAATCACGTCGACAAAACGATATAATTTATCCGAAATGGATTACCTGCCATCCTGTCGCTCAATGCATCTTCTCCCACTTGTTGAACGACGTCGAATAGAAGACATCACAACGCTAATAAAAATTGTCAATGGAATTATTGATTGTCCTGATTTGCTCTCCAGGTTAAACTTTCACATTCCTGCTAGATCCCTTAGGCATAAACAAGCATTTCATACACTTATTTCTTCAAAAAATTATAGAATTAATTCTTTCCTATTTCGAGCTTGCACAACATTTAACGGTCTAAGCGATAACCGATAACCGGACACTGATGTAGATGTCATTCACGACAGCGTTGCTTCAGTTAGGCGTAGGTTAGCTGCGAACTTCTTTGGTAGCGAGTTGTCTACTGTGTGATGGGCTTGGTTGCTTTGATTTGCTTATTATATATTTAGTTGATGTTAAGATTCGGCAGTCTAGGTTAATATAATTATTAGTTTTTGATGTTGTAAACACACGAACCTGTTACCTTCTATGCAACTATAATGTAGCTATAAGTGAAAACCTTTAAATGACTTTTCGCTGCTATATTGTACAATGTACCCTCCATTTTGCTGTATCAGTCGATGGTTTTCCTTAAATCCAATAAATAAATAAATAAATAAATTATGAATATTTTTTACCTTGCTTGCACTTGAACTCGGGATACAATTTTTGATATTTCTTCTCGCGAAAACCGTGATATGAGGGATTGTTTCATTGATTGTTTAAAAATATTGTGGGTGTATAAAGTTGGTTCAGTATTCCGTTTGCAAAATATCAAGCTTTACACCGCAAATTTTGTTAGATTAGAGCGTCCCCTCCTCCCTTCCGGCACCCGGTTGATTGTAGAGACGTAAAGGAATTTTGGGCAATAAGTAGTCCATGAATTAAAAAAAACTATAGCAGCTAAGGAGGCTTTATAAGTTAAAAAGTAATGGGCAACCAACTTATAAAAGAAAAACTCACCGTACAAACTTCACCGAAAATAGCACACGTTATGAAATTGTTACTTCAAAGCAAACTTTTCAAAGTTTACCCAATTTCATGCACTCGATCGGTTTTAAATGTATAGCAGAAAATTACGCCTAATTGGAGCAACGGTTTTATAGTTCAAGTTAGTCTCAGTTCATATGACGTCCAAACGTGATATGGACGTTTCTTAGGTATAGACCGTCACAGCCACCGCCACTTGGTGTGTTTCATCATCGAGACTAAATTGTTAATGGCTTAATGAAGAAGAAGAACAAAAGTTTGAAATTGATAGCAGCAATTTACTCATTTCAGCTTAGTTAGCAAGCGGTGTCATTATAGACCCGTTCAGAGGTACGTATAGGTATAAGATAAGATAAGAATATTCTTTATTGTACCCGAGGAGAAACACAAACATAAAATATTTACAAGATAAACAGTACGATATAGGACGGCAATTGTACGGTATAGGAAATTCAACAAACATAAACATTTACATACAGGCACATTCGTTTTTTTTGTCCCTAGCCGGGTTTCGAACCCCGGACCTCTCGCATAGTGGGCAGACGCGTTAACCACTACGCCACGAACGTAGGTATAGCTAAAACTCTTATCTGCAATTTGCACCGATGGGACTTTAAAATTCTATAGCCTTAAAACATAAAATACGCCTTAAATGACTAAAATTTGCTAAATACGAGTAAATGTTTTAGTAACCCCTTCGCAATATCGATTGACAATACTGATATTAATATCAACAATTCAATGAATCATAAACGTAGATTATGAGAATGCCGTTCCGTTTCCGTTCCGTCCAAAACGTAGAAATACAGTTAGTGTGACAATTGTATTAAATCTTGATTATTCTTTCAAAATTTCTTAGAAATGTCACCACTGAAAATTCGACTTTTTGATCGAAGCTTTGATCTCATGAAAAATAATCCAACAAATTTAATGTCAATCGATATATTGTCATTATGGCTTCGAGGACGCGGTATATTTTGGAGTCGGTGATCAAAATGTGTTTACCTGACAGACAGCTTGATCCCGTTTTAATGCATTGTATTACAACGACAATGCATGAACGAGGCGATTTAGTTTCATTGCCGCTTCAAGTCTAGGCACACATCGCACCCTTGCAAGGACAACGTGATATTTCTAAGAAAACTTTTTTTATTCACATATATTTAGAACTGCCACAATGAGCTCTTTTTTCAGTAAAAACGCGATTTTATTTACTCCGAAAACCCCGGAATAATGAGCAAAAGAGACACTGCATCATGTTATAGCGCTATCTCCCGCGGCCATTACTTTGAAACCTTAAAAAATGCTCTCCTTTAAAGTAAAGGTTTCCGAAATAAACGTTGTTCTTGCAAGTGTGCGACATATGTATAAAACCTCAAAACACGTCACGTGACCCGACCGTGTGTCTGTCATCGTACTATAATGCACTAACAGAATCGAGGCGCAGGAGTGGCAGGCAAACATTAAAAGGTTTGTCAGAATCGCGGCAAGTGGCAATCACTTGCCGCGATTCTGACAAACCTCTTTCACTTCAGCAACATTCATCATCATCATCATTCAGCCACAAGAAGTCCACTGCTGGACATAGACCTCATCCATGGATTTCCAAAAAGACCGGTCGGAAGCGGCTTGCATCCAGCGTCTTTCCGCTACCAACATTCATTCAAACTCAAACTCAAAATTTTTATTCAAAATTCAAACAAAATGTTTACTTTATGAACTTCAACATTATTAGTTTCACAATTAAAAGAGTACGTGGAGAAGAAACTAACAAACAAACTCCACGTTTATTCTTTTCAAAACAGTCTTAGTAGAAATAACAAACTTTCAAATTTAAACTCATGGATTTGTTGAACACTGGACACATTATTGATATTATAATTGAAAAATCTCTAAATGTAGTATATATAATTAGCAAATCTTTAAATACATTTAATAGTAATCTACTTTTTAAAACCAGACATCCTTGTCTTCCAAATAATCATTGATTTTATATTAAGCCTTTTTGCACAGAGTGTGCTTGAGGCATTTCTTAAACCGCGTCGAAGGTAAATCTAATATATCTTGGGGAATCTTGTTATAGACATTGTTATTGCATATATTTGCCGCATACCCTGTTTCGGGTACGTTTATCTTTTTTGATTACCTGGGACGTCCCTTCCCGGCCCTTCCACTCAAATAGGCTCGAGAAAAATGGCTTTATTAAATACATTTGCTTTCTTGCCCTTTTATGACTTAAGTAACAGTTCAGGGGTTTCTTATTTCAATTAGGTGGTGTATCGATTTCTTGAAGCCGCGTTGATAACTCTCAATGGGAAATTTGCGTCTAACTAAGATGGGAGAGAGATGCATAAAAAAAATATTTTACGACATAACTCAAATATAAACGACAAATATAAACGTTTTATAAGGCGTTACGTTCAAGTTGTGGCGTCATAGTTTGAGTCCTAATTTTATGGCGCTTTTATTTACCATGTGACAAAATGGATTTTTCGAGGTTTAAGAAGATTTCGCAAAAATCTTCTTCTTCAAAAAAAAGTTAGTATCTAACATTCACATCAATAACTGGACATATTAATATGTGTGGGTCTATTATTATATTTTTAACGGTTTTTGGTAATCCATTTTCTTTTGAAGACTTCTTTCGTGATCAGTAGTGCCCTCAGAAGATTTTTTTTATTTTATTTTAATTAGAAATATTTATTTTTCTGGACCCACGTTTTGCCGAGTTTATTAGGTCCCAAACGTGACAAGTGGCAAGCCTGTCGCCGTTATCCGGGCACAATTTATCAGCGAATGGTGTTGCTGTACAAACAAATGTACGTAACTAAAAGTCATTGGTGCGTGGTTCGAACCCAGATCCTCATGATCGAGAAGCAAGGGTCAACCCCACTACGCCACCACCGCTTCGAACAGTGGGTCCAGTTCTAGAGACTGGTGCCTCTGCCTACCCCTTCGGGGATAACGGGCGTGAGTTTATTATTTTTTTTTTATTATTTTTTTTTTCTTCAATTATTAAATTAACCTAGATGTGTCTATATTAATATATTGTTACCCCATACCTATATTCAATATAATAAAGTGGCTGTTTTACCGTTTTGTTTCACGTCTCTTGAAATGTTATGCTTAAACTTAAAAAAACTCAATAAAGGACACCCAGACGACATTAACTTTATTGCAGATACACTTAACACAACTTTGTCTGGTAATATCTCCAGAATTAAGTAATGACGTTTAGAGCTTCTAAAAAAATCTACGTAAGTAAATAAGCGTTAGTAAGAAATATTCTCCTGCAATGTACGTTGTAAAAAAGCCGGAATATAATTCGCAAACACGACTGAAATTCTTGGTTATTCTCCTTGACGACAAGAACGTAAAAAGTTTTCTTAAGTAAAATTATTTATACGGCGTCTGGCTTTTGAGTTTCGAAACTCGCAGTTACTTAAGCGTGTTACTAAAAAACTTTACGGGCTGATATTTTGGTGAAATGACGCAAAAATTACGTTTATATTCACGTGGTCTATAATTTTTCGGCCTCTCTAAAATTTATCCAAATCTTGTTCCTATGAAAATTTTACAGTACACGAATTGTCTCAATTAGTCAGTAAGTGACTATCACTTTACCTCCTTAGTCCTGACCTTCAGAAGAATAGTCTATTGCCATTTTTTGAAATTGGAGGTTATCTTCGTTGAAGGTTAACTTCGAAACAACTTCAACAAAGAAAACAAAATCATAAGAAGAAAATTGCCAGAAAAAAATCACCTACCGCCTTCTTTTGCATTAAAATAACAATTCAACATCGTGAGACGGTAACAAATTGAAATTGCAGTGCTGAAGGAAACAAAGTTTCTCGAACAGCAGTTTTGTTCCTATTCTGCTTTTCTTTTATTCCATTAGAGAAATCGAATATAAGTTACGGGGTAGCTCAGCGAGGCCTCGGTCCCGTAGGATGGAACTCGCGCGTAGCTCTCGTAGCCAGCCCGTAGCACTTCGTAGCGAACCCGTAGCACTTTGTAGCCGTAGCGGCTCTCAAACAAAGCTCGAGGAAATGCAATGCCCGCATTACCTCGCCCAATTATTTGCCGAGCGAAATTTGGTGCACCTATTTAAAATTTTATTGAGATTTTTTGTGACCTGTAAACAATATACAGTGTGAGTCTTCATAAAGTGCACATATCAAAATCAGGGAAACAACACCCCATTTCATCGACGGAAAAAATAAAAAAATAAATTGTATTTATGATTTAAAAAAAATTATGAGTTGCACCTGTTGACCCTATTTAGATAAATCGTCATAATTTTTAAACTAAATGTGGTATCGCAGTGAAATAAATTTTGTGATGATGTCTAATAATAAGCCGTACCCATAAAGTAAAAATATCCAAGAAAACTAACCCTATAAATTTAAAATTAAGTGAAACTTGAAGAAAATCTGACTTGCAATTGTAAAACAAATGCAAAAATGATGAAAAAAATACAGATTTTCTTCAAGTTTCACTTAATTATAAATTTATAGGGTTAGTTTTCTTGGATGTTTTTACTTAATGGGTACGGCTTATTATTAGACATCATCACAAAATTTATTTCACTGCGATAACACACTTAGTTTAAAAATTATGACGATTTATCTAAATAGGGTCAACAGGTGCAACTCATAATTTTTAAAAAATCATAAAAAATACAAATTTTTTTTTTTTTTTTTTATTTTCCGTCGATGAAATGGGGTGTAGTTTCCCTGATTTTGATATGTGCACTTTATGAAGACTCACACTGTATACACCCCAAGAGGCAGAGGCACTAAAGTTCATCGTCTTACAAATAAAATGCTTTGTCTGAGAATTTTTCTATGATCTCAAATAAAGGTCAATTTATCTGACTGGAATGTAGTTTTATTTCAAGAATTCATCATAAATATTCATATTTGACAGAGCAATCGCTCAAACTTCAAACCACTTTTCGCAGTACATTTACATTAATAATAAAATATCTACCCGCAACGTAGAGCGTGGGCAGCGTTCGGGAAATTGAAACACCTTTGCGCGTACAAAATACCTGAGTGTCTAAAGACAAAGAAGTATAACCAATGTGTGTTGCCAGTGTTGGCTTATGGAAGCGAGTCCTAGTCGTTGACTAGGGCCTCATAAGAATGCTCAAGGTCGCCCAACGAGCAATGGTGAGAGTTATGTTAGGAGTTTCAATGCGTGATAGAATCAGAAATGAGAAGATCTGCAGAAGAACCCTCTAATTACTAATATAGCTCGAAGAATGCCTCAGTTGAAGTGGCAGTGGGAGGGGTACATAGCTCGGAGAACTGTTGGCCGTTGGAATGGTAAAATTCTGGCCTCCAACCGGCGTCTGCAAACCGGACCATGCAGCGTGGATATGCCCACCACCACCAGATTGGTTGTATAGGAAAAGTGTCCCTAAATGTGCCGGGAAACATATGTCCTACAGAGGGCGTCAAATGGCTGATATTGATGATGCTAATATACCCGCAAAGTTAATGCAGCGCAAAGGTAAAATGATAATGGCAGACAACAAAACCAATTTCATTAATTAAAACCCTGTTTTACAGCGTAAAGAAGATTAACCGTTCCCAGCGACAGAAGGGAACGTGTGACTGTTAATTATTCATGGAGAAACTTCTCTGCGGCAGTTTAGTCCAACACTTTCATTCCATACCGGAACCGTCGTTCGTCACAGCGAATCTAAATCTATCTCTCTCTGGTGTAAAGCTGAAGAGAGAGACGAAAAGTTCACTTCTCGTTTCGAACAGGAAACGGTGTTGGTGGATGATCGTCGAAAATGGATTTGGCTCCCGGTACCTTCCATTACAATAACAGTTCTTATGCGTACTTAGCGCTTGGTCCACAACTGCGATGAACCGATAACGAGCTGTGTGCTTCTATGGATACTCAACAAGAGTCGCCCGTAAGAGTATGCATCACTCAATACTCGCACTTATGTCTTACATAGTAAAATCTGTCGTGTTATCTTACAGTGTTGTCGAGAGTACAATATGTACGTTAGTGATTTAAGTTCGGAAAGCGCTGTTTATTCAGACTCATGGGCTATTCACGCAAAGCACTTGCTAATCTCTTTGCTGCATTTATTGGAATGCTGGGGCTGCTTTTGTGATTAGACATATGAAGCTCAGGCTGTTAAATTCATTTAAAAATAAATGATGTTAAAAGAAGTCCTTCTAATTTACATTACGAGTACCTTTTCCTTACACAAACACTAAAAACAAAACCGACACAGCATTTATATTAATTTTATTTAAATATCGCTGTGGATGAATAAATAACACTAAGAAGGTAAGAATAATACTAACATTAAGATGTTTCCTAGCTGCTATATAACATGCGAACATGGATGTTATTTATTAATCCACAACGATATTTAAATAAAATTTATATAAATGCTGTGTCGGTAAGCCCCAGAGTCTATGCATAATCTATGCGGGATGGTACGAACTAATTCTGCAATCACTGTCCGCAGTGGAGCCGCGAGCTTGGCCGGGGTAGCTCTCACTTCGCACGTTATAATTAATGTTTGCACCAATTACATGAGTTGCAACCATTTAAAATTTCTAACATCCTGCCCGTAATGGAACTTTGCCCATAAAACGGAATGAATTTAATAGGGTGAATTCTCATTTCAGATGAGGTTTTCCCGAGAGAGCGTCATTGCGCTAATTCAAACAGATGGATGTCTGGAAATGTGACGACTTTTTATCAAGAGATCTCTCAGAGCTTTGCTCTAAGTTCAACGGATTGGCTTTTAACTTATTTTTACTTTGCGGTACTTAAAGTCGTTAAATAACGCTCTTTGATTTGAAGCGGGTTTCTGAGTCTGCTTTTGAATGTTCATTCCAAGACGCCGTTTAAATGAAAACAACAACTTGACAGAGCACACAAGAGCAATCTCAATGTAAGAGTGTTGTGTTAATATGTTTCTTTATGCATACTTAAATTATTCCGACTAGCATCTAGCGCTCCCATGCTCACTCTCTAAGAGATGACTTGTACTTAGCAGTGGAACATAATATATGATCTACATAAAAAAGTAGTGATGTAGTATGGCATCGCCTATGTATTCAAGAATAGCACAAATACATCGAAGCAAATGTAACATGATATTTTCAAGGTATGTCCGTAAGTGCGAAGTCGTCACAGGTGCGTGTCCTGACTGGTAAGTAATGTCGCGACTCGCGACCG